>CM038672.1:690488013-691090617 GCA_021605145.1 Aegilops bicornis | reverse complement strand
CATGTTCGTAAGAACCGTAAGTTCTAAGTTTTACTTGTAAAACCAAATTCCTTATTCATACCATGCACATTACTTAATACTCCCTATATGTATGCTTGGTTTTGTGGATCTATAATCCGGTGTGTGGTGAAGCAGCCCACGCTTGCACCTTGTCATCTCATGTTTTATCTTCTTGATGTGGTGATGATATGAACAACATGCCATGCACATTATCCAAAATAGATACAATGATTTTATTTGCCCTTCATCTATGCTTGTTATGTTGACATGGTAATCCGGTAGTGTGGTGAAGCTCCCCGCATTATGAACAATGCCAAATTATGCTATTGATATTTTGAACTTACTCTTTATTTTCTAATTTGAAATTGGATAGAATTGATGGGCAGTTATCATCTTTGTTTATACACGTGCAAAACCTGTCATCTCTCTCGCTTTGTTTCAGGTGATATGCCTGATGGCATGCACAAGTCTGCTGAAGGCTGTGAGACAAACCCAACATATATTGCAGCAAAGAAGGCAAAACATCTTGAACATAGCGAGACAACCCCAAAGTCTTGTCTTGATGCAGTGTTCAAGTTACTTGAGACTAACAGTCAGACAAGCTCACAGAATTCGTTATGCGAATTAGTTCGACTTCTTGGTCCCAAGTTCTAGCGAAAGGCATTACGCAACTCAACTTCGACTTGAAGTCCTACCTCTAAGAAAGATTGCGGAGAACACCAATGAGAACCTCATCGCTAAACAGCTACACTGGAAGCTATGACCGACATGCTAGGCGGTCTCACAGCCTTGCTTAGCGACTTTTGGCAGTTCCCCATAAGGCTAACCTTTCTTGAACTGTCTTGGAAGTGGTCTCGGTTCAGCATTATTTTGTTACGCTGCAATGGTGCCCAGTTTTTGTAATCTGCTTCTTCATTGCGCTTTATGATCACTGATGGCGAACTTCGATGCCCAGTGGATGTAATATACCTTAAATCCTTTATTGTATAGTGTAGGTTTAATCTTAGTTACTATGCCGTGATTTCTTTATTGTATGGAGTAGGTTTGTTCTTAATTCCTACTAGTTACTGCCATCATTCGCTATCTGAAAAAAAATCAGATGTAGTCGATCGGGCGAAACATTCGACTCTAACGGGCGAGTTTTTAGCGGGCCACAATTGGGCGGCACTGTGTCTTTCTTAGGCCCGAATGATTGGGGCCTTCACATTGCGCCAGCCCAAACTTACATCGACCTATATTTTAGTTGGGCCTTTTGTCGACCCAGCTTAGTTTGGCCTGTAGCGTTGGGCCATTAACAGTGAATATTGTCGGCACATTACGGCCGAGATGAAACCACGGGCCTTTAGCGTGCATAAATGCATGTTGGGCCTCAATTTTCACTAGTCGTCGACGGGCCTTCAACAAGCGAAATGTAGACCGGGCGTTTTGGGCCCGATTAGCTCATGGGCCGTTACCGTGTCGAAACATATCTCGGGCCTTAGTTGGCCCATCGATATCATGGGCCTTTAAGAGGCCGAAAGCTTAATCTGCATCAACGGGCCGAATTACGCGACAGGCCTTTAACAGACCCAAAGTCACGTTGGGCTTAACTGTTGCCACCTTTAGCACGGGCCGTTAGTGGGCCCGATATCCCGTCGGACCATATATGGCCCATGGGCAACACGGGCCATTCCCAGGCCGAAAGTCACACCGGGCTGAAATGGGCCCATGCCTACATCAGGCCTCTAACAAGCCGAAAGTCACTGGGCTATAGTTGGGCCCAAATATTCGGCGAACAATAAGCGGGCCAGATCTGGCTTCGGGCCGCAAATGGGCCCAAATATGGGAGAACAATTAACGGGCCAGATCTGGCTTCGGGCCGTAAATAGGCCCAAATATTGGGCGAACAATTAACGGGCCAGATCTGGCTTCGGGCCGTAAATGGGCCTTTATTAAGCAGGCCGTTATTGGGCTGGCCCACTAGTACCTGATTAAGTTCTACGGGCCTTTGACTGGGCCGGCCTTTTTAGCCTATATGGGCCTTTGTTAGGCCCAGCCACGTGTCGACGTATCATAGGCATGTCTCCTCCAATGGACGGGCGACATCCGCCCATCGACGAGCCGACGGTGTTCCTTCGCCAATCAATTTTACACGTGGAAATTTCTCATTGGTCGGGGCTGTTAACGGGTTATCGGATCCAAAATCCGACCCGATAGCTTAACGGCGTTCCGTTACGGTGAATGCCACGTGTCGGTCACCCTTGACGAAAGCACTTCTGTGACGCGCGATTTATCGTCATGGAAGTGGACACTTCCGTGATAATAATTTTGGTAATGTCATGAAACACTTCTACGACAAAGACAGTATGACTATCTTGATTCTGTCATAAATTTGTCATGGATGTACATGCATGACAAAAAACGTGACCTACTGTGACAAACACGTATCATCACGGAAGTGTATTTTTTTTGTAGTGTCCATGGATGCAACAATCAGAATGGATCAAACCAAGACCATGTTTTCGGAGAGAATTACCGACCACTACAACAACTCCGTGGATGTGCGATCAAGCCATACTCAAGGTTCTCTTGGGCATCGTTGGAGCACCATTCATGACCAATGCAACCGATGGTTCGGTTGCATCAACCAAGTGAATCATGCACCACCGAGCGGTGTGCAAGTGGTGGAGTATGGCTCCTACGTCCAAGAGCTATTCAAGCGTAGAAACACCAAGTTCGGCCAAAAGCCCTTCATGTTGCATCATTGCTACAAAGAGCTATGCAAAAAACGAGAAGTGGATCCAAAGAATCGCATAGACCACTCCAAAGAGATCAAGATTGAGCATTTCCGTTGAGGAGGACAACGAGATTGACGAAGATGCCAACAATAGACTGGAAGGAAATAAGACTGCAAAAGATAGAAAGAAGAGAAATGCATTCGGTGGCACTTACAAAGAAGAACTTGTGCAATGAAAGAGACCAAGAAGATGTTGGCGGCCGAACACAAAGAAGAGAAGATAGCGAGGTGGAATGAGCTCAAGGCGCTGGAGGATGAGAAATGGAAGGCCAAGTCGGGGCCGAAGAGAGAAAGTTAAAGGCAGAGGAGCGTAGGCTTGCACTTAAGGAGAAGAGGATTCGTGATGCCAAGAAGGCCGAAGAACGCGTTATCATGTTCATGAATCCAAACACAATGGATGAAATCGAAAGAAAGTATTGGAAGCTCACTCGTGGAGAGATCTTGGAAGCCTCTCTTCAGAATGTTGGTGCTGGCCAAGGGGATGGTGTTGATGGTGGTGGCCGAGGGGGTGATGGTGTTGATGGTGGTGGTCGAGAGGATGGCGGCCGTGATGGTGGCCGAGAGGATGGTGGAGTTGATTTCTTTGCCGACGACATCGTTTGGGTGGTGGTGGCCGAGGGAGTGGTAGTGCATGCCATTGTTTGGCTCGATCCACAACATATACATGCTATGTTTGCGATGATTTTGGATCAAACATTGTGTTTGAAGTGATGTCTTTTGAATGAACTTCGCATGTTTTAATTTGAAAAACGCGATGATGAAACTTTATGTTACGACGGTTATGCTATGCATGTTTTAATTTGAATGTTTTTAAAATATGTAATATGTAGTATTTAAAGTTCATGCGGCTAGGACGCAAAATCTACACAACTTTATTTTCATTCCACTAACTATAAGGTGTCGGCTAGGTGCGGCCACCGTCAGTGAAGTAAAAAAGTTACTCCATTAACTTTACTCCACCGGTACTAAACTGACTTTTAGAACATCAGTTAGAAATGTCCTCAGAGAGGAAACATCCGTTCACGAAAACGAAGGAAGTTAGGCGCACTAAATACAAAAAACACACCAAACTTGCGAAACTTTCCTCTTTGGACGGCACGCCGCTCATGAACAATTTTCACATCAGTAGACGATCCATCGCCGACACTGTGTGTTGAGCAGAAGCCAGAAGGTGATCTTTGAAGTAGCAAAACTTGATTCATCAGCCTGTCCACTGCCTCCTTCACGGCCTGTCGGCATGCCCTACTTGATACCGAACGTGCTGAAAATCCTTAAGTGCCCATCAAAGAACAATTAACTCTACACAAATACACACACACAGCACAGCGCAAGCAGTACTGGACACTACACATCGGCAAACTACTGTTCCAGATAGATTGTGGTCAGAATCAGATCCGCTGTGGCATTCACAAGTTATGAATCAAAGAAGACACGCACCCGCAGACACTAGAAGCAGTACTAGACACTACACATGGGCAAATACATGTTCCAAAGATATTGTGATCAGAATCAGATCAGTTGTGTATCATAGACTCATGCCTAATGAAAAAAGATAGTGTGGCCTTTTAAATATGCTATTTGCGTGCTGTATCGCGCCATAGCATACTATTAACGAGACATTGTACATCGATTTATTTAGGGATACATTGCTCAAAACGCTATAGTGCGCTATTTTTTTCACTGCTCATGCCTCAACTCTCCACACCGGCATGAATACTGAACTAATGATTGACCCATCAAACCAGAGTTGCCAAACTAGAAACCATTCATGGACGTAAGTAGCTTGTGTGTCAGCGAAGCTGGGAGAGCGATTTGCCAAATAGGGACACCACACGCATCGTGTTCCGCGTGCCTCGAGCCCAGCTCGACCATTTTTAGCTTGGAATATACGCGGCGTACATCCATTTGCGGTAAGGTTTGTTTCTCTCCGCTTGCTTCAAACTTGTCGTGCTGTCGTCCTTGTCACCCTGATCTCTTGCCATGATCTCGTTCTAATCGTGTACAATATAATATAAGTAATTGACACATCAATGAGAATCCAATAATTGCGCCCCCCTCCCAACAGAATAGAACGTTGCCTCGTTTCATTTGCGAGGCTGCGGCAGTGTTGAACCTGTTGGTGCACTCGATTAGCTCGCCCCCTCGCTCTATAAATAGAGACCGCTAGCAAGACCATGCCATGCACAAGATATACAGACACTAATAGAGCAAGTACAAGCTTTGCAACCAGTGCAATTGTGCAAGTATAAGCTTATACTCATATTACACATGGCTGCTAGCAAGCCTGCCGCCGCTGGTCCTCATGAGCTGGAGATGGGCGCCTTCCAACCCTGCGTGTGGGGTGACTTCTTCATCACCTACAACTCTCCCCTCTCGCAGGTCAGTCACATACACGTTTACATATTTTCTGGTGAATAAGGCGTGCACGTGTTTTAGGATTTAAGTTTGACCAACAAGATGTTGGTTTTGTATGAGAAAAGTTATAATGTTGAATTTCATGTGTCCGATGTATAGAGCTCGGAGATGAGGATGCGAGAGAGGGTGGAACAACTCAAGGTCCAAGTGCGCGCCCTGTTAGAGGACAGCAAAAACAGGAGCGTGGCTGATGCTGTGACACTGGTGGAAACGCTCGAGCGGCTCGGCATCGACAACCACTTCCGCGGGGAGATTGGCACGGTACTAAGGCATGTGCTAAACGAGGAGCCTGAGTTTCCAGCTAGCTCTGACGACCTCCACATCGCCGCTCTTCGGTTTCGCCTACTTAGGCAGCATGGGTTCTGGGTATCTGCAGGTATGTATATTTTTTAAAACAAACCAACGATGTATTGTGAGTTGTATTTCGATCGGTACACCGGCCACTCTAGAAAAGTTCAGTGATCTCAAAGCCACTCTAAATTTATGTCTGGCCTTCAGACAAAATTTTGTGGATCTAGCTATTGCTCTTTTGTTGTTCAGATCAACCCAAAATCTTCAACCTATCCCATTCTGTCATGTTTAATTAGGATTGATATTTGTTATTTGCTCTTTGGTTTGAAAAAACATACCATGAATCAACCAACCAATACATTATTTGTTTTGCTAACTTCGTAAATGCACACACCATTCTATATATATACCTCGGATTGGGTTTATAACTGGGGCATGGATTTTAGGTCTAGAATTTAACTAACAAAACATGTGTAACTATGCCATAAAGATGTATGTTTAGAAATTCTTTTGACGATGAATCTAAAGTTGTATTTTTTTGTGACATATAACACATGGTTCGCTAGTTAAATTGAAATCTAAAAATCTGTGCCTGGCTTACATACCTAGCAAATGCGAGAACACACACCTAGAAACTGAACTGATATGATCAAGCTTCCATGACTGCGTGCAGACATATTCGACAAGTTCAAAGATCAGACAGGAAATTTCAGCACAAGCCTATGCAGTGACCCAGTGAGCCTTCTGAGCCTTTATAATGCAGCGCACCTGGCGACGCCTGGTGAGGATGCACTAAGTGACGCGATCGTCTTTTCGAGGTACCACCTCGAGGCAATGAGAAACAAGCTTAGGCCACCAATGGCGGAACAAGTCTCACGTGCCCTCGACATTCCTCTCCCACGGACCGTCAGGCGGTTAGAAACAATGCACTACATAAAGGAGTATGAGCAGGACGAGTCTAACAACGGCCTGCTGTTGGAGCTCTCCCGACTTGACTTCGAACTGGTCAGGTCCCTTCACCTCAAGGAGCTTAGGGCTCTATCTTTGTAAGTTGATGTTTTTCCCTTTTCTATGTAATGTTGTTTTCTTTCCTCTAACGGTTTTGCTAGTCGTAAATCGTTTAAGATTTTTCTTATATCGAAGCCTTCTGAAAAGTCCAACTTAAATTGAAATTTCACTTTTCTAGATTAACTCAGACATAAAAGGAATCTCAATCTAATAACACGTAGACATATCCTATCTTTAGTTCCTAGTGACAAAGTAAACTGCAGTTTTATTTTAGCTACAAAAGAACTTTGCGCATATTGGCAAGTGAGATCCAACTGTCAGCATAACATCATCTCATTTATTTCCTTCATTTCCACCCATTCCCCATGTCCCTCCGGTCTGCCATGGATTCCTCTCCAGCAATGGCCACACCTAGTGGATCACGACGTAGCATCATCTCCACCAAGAATGGCAGCACCACCACTGGCCCTTGCACCTCCCTCTTCCTCTCCCTTGATATAGGAATAGGAGTACGACACAACTACTGCACTAAATGATGCAATTATTCCCTGTTGACTTCTACCAATATGTTTTTAGAACGAAGGTGCAAAGAGCGCCCGGCTTTATATTACAAATTCCATAAATGGAAAGCAAACAAAGTCTTATGACACAAAAATTCATGACGTAAGGTAAAAGACAACGTTGGGGATGCCACCTAACATAATGCAGCGCAAAGGAGTACACAGACTTGAAATTAGAACAAGCTAATAGGGAACATAAAGTAATTATAACAATATGCACCAAGATATTACTTGATATTTGGGTTAACATGGATGCAATCTGCAGGTGGTGGAGAGATCTTTATGACAATGTGAAGCTAAGCTATGCCCGGGATCGTCTAGTGGAGAACTATTTCTGGACATGCAGCGTGTTCCATGAGGAGGAGTACTCACGCGCACGACTGATGTTTGCAAAGACGTTCGGTCTGCTATCCCTGATGGATGACACCTACGATGTCCACGCGACCCTGGAGGATTGCTATAAACTCAATGAAGCTATACAAAGGTGGGATTTTTTGCAAAATAATAGTGCTTACATAGGCCAATCGCTGAACTAAAGCTTAACGTGGCTAAGTTTAATTATATCAGAAATTTAAACCATCAATCTTGTGAAATTATCCAGTTGCGTTGATCAAGATCTGAGCTCATAGCACTCTCCTAGATTCCTAATTCCTAATTTATTGCAGATGGGACCCAAGCGCGGTGTCTATTCTACCTAAATACCTGCATATGTTCTACATCAGATTGTTGGGTAACTTCAAAGAGTTTGAGGATACGTTGGGACCACATGAGAAATACCGTGTATCGTACGCAAAGACAGCGGTAAGAGCTTGTGAAAAGAAAATAAATTGCAGTGAGTTTAACAGCTGCGCTATTCAAGCTATACTCGTCATGCTACATCTCAGTATCTCACGTTTCTCTCCATGGATGCAGTTTCAGTCATCGTCTGAATATTACCTCCGTGAGGCCAAATGGTCCAACGAAAAGTATGCCCCGAACTTCAAGGAGCACCTAGAGGTGTCACGCATGTCGTCAGGCTTCCCCACACTGGCCCTTGTGCTACTCATGGGTGTGGGAAACACTGCAACCAAGGAGGCATTCGACTGGGCAGCCGACGTCCCAGACATTGTCTGCGCAAGCGGAGTGATTGCTCGCTTTCTCAACGACATCGCTTCTTACAAGCTGGGAAAGACCAAGAAGGACGTGGCTAGCTCTGTGGAGTGCTACATGAAGGAGAACCTCGTAGGGGGGCGGGAGGCTATCGTGGCAATCTCAGCGTTGGCCGAAGATGCGTGGAGGATGATCAACCGAGCATGTATGGAGATAGAACCCGCACTGTTGCCGGCGGCACAATTGGTGGTGAACCTGACAAGGACGTTGGAGGTTATATACCTTGGTGGCAGGGACGGCTACACATTTGGTGGTGACCTCAAGGGTCTCATCGCCGCGCTCTTTCTCAAGCCCATCTATGTCGTTTAAATTATCACTCATTAAGTTTGATGGATTGTTCATGTTGTTATTTGCTTAACTTCGGCTAGTTTGTATGGTGGGCAACATTTCCACTTTTGTGTAATCTAATAAAGTTATAATCTTTGTGTCTACCTTTTCTTGAAACATGAAACCGAGTTGAACTTATGACGTCATGTTTAAAGTACAAATACACATTTTATTTTTTAACGAGCCTTAAATCCATGCACGAGGCCTGGGAGTTTTCTACAAGTTTCAATTGCATGTATGTTCACTCTCTCGAACTTCTCAACAAAAAAATGAATGGCTTAAACAGTTGGGAACTCTAAATCAATATCAGGTTTAAATAAAAGGCATATATGTGATCTATTAGCAAGAAGCACCAACACAAACCCCATGAATTTTGGAATGCAAATAAAAACATAGACTCTAAGTGTAAAACGATGTATAGAGTTTGACACATGCTCAGTGCTGGAAGGTCAGAAGGAGAAGTGTGATAAGCTTTGCATGGAAGCCTGAAAAACAGCTGCAGTGACGCTAATTGTCATAAGGTGGAGAAATTCATTTGTCGGATAAGTGCTTAACTAGAGTAGCAACTTGCACAGATGGTGTAATGACTGCCCCATTGTCTTCGACATGATCTCTGTGAAGATGTGGAGTACCAACGGGTAGACGGTAAGACCCCGTGCACCTTGACTATAAATTCACAATGACAACCTTGACCAATTGTGTAGGATAGGTGGGAGGTGGTGACACACAAGGACCAATCATGTAAGACCACTCTTTCGTCTAAGGATGCCTAATCGCCTTAACAATCATTCAGGGAGTGGGGGCACTGTGATGTGAGTAGTTTATTTGGATCGAATGCCTCCTAAATAGTAATGTAGGCGTCATGCACATTTCATACTCAAGCTTTGATACCTACGAAACAACCAATATCGATCATGTTTTGGGGCACGTCCATTTTTTGACTCCTCATTGTCATGCATGCTTATCTATGCTAGTCCTTATCTTCTAAATCACAGAAGATCGTCATGGAAGTGAGGATAGTTAATACATGCATTTTGCATCAAATTTCGAGTATGAATTACCCAATTATCATGTATAGGGGGCATGACCTGGCCCTAGTGCGAGTGGTATGGACACATGGGTACTACAAGGACCCACCAACATGCCCTTTGTACCCGAAGCTAGAATGGGACCATCGAGGACACCCTGACTTCCTCGAATTGTCTTCTTTACAAGGCTTAGGGTTACTAGAGGGTGAATACGTTTATAGAAACCCAGGGGCATTGCACACGCTCGTTGAACACTCACCATGTGCAGTGAGTCAAACTTCACAAAGATGCACTCAATATATAATACACGTCGGCAATGTGACAACTCACATCACACATGGGTGTTCCTAGCCGACCGTGTGTCACGAGCCACATCAATCATGCTAGGTCCCATCACTTTGTAAACATGTGCAGATTGGCCTACGTGTGTGACACTTATTTCACAAATGCTTTTGAACCAACCATGTGCGATGAGAGGTTTTGTTGGACATCATCTGTTATAGCGCTTCCTTTCCCAGAGGACACCACACCCGAGAGGTCCCTACATATCGGATTCCTTGCTCTCCTCTGGTCGGTGGATTGGATCTACTGATTCTTTTGATGTGAGTTGGATCATAAAGTACCGCTCCTTCTACCCTAGACATCTAGGTTATCAAATCCAGTCGATGTGGTGCTGGGAAGTGTTTATTGCTCCATGTAGTTTATCTTGCCAAAAAAATATTTTTCCCCCAAGTACAAGGGTTTGTTGGTAGCACCAAGCTTTCCCTCGGTGAAAAACTAAGATATCAATTCCTGGAACTGATTCCTACACCAATCCTCAGCTTTGTAATACAAATAAAACTTCGCTTGTATCCCCAACAAGTCAATGAGGGTTTCAACCTCATTAGCTTTGCACTCTTTGATCGTGATACCTCTGGATCATCCAAGTATTAAGTAATAAAACAGAATATTGCTTTGGGAAAGATGACATGCTGTTGATCGTGATACCCGTGGATCATCCAAGTATTAAGTAATAAAATAGAGTATTGATTTGGGAAAGTGGCATAATCTTGACAACATAACTACTTCTTGGGCAGTATGCAGTCATTTATCCTTAGTGGCAAAAGTACAATTACCCATTTTTCTCTCTTATTGTTCCTTACCACATTCCTTCACAACCATACCAATGTGATATTTGGAACAATTCATCAACTCTAAAACTAGTGGTCTCTACTAGTAAACACAAAGCCCACCATTTATGTCATTGCTCCCCTCTCCATATGCACAATCATAATGCAGAGTACCTGCTGAGCCCTCCATGTGATTCTTGGCTACTTGTGTTTTCTCCATGCATAAGATCGTCGACGCACATTCCTGTGCAATATTGTATGGCTCATGAACTGTCGCGAGGTCGCCCCAACCCACGACACTTCTAGCACATGGTATTCATTGGGCCCAGCGAATACCAAGTTTCCTAGTTTTTTGGTGATACATATCACCATTGCTTCTTCATCTCCCATTGCCAAATATATGATGGCGGGGAAGGTCGTGAGCAGAGGGCCCCCAACACCATCTAAACCTCCCCCATTTTGTTCTCCCATCGTACTGGGTACATCAATTGGTCAAGCTTCTTTCTCAGTGCATCTCCCTTCTCCTGGGCCTTGTCAGTAACTCCATCCCCTTTCTTCACTGGGCCAGTAGCGGTGTCATTCTCTTCCTCCTCCTGTGGAGCACAGTGATGCCTCTCGTGAAGACCTTATAATTGGCATTTTCATTCCAAGACCGCCACTTCTACTTTGTACCCTACCTCGTTAGAGCACGAGTTCCCATTGGACGGGAGCGTGTATGGTATAGTCCTCCTCCGTGTTATCATTCACCTTCCAAGTTGCATGTTCTTCGCCTCCCATACCTCATATCTGCATTCTTCATGGTTGTATCTCGTGACACCATACACATTACATAAGAACGAAATGTTCTCGTACTTTAATTGCATCCACCGGCGTCCTTCTCCTACCACATTTAGTGGTACAAATTTGGATACATCTTTCGCAATGAGTACACACATAGTTCAGCTCATGCAACATAGAAGGACTCGTCTACACCCCCCAAAACCGGCCAATACGGCGAGCAAGTTGGTCAATGACCTCCCCCCCCCCCCACCGACGATACAACTCTAATATTTTGTATAGTTGCGCCCACGTATATAGGCGATTAAGCTCCACCACCTCTAAACAACCATTGTGGTCCTCAATTAGCAAGAGCATCTCTTCGGAAATCCATGGCCCTTGATGCACCAGCTTCTTCCAGTCCCTCAAACACTGCATCTAAAAGATGGACAATTTCTCCTATATGTCCTAAAACTTCGGTAGCTAAGTATGGTCCCATGCAATCTTTAGGATTTCAAACATTGAACTCGAGCCGACGAGCATGTCTATATTCGACTTCCCTATAGCTAGCCACTGAGCATGTTCCTCAAATTCCTTTGCCTCGGCCTCGCTGACAAAGACATCATCGAGCCCATCTTCCTTGAGATTGAGGCGTTCTGGCATCTCATTAATCCCTCCATCAAAGAACTCCCCTATCACTGAGGATCCCCCTTTCACCATCCTCTAGGGTTATTGCTTCCTCCTATCGCCCAGTGGACAACTCGACCACGTTGTCTGCATCCTGATAAGATCAAAGATCGACTCATTGAGATCGATGGTTAACGTCGATGGTAAGCCACCGCCAAAGTACAAACACTAATAAGGAGGGTAGAACCGAAAGTGCCCTTCTCAACTCGAGCTCGTATGAGCTCGAGTGAACAGTAAAATCCAAATAAAAAATAAAAAATTCTAAATTTTTTTGTGACAACATTTGACAAATGTTTTCAATGCTTGCACAGTTTCAACATGAATTGACATTCGTGCAAGTCATTGCAAAAAAAATCAGCACTCCAAAAGTAACTTTTTTTAAGCATCAATTTTTTTTCTTGTCACGACTTCCAAGAATGTTATTTGTGATGAAATTTTGCAAGCATGTAAAACATTTGTCAAATGGTGGCACAAAAAAAAAATCAGATTTTTTTGAATTTATTTTCATGTTTTTCCAGATTTTACGGTTTACTGAGCTCATATGAAACCTTTTTTTATCCTTCCATGCACTTAGGAGCTACAACTAATCCTTCCAGCTGGAGACGTTCAGTGCGAACCAATCTGTGGTTGGATGTTTAGATGGACAATGGTATCCCCAACCAACCAGGGTTCAAGTCCTGGTGCTCGCATTTATCCTAAATTTATTTCAGGATTTCCGGCGATGCTCGTTCAGTGGGAGGAGACGTTTCCATCGACTATGAAGCGCCTATGGTGACTTTGTAAAATCTCGAGATGATATGCCTGCTCAGTCTCTCGAAGATACTCATAGGAATAGGATGTGCGTGTGTGCGTTCAAAGGAGTGAGTGTATGCGCATATATATAAGCGCTTGCGTGTATATTGTGTTAAAAAAACTGGAGACGTTCAGCCGTATGTGTGGAACTTGCAACCCAAGCGAACAAAACCATATTTTGTTACCAAGTGGTCAGCTTGGTAAGATAAAAAAAACTGCCTTCAATGAAAACCATATTTTGTTGATCAATTCTTGATTTTTTAGCATAATTGGTCAAAAAAATGAGAAAGCATAATTGGTCAATTATATGGAGAACGAGATGCCTCAACTAGTATATGGGCTTCCACCAGTATTCTTAGAACTGTCAGGTCCAGTACACCGGCAAGGCCCATTTGTACCACCAAGCCGACATCGGTCTGTCAAAAGAATACAAAGCCCAAGCCGACATCGTTTCTCGTAAGCATCCATTTCAGCGAGCTACTAGCAGTGGTGGTACGTACTTTCTTAAAATACAAAGTCATTTCAGCTAAAAAAATACAAGTACTCTCTGGCACGTCGTCGTGTTGCAATACCGTGGCCTCTATTTGCCCATGATCTAAACACGTGGGGAGTTTTTTTATAGCTGGAATCCTCAATGATCATGTAGCTAGCGTGCGTACGTACGTGTGGACAATGTGGATTAAGCAAAGGTATAGGTATCACGGGGAAAACTTGTATAGAATCTGCTCTTAGATGAGATCGATGCGATCAATCTTTTTAAAGACACAAAACATGTTAAAAAATTATGAAAAAAATTGGAGACACTCATCCTTCTTTGATGTACAAACTCAAAAAGGTTTCAGCTCCTAATTCGAACTACAATTACAGGGAAACAAAAGACAAAATCTGATGTGAGTAGTGCCAAAAACTGTTCACCTAAAGCTGACATTATTCATATTCAAAATTTTCTTTTCGGATCTCTAATTGTAGATCGAGTTTGAGCTGTTTTTTTTAGTTGTACACATAACCTGTAGGCACGTTGTAGATTATTTTCATAATTTTTTCGATTGTCTAAATATGAAAATTTTAGGTTGACCCTACGATCTCATCTAAAGAGCTGATCTTATACTAGTCTCCCCCTAGGTATCACGCCATCCCGGCCTTGCCGCCTCGGGGAGGACACATCAACGGCAGTGCGTGGTGGCACCACACTACACGATGAGGTCCTACTGTCGGCAGCACCCGCGGCTTGCCTCGGCTCGGCACAGCAAGAGCATCTACAGTTGGGCGCCCCGAGCTCGCCTCAAACATCTGCGCGGGTCGTATGGTCACTGATCAGTCATGAAATTTTGACCCAGGCCAACGTCTTAAATGCATCTCAAACGTTTGGGCTTACCGCCCCCCTCATATCCAAACCAATTATAAGACGGATATGGTGCGCCCGGGTGCGTCCACCACGTCTTACTCGGCCCACACTGGCCCATCCGACCTCACATATATTCGGCCTCATCTGCTCGCCGGACCAAACCCTAGCCACTTCACACTCCAGACCCCTCCACTCCCTCCACCACCCAAACTCACCTTTGGTGATTTTCGGCCTTCTCCGGCATGGCGGACAGTGGGACCGAGTCCTTCGCCTCCAGATCTATCAACCCCGAGCTCATCCACATAGCCCCGAGGAGGAGATGGTCGTCCGTCTTGCGCTCCGTAGCTCCCAGGAAGAGGCATGTGCCTGGCAGCGCTCGAACACCTTCCATCGGCAATCCATTGTGTCCATCCAAAATGTCGCATGGATCCGCCGCTAGGTGTGCCATCGCTGCCTCACTGGAGGCGATGCGGTCCATCTAGCGTCTGAAGCGCAACTCCTCTGTTGGCGCGCCAAGCATTGGGGCGCGCCATGGGCCTCGTCCGACGAGAACATGGCACGGCATGCCCGCCGTGCGAGGCAGCGGTCGCGGAGACGGCGGCAGCCCTCGCGGTGGTGGACGTCGGCGAGGCGGAGTTGCATGCTTCGGCACCCCGTATGGTGCAGCAGTTCGGACGCCGCAATCGCATCATGATGGACGTCACCGGCTCGTCCCAGGACGGATCCATCATCGATCTGACGTCCACCGGCATCGTTCGGGTTCCGGGCTACGGCGAGTAAGAGTAAGGCATGGGAGACGGCAGCGCCTTGAGTCCCGTGAGCCAGCTCGTGTCACATGCCCTACTCAACCTTGCCGGCAACCGGACCAACGCTCTGTGGGGCGCAGCCGGCCGTCGGACATGGCATGACAGAGCCGGGTGAGCTCCGCTTAACGATCGCTGTGTTGCATGTAATAATATGGATTTGGGATTTCTATTTTATGAGGTATGCGGATGTGGATGCATTATTTGAGATCGGTTATTAGACATGTCCGTGAATGTTTGAGGGTCGGATTTGTCAAACCCAGCTGTATATGCTCTAAACGGGAGCAACTACTCCACTGAGTGCGGGAGGAACCGAAGCAGCATCCTTGACCTGCATTGACCATGGCTGGCGCTCGACACGACAGGACACGACGGGGTGGACTGGTGGTGCCGCTCGGGCCGCGCGCTCGGGGCCCAATTGGCCGAAGCAAAGCCGAGGACGGGCAGAGGAGAGGCTTTCCGCTGTGGCGCCTCGTGCTCGTGCTGTTCACTTGGCGGGGCCGGGTAGGGCCGGGGCCAGCCACACCTTTACGCCGCCTGCCTGCCGCTGCGTGCTGCACTGCACCGCACCGCACTGCTGTGGGCGCGAGAGGCGCCGATCGCTCGCTCGCTCGCTCGCTCTGATGGGCGTCACATGCGCCATGTACTCGCAGTCGATCTCCTCTTTTCACGCAGCGTCGCCGTGCCGACTGCCGCTGCCGCTGCCGACCTCGCCGTTCTATGGTGTCAGCGCCACCGCCCCGGCGGCCGGCCGGTGTCTCCTTCCTTGCTCCGCGCCGGCGCGCGCGGCGGCGCACGAGGAAACCGGCCGCCCCACCCGACACGCCGACAGCGCGCGACGCTGTTTTCCAAGCGGATAACGCGCGCGCGCGCTCCCTGGTCCGAGGGGCGTGGAGACCGAAGCGCGCACCGCACTGCCGTGCCGTGCCGTGCGTGCTCCGTCCTCGGTGCGCGCGCGGTGCTCCGACCCTTTTCCTTTTGCCTCAGCCTGACGAGGCGTCTTTGCATGCACGCATCCACCCACGCGCCCCTAGAACTAAAGCTCGCACGCACGCACGCACGCACGGCCATGCGGATGGATGTGGCGTGGTGATGGTGTCGTGCCTGCCTCTCGAGACATGCATTCCGAGCACGTGCATCGTCCCCCGTTTTCCCGGCGCAACGCGTACATGCGTGCTCTCTGTGTGTCTGTGCGAACACACTAGGGGGCATCTCCTGCATCGACTCTCAAACCGCCTTGCGTACGTTACGTCCCAACCGTGCTGTCCGCGGGTTGTGTCATCCAATGCGTGTCTTTATTAGTCAACAAGACAGTGCAAAACTTGTTTTTTCCCGCAAATCAGAGATAAACGTCGGGCTTTTCGGACGTCCGGACTGCTGCCATGTCCGCTTTCTGACCGCCCCTCCCACGCTCCGCGCCGCTTGCCGCGCCGCATTCATGCAGGTCCAGACCATGCAACGGCCAGCATTGATGCCCGTGATTTGATCGGACGGCAGGACGTGCTCTCTTCTCGCATTTACAATCCCACACATTAGTTCGTTACCGTGAGTACTCTGCCTGCTTGATGAAACTACAGTAGTGATCAGTTAACAAAGACGGTTTCTGTACATGCAAGTCAAGCCCTCGCCGAACACATGCCACTTTTTTTTGGCTTACGCAAGCCACTTTGTTGCCTGGCCTTGGACGTACTTGTCAACTGAATTTGGTTTATAAAGCTAAAAAAACGAATTTGATTTCACATTGATTTCAACTTTTTCAAAATAAGAAAAGAAACTATTGACGATGGTGAAACCTACCTAATTTGTTTTCATGTGATCTATTGTACGGTCTTTTCTTTTTACAGAAATCTAATTCGTCGCTTGGGATCATATGGTCCTATCCGCCAAAAAATGTTTTTGCAAATGTCAAAAAATTGAAAAAAAGATGTGTTCATTGTCACACTGAATTGCTACCCGCAAATTGTTTTAAAAGGATTAAGCGTTTTGAAACAATTTGCGGGTAGCAATTCAGTGTCTATTGTACGGACTATTTATTTTGAATTTATTGTTCATCCGGGAGCATATGCTCCCCAGAGCCAAAACAGTTATTGTAGCAACAATCTATTAATTAACCAAACAAAATACATCAAATCTTTCTCGTATGTAAATGGATGGCGTCCTATATATGCTTAACGCAATCTCTAATGTATACCATGCTTCACTGATCACTACTAGTATCTATTGGAATATTCTGACAAAATTAATAATATTTATTGTCCATATATTTTCCATGACAATTCTGATGATTAATATTTACACCTTGCCAAAAAAAACAGTGAGAGTTAGAAAATTAGATAATCTAAGCACACATTTTCTATAAGATTATATATTTATGAACCAAGGTAAATACATGCTTGTGTTTAGACAGTTTGCCAAAATGGTTTTGGCCTGGATAAACTTTGCAAAAATGCATTGTGATTTCTAGCATCTTAACATATTGGTGACCATCGTTTTCCAGACATGTATACTATACACAAGCGTTCCCCTTTTTTTTCACAATTAATGGCAGGAAACTTGCCCTACTCCTGGAAAAAACAATGACATTGTCGATGCCAGACTTCTTGTTTTGTTTTAGTAGCGTAATTGAGTTTCTTTCGTTTGTCGTTGCTACCCAAACTGCAGTTTTCGTCATTCATATAACATGACATTTTACGGCGAGAACGAAGGAGGCACCTTGCAATAGATGAAGAAGCTTGAGAGATTTGTAGAAACAAGACAAATTCCACGTGAGGCATCTCCAATGATTACCAAGCTTCGGGCACCGCTAGACCAACTAAAATCGTGTGGTTCAGTCAAGTTACAACACTTGCTGGGAGTGTAATAGTCAAGTTGGGCACAAATTCAATACACCATCGATGAATGCAAGGACAGGTAACATGTCTTACTGGCACCATCCAGTAGATATGTTTCTTTTAGGATACACACGAGAGTGTGTGTATCATATATTAAAGAAGGAATCTAGTAGATATGTTGACAACCCAGATAATAACACAAAAGAGGCCCCAACAATCAATAAAACAATACGACATAATAATGCACAAAGCAGCCTCACAAAACCCACTAAAACCACGCAATGCAATCAATTTATAATACCTACTTGTTAACCGAGCCGAGCACAAGTTCAACAAGCCATGATAATGCAAGCAAGAAGACTGCGACATAACATACTTAACAATGCAAATGATAGCACGAAAGAGGGTCCAGGGAACGATAAACAACAACAACACAGCTCAGGTTCCGCCAAATTTTCCTAATCTTATTCAACTTGAACGAATAAAAAATAAGAGGAGCCTCACTAGATCCATCCCAATCCAACAAAAAGAAGGGGGGAAAGAGGAGAAAACCCTTACAAAAACCCCACCAAAGATGATAGGAAAAGCACCAAAAGCCAGCCAAGGAGGCAGGGAGGGTGTGGGGTGGACTGAATGAGAAAAAGCTTCTTCAGGCTTGAGTCAACACAGCAGATAAAAGCGAGCGAGAAACAGAAGCGAGCGAGGAGGACCAGCCCACCCCCCAACGGCGCGACCCCTCCCCCCCTCCCCCCACCCCCCCAATGGCGGCAGCAGCAGCAGCAGCAGCAGCTTCGCCCGCCGCAGCCGCTCTCCCCCGCCCCTCCTCCCCGTGATCCCCTTCCCCCTCCCCTCCCCCGCCTCCTCCCCTCCCCCTCTCACCCATCCATCCATTTCCGCCGCCCGCGCCGCCGCCGCCGCCGTAGCATTGGGCGCCGACCCCCCGATGGAGCAGGTAACCGGCGCCGCGCGAGCGCACGAGGGTTTCGGTCCTCCGATCCGATCTTGTTTTTGTTCTTGTCTTCTCAAGCGCGTGTTCGTGCGTGCAGTACGAGAAGGTGGAGAAGATCGGGGAGGGCACGTACGGGGTGGTGTACAAGGCCCGGGACCGGGCCACCAACGAGACCATCGCGCTCAAGAAGATCCGCCTGGAGCAGGAGGACGAGGGCGTCCCCTCCACCGCCATCCGCGAGATCTCGCTCCTCAAGGAGATGCAGCACGGCAACATCGTCAAGTGCGTCGTCTGTCACCTCCCCCCGTTTGTTAGTTTGTTTGGATTGGCCTTGTTCATTACCTGCTCCGGATTTATTTATCTATTTAGGATCGGGCATTGGTTGCCTCAACTAGCTCGGATTAACTGCTTGATTGATTGATTGGTTGAAGTGGGCATTAAGTCGAGATGGAGATGGATGGCCTTCGCTTTTATGCAACAGTAAATGAACAGGCCGGATTTAGAACCTATGAAATGTGCTAGTGATGTTGCTATTTATTTATCCATCTATTTATAGGGTGAGTGTTAGTAGATGGTTTGCATTGTCGCTATGCTGAGAGGCTTTGCTCATTCTTCTCTCACAGGCTGCACGATGTTGTCCACAGCGAGAAGCGCATATGGCTCGTCTTTGAGTACCTGGATCTGGACCTGAAGAAGTTCATGGACTCCTGTCCAGAGTTTGCCAAGAGTCCCGCCTTGATCAAGGTGAGCAATGTGACATTATCGTGCGTATGACTGTGACTTGCTTCTACTGCTTTCCGTATTTAGTTGGTTGAACTTTTGTTTGTTCGTTTGTTATTGATCGATGATTCTGTATGTCATACAACTTGGTAGTGCTGGGAGTGATAGAACAATGAGAGTGCCTTCTTGTTTCGTGTAAAAGAATTATTAGCTCTCATATGTTGTACAATTATTCATGACAAGACACATACAGAACCCACATTACGTCTTGTGCTCTCCGTATATGGTGTATCACCTGTCTTCTTATGTCACTGTGTTTTATATGGCAGGACAGTGCCCGTTTTGCTGTTCACTAGGGCCACACTTAGCGTAAACCTGTATGCACAGTTGGGGAAAAGTAACCTTGTCTGTCTCGCGTGTGTACTAGTTCATTGTTGAACTTATTGCACTGAATGTCACTTGTATGTAGGTTATATGGACATGTGATGTTTGGGTACTGTGTACCTGCATTGTTGTGGTAAGATCAGACTTTTATTAGTCTTGAACTAGCTGAATTCCTGTCCCAACAGATGTTAAAAATGAATAGTTTGCAAACAGAGCCGTGTTTGCTTTACAAATGCAATGTTTGTTGTTGGAAATGTAGTTGTATTTCTTTTACAAATGTAACCATCTCAATGTTTATTGGATTATTTTCACTGTTATAAACTGGGCCAACCAAAATAAATGCTGTAATCTTTCTCTATCTTATCTGCTTAATGTGGGAATTTCTGAGATCTCGAAGTGAACTTTGGAGCTCTTTTTAACCTTGTTTCAGTAATGTTAGTGCATGGGTGTGGGTAACATGGATACACTATAGGAACATACAATCAATATTGCTTTCTAGGACTGCCTTGGGCTCTAGTACCGAACACGATAGCTGGCACACAACGGAGCCCATCTCCTCCTCAAAGTAGGTGTACTGTACAACACTCTTTGCTGTACAGTAACTCTTGTAAGCTGTAAATAAAACATGTGTTCACTGTTACCGGTAGGTTTGTTGCTATAAATGATTGGCAGTGTGGCACCACCACCATCACCCCAGTACTGTATGATCTCCATGTGGGCACCATTTCTGTCATGCTTGCTGTCTTTGTGTAACTATTTACTGCACACATAACTGGCACCGTGTCCTTCAACTAACACTTCTGACAACCATGGCCTGTGGTCTTTGGATCAAAGTAGTTGGTGCATTTCTTGACATATTGTTTTCTGATTAGTATTGCCTATTCCTTGGCATATAGTATTGGTAATGTTGAGTTTTCTTACAATATGAATTGTTGCAACACATTTTAGATCAACTGAATCGTATAGGTAAACATGAAATTCATGTAATATTACTTTATTAAGAGGCTTATACCTATATGCAGAGAGTAATAAATATAACACGAGTGCAAGCGTTGCATCTTTTTTTATGTTTTTATTCCTTCTTTCAAGCATATTCATGTCTGACTCAGGGATATGCTTGTCTGTATTGTGTGAGCACTCTTTCATTGTTGAACTTGTTGCACTGAATGTCACTGGTATTTAGGTTATATGCACATGTGATGTTTGGGCATATATGTATGTTTACTTTAGAGTTACACTGCACCTACATTGTTGTGGTAAGAATAGACTTTATTATTCTTGAACTAGCTAAATTTCTTTACAAATTTAAAAACAGAGCTGTGTTTGCTTTACAAATGCATTGTTTGTTGTTGGAAATGTAGGTGTATTTCTTCTACAAATGTAATCGTTTCGATATTTATTGCATTGTCTTCACCGTTATAAACTGGGCCAACCAAAATAAATGCTGTAATCTTTCTCTATTTTATCTGCTTAATGTGGGAATTTCTGAGATCTCAAAGTGAACGTTGGAGTTCTTTTTAACCTTGTCTCAAACTTTCAACAATGTTAGGACATGGCTCTGGGCAACATGGTTACACTATAGGAACAGATAATCAATATTGCTTTCCAGGACTGCCTTGGGCTCTAGTACTGAACACGATAGCTGGCCAGCAGAGCCTATCTCCTCCTCAAATTAGATGTAACAACACGCTTTGCTCTATGGTAACTCCTGCAAGCTGTAAATAAAACATGTCTTGACTGTTTAGTGGTAGGTTTGTTGCTATAAATGATTGGCAGTGTGGCACCACCACCATCACCCCAGCACTGTATGATCTCCATGTGGGCATCATTTGTGTCATGGTTGCTGTCTTTGTGTAACAGCTTACTGCACACAGAACTGGCACCGTGTCCTTCAACAAACACTTCTGACAGCCATGGTCTGTGGTTCTTTGATCAAAGTAGTTAGCACATTTCTTGACGTATTATTTTCTGATTAGTATTACCTGTTCGTTGGCATATAGTTTTGCAGGTAATGTTAAGAGTTTGCTTACAATATGAATTGTTGCAACACATTTTAGGTCAACCAAGTTGTGTAGGTAAACATCAAGTTCATGCAACAGTACTTTATTGAGATACTTATACTCTTATACAGAGAGTAATAAATGTAGAATGAGTGCAAGCGCTACATCCTGTTTTGCTGTTTTTGCACCTTCATTCAAGCATATTCATGTTTGACTCAGAAAATGCATTAACTTTTGGTTGCATCTTGGTATGTGAGTATGTGACTGTTTTCTTCTTTCTCCAGTCATATCTCTATCAGATACTCCGCGGCGTTGCTTACTGTCATTCTCATAGAGTTCTTCATCGAGATTTGAAACCTCAGAATTTATTGATAGACCGGCGTACTAATGCACTGAAGCTTGCAGACTTTGGTTTAGCAAGGGCATTTGGAATTCCTGTCCGTACATTTACTCATGAGGTACTTTTCTTCTGTTACTTGTTTACATGGGGCCATGAAAACTGTCCTGGGCGATCTTTGTCATAAATTTGTTGATGCTATTTTGCTCTTAGTGTGTACATGTGATTTTGCATCTAAACAAGCTCATACTTCTTCTATCTATCCAATTTCATGCCACATCAACTGACCAAGAATTTTTCAGGTAGTAACGTTATGGTACAGAGCTCCTGAAATCCTTCTTGGAGCAAGGCAGTATTCCACACCAGTTGACGTGTGGTCAGTGGGCTGTATCTTTGCAGAAATGGTGAACCAGAAACCACTGTTTCCTGGCGATTCTGAGATTGATGAACTATTTAAGATATTCAGGTTCGGATCTCGCCACGCCCTCCTATTCAATTTCTCATCTTCTGAGTGCACTTCTTGCCTACTCATCTGATTTGTGTGTTGCGTTCTGGTTATCCAATGAAGGGTACTCGGCACTCCAAATGAACAAACTTGGCCAGGCGTGAGCTCCTTGCCTGACTACAAGTCTGCCTTCCCCAGGTGGCAGGCAGAGGTTCGAGACCACCGCTTAAACTTTTCATTAGACGCTCATGGCAAGTACGTTTATAGTGGCCTATATATATCATGTCATTGACATTCCTTTTGGAACCTTCACTGATGATCTCCAGGACCTTGCAACCGTTGTCCCCAATCTTGAACCTGTTGGCCTGGACCTTCTCTCGGTAAGTCAAGAAGACACCCATCTACGACCGTGGACCTGGCATCATGTAATGTAACTGTATTATATCCTCTTGTTTCTTTGCAGAAAATGCTTCGGTTCGAGCCAAACAAGAGGATCACGGCTAGGCAGGCTCTTGAGCATGAGTACTTCAAGGACATGGAGATGGTACAGTGAGCTGGCTATGTGGCAGTGACTGGCATATGTATGAGCTGAGCTGAGCTGCTCGTTTCATTCCTTTTGTGAACGCTCCGCCTTCCCCTTTTCGGCATTTTTGTCTGTCAACTGAATATTTCAGATCTGGTGTGTTTGAGGTGCACTCAGGATTGCTACTAAATAGATTACCATCTTGGTCTCTATTTTGTTCGACGTAAATATTGTCATGTGTTCATTTTTCAATGAGGCATCCATTATTTTGCTCCTCTCTTTTAGTTTTCTTGTTTACTCATCACTTAAACATATTTAGAGTTATACAACAGGCTGCGTCTTTAGCTATCTCTACACATTTAGGTTGATTGTATGTAGTTCAGTGCTAAGCCTAACCAGTCTTTATGTGGCCGTTCTAGAAAATGTACAGTATACGTAGATTGCACAAGCCCTTTTCATTAGTTCGGACTTTTGGCTGCGTTGACTAGTGCATGAAGCTTAACATGGTATCAGAGTCCAAGGTGCTGAGTTCAAGTCCTGGCTTCCTTTGTCTCCACGTATAGGCCTCATAAGTACTCACGCTGTGGATTTGTATGTGTCTAAATGCAATCCTTGTCTACAAAATCAGGCAAAATAATAATAATAATACAACTTCATTGATTTGACATATGTAATAAATGTAGACGCTTTTTAAGGCTCCTTTGATACAAAGAAATTTCATAGGATTTTTGGAGGATTTGGATCTTTAGGATTTTTTTCCTATGATGGTCGTTGATTCGTAGGAATGAAATCCTTAGGAGTTTTCCATACGATTCATTTGTACTACATTTTGGAGAAAAAAAATTAATCCACTCAAACCTCTTTGTTGGATTCCTTTGTTTTTCCTGATTTCCTTATGTTATCAAACATTCTTCCAAATCACGTAGGGTACAAGAGGACATGACTATTCCTGTGTTTTCTCTGTTCCCGCATTTTAAATTTTTTTCTATTCCCGCATTTTGAGAATCCCAAGGGTCAAAGAGGCCCTTAGTGTGCTTGTATGCACTCCATATTGAAATATCCAAAACAACTTATAAAAGTGAACGGAGGGAGTACCATCTTATAATCAAAGACACAAAAGCATAAGATCATGTTACGGCATCGAATCCATAGAGATCAGAACTGCTTCCAGTACAGTGCATCTAAAAGAGATGAAAACAAACCTATCACACACTCAATTGGCTTGTAAATGAGAGAAATACAAAGGGCTATCACAAGTTTCAAACCATGTAAACCTCCTGAGCTGAGGCAAAAAGTAGCATGGAAAAAACAGCAATTCACAGTCGAGATCTCCTAAATTTACAATGAAAAACTCATCTTTACATTGGATGAGTGGAGACAAGTTTTCACAGATTCACCACCAAAGATGGAAGTATTTGGTCTGGCGAAGCCCGTTATCGTTTCTTCTTCATAATTGCCGCCGTGCGCATCTCGGCGTCTTCCTTGGCGAAGCTCCACCAGAGGTATGACAGGGGGATAGCCATGGCGAGGCAGATTGCGTGTCCATCAACATATCCCCATCGCGGAGGGACATCGTGGGCTTCCAGGTATAGTGAGAGGACACCGCCGATGGCAACAAAGGCGACCTTCAGGCGTGAAGGATGCCTTGTGATGGCAGCCCACACTGTCCACAGAAGGAGCTGAGCAACGCTAATAACAGTGCAAACCTTCATGTTCAGGCCTGCAGAATTACAAGGTTAGGACAGCCAAGCTTTTAAATTTCCAGCACTACCACCAGGAAGTACAGAATTTAACTGCATACAGTTTTCTCTATGATTGTGCTGAAGCAAAACAAGTTATCATGAATTTGGAATACCTTTGTCGAGTTCATAGAAGTTGAGGTACAAAATGTGGGTTGTCACAAAAGCCAGAATTGGAGCTGCAACCATCACCCTTGAAGCTTCATCCCTCAGATTCGAAGTTCGCAGTATGGCCAAGATGAGGGAGTAGCCAAGAAAAGCAGCAGCTGATGACAAGTAGAGCTTTTCTGTCCAAGCAGTATCACTGTAATAGAGATGGCCAAGCTGGATTAATTAACTGTCAACAGACGACATATCTGAAAACGTACACTGCTAGACTAGAACGTACCAACTGTGATATATGGCACACCAGAACCACGAATTCATGGCCAAGAGCGCGTTAATGTGCCATAATCCGGTGTATTCATAGTATGTCGCGTGAGTTTCTGGCCTAAGAGGCAGCTTGTAAGAAAGCAAGAGGAAAAACGATAGCCATCCGTTAAATTGCACGAGAAGAGTCAGGGCAGATAGAGCTGCTGAAAGAGGTTCCTGGAAATGAAACAATAGCCGGTATGTAAGCAAGTGAACATGAGACAGAAAATGCTTTAACTGTGGTACTGATGAAGACATAAGGACTAACATGGAGCTAGAGGTACCTGAAACACAGAAGCACGTTTGAGAGGCCATTTGCCATGATACTTGACGGGCCCTAGGCCAAGCTCTTCCCTTTCCTGCTCTCTTTCCATCATACAATGGTATCGGCATTCGCTGTTGCAGTTCCACTCCTTCCACTGCAGGTACAATGGCTCGTGGCGCTGCATTTCATGCCTTGTCAGCAGGCTGGTCATCGGTCGGCACGACACAGTGTTTAACAGAATCCTCTTTCAGGGTGCCGGTCCTTTGACATTCTTCGAAGCAAGCTCTGGTAGAAAAAGGAAGGGAAACATGAGTAACTACTAGCATGCTGGTTGGTTGCTGGCCAAGTCAGTAGCTCGAAGTGTATGAACAAAATCAGCGCATCTTCACAAAGCTGAATACAGTAGTGGGATGAAAAGACGGTATTACTGAATTGTTGTTGCCTGAATGGTTGAGTTCGAAATTCAGATATTACTGAATTCGAAATCTGAAGATGGCATGGTTCAAAACGAATGTTCAAAGCCAAATACAGTAGTGGGATGAAAAGATGATGGTACAGAGTTTTGGTTTGCCGTTGCTGATGTTCCTGAATGATGGTTGAGTTCGAAATTCAGATATATTACTGAATTCAAAGATGGCGTGGCTGCAAACCAATGTTCCCCCCACAGAGGAATAGGGATAGATTCTATCTCTGAAGAGATAGTTAGTTCATAGACGGCTTTCCAGGTCCAATGCTGGTAATCAATCTTAACACGAGATCTCGCACCACCGGAGGATGCGGATCACGCGAACCTCACTATGGGCTGAGCGGCAGTAAAAGCAAGCATACATCCACGAACCCCGATGATTCTTGGTCCTCTCGAGCCGCCAGTCCCCATGACACCCCTCAACAGGAGGGGCAAATATTCCCAGCTCTAGTTACTAACAAAACTACTAGTTGAAGCTCCGGTTCCCCAGAAACCTCGGCAGTACCAGTACTAGTATCAATGTTAATCAAGCAATCAACCGTACCTGATGAAATATGGTACTACTGGTAGAAGGAGAACCCATTACCTGTGCGGAATACTGTTGTACCGTACGCAATCGGCGTCCGACACGCAAGGGACACGAACCGCCCCCAACTGCCAAGGAAGGGAACGAGGGCGGAAATCTCGGGGAGGGAGGAAGGCTCACCTGTAGAGCGGATCGGCGTCGCCCTCGGAGGCGGAGGCGGAGGCGTCGTCCGCTGCCAAGGCCGTGGCCACGAGGCCAAGAAGCAGCAGCAGCAGCGGCTCTCTCCTGCGGAGCCCCATGTCCGTCGGCGCGGCTCCGAATCGGGCGGGGTGGAGTAGCGAGCAGCAGCAGCAGCAGCAGCAGCTAGAGGGAGAGCGGGGCGGGGCGGAGATCCATTAATCCACGCGAGATGGGGAGGGGGAAGATGGGGGTGATTGGTTGGCTGGCTGGATGGGTGATTGACTGGCGCGGCGAGGCGAGGTGTGGTGGGTATGGTTTTCTGTTCCTTCCGCGTGGGGTGTGTGGGGGGAGCAAATCGACACGGAGGACGATTAGACGGAGGCCCCCCTACTAACCGATGCGCGATGCGATGGCAACAGGTTTTGTTCGGGGCGGGGGCGCCCACGAGACCGGCGAGGAGGTGGCGCAACATAAACAAACTCATCTCCAGCTGACAGGCGCAGATCGAGGGGATCCCGCCCGGGCGTTTCGCTGTATTTCACATGCCCCTTCGTCCATCCTTATGCCAACTCCAGCGCACGATCCCAAACGGACGTTCGGTTTAGCGGTGTTTCGTCCGTTTAAGGCGGCAATGGGACAGCTCATCTTTAGTTGGGTCGTTTAGGCTATCGGCGCGTCCAACGTATGGCCGCACCTCAAATCATGTCCGGGGTGGATGCGATTTAAAAAAAAAGATAAAAAACTAAAATAAAATGCGGAAAAATATAAAATAAACGCAAACATAAAAACATAAACATAATTAGGGGGTTTACGGCCACAAAACGGTCCAGTTCCACGGTTCACATTGACATAATTAACATAAAAAACAAAAATAAAAACACCGCCCCCGCGCTCCTGCCGTGCCCGTCGATGCCGTGGCCGTCGCCGTCTTCAGTGGGCGCCGTTGTCGTCGTCGTCCCTGACAAGGTCGACGTAGTCCGGCGGCGTCCAGAGGTGGGACGGCGGCCCATGGTACACGGGGTCGGGCTGGAAGGCCGGAGGTGCCTGCACCACCTCCTCCCGTGGCGAGGCCTCCCGCTCTGGTGACCGCGGCGGCGTGGGACACCAGTTCACGCCCCCCACGGCCTCGGCCATCTCCCGGGCTGCACGCGACCAGGCTCCACTGGCCCACTGAGCCCGGGTGGAACGCGGCCACCGACTACTCCTCCATCACCTCCTCCGCCTTCACCATCTCCAGCTCGGGGATGGCGACGTCGCCGGCCGCAGAGAGGGCCATCATCTCCTCGAGGCCCTTCCATTGGCGCTCATCGTGCGTGCGCATGGAGTCCTCCATGACACGCTGCATGAGCCGGGCCTCCTCCTCCGCTGTCATGCGAGGTGGTGGTGGAGGAGATGGAGATGGAGACGGTGAGGGCGACGGCGTGGGTGTCAGGCCGCGCACCCGTGTACGCCCGCGCACTGGGAGCACGTCTTTGCATGCTACGGGCGTGGCCGCGCGGCCCGACGGCGTCCGACGAAGAATGACGCGGCGCCGCGACGTCGTGCTCGCCCCGGAGCCACGTGTCCCAGTCGAGTCGGGGCGTACTGGCCGTAGTATAGCTCGTCCGGCAGGAGGCGGTGGCGGCGCTCGATCTCCTCGCGGCGCGCACGACCGCTCATCGGGACCGGCGGGATCGGGAGCCGGTCGACGGAGAGGTGCCAGTTATTGGGGAGGTGCACGTCGCTCCACGGGAGCGGCGTCCTCGTCTCCCAATAACGTCGGCATACATCCGCGGCGATGTACTGCCGGTCGCGCTCGCCGCCGGCCATAGGGCCGAAGGTGAATGGGGCAGGTGCGGGGGCCCGACGCGGTGGTGGTGAAGCGGGCTCCTCCTTCTCAGAGCCGCGGCGGCGGCCCGACGACGAGGACGCCTCACGGTCGTGCTTCTCCTTGCGGCCGTGGTTCCAGAAGCCCATGGCTGCGAGGTGGCCGGTCGGCGAAATCGGGGACAGGGAGAGGCTAGGGTTTGGTTGTTGGTTTCAAGGAGGCGGGAAGGGCTCGACTGGGGAGTGTTGACGACGGCCGGTCCATGGCTTCCCCATTTCAGAAGGAAAGTGACCGTTCGCTGGGCGGATGACAGGTGGGGTCGACCACCCGTGCGCATTTATGTCGGGTGGTGGGAGGTAGGTGGCTACCTGCCACGCGGCCCCGACGCGGACGAGCGAGGCGTCCGTTTGCCGTCCGCCGCGACACAAACCGCACGCATGTTTGCGCTCGAAATGGGTCGGCCCGGACAGAAAACGGACCAGATGGGTCCAGGCCGTTGCGCGCTGGGCCGTCTGGTTTGTCCATTTTACACCAAACGAACGGGGCTGGACGGGATGGGGTCGCGCGCTGGAGTTGACCTTAGAGCATCTCCACTCGTTCGGCACCCCCCAGGGGCTGAAATAGTGCCTTCTAGGGCGAGCCGGCATTATTTTCATCGTGGGGGTGGTTGGGTTCCCACCCGCCGCCCCAAGTTAGCCCCAGACGTCCTTTTTTTAAAATATAGTTCGACTAAAATTTGAAGAATTTGGATGAGATTTTGAAGAAATTCTTTCATATCTATACATAATTTAAAAGATATGATTTAAACCCTAAAACTACGCCGCCACCCGCTGCAGCCCTGGCCTGGGTCGCCAAGGCAGACGGGGTTGGACGGTGTCGGTGCCTCCTCGTAACTGTCGTCGAGGATGACGATGCCGTCCTCATCGCGGCCGCGGCGCTGGCGCTCCATTTCCTCCCCAACGTAGTCTTCCCACGCCCACTTCAGGCCGGTCTTGAGGTCGGCGGCCATGGCGAGGTGCTCCTGTTTGACGACGACATGCGACGTCTCCGGCTCCTTCTTCGGCCTGACCAGGCAAAGATGGTGAAAGTGCAACTATCCCTAGGTGGTTTTGGTAATTCATAACAACATATAGCTCATTGAGCTAATGCTATTCCAAGACTATTATTTCAGGAAAGCTCAATGAATGGCATGGCATGGATGATGAAAGTGGATCCTCAAAATACTAAGGACAAAGGATTGGCTCAAGCTCAAAAGCTCAAGACTCTTCATTTTACATTTTAGTGATCCAAGATCACATTGAGTCTACAGGAAAAGCCAATACTATCAAGAAGGGATGAGGTGTTGCTTAATGAGCCTTTTGCTTCATGTGCTTAGTGATATGCTCCAAAACCCTCAACTACTTCCCCACATCCACAAATGACCTAAACCTAAAGCCAAAATCGGTCACACCGATTCTTTCTATCCGGCGCCACCGATTCCAAAATTCATAGCCACTGCCACAAACCCTAAGCAAATCGGTCCTACCGATAGGGATCTCGGTCTCACCGAGATGGGTTGCAATCTCTCTGTTTCCCTTCGTAACGTTTCGGTCTAACCGAAGTGAGCGATCGGTCCCACCGAGATTGCAATGTAAACTCTCTGTTTCCTTTTTGTAACATTTCGGTCTCACCGAAAAGAGCAAATCGGTCCCACCGAGTTTACATGACCAACTCTCTGGTTAGCTAATTACCAAAATCGGTCTCACCGAGTTTGTGTAATCGGTCTCACCGAGATTACGTTATGCCCTAACCCTAACCGAATCGGTCCCACCGAGATGCATGTCAGTCCCACCGAAAATCACTAACGGTCACTAGGTTTACTAGATCGGTCTGACCGAGTTTAACGATTCGGTCCCACCGAGTTTGGTAAATTGTGTGTAACGGTTAGATTTTGTGTGGAGGCTATATATACCCCTCCACCTCCTCTTCATTCGTGGAGAGAGCCATCGAAACGAACCTACACTTCCAACTTACCATTTCCGAGAGAGAACCACCTACTCATGTGTTGAGGCCAAGATATTCCATTCCTACCATATGAATCTTGATCTCTAGCCTTCCCAAGTTGCTTTCCACTCAAACCCTCTTTCTACCAGTACCAAATCCTATGTGAGAGAGTTGTGTGTTGGGGAGACTATCATTTGAAGCTCAAGAGCAAGGAGTTCATCATCAACACACCATTTGTTACTTCTTGAGAGTGGTGTCTCCTAGATTGGCTAGGTGTCACTTGGGAGCCTCCGACAAGATTGTGGAGTTGAACCAAGGAGTTTGTAAGGGCAAGGAGATCGCCTACTTCGTGAAGATCTACCGCTAGTGAGGCAAGTCCTTCGTGGGCGACAACCATGGTGGGATAGACAAGGTTGCTTCTTCGTGGACCCTTCGTGGGTGGAGCCCTCCGTGGACTCGCGCAACCGTTACCCTTCTTGGGATGAAGTCTCCATCAACGCGGAGGTACGATAGCACCACCTATCGGAACCACGCCAAAAACATCCGTGTCTCCAATTGCGTTTGAATCCTCTAAACCCTTCCCCTTACTTTCTTGCAAGTTGCATGCTTTAATTTCCGCTGCCAATATACTCTTTGCATGCTTGCTTGAATTGTGTGATGATTGCTTGACTTGTCCTAAAATAGCTAAAATCTGCCAACCTCTAAAATTGGGAAAATGTTAAGTTTTTATTGGTCAAGTAGTCTAATCACCCCCCTCTAGACATACTACAAGGTCCTACAAGTGGTATCAGAGCTTTGGTCTCCATTTGCTTTGATTTCCATAGCTTTTGGTGGTCATAGCCTTGGTTTCACAACCTAGGAGAGTATGGCGTCTAGCGAGGGAAATTATCACCTTAGAGGTCCTTACTTTGATGGTACTAATTTTGCTAGTTGGAAGCATAAGATGAAAATGCATATTCTTGGACATAACCCCACTGCTTGGGCAATTATTTGTATTGGCTTGCAAGGTGAATTCTTCGATGGGAGAGAACCGAACCGTGAAGCTAATGCGAAAGAATTGAAGATGCTACAATACAACGCTCAAGCATGTGACATCATCTTCAACGGATTGTGCCTCAAGAATTCAACAAAATCAGCCGTCTTGAGAATGCAAAGGAAATTTGGGATACTTTGATTGATATGCATGAAGGTACCGAGTCCGTTAAGGAATCCAAGTTGGATGTGCTCCAAAGTCAGCTTCACAAGTTCAAAATGAAGGATGGTGAAGGTGTCACTGAAATGTACTCTAGGCTTGCTCTTATCACAAATGAGATTGCCGGCTTATGGAGTGAAAAGATGACCGACAAATTCATCACCAAGAAAATCCTAAGAGCATTGGATGGAAAGTATGATACCGTGTGCACATTGATCCAAATGATGCCAAACTACAAAGATCTCAAGCCAACGGAAGTCATTGGAAGGATTGTTGCTCATGAGATGTCACTCAAGGATAAGGAGGAACTTCACAACAAGTCAAGCGGTTCTTACAAAGCCTCAAGTGAAGCCCCCACATCATCAAGTGAGAAACCAACCTTCAATGAAGAATTGAGCTTAATGGTGAAGAACTTCAACAAATTCTACAAAAGTAGAAGCAAAGAAAGAAGCTCCAAGTCAAGGTCTTACAATGACAAGAGATCTTCTAGTCGAGAGCGCAATTGCTACAATTGTGGGAGACCCAGACACTACTCCAATGAGTGTACGACACCCTACAAAAGAAGAGAAGATTCTCCAAGAAGAAGGAGCAAAAGAGAAGAATCACCACCAAGAGAGAGGAAGAGTAGAGATGATCGTTATGAACGCAGACCCTCACGGAGAAGCAAGGATTCGGAAAGAAAGGACAAGTCATCAAGGAGCTACACAAAACGAAGACATCAAGCTCATGTTGGTGAATGGGTTTCGGCTCCGACTCGGCAATCACTCCGAGAGAAGCTATCACTCCGACTCGAATATACTCAAGATGAAGGTGTTGCCGGTCTAGCACTTGTGTCAACCAACTCCTACGACATATTTGACTCACCAAATGAAGGAATTGGAAGATGCTTCATGGCCAAAGGTCCAAAGGTAACACATCCCGAGTATGTTGATTTTAATAGTGATGAAGATGACTTGCTTGTGGATGATGATTTACTTGTTGACAACTCTAGTGATGAATACTATGATGAAACGTCAATTAATCATGCTGATCAAACGAATGACAATGATAAGGAGAAAATTGAGCTTCTAACTAAAGAACTAAACACTCTTAAGTTGGCTCATGAAACTATCTTCGATGATCATCGAGAACTTTTAAGGGCTCATGAGAAGTTACGCTTTGAAAAGCTAAATCTTGAGCAAGAGCATGAGTTCTTAAAGGCAATCAATGATGATCTCCGCAAGAAAAGTTCTTCTTACATTGCCAAGCGTTTACTCTTATCTACTTACATGCCTCAAGTCAAGTCTAGTAACAAGTACAAGAAAGATACTTCCTCTAGTAGTAACAATTATATGCCAAATCCAATGTTGTTGCTTCTAGTAGTTCTCTTGATTCCACTAATGACTCTCTTAGCCAAGTTACACTTGAGCAAGAAAATAGTTTATTGAAGGGAATTATAGATAAAGGTGTTTACAAGAGCCTTGCCGGGAGTAAGCAATTCGAGGAAATTGTACGCAAGCAAGGAAGGCACCGGAAGAATCAAGGTGTTGGTTTTGAACGAAAGTTCAACGCCAACGGAGTTGAGTGGGAAGAAGATCAATACCCCAAGACAAAGTTTGTTCCTCAATAAGAGAAGTATGATCCTACTTCCTTCAAGGGGACACAAGCTCAAGATGATCTTCCACCGCAAGACCACAAGAACAAAGGCAAGGACAAGCTTCAAGAAGAAATTGATGCATTTGAAGAAGCACCTAAAGCCTCGCCGAGTGGGTCCCCAAGACTACGTCAAGTTCTACTCCATCAAGTACAACTACAACTCCAAGGATTCCCATCAAGATGATGTGGATCCTGAAGAAGAAGAACTAGAGAGTTCTTGAGGGTGAGTCCGCCAACATTCTTCACTCATATCATTTTGGCAAGAACAAGTGCAATCAACTTTCACATCTTGCACTAGTTCAAGGAGTCAAAAACCCTCATGTTGGTAAGGCAAGGGACAAGGTAACCTAATGTTTTCATGGACATCATCCTGTGTGCATCACTCTATGTCTATGGATATTCTTGTTTGTTCCTTGTGGGACTAACCCATGTAGGCAAGTTGAAAGTGCAACTCACTCCAAAGGATTGCTCCAAATGATCTACATCAACATTGAGCATCTACATCTTCAACACCTACATGAAGTCATCATCGACAAAACCAAAGGTTAGTTCATCCCTCTAAGGGGGGATCTCACATCTAGGGGGAGCTTAACTCTAAGAATTGAGTCAAAGCAACTCTAATGGTGTGAACACATTAATGCATTATGTAAAAGTGGTAACCCCACTTGAGCTTAAACGATGAGTATGACCTATGATCAAATGTTCTCATTTGACTCCTAAGCCAATATACTCATATATAGATGACCTAGTCATCGCCAATTGCTTGATAGTTGCTAAAATTGGTTGTGCATGCTTTGCCACATATTTCAATTGCCATCTTATTGTGTGAGCATGTTGGTGCATATTTTACTCATTCAAGGACATCCACTTGTTGTTTTGTTTGTTTGGATTCTTTTCTTTGTGCCAAGTGGATGGACAAGAATGCCTAAGAACCTTCTTTAGCTATCTATGCTTTTCTCGTCTCAAACTCTATTCATGCTACATCACAAAATTTGATCAAGTCAGATTCGAACCACTACGTGTGAGGAGCACTCGAGTCCCGATTCGTCATGGACTTAAACTTCCAAAACCTCTTAGTGATTCTCAATCGACCGATCCTTCCATTTCGCCTACCGAGATCATCAAGTTGATCTGAAGTTTTCAATCTCGGTGCAACCGATTTGAACTTTCGGTCTCACCGATTTGTCAGAATCGAACACAGATTATGCATCTCGGTGCCACCGAGTTGTTCCACTTTCGGTCACACCGACAGGGTCGAGCTATATATATCCACGGGCAAAATTTTGTAAATTTCTCCGAAACCCTTCGCCTCAGCGCAACAGCTCGCTTCCGCCATCGTGGTCTCCGGATCGTCTCCTCATCGCCAGCAGCCTCCTGTCGCTGGTCTCCGCCGCCGTCAACGGATTTTGTCCCCGCCGTTGCCGCCGTAGCAAGTCCACCGCCAAGTTAGGGTATGGACTTAATCTTTGTGCTATCCACATCTGATTCCTGGCACATTGTCTTCATATTGATTCTTGCCACGATTGAAACTCTTCTATCCAGCCAAAGTAGTTCATAGATTAGATGTGATTCAAATTTTTAGGGTTTGGTTTCATGAAACCATCTCGGACCCACCGAGTTGAAAACTTCGGTCTCACCGATCCGCTTATGCCATTGCACTAGTGACTCTCGGTCTGACCGAGAATTACTAATCGGTGCAACCGATTTTAGGATTCAGTGAAACCCTAGCAGTTTCGGTGCCACCGAACTGAAACTCGGTCCAACCGAGATCAACAGTTTAGGTTCCAAAACTGCTTCGGTATCACCGAGTTTGAAAATCGGTGGATCCGAAATGCTTTCCGTGGAAAACTAAAACTGAACTTTTGAGTCATTATTTTGCAAAAACCTCTGCATTTTGTGATGCTCATCTTTTCTATCTCATCTATAACTCTTCACATGGTCAGCAGTTAGCTTTTGCAGTATGTCTGATCAAAGTGACAAATGAACAGTCAAGAGCAAATGAACTTGAGTGAGGGCACTAGTCCCTCAACCTCAGATGAAGGGAGCAGAAGTACTCCTAGCAATTTGCCTAAGGCTGCAACTAGGCAAAGGAGGAAAAGAACTTCAGATTCAGAGGGTGAAGATTACAAAGCTGAGGAAGATGAGGCAACTTCCAAGAAAGAGGTGCTCAAGAAGGAAAGGGTCATGAAGACCAAAAGGCCTGCAGGAAGACAACCAATGCCCAAGGCCAGAGCAACAACTCAACTGCCTAAAGGGCCTGATCCCAAAGAGCCAGCTGCTGAAGGAAAGAAAAGGAAGGAAAGGGTCAAGGTGACCATGGCCAGAGTTATTGAGAAGCCTTCCATGATGGAAGAGGAAGATGAAATAGCTGCACTAGCACCAAAGGCACAAAAGCTGATGGGTGATGCTATTAGATCAGGGGCTGCCACATCTAAGCCCAAGGAAGCACCCAAAGCTGCCCCCAAGGCCAAGTCTGCACCAAAGAGGAATACTGTGAGTATTCCACCTTTGAGAAGAACAAGGCCCCAGTGCCTGAGGATGCTGATGAGGAAGATGAAGAAGGACAAGTTCTGAGGAAGCTCAAGCCAAAGATACCAGACCATAATGATGCCCATCCTGTGGCTGAGGACATGAGAATCAGGAAAGACTCAGGATTGAGGAAATGGAGGATGGCAGATCCATATGCCACAAGGAGAAGAACTGCTATTGATTACAGGTTCCACACCAAGGAACAGCAGGACTTTTATGAGACAACCTTGTTGGACAAGAAGCCCATAGTTTGTGATATGAGGTGGGTCGACTCAACCTACATGAAGGAATGAAGAGCACTATCCTGGAGTGCAAGACAACTTTATTGCTTGTGGAGTTGCAGATTTTGTTGGGCAAAAGCTCACAAATTGGAATGATGAACTTATCATGCAGTTCTACTCCACAGCACATTTTTACCCAGATGGAAGAATTGTTTGGATGTCTGAAGGTACAAGGTACCAGTCAACTATTGAGGAGTGGGCAAAGCTGATAAATGCCCCAGAAGAAAATGAAGATGATCTGGACATTTATGCAAAGAAGAAAATGGATCACAATTCAATGGCTCACATGTACAAGGAAATTCCAGACAAGGCATTAGGAACTCACAAGTTTGGATCAGTTCACTTTCTGCTGTCAGGGTTGCCAACCATAAATTGGATTCCCAGGCACACTTTGTTGCCCAAGTCCGTGACCATAACATGATCAGAGGGCATGCCATCAACATGTTGCATGTGTTTGATGTTCCATGAAGTTCAAAGTCATGAGCCTGATCATTGAAACAATCAAGAGGACTGCAGCAGATCAGAAGAGGAGCTATGGATATGCACCTCAGATTCAAGAATTGATAAACTCAAAAATGGGCACAGGAAAATATCAGTTGGATAAGGAACACTTTCCACTTTATCCAGAATTTGAGGACAATGAGGTTGTCATGAATGAGAATGATCCATCATCAGTTCAAGCACAAGAGAAGAAGGAGAAGGCAAAGAGGGAGAAGGCTGCCAAGATGCCAACTCAAGAGGAGGCATCTGAGTATTTATTGAAGAACAAGCAGGAGCAGCTCGGATACTTAATAGCATCAAACCTGAGGATTGAGAAGGGATTGGCCACCCTCACTCAAAACCAGGAGAGCTTGGAGAGAATCATAGAACAAAAGTTCTATAACTTAGATGTGAAAGTAACTGAGATTCAGTCAGCAGTGGAGGAACTACAAGATGACATGTAGGAGAGGAAGGGCAAAACTACAACTGATGCATTTGCCAGAGCTCCTAGAGCCCAGAGGTCATCTGCTGTGCCAGTTCCTGACACAAGAGCAACTTCATCTGCACCAGCTACAGCCTCAGTGCCACCAGCTCCAGCACCTGCATCAACTCCAGCACCATCTACTTCAACTGAAGCTTTCGTCCTCGGCGTTATCCGGACTCCACCACCTGAAGATCAAGCCTGAGAGTCGATCTAGCACTATGCATTTTCTATGAACTTTTTGGTAACTTGTTGCCAAAGGGGAGAAAATTTATAGATCATAGGCTTCGAGAGAGAGAGTGTTGCTTTTGTTCTCTCTTGCTATATTTGGTGGTTTTTCAATCTTTGTTTGCTTTTGGTTGAGATACTATGCTTGTGAGACATTGATGATCATGTGTTTGATCATAAGCTACACTTATGCATGCTTGATATTATCCTATCTATCTTTTGTGATCACTCACTATGCTTGATGACGAGTGCATGTATTCATCGTTTACTATTTTGAGCGCTCCACCAAGATGTATGTGACATGGAAGAGTAACCCATGAGCCTAATTCATTGTGCATTTGCAGTCCAAAGCAAATCTAAAACTATGCACAAATTTAGGGGGAGCTCTTGCTTATCACATACTTCTCAAAGCGACGATGTTATTTAAATCTTATTATCATTTGTCAAAGCTTTGATCTATATGTTGTCATCAATTACCAAAAAGGGGGAGATTAAAAGTGCAACTATCCCTAGGTGGTTTTGGTAATTCATAACAACATATAGCTCATTAAGCTAATGCTATTCCAAGACTATTATTTCAGGAAAGCTCAATGAATGGCATGGCATGGATGATGAAAGTGGATCCCTCAAAATACTAAGGACAAAGGATTGGCTCAAGCTCAAAAGCTCAAGACTCTTCATTTTACATTTTAGTGATCCAAGATCACATTGAGTCTATAGGAAAAGCCAATACTATCAAGAAGGGATGAGGTGTTGCTCAATGAGCCTTTTGCTTCATGTGCTTAGTGATATGCTCCAAAACCCTCAACTACTTTCCCACATCCACAAATGACCTAAACCTAAAGCCAAAATCGGTCACACTGATTCTTTCTATCCGACGCCACCGATTCCAAAAGTCATAGCCACTGCCACAAACCCTAAGCAAATCGGTCCTACCGATAGGGATCTCGGTCTCACCGAGATGGGGTTGCAATCTCTCTATTTCCTTCAGAACGCTTCGGTCTAACCAAGCGAGCGGTTGGTCCCACCGAGATTGCAATGTAAACTCTTTGTTTCCTTTTCGTAACATTTCGGTCTCACCGAAAAGATCGAATCGGTCCCACCGAGTTTACCAGACCAACTCTCTGGTTAACTAATTACCAAAACCGGTCTCACCGAGTTTGTGTAATCGGTCTCACCGAGATTACGTTATGCCCTAACCCTAACCGAATCGGGTCCCACCGAGATGCATGTCACCCCACGAAAATCACTAACGGTCACTAGGTTTACTAGATCGGTCCAACCGAGTTTAACGATTCGGTCCCACCGAGTTTGGTAAATTGTGTGTAACGGTTAGATTTTGTGTGGAGGCTATATATAGCCCTCCACGTCCTCTTCATTCGTGGAGAGAGCCATCAGAATGAACCTACACTTCCAACTTACCATTTCTGAGAGAGAACCACCTACTCATGTGTTGAGGCCAAGATATTCCATTCCTACCATATGAATCTTGATCTCTAGCCTTCCCAAGTTGCTTTCCACTCAAACCCTCTTTCTAACAGTTCCAAATCCTATGTGAGAGAGTTGAGTGTTGGGGAGACTATCATTTGAAGCACAAGAGCAAGGAGTTCATCATCAACACACCATTTGTTACTTCTTGGAGAGTGGTGTCTCCTAGATTGGCTAGGTGTCACTTGGGAGCCTCCGACAAGATTGTGGAGTTGAACCAAGGAGTTTGTAAGGGCAAGGAGATCGCCTACTCCGTGAAGATCTACCGCTAGTGAGGCAAGTCCTTCGTGGGCGACGACCATGGTGGGATAGACAAGGTTGCTTCTTTGTGGACCCTTCATGGGTGGAGCCCTCCGTGGACTCAAGGCAACCGTTACCCTTCGTGGGTTGAAGTCTCCATCAACGTGGAGGTACGATAGCACCACCTATCGGAACCACGCCAAAAACATTCGTGTCTCCAATTGCGTTTGAATCCTCTAAACCCTTCCCCTTACTTTCTTGCAAGTTGCATGCTTTAATTTCCGCTGCCAATATACTCTTTGCATGCTTGCTTGAATTGTGTGATGATTGCTTGACTTGTCCTAAAATAGCTAAAATCTGCCAACCTCTAAAACTGGGAAAAGGTTAAGTTTTTATTGGTCAAGTAGTCTAATCACCCCCCCCCTCTAGACATACTTCAAGGTCCTACAGATGGCCGCGGGAAGGAGGAGAAGGTTGGCAGCGGCTGCCCTCGTTTATGACGAGGTTGCCGCTGCACCGACACTCAGGCGTCTCTTGGGGCTCGGCCTTGACGGCGGCGAGCGGCTTTGGGGTGCCGGAGGAGCGGGGGCTGGAGAAAGACGAGGACACGCCCGCCATGCGCCTCGGCAGCCACGAGCTGCCGCTCCGGCACGAGAAGGACGACGCGTGGTACTCCATCCTCGGTGCGTTGCCGCCCTCGATGTGCTAGAGGATGGCGTGAAGAGTGCGCCCGGGGACTCCCCACCACTGTCGGCGACCGTCAGAGTTGTGCCGGTGCCAGAGTGCCGTTCGTCAACGCGAGGTCGACATGGCGGCGCTTGAAGTACGTCGTCCAGAGGTTGGTGCCGTCGGGGGCATACCTCGCTTGCTGCCACGCTTCCTCTGGCAGCGCCAACCGGATCCGTGCGATCTCGGCGCGGTGGTCAGCGCCGGTGGGCGGCGGGGGTACGGGGATTCCTCCGGCGCTGAGCCTCCACGAGCCCGGCATGCACATGTCGTGCGGTGCCGGGTAGTCCGCCTCATGGAGGAGGCGCGCCTCCCACTTGTGGAGATGGCGGCGATTGAAGCCGTAGGCCGCCGCTCTGTCACCGGGGAAACGCTCAGCCATCTTTCACGGCCTTGAGACGGGGAGAGAGAGAGGGCGTCGGCGGTGAAGGAGAGAGGGGCGTCGGGGGCGAGAGAGAGGCTGTGGCGAGGCAAGTGTGCGGCCAGCGGTGAGGGATGGTGGTTTTTATAGCGGCAAGTGGGCGGCAGCAGTGTGGACGCATGGCGGGAGGGGGCGGGAAGCACGGCGGCGCACCTTCACTGCGCCGCCCGTGAATCAATGGAAGGCTGACCGGCAGCGGCCTTCACATTGATTCCCGCGGGAAATTGAGGTGATGAGGACGACAAAGGTTCCCAGCATCGCCTAGTCGCTGACTCGGTGGGTCCACCAGTTTTCATGCCAAAATCGTTTCCCCCGGAACCCCCGCTCGCCCCCAGCGTGCCGGGTTCGGCCTGGGTCCGTCGGCGCCAATTTCTGCCCTAACCAGCGAAATTTGGGCTCCTGGGAGCGCGACTGGGCCGATTTTTCGAGCCGGCGATTGAAAAGGGGCCTGGGGGCGTGTTGGGGGAGGGGTGAGTGGAGATGCTCTTAGGGGGTGGCTGTTCGGTTTATTCGGTTGTATATAATTTGGCTCGGTTTACTCGGGTTTTAAAATTTCCAGTTCCTTGGAAAATAACAACTGAAATAATCGGAATAGCAATCCGGCTTCTTCCGGTGAGATCCTTCCTCGGCATTTCCGTTGATAGGATGGGTTGAGAAGTTCCATTTCTTTTGGTGGATCCTCGAGTCTGAGAGGACCGGGTCCTGCTGCTCTTGACGCCAAACCCTGGAGGGTTAGCTCTCCGCGGGGGAGTCCGCAGAGTACTCCAGGTTGCCAAACCTGGCGATTTGGCCTGGAGTGTAGGTATCGACCTGGCCGAGGTGACTGGTCGAGTCAGCAATGCCAAAGACGAACATCTGGCCCGACATTTAGATCGCGCCGGCACCGATCTGAACTCCGGTCTTGACTCCCGTCAAGCTCATGAGTTCACCTAGCGGGACTTGCATGGGCCACCACTATTGGAGCTAAACTCGGTAGATCCCTTGATGGGGTATCCCGGCTAGGAAATTGAGCTAGATAGTAACAAAGAGCAAGGTTTTACCCAGGTTCGAGCTCTCACAGTGGAGATAATATCCTACTCCTACTCGTATATATTGTGTTGGGGTGTGTACAAAGTACATGTGAATATCAAGGGATTGTAACTTGTCCTATCGATGAGCCCGACCCCCGGCTTATACAGCATACCAGGGGTCCTAGGGTTATAGATCCGGTTCGGCTACGTTGGTGGAGGCAAAATCGTCCATGGCTCCAGTACCTTCGGATTGTATGCCATGTCTTCCAGAGTCTTCTTTGATCGACGCAGAGTCCTCCATGGCCCCAGTATCTTCGGATTGTATGCCATGTCACCAGAGTCTTTGTATAATTCGTCGTGGGCCACTAAATATGGTCCGGGACGAAACCGACCTAGGGGTCCCTAGCCCAACCCACAAGGAAGGGAACCGACGTGGTGAGAGATCCCTAGTCGGGACACCGTCAATTTTTTTTGACAGAAAGACTGTAAGGGAACCCCTTACAGTATAATTGGTGCAACAAACCCAAATTGCAAGTACGATGCCTTGAACATGGGTGGGTGGAAAGGCATCAGCCCCTTCCCACCACTAGGCTATGCCTTAGTCTGCGGACACCGTCAATTGGTGTAGGAGAATGTACTATGCAATAATTTTTTACGCTATACGATCAAGCCCATGATCACTATGAAGATGATGGATAGATCCAATCTCGCCAACAAGAATGCATTAGAGAGGAAGAAGATGTTGGTGATGATCCAACGATTCCCGCAACTAGGTTTATACCTCTCAACCTTGAGAATTTTCCACTCGTTGAGAGTCAAAGTAGACGACCCCTCTACGGTATCCACGCGTACTCAAGTAGTGATCCGCCAAAACTTCATTATCCAGCACAAAGATCGCTGAGAGAACTAGGAGGAGCGGCCTAGCAGCATGCCGGTCAAAACTGGGAGAGGGAGAGGTGGCGTGGGGGAGGGAAGCAATTGCCTTGGGACTTGTACCCTTTAGGGCATGCCCCTCCCACTATTTATAGGTGGCCACGGAGGGCCAACCGACTTGGGGAGGGAGCCACCATTGGGGCCGACACACCAGGAGGTGGAGTCCTTAGATTCTGCCTCCTGGCTTTCCGCCCACTCCTCCTTGCCGCGCCACACTATAGGGGCCCATCAGGGCCCATGTGGCACTGGACCTTGGGCAGCCAAGTGCACAACTCACTAGCACCATCTGGAACAGTCCAAAACCTTCCAGTGCCTTCTAAAATTTTTGGGACGCTCCCGGGTACTTCTGAGACACTCCCAGACATCCATGAGACGCTCCCGGGTGCATATGGAACACTTCCGGGGCCATCCAGAGCTGTGTCGGTGTCCTTCTCTCATTCTCCTATGATCTCCTAGTTGTCTAACAAATCACTAGTCATTAAGTGTGTGACCCTGCAGGTTCAGTAATATGCAGACATAACCTGGAACATCTTTTGGTCAATAATTAACAGTGGGATCTAGACACCCATGTTAATTTCCACACACAGATGATGATCTTTATCTAATGAAACTTTTATTTTCGCACATAGATCCCTTTACTTCACGATACGTTACAAAACCCGTGGCGAAACTTATCGGTATACAATATCAAATTCTCCCCGTTAGCAGTTTGGTCTCTTTTCTCATTTCCTTATTGTGGTATCCTCGCGATCACAATCATGCTTGTCTGGCTAGACGATAATGGATGCCGTAATACTACCAGATAAGTTGTATGTCACAAAAGTTATATTATTGGATTCATATTCAAAAGAGGTTTTCAATGACAGTATTTTTGTGGTATATAACTTATTTTTGGTAATTAAATCAAAGGTCAAAGTATGGCCAAAAATACAAGGGGGACTAATAAACCAGGACAGAGGTAGTAACTTACTATATGATTATACTGACAACTAAGTGATGATAGATATGGTCTCGCAGTATATCATAAGTTTTGGTGTATCCAACACCATTGTTCAACCAACAATTGTGTTCTCATTACTGCCGCCATAGTTGCTACTTTAATAATTTCTATAATCACGAAAATAGGATCATCTGCAACATATGAGCTAGTCTAAGAGGCGAGACTAGAGATATATTTGATGTTTATATTCCACACATGTAACTGATTTTTTCTCTAAATCTCCCACTCAAGAATCATTGAAATTATAACATAGAAGTATATACATTAATTACTAATGTGGAAATAAGCAATACTTTAAGGTATAATTCTAACAAACGGTGCCACACCGGTTCTACGTGCAGATTGCGAAAGATGAATATACTTCCTTGTTATCACACATGCTTTTTAGAAGCCTCTGTAGACCTGGTGTCAGTGTACTAAAGTTTGGGCCTTTTTAGTACCCCATACTTGTGCACGGGCAGTTGCAGCCTCACCCGCGGCAAGGCCTGACGGGGACAGCTGGAAGCAAATACAAGACGACTGAAGAAGGCCACAAGTTGGGATCCCGGCAAGATCCTTCTTGGAAATATGCCCTAGAGGCAATAATAAAATGGTTATTATCATATTTCCTTGTTCATGATAATTGTCTATTGTTCATGCTATAATTATATTACATTCAAACCGTAATACATGTGTGAATACATAGACCCCAACATGTCCCTAGTGAGCCTCTAGTTGACTTGCTCGTTGATCAATAGATGGTTATGGTTTCCTGACCATGGTCATTAGATGTCATTGATAACGGGATCACATCATTAGGAGAATGATGTGATGGACAAGACCCAATCCTAAGCATAGCACAAGATCGTGTAGTTTGTTTGCTAGAGCTTTTCTAATGTCAAGTATCTTTCCATAGACCATTAGATTGTGCAACTCCCGGATACCGTAGGAATGCTTTGGGTGTACCAAATGTCACAACGTAACTGGGTGGCTATAAAGGTGCACTATAGTTATCTCCGAAAATGTCTGTTGGGTTGGCACAAATCGAGACTGGGATTTGTCACTCGGTATGACGGAGAGGTATCTCTGGGCCCACTCGGTAATGCATCATCATAATGAGCTCAATGTGACTAATGAGTTAGACACGGGATCATGCGTTACGTAACGAGTAAAGAGACTTGCCGGTATCGAGATTGAACAAGGTATGGGGATACCGACGATCGAATCTCGGGCAAGTAACATATCGATAGGCAAAGGGAATTGTGTACGGGATTGATTGAATCTCCGACATTGTGGTTCATTTGATGAGATCATCGTGGAACATGTGGGAGCCAATATGGGTATCCAGATCCCGCTATTGGTTATTGGCCGGAGAGGTGTCTTGGTCATGTCTGCATGGTTCCCGAACCCGTAGGGTCTACACACTTAAGATTCGGTGACGCTAGAGTTGTTATGGGAAATAGTATGTGTCTACCGAAGGTTGTTCGGAGTCCCGAATGAGATCCCGGACATGACGAGGAACTCTAGAATGGTCCGGAGGTAAAGATCGATATATTGGACGAAGGGTATTGGAGTCCGGAATTGTTCCGGGGGTAAAGGGTGACGACCAGCGTGTCCGAAAGGGGTTTCGGAGGTCCCGACAAGCGTTGGGGGGGGGGGCTTATGGGCCAAGGGGAGGGGGCACATCAGCCCACTAAGGGACTGAGCGCCCCTCCCACCCCATCTCACGTAACCTGGAGAGGTGGGGGTGCCTCCCCTAGGGCAGCCACCCCTCCCGGCTTGGGGGGGCAAGTTTCCTAGGGGTGGGGGCGCCCAAACCCATCTAGAGTTTCCCCTGTGCCCGCCGCCCCTCCCCTAGGGAAACCCTAGGGCGTCTCCTCCTCCCCCCTTCCCCCTATATGTAGTGAGGGAGAGAGAGGGCAGCCACACCCTTCCCCTGGTGCAGCCATCTCCTACTCCAACACCTCCTCCTCCTCCGTAGTGCTTGGCGAAGCCCTGCAGGATAACCACAAGCTCCACCAAGGTTGTCAGAATCGCGATTCTGTTATACGATTCTACGACTTTATGATCAAACTAAACCCTATGATTCTACGATTTTAGTTCATAGAATCTACGTTTCTACGACCCTGATAGTGAAGATTCTATGATTTGCGATCCTACCATCGGAGGTCCGATCGGATTCAAAATCGCGATTCTGACAACCTTGAGCTCCACCACCATGCTGTCGTGCTGCCAGAGCTCTCCCTCAACTTATCCTCTCCCCTTGCTGGATCAATAAGGAGGACACGTCCCCGGGCTGTGTGTGTTGAACGCAGAGGCGACGTCCATTCGGCGCTAGATCGGATCTTCCACGATTTGAATCGCCGCGAGTACGACTCCATCAACCGCGTTCTTGTAACGCTTCCGCTTAGTGATCTTCAAGGGTATGAAGATGCACTCCCTCTCTCTCTCTCTCTCTCTCTCTCTCTTGTTGCTAGTATCTCCTAGATTGATCTTGGTGACACGTAGGAAAATTTTGAATTATTACTACGTTCCCCAATAGTGGCATCATGAGCTAAGTATATGCGTAGATTCTTTGCACGAGTGCAACACAAGCAGTTATGGGCGATGATTTGTTCAATTTTCTTACCGTTACTAGTCTTATCTTGATTCGGTGGCATTGTGGGATGAAGTGGCCCTGACCGACCTTACACGTACGCTTACGTGAGACATGTTCCACCAACTGACATGCACTTGATGCATAAGGTGGCTAGCGGGTGTCTATCTCTCCCACTTTAGTCGAATCGGATTCGATGAAAAGGGTCCTTATGAAGGGTAAATAGCAATTGGCATATCACCGTTGTGGCTTTTGCGTATGTAAGAAACATTCTTGCTAGAAACCCATAGCAGCCACGTAAAACATGCAACAACAATTAGAGGACGTCTAACTTGTTTTTGCAGGGTATGCTATGTGATGTGATATGGCCAAAAGGATGCGATGAATGATATATGTGATGTATGAGATCGATCATGTTCTTGTAATAGGAATCACGACTTCAATGTCGATGAGTATGACAACTGGCAGGAGCCATAGGAGTTTTCTTAATTTATTGTATGACCTGCGTGTCAATGAAAACGCCATGTAATTACTTTACTTTGTTGCTAACCGTTAGCCATAGTAGTAGAAGTAATAGTTGGCGAGACAACTTCATGAAGACACGATGATGAAGATCATGATCAAGGTTGTCAGAATCGCGATTCTGTTATATGATTCTACGACTTTATGATGCAAGATTACCCCTCTGATTCTACGATTTTAGTTCTTAGAATCTATGTTTCTACGATCTTGATAGTGAAGATTCTATGATTTGCGATCCTACCATTGAAGCTCCGATCCGATTCAAAATCACGATTCTGACAACCTTGATCATGATGATGGAGATCATTGTGTCATGCCGGTGATGATGGTGATCATGCCGCGCCTCGAAGATGAAGATCAAAGGCGCAAGATGATATTGGCCATATCATGTCACTTTATGATTTGCATGTGATGTTTGTCATGTTTACATCTTATTTTCTTAGAACGACGGTAGCATAAATAAGATGATCCCTCACTAAAATTTGAAGAAAGTGTTCCCCCTAACTGTGCACCGTTGCGAGGGTTCATTGTTTCGAAGCACCACGTGATGATCGGGTGTGATAGATTCTAATGTTTGCATACAACGGGTGGAAGCCAGATTTACACATGCAAAACACTTAGGTTGACTTGACGAGCCTAGCATGTACAGACATGGCCTTGGAACACGAGAGACCGAAAGGTCGAACATGAGTCGTATGGTAGATACGATCAACATGGAGATGTTCACCGTTGATGACTAGTCCGTCTCACATGATGATTGGACACGGCCTAGTCGATTCGGATCATGTATCACTTAGATGACTAGAGGGATGTCTATCTGAGTGTGAGTTCATTAATTTGATTAGATGAACTTAATTATCATGAACATAGTCAAAAGATCTTTGCAAATTATGTCGTAGCTTACGCTTTAGTTCTACTATTTTAGATATGTTCCTAGAGAAAAATTTAGTTGAAAGTTAACAGTAGCAATTATGCAGACTGGGTCTGTAAACTGAGGATTGCCCTCATTGCCGCGCAGAAGGATTATGTCCTTGATGCACCGCTCGGTGCGCTGAACCTCGATCGTCGTCTGTGGATGTTGCGAACAGCTGACATACACGTTTTGATGACTACGTGATAGTTCAGTGCGTAATGTTAAACAGTTTAGAATTGAGGCGCCAAAGACATTTTTGAAACGTCACGGAACATATGAGATGTTCCAAGAGCTGAAATTGGGATTTCAGGCTCGTGCCCACGTCAAGAGGTGTGAGACCTCCGACAAGTTTCTTAGCCTGCAAACTAAGGGAGAAAAGCTCAATCTTTGAGCATGTGCTCAGATTGTCTGGGTACTACAATCGCTTGAATCGAATGGGAGTTAATCTTCCAGATGAGATAGTGATGGTTCTCCAAAGTCACTGCCACCAAGCTGCTAGAGCTTCGTGATGAACTATAACATATCAGGGATAGATATGATGATCCTTGAGCTATTCACGACGTTTGACACCGCGAAAGTAGAAATCAATTAGAAGCATCAATTGTTGATGGTTAGTAAAACCACTAGTTTCAAGAAGGGCAAGGGCAAGAAGGGATACTTCATGAAACGACAAATCAGTTGCTGCTCTAGTGAAGAAACCCAAGGTTGAACCCAAACCCGAGACTAAGAGCATCTCTAGACGTTCGACCCCCCAGGGCGCTGAAAAAGAGGGGCCTCGGGGCGAGCCGGCGCTAGATCGGCCCCTGGGGTTTGTTTCTCCCCAGCCACGCCCCCAGGTGCCGTGTGGCACCCCGGCTCAGAGCGACCGGTTTACCCTGCATTGCCAGCCTAGAGACCTTGTCTTCTGGCAACACACAACAACTTGGTACAGAAAAACAACCGCTTTATTCATGCTAGCGGAACATAGTACATATTATAACAGTTAGCGAGGCCGAGCGGCACACACGGTGCGGCTGAACAATATGTACATTATTTAGTAAACATAAAGGGGCCTCGATCATGACAACTACGTGGCAACGAAACAACGTCGTAGCGGGACTCCATAGCATAGGGACACATATGTGGACACGATCTAGACTCGGACAGCTCTCCTTTCCAACGAGACTTTCCTGAAATCTGGCATGACACACCAGGTCAGTACATTGAATATACTTGCAATCTCACAACAAGCATAAACATAATGACAAACAATATCATGATACTTAACCAATTAAATACAATGCAACAGTATATATATCCAACATGCTGTGAATATGCTCAAGTGGTACTCGTCCCATGGACTGGCTTACCGAACGTGATCATTTCGAGACCACAAACATGAAGAACCCAACGACAATCTCGTGATCCTTACGGTGATCACAACCCTGACCAACACTTGGTCTCAACCTCAACACGATGGCCTCACTGCCATTACGTTAGTGCAAGTCCCAGTGTGCAAATTTATTTAGTGTTGACCCATGGTGTGCCCTAATTTCGAGCGTGTCCGTAACCATGGACTCGGCTATCGACAGATTAATACACTCTGCAGAGGTAGCGCACTGTACCCACACTACGGAACCCATGGCCTCGCACTCTCATTTGGGTGGACCAACAACATTCCGACGAAACCACTTCATTGTCATGACACTCTCCCGGCCACTCTGACTCAATCCCCATCGGGCTAGTCCTTGGTGGCCCTGTGTCTACCTCAAGACACCTCAAAACCACCGTCGTGGCAACGATCCACTCTGGGACCAAAACACTTAACTCATTAACTGGTACACAAGGTTATGCCTGCTTACCGGGCCAGGGTACAGCACGCCCATAACCTTCCCTAGAGGGAGGCACCGACCAGAGGCACGACAATGAAACGATTAATGCCGTCCCATATCGGCAAATGTGGTTGCACTGGGAAAGACTCGTTTCAGCGGCACCACGACCCGGTCAACATCATATTCAAGTTGAGTTATTAATCAGGTTCAACTTAAAGTAAAAGTAACCGGTGTCATAATGCCATGCTATGCATCACTCATATGCATCACATAACCATGAAAATAGCTAAATCAACTATGCTCCCACAGAGCCATCACCAACTCAAGATACTTCTCTGGTTAAGATCAATCCTCACTTAAACCAGAACCATTTCTAGCAATCTTATCATTTTTCATCATGCAAGAATAATAATTAAACTAATTATTAACCTCCATGACCATATCATTTTATCATCACTCATATCTAAGTTCTTGTTAGATTATCAGCAAGTTTCATTTCAAACTTTCTGTAAATCAAGCATATTTAACATGACAAGCACTTAACAGAATATAATTATCATAAAAATTATTTAAATGCAAGAATAACATTACGTTCAAGTAGGAAAATCACAAATATTGAAGTGGCAGTATGAAAATGTTGCTGTGGCTTGCCTTAGTGCTGATGAGGTTCACAAATCTCCTGGTGATCCTCAAGACAAGCTTGCTCTTCTGAAAATAAATAAAACCACAAAAAGAAAACATCAAGAAACATCCTGAAAATTGCCAAAAATCTAGACAACAAGGAAAAATCCCATCTTTTGGGTGCTATTAGATTTTTGGACAAAGAACACAATGCAAAAAGAATCAATGCATTTGGACTTATAGATAAAAAGTTATGGCTGTTTGAAGTTTCCTGGATTTAAATGAATTTGACTTAAAAAGAAAACAGACTAGGGGGGGTGGGGTGACGTCGAAGGCGAAAACGCACGGGGCGCCACCACTCATACCGCTTCGCGCGCGTAATGAGTGGCTGACTAGCGGGCCCCGCTAGTCAGGCCAGAGGGAGGGGGAGAAGGAAACAGAGGGAGGCGACGCTTCACCGGAGGTCATGACGGCGATGAGGGTTCTTGGAGCCAAATGAGAGGGGGGAATTGAAAGAGAAGAAGATTGCGCACCTGCCCGTACCCGTAGCGTGGATAGAGGTGACCGGACGGCGACGGAATCGGCCTCTCCAGCGGAGGCAGAGGGCGGGGATCGCCGGAGATGAAGACGACGGTGGCTCTGGACGGCTCTAGGGGTTCCAACCGGGCGGAACACCCTCACCGAAGAGTGGCGGAGGCCCTGGTGGGTCGCCCTGGCCTGGGAGGGGCTGGAGCTGCTGGGTCGATCCGAAGGGGATCGCCGGCGAGCTCGAGCTTCGGGATGGCAGCCCGCGGCCTGCCCGGCCGGGCTGCGGCTTCTTCAAGTTTGTGGAGGGTGTGGGAGGAGCTGCGGGTGCTCAAAGAGGCCGGGGGTGGTGGCATTTATAGGCGGGCGGCGAGGAGGGTTCGGGCTCCGCTGGAGGACACCTGTCCATGGCGCCTGGCGACGAACGACGCCAGTGAGAGAGGGGGAAGATGATGGAGGTGATGCAGGAACTGTTTGCAGGCGAGGACGAGCACATGAGCGAGGGGGAAAGCTACGAGCACAGTGCGCCGTGCACTGTGTCGTTGGCCGGAGCGTGCCCATGCTTGCTGCGGCGAGCTCCAGCGTCGGCGAGTGCCAGGGGGAGTTAAGGGGGTGGAGATGAGGATGGTGGCGAGGTTTGGCAAGCTTGGGCAGGCTGGGGAGTGAGCACGCGCTCAACAGAGCGCTAGGCGGCACGCAGAGCGCGTGTTTTGCATGCCAGCACGCTCGGACGAACGTGGTCACCGTGTGAACCGTGTCATCAGGCCACCCTGAGTGCTAACCATGATGTCTGGCGTGTAGTCCTTAGTAGTTTGAAGTGTTACCATGGTTTGGCTTGGATCCAGGTGCAGTAGAAATGAATTTGTACTGCTGGCAAGTTTTTGGACAGTAACTTTGAAGGTTTACTGTGGTCAAACCACTGGGAGATAAGGGTTGAGCTATGGAGGCTTGCTTACACTTACTAAGGTAAATAGGCACAAGAAAAACCAGCTACAATGGAGCTAGTAAAATGGTAGTTGCTGTAGAAACTGCCATTCCTGTCCAGAAATGAATTTATTTTCTGTAGCCAAAATATTCCAAAGAGAGGTGAAATATTTTTGCTCAGAAACGTGCCCTAGGGTCCAAAGAATAATTGGGATTTTTCTCAGGATTTTTGGGGCAAGAAAAATTAGGGTTGCTTTGGAGCACAAAGGGCTAACTAGGGTTTTGGAGGGCAAAATGAATATTTTTCATTTAGGAAAAGTATTCCAAGCAAAATTTTGAGTTGATCCAGAGGTGACATGATGGTTTTGAGGAGGAGAGGGAGCACTTGGGTGAAAGTCAAGGAGTACCCAAGTGGTTAAGTCCAAATGAAGTGATTCAAAACTCCAAATTCAAAACCAACTCAACTGAAAACTAGGCAAAGAAAAGAGGGCAAAACCAGACTGTCACAAACCCCCCCCCCCCCACTTAGAATGAATCTCATCCTCGAGATTCGGTTGCTTGGGAAAACCATTCTGGATAACATGCCCTTAGAAATTCTTCTGATTCCCATGTTGATTCTGACTCTGTGTGATGCTTCCATTGGACTTTGTAAAACTTCCGTGCTTTACTGCGAGTGACTCTTTCCATTTGATCCAAAATTTTCATTGGCCTTTCTTCATATGTTAAGTCCTTTGCCAGCTCTATCTCTGTCAAATTAGTCTTATTCTCAGGCGGTGATATGCATCGTCGCAATTGTGAAACGTGGAACACATTGTGCACGTCTGACAACTCAGGGGGCAACTCCAACTGATACGCCACATCACCTACTCGTGTCATAACGGGAAATGGACCAATAAATCTGGGTGCCAATTTTCCACGAGTTTGAAACCTCTTGATACCTTTCATAGGCGTGACTCGAAGATAGACATGCTCTCCTGGTTCAAAGCTGATCTGTCGGTGCTTTGCATCGTAATAACTTTTCTGTCGTGATTTGGCCAATTGCAATCTATCTCGGATTTCCTTGACTTAATTTTCGGCTTCCAGCATGAGATCCGTTCCGAAAAAATGGCTATCTCCGGTTTGAGACCAATTCAATGGAGTGTGGCACTTACGGCCATACAAAGCTTCATAGGGTGACATCTTTAAACTGGTCTAGAAGCTATTGTTATACGAAAACTCGGCGTACAGCAAGCAATCTTCCCATTTTTGGCCTTGGGCCAAAACACAGGCTCGCAGCATATCTTTGAGTATTTGGTTTACCCGCTCTGTCCGTCCATCCGTCTGAGGATGATAAGAGGTACTGTATTTCAATTATGTCCCTAGGACTTGATGGAGACGGGACCAAAAAGCGGAGGTAAACAGTGAACCTCGGTCAGAAGTGATGGTTCGGGGAACTCCATGCAGACTGACTATTCTGGATACATACAGTTGTGCAAGCTCATCTGTTCGATACGAGGTTCTGATCGGGAGGAAGTGGGCTACCTTGGTTAATGTATCCACTATGACCCAGATAGCATCATTGCCTCGTCGGGTCCTGGGTAGTCCGGTGATGAAATCCATACAGACATCATCCCATTTCCATTGTGATACTAGCAGTGGTTGGAGAAGTCCGGCTGGCTTCTGATGTTCTGCCTTTACTTTGTTGCATATGTCGCAACAGGCCACGAAATAAGCAATGTCCTTCTTCATTCCATCCCACCAGAATATTTGTCGAAGGTCTTCGTACATTTTTGTGCCTCCAAGGTGAATTGAATATGAGGATTCATGGACTTCTGACAGGATCTTCTGCTTCAAATCTGCTTGATTAGGCACACAAATCCTTCCCGTGAATCGGAGGGTACCGCACTGATCCTTCAAAAAATCGTAAAGCTTGGCACATTTTTGCAGAACGGTATCGCCTGGATGGGCCTTGCGGATTTCTTCATCAAGAGTAGGGCTAACTTCTATAATATTGGCAAGGCCAGCCTCAACTATGACCAGGTTGAGCTGAGCAATCTCTTCTTTAAGTTCGGGAGGCAATGATTCCAATATGACATTTAAACTGACGGGCTTTCGACTGAGCAAATCGGCAACCACGTTGGCCTTACCCGGATGGTAATTTATTCCAATGTCATAATCCTTAACAAACTCAAGCCATCTTCGTTGACAGAGATTTAAATCTGGCTGAGTAAATATATATTTGAGGCTTTTGTGATCGGTAAAATTTTTGCACCTTTTTCCGATGAGGTAGTGTCTCCAAATTTTTAAAGCATGAACCACCGCGGCCATTTCCAAGTCATGAGTGGGGTAATTCCCTTCGTGGGGTCGTAGTTGCCATGAGGCATAAGCTACCACCTTTCCATCTTGCATAAGTACGCATCCCAGTCCTTGCCTGGAAGCGCCGCAGTACACCTCAAAGCTGTGGTAGATATCTGTAAGCGTTAATACTGGTGCAGTTGTCAGTCGTTTCTTTAACTCAGTGAAACTTTTCTCACAGTCCTTAGTCCATTCAAATTTCTTATCCTTTTTGAGCAGCTCTATCATGGGCTTAGCAATCTTGGAAAACCCTTCAATGAAACGACGGTAATATCCGGCTAATCCAAGAAAACTCCGGATCTAAGATACGGTTGCGGGCGGCAACCAGTCGAGCACATCCTTTACCTTGCTTGGGTCCATGGCTATACCTTCAGCGGATAGCACATGCCCGAGGAATCCAACTTGCTTGAGACAAAACTCACATTTACTGAATTTGGCGTATAACTGATGCTCACGGAGTCGTTGTAACACTGCTCGGAGGTGTTCCTTATGCTCTTCTTCACTTCTTGAGTAAATGAGTATATCATCGATGAATACGACCACGAACTTATCGAGGAAGTCCATGAATACTTTATTCATCATATGCATGAAGAAGGCGGGGGCGTTGGTGAGGCCAAAAGACATGACGGTATACTCATAGAGACCGTAGCGAGTGGTGAATGCGGTCTTGGGAATATCCGCCTTTTTAATTTTTAGCTGATAATACCCAGTCCGTAAATCAATCTTGGAGAATACCTTGGCCCCACTAAGCTGATCAAACAAATCATCAATTCTTGGGAGAGGGTATTTGTTTTTGATTGTGACATCATTCAGCTGACGGTAATCCACACAGATGCAGAGGCTACCATCTTTCTTGTCCACGAAGATAGCAGGTGATCCCCATGGTGAGGAGCTGGGGCGGATATACCCTTTCTGGAGCATTTCATCAAGCTATTTCTTTAGCTCCACCAATTCTGATGACGGCATTCGATAATACTTCTTGTGTATTGGTGTGGTTCCGGGCACAAGATCTATTGCAAATTCAAGCTCTCGATCAGGTGGCATGCCTGGCAGTTTCTTCTGGGAATACATCAGGAAACTCGCTGACTACCGGAATTAATTCCATTTCTGCCATTGCTGTAAAGACCATTTCCTTGGAGGGTACGCTCCTACGAGCAATAAATTTTGTAGTTTGTCCCTCTTGGCCGGTCAAGTTGACCTCTCGGGTCGGACAATTAATGCATACTTGATACTGAGTCAGCCAATTCATACCCAAGATAACATCCAACTTGCTGGATTCAATAAGTATCAAAGAAGTTGGAAAACAGACTCTGTTGATATTGACTTCCAGATTACGGCAGACTATATTGCTTCTGATTAGAGATCCCGGGGTTTGCACCAGCATATTTTTGCCCAAAAGAGAACAAGGAAATTTGTTTTGGGCAACAAAACTCCAAGAAATGAAAGAGTGGGAAGCCCCAGAGCCAAATAAAATTACTGCATGTATGTTATTAACAGGGAACATACCAATGACGACTTCGGGGTTCTCTTGGGTTTCGTCGACGGAGATGTGATGAATATATCCCGTGAGGTCGCGCTGATCTGGGCATGCCTCCATATAATGGACTTGTGGCTTGAATGTAGCATTGGCCCGATTGTTCATGGGACACTGCTTGGCATAATGTCCGATTTGCCCACAATTGAAACAGGAATTGCTGCGTAGACGATTTTCTAGATCTGGGTTGAGCATGTCATTCTTGACTTGGGTGGTGGTCTTGTTAACATTTTGCTGCCAATTGGGCTTGTATGCTACCTGAGTAGGCTGCCAGGTACGAACCTTCTGCACTGGTTGCATTTCTTTTCCTGGCTCAAACTTGTGCTTGTGATAATTGTTGGCGGGCTTATTATCTGTTGTAAGCTTGTGTTCCCTTTCAGCGATGAAAGCCTTGTTCACCAGGGTTTGGAAGTCTGGGAAATCAAACATGCTGAGAGTACAACGGAGCTGCGGTTTTAACCCACCAAGAAACCTGTCCATCTTCCTTTCCTCAGTGGCCACATCATATTGAGAGTAACGTGACAGATGATTGAATTTCTGCAAATATTCTCCCACAGACTGACTTCCTTGGAGGAGCGCGAGAAATTCACGCTGCTTAGTCTTCATAATTCCCGTAGGGATGTGATATTTCCGGAATCGTTCCTTGAATCTTGACCAGGTAATTTCTTCATCAGCAGTCCACATGGCCTTTTCATTTTCCCACCATATGGCAGCAGCACCTTCAAGATAATGTGTTACAAACGGAACTTTATCCCCTTCATCAGTTCGAGCAACCTCAAGCTTCTTTTCCATAGTTCTCAACCAATCATCTGCATCCAAGGGATCAAGGTCCTGACAGAAACTGGGAGGCTTAGTCCTTTGAAAATCAGATAGCTTGGAGTGATGACCGGGCTGATTTCCATTCTGTCCAACAACAGCTTGAATACTTCCGAGCATTTTCATCAGATCATTATTTCGTCTTTCCTCAAACATACGCAGAATTTGCTCGGTGGAGGGCGGATTTGGCGGTGGAGGGAAGATTTGGCCGTGGAGGCGGTGGTGGAACGTACGGCTCGAGTGAGTGTCCTGTCTGTCGTGCGGAACGACGAACAGGAGTACCCTCATGAACGTTGTTACTGCAGCCTCCCCGCGTCATCCTAATATGATTATTTTCCCAAGGCAACGTAACCGAGATGAGAAGCATTCAAAATAAGTTGGGGAGAAGCCAGCAACAAAATCCGAGTAAAACCAAAATGACGAAGAAAATACGGCGAACAAAATAAAGTTCTAACATAATTATACATAGACTCATACATGAAAGATAACAACATGCCATGTCCAACTACCCTTATACATGAAACGAAACATCATGACTCGTACAACTACATCCATACTCCATCCTGACGACTGCGAATACTCGGAAACTCTACTGCTCTGCTGGTGCTGCGGTGTCCTCTCCTGAAGCGGACTCGGATCCTGAACTGATGGGGTTAACTAAGACCTCCGGGTTAAAAGTGACACGACGACGCTGCCTCGAGGGCTCTCCCTTAGGGGCAGGTGGAGGCTGAATCATCGGGGCTACAGGAGTGGCGAGGAGTGAAACCCACTCAGCAGGAGCACTAAGTGGACTCACAGTCGCGGTGCCTGAGCTACTCGGAGGAGTAACCGGGGAAACAGGGGATCTAGAACTGGCAGTAATATAGGGAGTAAATCCTACAGATGGTGGAGTAGTGGCTGAGCGAGCAGAGACTAAAGCAGAGGCTAAAGCAGTACGGGTACAACTCAACTCACGAGCCAACTCGTAGATCAGAAGATAGCTAGCAGTGATATAGCGAGAAAGGTGGCTAGCTACACTATCAGACTCCGGGTCAATGACAGGGAAACAGACACGACCATTATCGTGGAGAGAAGGATAGTAGTGGAAACCTAGGTGGTTCTGCATCCGGACCTCGTTGTAACGGAGCTCAACGAGTACCTCGAATGCAGCAAACTGGACAGCCTGAGAAGCGGTAGAAGCGTGGCCGCTTCGGGAAGTACGAGTGTTAGTGCTGGAATCGGAACTGGTGCACAGAGTGACCATAGCGTGATCATACACTGAGTCAGCTAGACGCTCCCGGTACACACGATAGACTGGATCGTCACCGTGAGGGTACAACCGACGCCACACGTTACGAAGGAGATGCGGCGATGTGTACGGCATCAGCTGCAACTGGCACGAATACAGCATCGGAGTCATCTACACTCACAACCATTAGCATGTTAGCATAAAAATAGAAATCAGTGCATGCAATGCAACAAGCAGCTACAATAGGCTATTGGCACTCAACTACAACCCGTATCTAACGTCCAATTAACTCGGGGTAGTCTAGCGTGGCCTACAGTCAGCGCGGCTCTGATACCAAGCATTGTGGCACCCCAGCTCAGAGCGACCGGTTTACCCTGCATTGCCAGCCAAGAGACCTTGTCTTCTGGCAACACACAACAACTTGGTACAGAAAAACAACCGCTTTATTCATGCTAGCGGAACATAGTACATATTACAACAGTTAGCGAGCCCGAGCGGCACACACGGTGCGGCTGAACAATATGTACATTATTTCGTAAACATAAACGGGCCTCGATCATGACAACTATGCGGCAGCGGAACAACGTCATAGCGGGACTCCATAGCAAAGGGACACCGATGTGGACACGATCTAGACTCGGACAGCTCTCCTTTCCAACGAGACTTTCCTGAAATCTATCATGACACGCCAGGTCAGTACATTGAATGTACTTGCAAGCTCACAACAAGCATAAACATAATGACAAACAATATCATGATACTTAACCAATTAAATACAATGCAACAATATATATATCCAACATGCTGTTAATATGCTCAAGTGGTACTCGTCCCATGGACTGGCTTACCGAACGTGATCATTTCCAGACCACAAACATGAAGAACCCAACGACAATCTCGTGATCCTTACGACGATCACAACCCTGACCAACACTTGGTCTCAACCTCAACACGACGGCCTCACTGCCATTATGTTAGTGCAAGTCTCAGTGTGCAAATTTATTTAGTGTTGACCCATGGTGTGCCCTACTTTCGAGCGTGTCCATAACCGTGGACTCGGCTATCGATAGATTAATACACTCTGCAGAGGTAGCACACTGTACCCACACTATGGAACCCATGGCCTCGCACTCCCATTTGGGTGGACCAACGACATTCAACGAAACCACTTCATTGTCATGACACTCTTCTGGCCACTCCGACTCAATACCCATCGGGCTAGTCCTGGGTGGCCCTGTGTCTACCTCAAGACACCTCAAAACCACTGTCGTGGCAACAATCCACTCTAGGACCCAAAGACTTAACTCATCAACTGGCACACAAGGTTATGCCTGCTTACCGGGCCAGGGTACATCACGCCCATAACCTTCCCTAGAGGGAGGCACCAACCAGAGGCACGACAATGAAACGCATTAAGGCCGTCCCATATCGGCAAATGTGGTTGCACTGGGAAAGACTCATTTCAGCGGCACCACGACCCGGTCAATAACATATTCAAGTTGAGTTATTAATCAGGTTCAACTTAAAGTAAAAGTAACCGGTGTCATAATGCCATGCTATGCATCACTCATATGCATCACATAACCATGAAAATAGCTAAATCAACTACGCTCCCACGGAGCCATCACCAACTCAAGATACTTCTCTGGTTAAGATCAATCCTCACTTAAACTAGAACCATTTCTAGCAATCTTATCATTTTTCATCATGCAAGAATAATAATTAAACTAATTATTAACCTCCATGACCATATCATTTTATCATCACTCATATCTAAGTTCTTGTTAGATTATCAGCAAGTTTCATTTCAAACTTTTTGTAAATCAAGCATATTTAACATGACAAGCACTTAATAGAAGATAATTATCATAAAAATTATTTAAATGCAAGAATAACATTAAGTTCAAGTAGGAAAATCAAAAATATTGAAGTGGCACTATGAAAATGTTGCTGTGACTAGCCTTAGTGTGATAGTTTCACAAATCTCCTGGTGATCCTCAAGACAAGCTTGCTCTTCTGAAAATAAATAAAACCACAAGAAGAAAACATCAAGAAACCTCCTGAAACTTGCCAGAAAATCTAGACAGCAAGGAAAAATCCCATCTTTTGGGTTCTGTTAGATTTTTGGACAAAGAACACAATGCAAAAAGAATCAATGCATTTGGACTTATAGCTAAAAAGTTATGGCTGTTTGAAGTTTCCTGGATTTAATTGAATTTGATTTAAAAAGAAAATAGACTGGGGGGGGGGGGTGACATCGAAGGCGTAAACGCCCGGGGCGCCACCACTCATACCGCTAGTCAGGCCAGAGGGAGGGGGAGAAGGAAACAGAGGGAGGCGGCGCTTCGCCGGAGCTCACGCCAGCGGCGAGGGTTCTTGGAGCCAAACAATAGGGGGGAATCAAAAGAGAAGAAGATTGCGCACCTGCCCGTACCCGTAGCGTGGCTAGAGGTGACCGGACAGCGATGGAATCGGCCTCTCCAGCGGAGGCAGAGGGCAGGGATCGCCGGAGATGAAGACGACGGTGGCTCTGGGCGGCTCCAGAGGCTCCAACCGGGCGGAACGCCCTCACCGAAGAGTGGCGGAGGCCCTGGCGGGGTCGCCTTGGCCTGGGAGGGGCTGGAGCTGCAGGGTCGATCCGAAGGGGATCGCCGGCGAGCTCGAGCTTCGGGATGGCAGCCCGCGGCCTGCCCGGCCGGGCTGCGGCTTCTTCAAGTTTGTGGAGGGCGTGGGAGGAGCTGCGGGTGCTCAAAGAGGCTGGGGGTGGCGGCATTTATAGGCGGGCGGCGAGGAGGGTTCGGGCTCCGCCGGAGGACACCTGTCCACGGCGCCCGGCGACGAACGACACCAGTGAGAGAGGGGGAAGACGACGGAGGTCACTCAGGAACTGTTTGCGGGCGAGGACGAGCACATGAGCGTGGGGGAAAGCGACGAGCACAAAGGCACCGCGCGACCGTGTCGCTTTCGAGCATGCCCGTGCTTCGCCATGGTGAGCTTCCGCGCCGGGCGAAAGTGCCAGGGGGAATTAAGGGGGTGGAGATGAGGATGGTGGTGAGGCTTGGCAAGCTTGGGCAGGCTGGGCTGCGAGCACGCGCTCAACAGAGCGCTAGGCGGCACACAGAGCGCGTGTTTTGCATGCCAGCACGCTCGGACGAACGCGGTCACTGCGTGAACCGTGTCATCAGGCCACCCTGAGTGCTAACCATGATGTCTGGCATGTAGTCCTTAGTAGTTTGAAGTGTTACCACGGTTTGGCTTTTATCCAGGTGCAGTAGAAATGGATTTGTATTCCTGGCAAGTTTCTGGACAGTAACTTTGAAGGTTTACTGTGGTCAAACCACTGGGAGTTAAGGGCCGAGCTTTGGAGGCTTGCTTACACTTACTAAGGTAAATAGGCACAAGAAAAACTAGCTACAGTGGAGCTAGTAAAATATTAGTTGCTGTAGAAGCTACCATTCCTGTCCAGAAATGAATTTATTTTCTGCAGCCAAAATATTCCAAAGAGAGGTAAAATATTTTTGCTCAGAAAGGTGCCCTAGGGTCCAAAGAATAATTGGGATTTTTCTCAGGATTTTTGGGGCAAGAAAAATTAGGGTTGCTTTGGAGCACAAAGGGCTAACTAGGGTTTTGGAGTGCAAAATGAATATTTTTCATTTAAGAAAAATATTACAAGCAAAATTTTGAGTTGATCCAGAGGTGACATGATGGTTTGAGGAGGAGAGGGAGCACTTGGGTGAAAGTCAAGGATGACCCAAGTGGTTAAGTCCAAATGAAGTGATTCAAAACTCCAAATTCAAAACCAACTCAACTGAAAACCAGGCAAAGAAAAGAGGGCAAAACCAGACTATCACATGCCGCCCCCAAGGCGCCCCATATTCGAACTCCATTGTTCCCTCTCAAAGAAACAACAAAACCCGTGATCATCGCAATAGTTCGGTGACTCGGTGCCACAATTCGACGATCAAGTAAAAAGGACACGCAGTAGTTCGGCATACAAAAAAGGAAGGACGCGGAAGGAGTACATCAAACGTCGAGCTCAACCTCCAGCGGCGTCGTCATCGGCATACGTGGGCTGGGAGGAGTCGACGCAGCCTCCGGGCTGGTCGGCGCGGCTTCTGTGCTGCTGGGCGCGACGGAGGCATCATCGGTGGGGCTGGGCGTCGGCGTCGCTGTTGTCATCGTGGAACATGGCGAACATGCGTGGCTACTGCACCGAAGGAAAGAACATCAGTCGGCGTGCACGGCACGGCGGGCACGCGGCGTAAGAGCGTGCGCACGGTGAAAGGCAACAGTAAGGACGGCGTGCGATACTTGATCCTTGACGCTGGTGCCGCTCTTCGGGCGAGCCGCGACCTCCTCGACGATCCCATGCCATTTGTTGCACGCCGTTTGGATGAGCCCCCAATGGTTCGCCATCGCCTTCGACCCACGCTTTTTGTGCACGCTTTTGAAGTAGGGGTCGACGAGCTTCCGCTCGTCAAACTCGGCCTTGATGCGGTCCCAATACGTCTCGATGCTCTGGTTCGTTGCGGTGACCGGGTCGAGGCAGACGACCTTCCACGCTTCGGCGAGGCACTCCTCTTCCTTGGACGCCCACTTGATGCGTGGCTCGCCGGTGTTGGCCTTCTTCTTCTTTTTCTTCTTGCCTTTCCTCGTCGGCACCGGCTCCTCCTCCTCTTCTTCCTCCTCCTCCGGCTCTTCCTCGCCGTAGTCGAGCTCGTCGTCCATGTCGCTGAGGTCAATCGAGCCATCTTGGGTAGTGAACACGGGGGAAGCGACGGCGGTAGCCGAGCCAGCTGCGATGATGTCCTCCATGTCGGCCTCCGTCGCGTCGGCGTCGCTGAGATGCGACGAGGATGAGGCTTGCGAGTAGAGGCCACGATGAAGAGGTGGCGTCGGTGAGGCTGCGTAGTCCGGTGGCGAGTACGTGTACGGCGGGTACTGCACGCCGGCGAACGCGGGCGAGGGCCTGCGCTGGACAGGGCGCCCATGGGGGAAGGTGATGTTGGAGTTGAAGCCACCATGGGCGTCCCCATCGGCATAGCCCAGCGACGGCGTGCTCCATGGGTGCGGCGATGATGAGAAGCCGGCTGCAGAGCCGATGTTTTGCTGGCTCCAGGCCGCGTACGGGTGCCCACCAGGTGGATTCATCATCGCCGTGCCTGCCGCCTCCGCTTGTTCGGCCGCATGCTCCGCCTCTGCCGCAGCCGCAGCATGCATCGCTTTTTCCCTAGCCTTCTTGGCCCTGTTACGCCTGTCAACGGTGACGGCCTCCCGGCGCTCCACATCCGCCTTCCACTCGGCGTTGCTCATGCCGGGGGGCTTGGATAGCGGCGCCCTCGGCTTCCTTTGCTTCGGCTGGGCGGCAGCGGCGGCTGTGGGATCCATCGTGGCGCGCGACATCACGTACTTCTTCGGCGGCATGGCGGGCGGAAGGGTAGGGAGGAGGCGGGGGTTTGGCGGGAGGAATGGAGAAGAGAGGGGAGCCTAGGGGGAAAGCGGGAGAAAACGGCAGGAAAAGGGCTTCTAGTCACCGACAGAGCGGCCCCACGCTGCTTTTCGCTTGTGCTGGTGCACCCAGGCGACACCCGGCCGCTTGGGTTCGGGGTGGGATCGCCGGCTCTCGATTTCGCCCAAACCGGCGCTAAACGAGATCCTGAGGGCACGGCTGGGCCGATTTTCGGCCACGGCACTAAAAATTTGCTTGGGGGGGGGGGCTGTTGGGGGCGTCGCTGGAGATGCTCTATCTGCTTCTGTAATGAGGGGAACGGTCACTGAAGCAGAACTACCCTAGATACTTGGTAGATGAGAAGGCTGGCAAGGTCGACAGAAGTATATTGGATATACATTTGGTATTAGATACCGGTTCGGTTGCTAAGTGTTAGTAACTCAAAATAAGAAGCTACGGAATGTTGATGATCATTAGTATATTTACTTGATGAAACACAAGTCTAAATTATTGAAAGGTTCAAGTAATTTCAGAGTGAAGTTGACGATCGCTGTGACAAGAGGATAAAGTGTCTATGATATGATCATAGAGATGAATATCTGAGTTACGAGTTTGGTACACAATTAAGACATTGTGGAAATTGTTTCACAACTAATACCGCTTGGAACACCATAGTGTGTGATGGTGTGTCCAAACATCATAGCTGCACCCTATTGGATATGGTGCATACCATGATGTCTCTTATCGAATTACCACTATCGTTTATGGGTTAGGCATTAGAGACAACCGCATTCACTTTAAATAGGGCACCACGTAATTCTGTTGAGATGACATGGTATGAACTATGGTTTAGAGAACCTAAGCTGCCGTTTCTTAAAAGTTTGGGGCTGCGACGCTTATGTCAAAAAGTTTTAGCTTGATAAGCTCGAATCCAAAGCGGATAAATGCATCTTCATAGGACACCCAAAAAAGTTGGGTATACCTCCTATTTCAGATCCGGAAGCAAAAGGGATTGTTTCTAGAAACGGGTCCTTTCTCGAGGAAAAGTTTTTCTCGAAAGAATTGAGTGGGAGGATGGTGGAGACTTGATGAGGTTATTGAACCGTCACTTCAACTAGTGTGTAGCTGGGCACAGGAAGTTGTTCCTGTGGCGCCTACACCAATTGAAGTGGAAGCTGATGATAGTGATCATGAAACTTCGGGTCAAGTCACTACCAAACCTCGTAGGTCGACAAGGATGCGTACTACTTCAGAGTGGTACATAATCCTGTCTTGGAGGTCATGTTGCTAGAGAACAATGAACCTACGAGCTATGGAGAAGCAATGGTGGGCCCAGATTCTGACGAATGGCTCGGGCCATACAATCCGAGAGAGGATCCATGTATGAAAACAAAGTGTAGACTTTGGAAGAACTACTTTATGGTCGTAAGGCTATTGGGTACAGATGGATTTTAAAAGGAAGATGGACAATAATGGTAAGTGTCACCATTAAGAAAGCTCGACTTGTCGCTAAGATGTTTTCCGACAAGTTCAAGGAGTTGACTACGATGAGACTTTCTCACTCGTAGCGATGCTAAGAGTTTGTTGGAATTATATTAGCAGTTACTGCATTATTTATGAAATCTTGCAGATAGGATGTCAAAACATTGTTTCATCAACGATTTTCTTGAGAAAGGTTGTATGTGATACAGCCAAAAGGTTTTGTCAATCCTAAAAGATGCTAACAGGTACGCAAAGCTCAAGCAATCCTTCTAAGGACTGGAGTAAGCATCTCGGAGTTGGAATATACGCTTTGATGAGATGATCAAAGATTTTGGGTTTATACAAAGTTTATGAGAAACTTGTATTTCCAAAGAAGTGAGCGGGAGCACTATAGAATTTCTGATGAGTATATGTTGTTGACATATTGTTGATCGAAAATGATGTAGAATTTCTGGAAAGCATATAGGGTTGTTTGAAAGGTGTTTTTCAATGAAAACCTGGATTAAGCTACTTGAACATTTTGCATCAAGATCTATAAGGATATATAAAAAACACTTAATGGTACTTTCAAATGAATACATACCGTGACAAGATTTTGAAGGAATTCAAAATGGATCGGCAAAGAAGGAGTTCTTGGCTGTGTTATAAGGTGTGGGTATGGAGTAAGACTCAACACCTGACCACGGCATAAGAGAGAGAAAGGACGAAGGTCGCCCCCTATACTTTAGATGTAGGCTCTACAGTATGCTATACTGTGTACCCCACCTGAAGTGTGCCTTGCCATGAGTCAGTCAAGGGGTACAAGAGTGATCCAGGAATGGATCACAGGACAGCGGTCAAAGTTATCCTTAGTAACTAGTGGACTAAGGAATTTTCTCGATTATGGAGGTGGTAAAAGAGTTCGTCGTAAAGGGTTACGTCGATGCAAACTTTGACACTAATCTAGATGACTCTGAGTAGTAAACCGGATCCATATAGGAGAGCAGTTATTTGGAATAGCTCCAAATAGCGCGTGGTAGCTGCATCTACAAGATGACATAGAGATTTGTAAAGCACACACGGATCTGAAAGGTTCAGACCCGTTGACTAATAACCTCTCTCACAAGCGAGATATGATCAAACCCCATGGGTGTTGGATTCATTACAATCACATAGTGATGTGAACTAGATTATTGACTCTAGTGCAAGTGGGAGACTGTTGGAAATATGACCTAGAGGCAATAATAAAATTGTTATTATCATATTTCCTTGTTCATGATAATTGTCTATTGTTCATGCTATAATTGTATTAACTTGAAACCGTAATACATGTGTGAATACATAAACCACAACATGTCCCTGGTGAGCCTCTAGCTGACTAGCTCGTTGATCAATAGATGGTTATGGTTTCCTGACCATGGACATTCGATGTCATTGATAACGGGATCACATCATTAGGAGAATGATGTGATGGACAAGACCCAATCCTAATCATAGCACAAGATCGTGTAGTTCTATTGCTAGAGCTTTTCTAATGTCAAGTATCTTTCCTTAGACCATGAGATTGTGCAACTCCCGGATACCGTAGGAATGCTTTGGGTGTACCAAACGTCACAACGTAACTGGGTGGCTACAAAGGTGCACTACAGGTATCTCCGAAAGTGTCTGTTGGGTTGGCATGAATTGAGAGTGGGATTTGCCACTCTGTATGAAGAAGAGGTATCTCTAGGCCCACTCGGTAATGCATTATCATAATGAGCTCAATGTGACTAATGAGTTTGCCACGGGATCATGCATTACGTAACGAGTAAAGAGACTTGCCGGTAACGAGATTGAACAAGGTATGGGGATACCGACGATCGAATCTCGGGCAAGTAACATACCAATAGACAAAGGGAATTGTGTACGGGATTGATTGAATCCCCGACATTGTGGTTCATCCGATGAGATCATCGTGGAACATGTGGGAGCCAATATGGGTATCCAGATCCCGCTATTGGTTATTGGCCGGAGAGGTGTCTCGGTCATGTCTGCATGGTTTCCAAACTGTAGGGTCTACACACTTAAGGTTCGGTGACGCTAGAGTTGTTATGGGAAATAGTATGTGGTTACCGAAGGTTGTTCGGAGTCCTGGATGAGATCTTGGACGTGATGAGGAACTCGGGAATGGTCCAGAGGTGAAGATTGATATATTGGACGAAGGATATTGGAGTCCAGAATTGTTCCCAGGGTACCGGGTGACGACCAGCGTGTGCGAAAGGGGTTCCGGAGGCCCCGACAAGCTTTGAGGGGCCAAGGGGAGGGGGCACATCAGCCCACTAAGGGGCTGAGCGCCCCTTCCACCCCAACTCACATAACCTGGAGAGGTGGGGGCGCCTCCCCTAGGGCAGCTACCCCTCCCGGCTTGGGGGGCAAGTTTCCTAGGGGTGGGGGTGCCCAAACCCATCTAGGGTTTCCCCTGTGGCCGCCGCCCCTCCCCTAGGGAAACCCTAGGGCGTCTCCTCCTCCCCCCTTCCCCCTATATATAGTGAGGGAGAGAGAGGGCAGCCGCACCCTTCCCCTGGTGCAGCAATCTCCTCCTCCAACACCTCCTCCTCCTCCTCCGTAGTGCTTGGTGAAGCCCTACAGGAGAACCACAAGCTCCACCACCACACCGTCGTGCTGCTGAGCTCTCCCTCAACTTCTCCTCTCCCCTAGCTGTATCAAGAAATAGGAGGCGTCCCTGTGATGTATGTGTGTTGAACGCGGAGGCGCCGTCCGTTCGACGCTAGATCGGATCTTCCGCGATTTGAATTGCCGCGAGTACGACTCCATCAACCGCGTTCTTGTAACGCTTCTGCTTAGTGATCTTCAAGTGTATGAAGATGCACTCCCTCTCTCTCTCTCTCTTGTTGCTAGTATCTCCTAGATTGATCTAGGTGACACGTAGGAAAATTTTGAATTATTACTACGTTCCCCAACAATCCTTGTCGGGGTGGTTTGTGAAGCGAAGCCCCGACAAGACCACCACCCTGGAGGTTGAGAGCTCTGACACCATCAACAATGTCAGACCAAGACGCAGGGGCGTCCGCACGGTGGTATGCTGATATTTGTGAAGACTAGAAGGCAAAGTTCCCAGCAAGATTCTTGCTGGGGACGTTTGCGAGGCCCCGGCAAGATTCTTGCCGGGGATGTTCACGGGCCCACGATGGGGCTCGCACACGGCAAGGCTCCGCTCGCCCTATCAACGTTCCAGCATGGTGAGGGAGTCCTGGATTACGGGGTCCTCGGACAGCCGACCTATATGCTTATGCCGGACTATTGGACTATGAAGATACAAGATTGAAGACCTCATCCCGTGTCCGGGTGGGACTCTCCTTGGCATGGAAGGCAAGCTTGGCAATTCGGATATGTAGATTCCCTTCTCTGTAACCGACTCTGTGTAACCCTAGCCCCCTCCGATGTCTATATAAACCGGAGGGTTTAGTCCGTAGGACAAGACCAATCATAATCATAGGCTAGCTTCTATGGTTTAGCCTCTACGATCTCGTGGTAGATCAACTCTTGTAATAGTCATATCATCAAGATCAATCAAGCAGGAAGTAGGGTATTACCTCCATAGAGAGGGCCCAAACCTGGGTAAACATCGTGTCCCCCGACTCCTGTTACCATTAGCCTTAGACGCACAGTTCGGGACCCCCTACCCGTGATCCGCCGGTTTTGACGCCGACATTGGTGCTTTCATTGAGAGTTCCACTGTGATGCCTAAAAAAGGTTTGATGGCTCGCCTTGTTATCAAGGACAACATCGCCTCTGGGGGAGCCCTGGCTTTAGTCCAAACCCTCCGACTAGGCGGCTTCGTCATGACCGCTCGTTCGGCCGCCGTGCCGACGATGACTTCTCGGGTCATTGGAAACAGCCTCCATGTCAGCTTGGAAACGCCGAGCGGATGGATCCAATGGAACTTTAATCCTTGAACGAGCTCTTGGATCGCATCGCCACCTTGGGAGTTGCTACGGACTATGATCGGATTGGGATTAAACCCGATCGAAGAGAGATTAACTCTCCGCCGGTCACCAATCAAATATCGGTGGTGGAGGAGCAATGCAGCGATTCTTCCTCTATTCTGAGGACAAAATATGTCCGGATTCCCAAGCTCTTCGAGCTGGATACCTGCTCATGGGAGGACACGACCCAAACTCTGAACTTAGAATCAGACAGCGGGCCAGAAAAATTGGGCAACATCCCGGAACCCGAACTACCAAGTTCGGAAGTTCCTCTGCCTCTGGGTCTCGGATCGGGTCAGGGTTCGGACTTAAGTCCACCCACCCACCCAGATACAAGCGATCTTTCCCACAATAGACAACAATCCCAAGAGACAGTACATCGCTTTTGGGCCAGATTCCTCCTTGTAATGAGCAAGGTTAAGGATTGTCGCGAGGAAGACGCAATCTCATTCTTTTGCAAAAATTGCACGGACAAGGGAATACTTAATGCCATAAGTCGCCGTGATATATCACACTTTGCTGACTTGGCGGCCATAGTACAGAAGTACTGTGCGATGGAAAGCGCCTGGAAAACTCAGGCAAAATTCTGGGATCCTCCAGCTCTCATTAAATCCCCCCCCCCATCCGAACCAAAAGGGTGCACTCTCGCAAGTTACCCGATCCAATCACAAAGAAACCAAAGCCCACTACAGGGCGTGGGACCATATTGGAGGGATGGCTCAATAGGCCATGCAAAATTCACACCACACCGGATACCGTACCAACACACAACCTTAGAGCATGTTGGATACTTCGGCAGGTGGCCAGGAGTGGCGAGGATCCCCTCATTAACAATACCGCAGAGCATCATCCTGCAGAAATCAACAATACAGTGTTGACAGCTTTCGACACTTTCGCCTCGAATAACAGGCGCAAGAGAGTACTCCGCGGCCTCGCCGAAGTCTGCCACGTTGCATCAATAAATCCCTGGAACGACACGGCCATAACCTTTAATGCCAGTGACGAACCTCAATTCCGAACAGTCCGAGCACCAGCCGCTTTGGTCCATAGTCCAATCATGGACGGCTTCCGGCTTACTAAAGTGCTCATGGACGGTGGCAGCGGATTAAACCTCATCTATGAGGAAACTCTCAACAAAATGGAAATAGACAAGAGCCGCATTGAGCAAAGATGCACGACCTTCCAAGGGATTATCCCTAGTCGGGAGGCACGATGTGCGGGAAAAATCACACTCGATGTGGTATTCGGCATGCCGGGAAATTACAGGTCCGAAGAGATAACATTCCAAGTGGCCCCGTTCAGTAGTGGATACCACGCCCTTTTAGGGCGGGACGCATCCGCGAGCTTCCAAGCAATACCCCATTATGGGTACATGAAGCTCAAGATGCCCGGGCCCAACGTAGTCATCACTCTAGAAAGTGATCCGGACATAGCACTTCGCGCCAAAAATAAAACCTCCGCCATAGCCCTTGAGGCACTATCCGAAGCCGTAGCGGCCGAAGAATTAACTGCATTACGCTCCACAGTGGATAGGGACAACGTGATACTCGACAAGCGCTCCAAGTCCACCTTTTTCAAGCCAGCAGACGAAATAGTCAAATTCCAAGTCCACCCAACGGACTCTACAAAAATAGCAGCCATCGAGGCACAGCTGAACCCCACAATCGACGCCGCACTACGGGCGTTCTTAGTGAGAATTGGGACATCTTCGCCTCGCACCCTTCAGATGTGCCAGAGATCCCACGCAGGCTGGCCGAACATAGCCTCAACATATTGAAGGGATACAAGCCGGTCAAGCAGACACTAGGCGCTTTTCAGAGCCTAAATGACAAGCTATAGGAGAGGAGCTAGCCAAGTTACTCGAAGCTGGATTCATCAGAGAAATAAAACACCCCGACTGGCTAGCAAACCTGGTGATGGTACCAAAGAAGGATAAATCCTGGCACCTATGTGTCGATTTCAAGGACCTCAATAAGGCTTGCCCCAAGGATCCCTTCCCCCTCCCTCGCATCGATCAAATCATCAGTGCTACCGCAGGACACGACTCATTGTGCATCCTCGACGCATACTCCGGATACCATCAAATCAAGATGGTGGAGTCCGATCAAGCCGCAACGACATTCGTCACCCCATACGGCCCTTTCTGTTTCAACACCATGCCTTTCGGGCTCAAAAATGTCGGTGCAACCTACCAACGCATAATTAAGACATGCCTGGAAAAACAAATCGCAAAACAGTTGAGGCATACGTGGATGATGTGGTCATCAAGACCAGACACGTCGAATCTTTAATAGACGACCCGAGGCTCACGTTCGACAACCTCCAAACATATGACATCAAGCTCAATCCGGAAAAATGTGTTTTCGGCGTTCCCGCCGGAAAGCTCCTGGGCTTCATCGTTTCCAATCGAGGAATTGAAGCAAACCCGGCTAAAATCCCAGCTTTGTCACAGTTGGCTACCCCAACAGACCTCAAGCAAATCCAGAAATTAACTGGATGCGTGGCTGCCTTAAGCCGCTTTATCTCCCGATTGGGAGAAAAGGCACTACCTCTTTATCGCCTTCTTCGACGCACTGAACACTTCGAGTGGACAAATGCGGCTACGGCTAGACTGGAAGAAATAAAGGCCCTCTTGGCAAGCAACCCAATCCTGGTCGCACCAAATATTGGCGAACCCATGCTGTTATATATAGCTGCAACACATCAAGTTGTAAGCGCAGTGCTCGTCGTCGAACGAGAGGAGGACAAACATAGATTCCGGCTTTAAAAGTCGGTATACTATGTATCCACTGTCCTCAAACCATGCAAGTCACGGTACCCACATTATCAAAAGATAGCATACGTGGTCTTCATGGCATCCCGGAAACTATGACACTACTTTCAAGAGTGTTCAATCACGGTGGCTTCCGAAGTACCACTCAACGATATAATAAATAACCGCGATGCTATGGGCCGATTGCTAAGTGGGCCATCAAGCTCCTCCCGTTCGACATTATATATAAACCACGGCGAGCCATTAAATCGGAAGTACTGGCTGACTTTGTCGCCGAATGGACAGAAGCCGAACTACCTAAAGAGTACGACGCATACTCCAATTGGATCATGCACTTTGACGGCTCTAAGATGCTGGCTGGTCTGGGAGCGGGCGTTGTCCTGACATCCCCCACCGGAGATACAGTCCAATACGTACTCCAAATACTATACACAGACTCCAACAATGCAGCCGAATACGAGGCTCTGTTGCACAGTCTTCACATGGCGGTCTCCATGGGCATTCAACGCCTAGAAGTGCGCGGGGATTCGAACCTCGCAATATCTCAAATAAATGGAGACTTCGACGCCAAGGACCCGAAAATGGCGGCTTACCGTAATGCCGTCCTCAAATGTTAGCTCGATTCGGGGGGGGGGGGGGGCTTGAATTTCACCATGTGGTTCGAGAAAACAATCAAGTGGCGGATATCCTTGCCCGCATCGGTGCTAAGCGCGATCCCATCCCACCCAACATCTTCATGGAAAGGCTGTTCAAGCCATCAGTGGTGTGGCAAGGGGAGACCAGCAATACTAGTCCGGATCCGAACACAACCCCAGATCCCGAACACACTGACATAATCGGAGGCTCCGCCACCGAAATAACACCTTCAGCCCATCTAATCATGGCTGTCATCGCCCCGTGGACCGAACCCTTCTTAGCCTACCTAAATAGGCAAGAACTCCCCGAGGACCAAAATGAGGCACGTTGCATTGTGCGGCGCTCTAAAGCCTACAAGGTCCACGAGGGAGAGCTTTATAAGAAAAGCGCTACCGGGGTACTTCAAAGATGTATCTCCGAAGACGAAGGGCGGCATCTCCTGGCCGAAATTCATGCTGGACTCGGCGGCCACCACGCCGCAGTTCGGGCCCTTGTAAGCAAGGCCTTCCGTACAGGTTTCTACTGGCCGACAGCCCGAGCAGACGGACCTCGTCCAACATTGCGTCGGTTGCCAGCTCTTCGCCAACCAAAGCCATATGCCGCCCACCGCTCTCCAAACAATCCCCATAACTTGGCCCTTTGCGGTCTGGGGGCTCGATATGGTCGGACCCCTTAAAGGAGGAAGCCATAAGAAAAAATACCTGTTGGTCATGGTGGATAAATTCACCAAATGGATAGAGGCCAAACCAGTTAAAACGGCCGAATCCGGACCAATGATAGACTTCATATTAGGGGTCGTGCACCGTTACGGTGTCCCCCACAGCATCATCACCGATAATGGCTCCAACTTCACAGCCGACGAGGTGAATACTTGGTGCGGCAACATGGGCATTAAGCTCGATTACGCCTCCGTCTATCACCCCCAAACAAACGGTCAAGTCGAACGAGCAAATGGTCTTATTATGAGCGGCATCAAACCCAGACTAGTGGGATCTCTGAAGGAATCAGACACGCACTAGGTCGAGGAGCTCGACTCCGTACTATGGGGGCTGCGGACCACGCCAAATCGCACTACCGGATACACACCATTCTTCATGGTGTACGGCGCAGAGGCGGTATTGCCGTGCGATATCATTCATGAATCACCTAGAGTACGCATGTATGAAGAGAGAGAAGGCGAGCTTGATCGTCAGGACAATTTAGATGCCCTGGAGGAGGAGCGCGACGTCGCAAAAGCCCATTCCGCATTCTATCAGCAACAGGCTCGCAGGTATCAAAGTACGGGCCAAAACTTATAACGTTGGCGAACTCGTTCTACGCCTACCGGAGAAGAAAAAGGACAAGCTCAAGCCCAAGTGGGAGGGTCCCTTCATCATTGATAAAGTTCTCACCGGAGGAGCGTACCGCCTACGTGATGCATTAGATAATCGACTCGAGCCGAACCCATGGAACGCAGCCAAACTCCGAAGATTCTACGCTTAGCGCCGAACACTGTGTTCATCTCCTTTCCTCTGCCCTTTTTTTAGTTATATCCTCTCTCTTTCTTTTTATGGCTCTAAGGCTTTAAGTGTGACTCGACTACACACTCTTGACGCGCTAAATCCTCAAGTATGCGCGCTCACTATACCTGGGGGCTTCTTATACATAAGCTTAATATAATTATCTTCCGGGCATCACGCCCACTTCATATGTGTCGCTTTTCCATATGTAACTTTTCTTCACCATTATGTGCATCGATATGACTTAAGTTTTGGCCAAGCTGGGTTGCCTGGCTCCTGTGTCTATGCCCTACGCTCCCGTTAGTTCGGCTAGGGCATAAGGGGAGCACCTCTGCGATTGTTACTGCCGGGTACTCCGGACGTGTACCTCAGACTGGGTGAAGCCGAAAGCTAGCGTTCTTAAGGGAGTATTCGATCGGTGAACTAAAGATGTTTTTTACCTATTACAATACAAACCCCCAGACGTTGCATATACTGCGTTTCTGCTCGCAGTTCGTACATGCACATTAATGCATGCGTACCCAGGGAAAGGAACCCTTAACGGAACTATTCTCCCCGGAAGATGTTTCTTACTATCCATGTAATATAACATAGCTAGTTGGGTACTTGTCTGTTCCAGCAATTATGACCCCTACGTCTGGTTTCCACGCTGCATCTCGATTTACATAATCGGCGGTATTCGAAACACTCCGACTGTCGAGTCCGGAGGCCAAGTTTAAAAGGTCTGCCATGAAAAATGATTTACAATCCGGCTAGGAACAAAATATGTCAATAGAAGTACACAATCACTTAGACTCACAAACTTCTCCTTCTATGCCATCCAACAGGCTGTCTAGCCTACAATCCTATTGCGAATACTTTGCGGCTAATCCTACCTGGTCATATACCAAACTAGTGGGAATCTCTTTCCCATCTGACCCTACAGGCCCGACCCAGGCCATGTGATTCGGATCGAGCTTGGTATACCGTGTTTTTACCATGGCCCAAGCTTCCCTCGGACCTTGTCGACAGGCAGATATCTTCCATAATCGGAAGCGCCGCCGCGCTCCCTTGAGCAGCTAAACAAGCTCCCCCATGCTTCCTGGCAGGGAGGCGGATGGCCACAAGGCCTTGGCAACACCCTGCATCACCTGCCGAACTTGTTCGTGCAGTTGTGAAAGCTCTTACAGAAGATTGCCTGAGGATCCGGGCATCTCTTCTTCGGGACGACCAATCAGTATACCTACAAACATAACTCTGTTAGCCCGTTTCTTTGCCGAACTATATAAAGGTTCGTTTGAGCACATACTAAAAATGCCGCATTGAAGCCTTCTATTCTCCTTCACGGAGTCAGCTAGCTGGGCCTGAACATCTTTTAATTCTACGCCCGGCCGGGTATTGGCATCCTGGAGATTGTTCTTCTCTCGCCTGACCCGTGTAAGTACACGCTCACCAGCCTCTAGTTGTCGTCGAGCTCTTTGTTCATCCTCTTGTAGGATCTCCGGATTCACTCCGGGATTGCCTGCAGAATCTATCATTAGATCTGCAAACATGCCGAACACCAAATGGTACACGTAATTACGTTTGTTATCGATCGAGAGAAATATTACCAGACGGGGCCTTCTTGGATTCCTCCATTTCGGCAGCTGTGGCCCTTAGCTGGGCTTTACACTTCTCCAAATTTCTTGAGACAAATGGTTATTCTTCTCTGTAAGAACCTATTCATACAATGATCCTTAAATCAGTTGTACCAACTGTTTCAAGTCTCAGGGGCTACTGATATACATAATTATCAGATATTGCTTACCCGTAAATCTTTTAAATACTGGTCTGTGGCTCTAGCAAGCCCATTTTGAGCAGCTCGGATGTATGCATCTCTCGAGTTGAAGGCATTAAAAGCCTCTTCGGAAAAGCCAAGGTCGCGGTGTGCGGCCCGCTGAAACGTCTCCGTCGTATCTATAATTTTTGATTGTTCCATGCCAATATTATTCAACTTTTATATACTTTTGGCAACTTTTTATACTATTTTTTGGGACTAACATATTGATCCAGTGCCCAGTGCCAGTTCATATCTGTTGCATGTTTTTGGTTTCGCAAAATATCCATATCAAACGGAGTCCAAACGGGATAAAAATGGACGGAGCTTATTTTTGGAAAATATGGAAAATTTGGAAGGAAAATCAACACGAACCAGTGCCCGAGGTGGTCACGAGGCGGTAGCGCTACCGCCCTACCCTCGTGGAGCCCATCAGAAGACAGTTGATGCTCTTCTTTGCCGCAAGAAAGCTAATATTCGGAAAAAAATCACGGCGAAGGTTTCAGGCCAATCGGAGTTACGGATCTCCATATATACACGAAACGGTGAAACAGAGCCGTAATGTAACGCAAAAACAGAGAGATAGATCCAATATCGGAGGGGCTCTCGCCCCTCCCAAGCCATGGGAGCCAAGGACCAGAGGGGAAACCCTTCTCCCATCTAGGGAGGAGGTCAAGGAAGAAGAAGAAGAAGGGGGCCTCTCTCCCCCTTGCTTCCGGTGGCGCCGGAGCGCTGCCGGGGCCATCATCATCACCGCGATCTTCACCAACACCACCGTCATCTTCACCAACATCTCCATCACCTTCCCCCCTCTATCTACAGCGGTCCACTCTCCCGCAACCCACTGTACCCTCTACTTGAACATGGTGCTTTATGCTTCATATTATTTTCCAACGATGTGTTGCCATCCTATGATGTCTGAGTAGATTTTCGTTGTCCTAACGGTGCTTGATGAATTGCTATGATTGGTTTGAGTTCCATGTTTTATTATTGGTGCTGTCCTATGGTGCCCTCCATGTCGCGCAAGCGTGAGGGATTCCCGCTGTAGGGTTGGCAATATGTTTATGATTTTCTTATGGTGGGTGGCGTGAGTGATGAGAAGCCTGAGACCAGTAAGTAGGTTGTTTATGCGTATGGGATAAAGGGACTTGATACTTTAATGCTATGGTTGGGTTTTACTTTAATGAATCTTTAGTAGTTGCGGATGCTTGCTAGAGTTCCAATCATAAGTGCATATGATCCAAGTAGAGAAAGTATGTTAGCTTATGCCTCTCCCACAAATAGAATTGCAATAGTGATAACCGGTCTAGTAACATAGTCAATTGCTTAGGGACAATTCCACAACTCCTACCACCACTTTTCCACACTCGCCATATTTACTTTAGTTGTGTTTTTATCTAAGCAGCCCCTTGTCTTTATTTACTCACTCTTTACTTTCTTGCAAGCTTACCCAAAAACACCTACAAAGTACTTCTAGTTTTATTCTTGTTCTAGGTAAAGCGAACGTCAAGCGTGCGTAGAGTTGTATCGGTGGTCGATAGAACTTTAGGGAATATTTGTTCTACCTTTAGCTCCTCGTTGGGTTCGACACTCTTACTTATCAAAAACTGTTGCGATCCCCTATACTTGTGGGTTATCAAGACCCTTTTCTAGCGCCGTTGCCGGGGAGTCATAGCGTGGGGTGAATATTCTCGTGTGTGCTTGTTTGCTTTATCACTAAGTAATTTTTATTTTTGCTATTCTTAGTTGTTTTCTATCCTAAGTTATGGGTAGGAAACGCAAAATACCAAAAAAATTAGTTGTACCTACTGAATCAATGGTTGAAGAACCACTCAAAATCTATCACACTACTGAAGCTTTTTACTTGGATCATCTTCGATCCCTTTGTGCTCAGGTCTTTGAAACCCCAACTAGCTTAGTTGAGGGCAAATCTTTAGATGAGCATGCTTGTTATGTATGCTATACCGTATATCTGAAAAAGGGAAACTATTATGGGATCAAATTCAACGTTTGCAATGCTATGCTTGGAATTTATGCTATTATTATGATTTTAGTTGTTGTTCTGAAAACCCTAAGAAACACCTTCCTACCAATGTGAGTTTATTGATAATGGAATCTTATCCTCGTATGCTAAGGGTGTTTATAATTACTATGATGTTCAACAAATTGAAGAATTTGTTGCTTTTAAGGGTGCTTCTTAAATTGCTTCTTTGATTGAAAAGTATGGTGCTACTCTTTACTTAATCTGAAAATTTTGCCATACTTAAATATTGCTATGATAATTATGCTTCTAATCCTTATGTTAAACCATATATTGAGAACTACTCCGCTGTCTAAGAAGAGACTAATATTTTGCAGGAAGCTACGGAAGAAGAAATTGATGAAATTGTGAGCTCATTGGATGAAAAAGATGAGGAGGAGAGCGAAGAACAAAAGGAATAAGAGCGGATTGATCACCCGTGCCCACTGATACGTCTCCGTCATATCTACTTTTCCAAACACTTTTTGCCTTGTTTTGGACTCTAACTTGTATGATTTGAATGGAACTAACTCGATCGACATTTGTTTTCAAGAGAATTGCCATGGTGTTGTTTTATGTGCAGAAAACAAAAGTTCTCGGAATGACCTGAAACTCCATGGAATATCTTAGAAAAACAATAAAAAATCCTCGCCAAAGATGAAGACCAGGGGTCCCACACCCTGTCCACAAGGGTGAGGGCCCCCCCTCCTGGGCGCGCCCCCTACCTCGTGGGCCCCCTGGTGGCCTTCCGATGCCAACTCCAACTCTATTTATTGGCTTTCGGGGAGAAAAAAATCAGAGAGAAAGAATCATCGCGTTTTACGATACGGAGCCACCGCCAAGCCCTAATCTCTCTCGGGAGGGCTGATCTGGAGTCCGTTCGGGGCTCCGGAGAGGGGGATTCGTCGCCGTCGTCATCATCAACCATCCTCCATCACCAATTTCATGATGCTCACCGCCCGGCGTGAGTAATTCCATCGTGAGGCTTGCTGGACGGTGATGGGTTGCATGAGATTTATCATGTAATCGAGTTAGTTTTGTTAGGGTTTGATCCCTAGTATCCACTATGTTCGAGATTGATGTTGCTATGACTTTGCTATGCTTAATGCTTGTCACTAGGGCCCGAGTGCCATGATTTCAGATCTGAACCTATTATGTTTTCATGAATATATGTGTGTTCTTGATCCTATCTTGCAAGTCTATAGTCACCTACTATGTGTTATGATCCGGCAACCTCAAGTGACAATAATCGGGACCACTCCGGTGATGACCATAGTTTGAGGAGTTCATGTATTCACTATGTGCTAATGCTTTGTTCCGGTTCTCTATTAAAAGGAGGCCTTAATATCCCTTAGTTTCCAATAGGACCCCGCTGCCACGGGAGGGTAGGAGAAAAGATGTCATGCAAGTTCTTTTCCATAAGCACGTATGACTATATACGAAATACATGCCTACATTATATTGATGAATTGGAGCTAGTTCTGTGTCACCCTATGTTGTAACTGTTACATGACGAACCGCATCCGGCATAATTATCCATCACTGATCCGGTGCCTATGAGCATTCCATATACTGGTCTTCGCTTATTTACTTTTCCGTTGCTACTGCTGCAATCACTACAAAAATACCAAAAACATTACTTTTGTTGTCTTTACTTTTGTTACCGTTACCACCACTATCATATTACTTTGCTACTAAACACTTTGCTTTAGATACTAAGTTTCCAGGTGTGGTTGAATTGACAACTCAGCTGCTAATACTTGAGAATATTCTTTGGCTCCCCTTGTGTCGAATCAATAAATTTGGGTTGAATACTCTACCCTCGAAAATTGTTGCGATCCCCTATACTTGTGGGTTATCACCCACCTTCTAATGAGAGTTACTCTTCAATTCATACACTGTTTAATTCCCCTTCGTGCTTACCAAAGGATGATTGCTATGATGACTATTATGATCCCGTTGATTCTCTTGAAATATCCCTTTTTGATGATGCTTGCTACACTTGTGGCCAAGATGCCAATATGAATTATGCTTATGGAGATGAACTTGCTATAGTTCCTTATGTTAAACATGAAATCGTTGCTATTGCACCCACGCATGATAGTCCTATTATCTTTTTGAATTCTCCCGATTATACTATATCGGAGAAGTTTGCACTTATTAAGGATTATATTGATGGGTTGCCTTTTACTGTTGCACATGATGATTTTTATAGATATAATATGCATGTGCTTTCTGCTCCTACTTGCAATTATTATGAGAGAGGAACTGTATCTCCACCTCTCTATGTTTCCAATACAATAAAATTGCAAGAAACTGTTTATACTATGCATTGGCCTTTACTTTGTATGCATGAATTGTTCTTTTATGACATGCCGATGCATAGAAAGAGAGTTAGACTTCGTCATTACATGATATATGTTACCTTGTGCAAACTACTAAATTACAAATCATTTTTAATTAAAATTGGCTTTGATATACCTTGGGATCCGGGTGGATTCACTACTTGAGCACTATATGCCTAGCTTAATGGCTTTAAAGAAAGCACTGCCAGGGAGACAACCCGGAAGTTTTAGAGAGTCATTTATTTCTGTTGAGTGCTTTCATATAGTTTAAAAACAACAAAAATAAAGAGGGGAACCCAACACTTTTCAAAAAAGGAAAGTGAAAATGAGAAAGACAAGCATTGTTGAAGTGGGAGAGCTCCTTGAACTTTGTTCATGCTCACGGCAACTTTGTGAATATTGACTACAGAAACTTTTCAACAAAAATAATTATACCCTTGTACAATTCCATTGTATTATAAAAATAATGTGCCAAGGTTTGACTTTAGGATGTTTACAATGCTTGTTGGTTTGTGCGGTGGAGGACAGAAACTTTGGCTGTAGTGCGTGAAGTTTAGTTTTTTACTGGAACGTCAAATGGTTCTGATTATTTTTGCACTGTCTAGCTGTACAAATTTTTTATTTTTCCTAATTTTGGCAGAATGTTTCAAGTATCATAAGTATGGTGAATGTTCAGATTGCTACAGACTGTTCTGTTTTTGACAGATTCTGTTTTTGATGCATAGTTTGCTTGTTTTGATGAATCTATCAATTTATATTAGTGGATTAAGCCATGGAAAAGCTATATTACAGTAGACACAATGCAAATACAAAATATGAATTGGTTTGCAACAGTACTTAGAGTGGTGATTTGCTTTATTATACTAACGGATCTTACCGAGTTTTCTGTTGAAGTTTTGTGTGGATGTAGTGTCTAATCGAGGATGTCTCGATATGAGGAAAAGGAAGAGAGGCAAGAGCTCAAGATTCGGGATGCCCGAGGCACCCCAAGTAAATATTCAATGAGACTCAAGCGTCTAAGCTTGGGGATGCCCCGGAAGGCATCCCCTCTTTCTTCAACAAGTATCGGTATGTTTTCGAATTCGTTTCCTTCATGCATTATGTGCAAGTCTTGGAGCGTCTTTTGCATTTAGTTTTCATTTTTCTTTTATGAATTATGCTGGTATGAGATGGTCCTTGGTTGATTTATAGAATGCTCTTTGCACTTCACTTAAATCTTTTGAGTATGGCTTTATAGAATGCTTCATGTGCTTCACTTATATCATTTGAAGTTTGGATTGCCTGTTTCTCTTTACATAGACAACCGCCATATGTAGAATGCTATTTTGCTTCACTTATATTTGTTAGAGCTTGGGAATATATTTTGTAGAAAGAATTAAACTCTCTTGCTTCACTTATATCTATTTAGAGAGATGACAGGAACTGGTCATTCACATGGTTAGTCATAAAATCCTACATAAACTTGTAGATCGCTGAATATGATTTGTTTGATTCCTTGCAATAGTTTTGTGATATAAAGATGATGATATTAGAGTCATGCTAGTTGAGTAATTGTGAAATTGAGAAATACTTGTGTTGAGGTTTGCAAGTCCCGTAGCATGCACTTATGGTGAACTGTTATGTAACGAAGTCGGAGCATGAGGTGTTTATTGATTGCCTTTCTTATGAGTGGCGGTCGGGGACAAGCGATGGTCTTTTCCTACCAATCTATCCCCCTAGGAGCATGTGCGTAGTACTTTGTTTCGATGACTAATAGATTTTTGCAATAAGTATGTGAGTTCTTTATGACTAATGTTGAGTCCATGGATTATACGACTCTCACCCTTCCATCATTGCTAGCCTCTTGATTGCCGTGCATTGCCCTTTCTCACCTCGAGAGTTGGTGCAAACTTCGCGGTGCATCCAAACCCCGTGATACGATACGCTCTATCACACATAAGCCTCATTATATCTTCCTCAAAACAGCCACCATACCTACCTATTATGGCATTTCCATAGCCATTCCGAGATATATTGCCATGCAACTTCCATCATCATCATATACATGACTTGAGCATTTATTGTCATATTGCTTTGCATGATCGTAAGATAGCTAGCATGATGTTTTCATGGCTTGTCCTTTTTTTATGTCATTGCTACTCTAGATCATTGCACATCCCGGTACATCGCCGGAGGCATTCATATAGAGTCATATCTTTGTTCTAGTATCGATTTGTAATATCAAGTTGTAAGTAAATAAAAGTGTGATGATCATCATTATTAGAGCATTGCCCCATTCAAAAAAAGAGAGGCCAAAGAAGCCTAAATAAAAAATGGGGCCAAAGAAGCCCGCAAAAAAAAGGGGCAATGTTACTATCTCTTTTTCCACACTTGTGCTTCAAAGTAGCACCATGTTCTTCATGTAGTGAAGTCTCATATCTTGTGCTTCAAAGTAGCACCATGTTCTTCATATAGATTGTCTCCTATGTTGTCACTTTCATATACTAGTGGGAATTTTCATTATAGAAATTGGCTTGTATATTCCAACGATGGGCTTCCTCAAATGCCCTAGGTCTTCATGAGCAATCAAGTTGGATGCACACCCACTTAGTTTCAGTTTGAGCTTTCATACACTTATAGCTCTAGTGCATCCGTTGCATGGCAATCCCTACTCCTCACATTGACATCAATTGATGGGCATCTCCATAGCCCATTGATTAGCCGCATCGATGTCAGACTTTCTCCTTTTTGTCTTCTCCACATAACCACCATCATCATATTCTATTCCACCTATAGTGCTATGTCCATGGCTCACGCTCACGTATTGCGTGAAAGTTGAAAAGGTTTGAGAAACGTCAAAAGTATGAAACAATTGCTTGGCTTGTCATCGGGGTTGTGCATGATGTGAATATTTTGTGTGGTGAAGATGGAGCATAGCCAGACTATATGATTTTGTAGGGATGATCTTTCTTTGGCTATGTTATTATAAATAAGACATAATTGCTTGGTTGGTGTGCTTGAAGTATTATTGTTTTTATGTCAAAGGATAGACTATTGCTTTGAATCACTCGTGTCTTAATATTCATGCCATGATTAGACATATGATCAAGATTATGCTAGGTAGCATTCCACATCAAAAATTATCTTTTTATCATTTACCTACTCGAGGACGAGCAGGAATTAAGCTTGGGGATGCTGATACGTCTCCGTCGTATCTATAATATTTGATTGTTCCATGCCAATATTATTCAACTTTTTTATAATTTTGGCAACTTTTTATACTATTTTTTGGGACTAACATATTGATCCAGTGCCCAGTGCCAGTTCCTATCTGTTGCATGTTTTTGGTTTCGCAGAATATCCATATCAAACGGAGTCCAAACGGGATAAAAATGGACGGAGCTTATTTTTGGAAAATATGGAAAATTTGGATGCAAAATCAACGCGAACCAGTGCCCGAGGTGCTCACGAGGCAGGGGGGCGCGCCCCTACCCTCATGAGCCCACCGTAAGGCGGTTGATGCTATTCTTTTGCCGCAAGAAAGCTAATATTCGGAAAAAAATCACGGGGAAGGTTTCAGGCCAATCGGAGTTACGGATCTCCATATATACACGAAACGGTGAAACAGAGCCGTAATGTAACGCGTAAACAGAGATAGATCCAATATCGGAGGGGCTCTCACCCCTCCCAAGCCATGGGAGCCAAGGACCAGAGGGGAAACCCTTCTCCCATCTAGGGAGGAGGTCAAGGAAGAAGAAGAAGAAGGGGGCCTCTCTCCCCATTGCTTCCGGTGGCGCCGGAGCGCTGCCGGGGCCATCATCATCACCACGATCTTCACCAACACCACCGTCATCTTCACCAACATATCCATCACCTTCCCCCCTCTATCTACAGCGGTCCACTCTCCCGCAACCCGCTGTACCCTCTACTTGAACATGGTGCTTTATGCTTCATATTATTTTCCAATGATGTGTTGCCATCCTATGATGTCCGAGTAGATTTTCGTTGTCCTATCGGTGATTGATATTTTGCAATGATTGGTTTGAGTTGCATGTTTTATTATTGGTGTTGTCCTATGGTGCCCTCCTTGTCGCGCAAGCGTGAGGGATTCCCCCTGTAGGGTTTGCAATATGTTTATGATTTGCTTATGGTGGGTGGCGTGAGTGAAAGAAGCACAAACCCGAGTAAGTAGGTTGTTTGCGTATGGGATAAAGGGGACTTGATACTTTAATGCTATGGTTGTGGTTTACCTTAATGAATCTTTAGTAGTTGCGGATGCTTGCTAGAGTTCCAATCATAAGTGCATATGATCCAAGTAGAGAAAGTATGTTAGCTTATGCCTCTCCCTCAAATAGAATTGCAATAGTGATTACCGGTCTAGTAACATAGTCAATTGCTTAGGGACAATTCCACAACTCCTACCACCACTTTTCCACACTCGCCATATTTACTTTAGTTGTGTTTTTATCTAAGCAGCCCCTAGTCTTTATTTACTTGCTCTTTACTTTCTTGCAAGCTTACCCAAAAACACCTACAAAGTACTTCTAGTTTTATTCTTGTTCTAGGTAAAGCGAACGTCAAGCGTGCGTAGAGTTGTATCGGTGGTCGATAGAACTTTAGGGAATATTTGTTCTACCTTTAGCTCCTCGTTGGGTTTGACACTCTTACTTATCGAAAATTGTTGCGATCCCCTATACTTGTGGGTTATCACCCGTCGACGCCGATGATTCATAGCGCTCTCCACCTCGGAATTTGTAGCGAATATTCTATCCGAATCCTCTGTAGGAGGACCGTCTGGTGTCGTCCCCATGTTAGCCTCCACCCTCGAGGCCAGTTCTGGAATCCGGCTGGTAGAGGTGTGACGGGCAGGATCCCTGGATACAGTCCGGCGAATAATCTTTCTGCTAGGACACAAAGGATGTTGTTATATTTTAAGATAACAATCACGAAGCATGTCTTAAACCATACCTCTTCGCTGGCGGCTCGGTCATTCCTCTGCTAGCTTTCCTTTTCGAGAGCCTACCCGGTCTGGGCGCTCCTTGTTGGTGAGTTGCCGCGGGTTCGGCATGGCATGCCGATGGCCTTCCCTTTACAGCATAACACATGTGCAGTGGGTCCTTTTCGGAAGATAGGTCTCCTGTTTTACTTACATGTGATGCAGGGAGGAGGCCGGGATAGTCGGAAATGCTGGCCACCAAGGTGTCGTCACAGCTCGCCTGGTAGAACACCCTGTCGCCGAGCTCCACAAATATGTCCGGATCTCCTTCGAGTTCGGGGTCGAGGGCCCGGTCGTGGTCCTCTGGCTGTAGAGGCGGGTTGTGGACCTCCCTCATAGCTTTCAACAGTTCCTGTTATAGACTAGCGAGGTAAATATTTGTCATGAAAGACTGCGGGAATGAATAGAGTTTAGTAAAAGATAGCAGCTCACCCAGCTATGGGGGGTTGTACATGGAAAATCCATCCCGTGGCTTAATGCGGATGAACTCCTCTTCTTCTCCTTTATATAAATCAGACAGTATATTCGCCAGAGCGGTGGCGGAGTCCGGACCTTTCCGACCGCAGCGGGTGGCATCGTCTTCTCCGTTGAAGTGCCACATGGGACGCCCCTGGTACTGGAGTGGCTGCACCCCCTGCATTATGCATATTGATATAACCTCGATTATTGTCAATCCAGATTTGGCAAGCGTTTTTATCCTGCCCATCAATTGAAGGACCGCTCTGCTATCTTCCTCCTTGGGGCTCCACGGACGCCAGCTACATCGTTTCTTCAATGGGCATTTGTGAACTCAGGAAGACCCATTCGGATAGGGTCAGGAAGGGAGACGTCCTCTATATAAAACCACTCGGAAGGCCAAGCTTCGGATGTCTTCTTCGGAGTGCTGGACAGGTATCCGGTCCCGACGATGCGCCATATTTCGGCTCTGCCCACTTGGTATATTGATCCCTCCTGATTGCGAGGGACGAGGCAGAACTACCTCTTCCATAGCTCGAAATGAGCTTCACAACCCAGAAATAACTCACAAAGGGCGACATAACCTGCGATGTGCAGGATGGAGGCAGGGGTGAAGTTGTGCAGCTGGAGGCCATAATACTCCAGGAGCCCGCGGAGTAACAGATGGATTGGAAATCCGATGCCCCTCAGCAAGTAAGCGACAAGGCATACTCGCTCCCCCCCTGGATGGGTTGGGAAAACTCTTCGCTTGCTCCCCGCCGTCAAAGGTGGCTAATCCGGCTCGAACGGGGACAAGATATGCAGGTGGGAGAAACCCCTGGGTCTGCAACTTCACCAATTGGCCGTGGGATACGGTACACTTCTCCCAATCACCTGGCTTGGCGCTATGGGGACGAGAGGAGGAGCTGCGGTGGCCGGCCATGATAGGATGGTTTTTTCGGGCACGCTCTGATGAATCCTCTCTTGGGGAAGATGGTGTGATTTGGATCTGAGGATCCCCGTCTCTTTAATAGACGATTTATTTACATGGTCAGGGTGAAAAGTGTAAAAATGCCCCGGCTTCACGCATTCGCTCGACACGTGGAGACTGACATTATTAAGGTACAGAAGCCGATGAGTGCAACATTAAATGGGAAGCCGGACACTGCTCGACAACAGGTACTTTGGAGAATTCGGAGAAGAACCCGCCTTGCAATGCCGAAGACAATCTGCGCCCCGGACTCATCGTCATTGAAGCCTGGTTCGGGGGCTACTGAGGGAGTCCTGGATTAGGGGGTCCTCGAACAGCCGGACTATATGCTTATGCCGGACTGTTGGACTATGAAGATACAAGATTGAAGACTTCATCCCGTGTCCGGGTGGGACTCTCCTTGGCGTGGAAGGCAAGCTTGGCAATTCGGATATCTAGATTCCCTTCTCTGTAACCGACTCTGTGTAACCCTAGCCCCCTCCGGTGTCTATATAAACCGGAGGGTTTAGTCCGTAGGACAAGACCAATCATAATCATAGGCTAGCTTCTAGGGTTTAGCCTCTACGATCTCATGGTAGATCAACTCTTGTAATACTCATATCATCAAGATCAATCAAGCAGGAAGTAGGGTATTACCTCCATAGGGAGGGCCTGAACCTGGGTAAACATCATGTCCCCCGCCTCCTGTTACCATTAGCCTTAGATGCACAGTTCGGGACCCCCTACCCGAGATCCACCGGTTTTGACACCGACACATGGCGACTAGCATGCCGGCCTGGCAAGTGCCTGCGTGGTGGCATGCAGATCTTCGTGAAGATCCTCCCACCATTCCAGCACAACGGCTAGCCAGCCAGCCTGGCATTGCATGCCTCGTCATCCTAGATGCGTGTCGAGATGAGGTGAGGCAGCGACGGACGGGACGGGCTCTGTTTCCGTCCCCGATAAAGTTAGGGACACATAAATGGCGCATTAAATGCGTTTTTCCTAAGACGAAAGAGATAAGTATGCGCACTGTAGCAACTTTACACCTCCTGTATGCCTATACGCCAGTGTGGTAGTCCCTTGGTATAAAAGGAGGCCCAAGGCGATACAGGAGGGGACTTTTTGGACTTTCCGGCCAGTTTCCATGCGTAGCAGCTTGCCAAAGCTCAAGAACACTCGATACACTAAAAGCAGGACTAGTGTTTTACGCTTCTCAGCGGCCCGAACCTAGGTAAAAATTCCTCGTGTTGATCATGGATCTGCTCTTTGCGCACTCCTCTTTCCCTGCCAGATCGTAGAAGGGATCCACGTGATCCCATAGGTGTCGTTACCCCGACACGTGGATCCGCATGCCCTTTCCCGGTCCATGCCAGTTGCCGTCTGCAACTGGTGTGAGACCTTTATGATGGTGAAGGAGTTCGATTGTCAGGTGGTGATGGGACGGGACCACGTGTATTCTGCCTGAAGCACAAGGTGCAAGTCGGCGACATAGTAGTATTCAAGCTTGACACTTGGGGCTTCAAGGTCAATATCTTCGACACTCGCAACTCCACTGCCAACGACTACCACCGCGTCCGTCATGGCTAGGAGCAAGGTTGTAAGAATCTCGATCCTGTTATACGATTCTATGACTTTACGATCCAAACCAACCCCTCTGATTCTATGATTTCAGTTCTCAAAATCTACGATTCTACGATCCTGTTAGTGAAGATTCTACGATTTGCGATCCTATCATTGAAGCTTCCATCTGATTCAAAATCGCGATTTTGACAACCTTGGCTAGGAGGTAACTATCAAGGGCCTTATAAATTGTAGTAGTAGTCACCTGTATTGTGTTGCAAATTGTCCATATTTTTATCAAGAACATCACCTGCTATTGCGCAAGTTTATGGGATTCCCGTTCTATCTAAAAATCCCACCGTGTTGATGTTAGCACTTTTATATGTTAATGCCTTGTTAATAATGTGCATGTTTGTGTTAATGTGTTGTGTGTTCTTAGTGTGCCTGTTGGTGTTAATATGCTCTGATGTGCTTCCGATGTGCTTGTTAGTCATAGGGGTATGAGGTCACTATGTTTGAAAGGGTGAGAAAACACCCCATGGCACACAACAAAACAATTGTGATTTGCATCTGCTCACCCTGCAACCACAGATGCAGGTGAACAGATAACAGACACAAAAATGGCCATCGGTGTGATGTGAGCTACCAAACGAGGTGTTGAACATGGCCAGCCGCGTTTTAGTCTAGCAACTGGGGTACAAATACAAGAGGCCCAAAAATGATGTAGGTAAGCAAGGACGCTACATGTGGTAATTTTTTTTTTTTTTTTGCGATAACACAATGTGGTTTATTCACATGTCCTTGATAATCAAGGTTTATTCTTCGGCCAAAGGTTTTTCTAGGGACGTGGTTCCATATCATTTTGCGAGCATAGATCAATTCACCATGGGGTTAGAACCTCTCTACCAGCCGCCCAACTGATCATTAGTTCTTCAAATGTTGCGTTTTGCATCAGTACGTTCCATATATTATTGTAGTTTACACTAGGATTAATTCACCGGTTCATATGCTTGAAACGTGATACAAGTCAAATTTTATGAGCCAAGAAGGCGAGATGAAGAAATGCAACATATATAGGGTGGACAACACTTGTGGGCCTTACATGGACAGAGCATGTTGATGACATGTGTTTTTTCTTCATTTGATCCAAAGTGGATTGGGTCCCACTATTAGATATAACGGAACGAAATAGAAGTGAAACAGCATCCTAGTGCAAATCAAAAACTAAAAAAGGTCCGAGAACTCAAAAATGCAAGTTCTAGGTGCCCAACACATAGCACCATCCCTCCTGCCACATGCATTGCTAGCAGCAAAATGCAGAGGAAATACAAAGAAGCAAACAATAGATAGTACACACGAGTTGTCGGGGGTTGGGTGCGACATATGCCAATGGATGGCTTATCATGGTGGGAGCGAGTAGAACATCACCGGTGACTGGAAGCGGGATGAGGCGTAGACACGTATGCCGACGCACTTTACCCAGGTTCGGGCTCTCCTAGGAGATAACATCCTTAGTCCTCCTCTGCGGGGTCTCCACCTGATCACTAAGGCACGAGTGATACAATGGTGCTCCTTGAGCTGTGTGCTAGAGGCAGAAGGAGGCAATGCTAGCTCTGTTCCTGCTCCAGGGTTGTGGCTAGTTCTAATGGAGTGGGAACCCTTTGTATGGGTGCCCTGGGGGGTTTATATAGGCCTACCCCCCAGGGGTACAACGGTAATCTGGCCAGGTGCTGGACCCGGCTGTCAGTATCTCTGGCCTCCGGCTTATCTGCCGACTACTAGGGCCCGCGCCTGGTGGGCCCCGCCGACCGGTCCGGTATAGAGTCGACAGGCCGCTCCTGCCGCTGGCAGGTCTGGTGGGTGGTTGTTCACTGTAGCCGTGCTGCTAATGGCGCGGGCTTGGTCAGCTCAGTGTGGCTACAGTCCCGCCGCCTGGTGGGAGATCACTGTAGCCACACCTTGTCTCATCAGGTTAATGGCGCACTTACTTTGAGGGAGGGGACGGCCGCCTGCTGGAGGCCGGCCTTCCCCAAGTCCGACTGGTCCGGCATCCGCCGTCTTCCGGGCTATCACTGCCTGATAGGGCCCGCAGCCCGCAGGCCGTACCGACAGGTCGTCGTGGGGAACAGGGCTCCGCCTGTCTGGAGTGACGTCAAGGGGGGTGTGGCAACAGTGCCGCGCCGTGCGGAGATCTCTACCTGTACGGGGCACTGTGGCCACGCCAAGCCCAAGATTCGGGGGTGAGGGACTTCACTGTAGTCACGCCCTGTCCCGTCCTCTTGATGGGGGTGCAGACTCTGAGGGCGCCAGGGGGCCGCCTGGACGACGCCGTCCTCTCTAGAGGCCGGCTGACTGGAGCCGGCCGCTCTTGGTGCCGTCTGCTGGTGGTTGGCCATCCTCCGGTGGCCGGCTGTTGAGCCAGCCGGCCTCCGGAAGGCGGAGCTTCAGTTTGGGGTATTGCGGAGCGAAGCCGGCCTGAAGTTTTGACAGGTTCACGGACTCGGGTGAGGCTACCCATGGCCCATTACTCCGACAGAAGTCCCCGAAGCCGATGAGGCGTTGTGGTCAAGGGGTCGCGAAGTCTCAACGGCTTCCCCCCTCACCGAGCTCTGGGAGAATGTTCGATTTGCCTTGCGGCGCACCGACTACAGGAGTTGGTTTTGACAAGGCGGGATCGTCGGCCAATTTTGAACACCAAGGCGGGAAATAGGTGGCGTGCCTGCTAAGCTTCCCAGGCCCGCCGCCCACCACATGCACGCCACGCGGCACACGTCAGCCCGGCCAGCCTGCCACCCCACGCTCCTGATGGGACGTGACAGTGGGCCAGGCCCGCCACTACCGGGCCTCGGCATGCGGGCGGATCCGCTGTGGCCGAGGCGGGCGGTTGCGATTGCCGTGAGCGTTTAAGGCGCAGTAACTTCACGCATGTCGAATCGTGGGGCCGGGATTAATCCCACGATCCCACGCCCCGCCCCCTCGGCTTCGCAGCCCGAGGGCTATAATTAGGGGGAGCGGCGGAGCACGCGCGCCCTCCTCCCCACACTCTCTTCCTCCTCTTTCTCTCTCCACCACTGCTGCTGCCGCTGCTTTAGTGCTCGCCGTGGTGCTGCCGCAGTCTTGCTGCTGTCGTGCTCCTCCTCCCCTCGCAGCTCCACCCGAGGCCATGGTGCGCGAGAAGGGCGGCGACTGGGACGGCTCGACGGTGATCGAAGACCACCTCACCTTCCTCCGGAACACGCGCCGGATGCCCAACGCGGCGTTCGTCAAGGCGCGGGTGCCGCCGGTGGAGGAGATTTCGTCGGCGCCGAAGGGGAACGAGCGGGTCATCTTCCGCTCGCACTTCCTCCGCTGCTTCGGCCTCCCGGTGAGCGGCTTCCTCCGCTTGTTCATGGACTTCAACCACCTCCAGCCGCATCACCTGACGCCCAACACCGTGACACTGCTCTCTGCCTTCATCACGGCGTGCGAGGGCTGCCTCGGCATCCTCCCCACACTCGAGCTATCGGGAGCGTTATTCTACGGCAAGCTGGGGACCTCCGCCAAGGAGACAGCGGCCGAGTGCGGCAGATTCGTCGCCGTGCGCCGGCCGGCGAAGAGGAATGCCTTCCCAGTCATCAAGCTATCACAGTCGGTGAAACTGTGGCAGCAGTCTTATTTCTATGTTGAGAACATCGACCCGGCTGTCGACTTCATCAACCTGCCGGCCTACAAGGCCGGCCCCCCTGTCGGGCTTCGGCCCAACAGGGGCTACAAGTCGAAGCCAGTGTCGGCAGACGCGGCAGCCGCCATCGGCCGACTCCGGGTGCTCCAGGAGTCGGAGGGCCTCGTGGCCTCCGACGTCCTCATCGCCTTCGTCGAGCGCCGGGTCCTCCCGCTTCAGGGCCGCCCTCATCTGATTTGCCGGATGAGCGGGCACCATGACCCGAGCAGGTTGTGCACGAGGGAGATACCGACTGCCGAGGTTGCGAGGATGGTGAATGAGATCTCCGACCTCAAGGTGTCGGAGGGAGCCTGGTGGTTCGGGAAGTGGCCGTATTCCCGCGACAACCCGCCGCCTGCCGTAAGTCCCTCGATTTCTTCTTTTAGTTCTGACTTTTAGTCTTGTTCCTGGTGTGACGCAACTCTTTTTCTGGAGCGCAGATTTATATGTCCGCGGCGACGACCGCCATCGTGGGGCCGGGTGATGACTACCTGCCAGACCGGGCAGTGAGCGATGTGGACGACCCCGACTTGGGGGCGGCCGCCTTGGAGGACGACGCTGCAGGCGGCGGCGGCAGAGCAGGCGGCTCCGAGGAGGGCGGCGGCGTGGAAACCTGGCCCGATGATGACGACGAATAAGACGAGCCGCGCCGCTCCCGGAGCACTGCCAACACCGGCGCAGGCCCCTCTACCGGGCCGCCCGCCCGAGGCGGCAAGCGCAAAAGGAAGCAAGGCGCCGCTTTGTTCGGCAGCGTGCCGAAGAAGCCCAAGAACCCGGTCGCGGCGACCAGGCGGAAAGAAACCACGGGCAAGGTGGCCAAGTTCCAGAGGCAGCCGAAGGTGCCGCTCATGGTTTCAGCGTAAGTGCTCCTCTTACGCTTCTTCCTCTTTGCCGATCTGGCCTAGGAAACTTCTTTATCCTGCCTTCCTATCTCAGGGCCCGACTCACCCTCGAGAAGTCGGCCGTCGCCTCGGTCATCAGGTCGGTGGAGACATCCACAACCAGCCGGTGAATTGACCCGGCCGCCAACCTCCGGGAGGCGCAGGAGCCGAACGCGCGGGAGGTGCGCGAGGAGCAGGAAACCGACCGCCTGGCAAAGGCGGAGGCGGACAAGGCCGCAACATCTGCGGTGAGGAAGCTGGCGCAGGCTGAGGCTGACGCCGCGGAGAAAGAGCGGCTTGCAGAGGCCGCGCGCCGCCAGGGGCCGCTGCTTGTGACTCCACTGAACACCGCGCCACCTCCGTCGGAGTTTATGCCGACGGTTGGGGGAGCCGGTGGCGAGCAGCCGGTCATGGAGAGGGAGGGCAGCGACGTGGCCATGTCGAACGTCATTGTGCTGCTACCACCGCCAGCCGGTGGAACGCAGGACGAGCAGAATGCTGCCCCGCCGGTGCCACCAGCCAGGAATGAGGTGGTGACGGACCTGACTCCTGAGGTCCGCACGCCCGCGCCCGCCGCCTTGCGAAGGCGGCCTCGGCACCGCGGCCGCTGTAGGCCGGTGCCGCGAGCTCATCGGTCCCCGACACCAAGGCGACCAACGCCGCACCCGCTGGCTGGGTACGCGGAGGCGGGATGGGCACCCTGAACCAGGCGGCCCTCGACGTCCAGGCCAAACTCTGTGCTGAGGCCGAAGCCCTCAAGCGATGCAACGAGGCGTTCCTGGATTCGCGGGCAGCCATCCGCGTAAGTTTCTTACTTCTCTTTATTTTGATCTTCTTGCTTCCTTCATGGGGGCGCGCAAGCGCACCCATTGGGTGTAGTCCCCAAGTTTCGGGCCGGCTGCTGAGCAGGCTGCCCGGAACTTTTAACTTGCAGGTGTCGAATGCTAACTTTGTCTGATATCCCTTTGCAGGATTACCACAATCTTCGCGCGGCCACCTTCAACTCCGAGGTCCGGGAGCTGGAGAAGCAGACCGCCAACTTGTCCGAGAGCCGGAGTAAGTTTCGACTTCCTTTCTTCACGGGGGCGCGCTGGCGCACCCGCGGGCTGTAGTCCCCGAGATTCGGGCCGACTGCTGAGCAGTCGGGCCGGATCTCCCTGGCTACTACATCCCTTCTTTGTTGTTTGACTGGCATTCTTTGTTCTTTCCCTTTTTACAGAGGCCAACGCCGCCTTGCAGCAGCAGCTGGGCGAAGCCAACACCGCCCTGCGCGGCAAGGAGGTGGAGTGTAGCAAGCTGGACGAACAGCGTGACCGGCTGGTCACTCAGCTCGCGGAGCAGACGGAGGCTCTCAAGACGGCTCAGAGGGAGGCGAAGGCGAAGGAGACCGACCTCCTCGCTGAGTTCGAGATCAAGCGCTCCGCCTGGGCTGACAAGGAGGCGCAGAAGATTGCCTGCTTCAGCAGCATCGAAGACTTTGTCGATGGTGACCTTTGGTTTCTTTTCTTTCTTATTTTTGAGTTGCCAGCCCTTATCTAGGCCGACTGCTAGTTTCTGACCTTTGGCTTTTCTTGCCTTCTGTCCAAACAGACTTCTTCCTGTGCCATCAAGGCCGGGCCATGAGCCAGATCATCGAGGCCCAACGCCAGGAGCGGACGGCGGAGGGAGTGCAGATTGCCGCTGACGCCCCCCGGACTCTCAACGAGCAGCTCCTCAGCATCCAGGCCCGCCTTCGACCTCCCCATCAGATGTTGCGCCGCCTTCAGCGCGTCGGGGCCCAGGCGATCTCCGCCCTCTGGCCAGGTGTGCAGGCTCCGCGCACCCCCAGTCGGACTGCCGACTGGCTGGAGGTGGCGGCCGGCCGCCTGGAGGCCTGGAAGGGCTCTGCAGCCCGGGCAGGAGCGCGCCGAGCCCTGGAGTTCGTCAAGGCGTGGTACCCTAGGCTAGATCTAGCCCAGTTGACCATGTTTCGGCTGGAGGCGCAGGAGGAGCTGGTGGCGGTGGAAGCCGAACTTATCAGCAGGGCAGCGACGATCGCCGACTACACCGACACCAGCGTCTTCATCCCGGAGGTGGTCGAAGAAGGCGCCGAAGCGCCGCTGGAGTGGCTCGGGCTGAACCCGGAAGACAGTGAGGATTCAGCTAAAGTAATTGACTCCAGCGATGAAGGGGAGGAGGAGGAGGAGGAAAGCGAGGACGACGTGCCGGAGGTTGGAGCGGATGGTTAGCCTCAACCTGACCGGGCCTCAAGCAATGATCCACGCTCCAAAGCACCGACTGCTGCTGGAGGCGGCCAGGCAGAGACCGACCAGCCGCCCGTTCCACCAACGGACGCCGCCGACTCTGCCATCAGCCATCCACCGCCCCAACTGGTGCCGCCGACTCCACCATCCAGCCGGAGCCTTCTGCTGCACCAACCGGCACCGCCGACTCCACCGTCCAGCCGGAGCCTTCTGCTGCCCCTTAGGATGTTATCTTTTTCTTTTTCTGCTCGCTAGTCTGGACAACTTGGTTAAATTTGCACAATTCCACCCAGGGGGTGTATATCGAAACTCTCTTGAATGCTGGCTGATAGGGCTTTATCTATGTAAATATTCTATCACAATTCATGCTTTGCTTTGTCGGCTTCTAAATTTTCTTGCTTTTAAGCTCCTTGCTTTTTTCCTTTGCCGCCCTCCGTCGGCTATCCTCTTGCCAGCCGAGCAGCCTCTCGGTGGACTGCGGTTGGGTCGAGTACTTAGCTTCGATGGGAGAGCAAGTACTTAGCCGTTCGGAGTGTTGGCAAGACAAGCAGAAGCCGGCCATCCGGCTGCTCGGTAGCCGGCCAAACAGACGCGATGCCGTCCTCGCTTATATGCGTTCTTCCCTTAGCCATTTTTCATGTGGGCACTGTTTTGCAACCCCTGCCCGCCATTCAGTCGCTCTGCGAGCTGCGGCTTCTGACAGGGGAAGTTTTTGGTGCCAACACACTACTTGTCCGGCTGCAGGAGGCGGCATATAGCAGAAGCCGGCGAGCCTCCGGGCCGACTGGTCGAACCCGGTGCCAGGTGGAAATAATAAAACAATACACTCTCATATGCATAACACTTTATCATATAGATAAAAAGAGGGTAGTCCCTGAGTTCTTCTCGGGTGACCCGGGGTCTTCGTACATAATACAAAAGGTAGCGTGACACATACTGCTTCAAACTGTAAAATCTTCGAAGGAGGTTTGCGTTCCATGGCCTCTGCGTCTCCTTGCCTGAGTCATCTCTTTTGCGTGCTCTGGGCTTCTGAGCGTCGATCAGATAGTAGGAATCGTTTCCCAGCACCTTGCTGATGATGAAAGGGCCTTCCCAAGGTGCCGAGAGCTTGTGCTGGCCGGCTGTTCGCTGGATCAGCCGGAGCACAAGGTCTCCCTCTGGGAAGGATCTTGGCTTCACCTTGTGGTTGTAGTATCGACGCAGATACTGCTGGTAGATGGCGGATCGGCTGAGTGCCAACAGCCGGCCCTCCTCTAGCAGGTCGACGCCGTCTTCTCGTGCCTCCTTGGTGTCCGCCTCGGTGTACATGGTGACTCATGGGGAGTCGAACTCTATGTCCGTCGGGATGACGGCTTCAGCACTGTAGACGAGGAAGAAGGGCGTGAAGCCGGTCGACTTGTTCGGAGTCGTGCACAGGCTCCGGAGGACGGCTGGCAGCTCATCAAGCCAGCAGCCGGCTCGACCAGTCGGGGCTTGATGCCGGACAGAATGAGGCCGTTTGCTCACTCAACTTGGCCGTTTGACTGCGGATGGGCAACGGACGCTAAGTCCAGCCGGATGCCCTGCGTCACGCAGAAACGAGCCAAGGCTCCTTTGGCGAAGTTTGTGCCATTGTCGGTGATGATTCTATGTGGTATGCCGTACCGAGTGGTGATGTTGGCGATGAAAGTCACGGCAGTCCGCCCATTCAGCTTCTTGATTGGCTTTGCCTCTAACCACTTGGTGAACTTGTCCACAGTGACAAGTAGATGAGTCATGCCACCACGGGCCGTCTTGAATGGCCCCACCATATCCAAACCCCAAACAGCAAAGGGCCAGGCAATGGGAATGGTCTTGAGTGCAGAAGCTGGCAAGTGTGGCTTGGAGCGGAACTTCTGACACTCTTTGCACTTCTGGACCAACTCTTCGGCGTCTTCTAGAGCAGTCGGCCAGAAGAAACCATGGTGGAAAGCTTTGGCAACAAGTGATCTTGAAGTCGCGTGGTGACCACATTCGCCTTGGTGAATATCTTTGAGGATTGCTTGACCCTGGTCCGGCTCCACGCAGCGCTGGTACACACCAGTGACACTGTGCTAAACCAGTTCTTTGTTGACTATGGTGTATGCTGCTGCCCACCGTTGCACTTGTCGGGCTAGGATCTCATCAGCCGGCAACTCTTTGTGCACCGGGAAGTTGAGGATGGGTTGAGCCCAGGAGGGTGCTGCTATCTCTCCGACTGCCACGACTGCAACTTGTACAAGGGTGGTTGCGCCGGGAGGCGGAGGGTTGGAGTCGACTGCCACCTGCTGCTTTGAAGAAGTCCCCAGGCCTACTGCTGCAGTCCCCGGGCTGGGTGCGACGGCTGCAGTCCCCGGGCCGCCTGCCGAAGTCCCTGCGCCGGCTTCTGGGGTCCTCAAGTCGGATCCGACTACTTTAGGAGGGTCCGGCATGAAGATGGAGTCGGACTCTGGTGTTGGCTTGACAAACGGCTTGAGGAGGCGCTGCAAATTGACGCCGGCTGGTATCGCCTGCCGGGTGGAGCCGATCCGTGCTAAGGCATCTGCTTGCTCGTTATCATTTCTTGGCACATGGAAGAACTCGCACCCGTCAAAGTATCCACTGAGTTGCTGCACGAGGAAGCGGTAGCTTGGCATATTTGCGTCCTTGGCGTCCCAGTCGCCTGACGACTGTTGGACCACCAACTCGGAGTCACATAGCACAGGATCCGGCGAATGCCGAGTTCCTTGGCAAGCCGGAGCCCGTGTATGAGTGCCTCGTACTCGGCTACATTGTTGGAGGCAGCAAAATGGATTTGCAGCACATATCTGAGCTTGTCGCCTTTGGGAGAGGTGAGGACGATGCCGGCTCCCAGACCGGTGCACATTTTTGAACCATCAAAATGCATCCGCCAATGGGTGGAGTCTGGTGCTGGCGGCAAGTACTGGGTCTCGACCCAGTCGACGAGGAAGTCGGCCAGCGCTTGTGACTTGATGGCGGTGCGAGGCTGGTAGTAGATGGTGTAAGGAACCAGATCAATAGCCCACTTGGCCACTCGGCCTGAAGCATCTCGGCTTCCAATGATCTTAGCAAGCGGAGCAGTGTAGACAACAGTAACTGGGTGCTCTTGAAAGTAAGGCTTCAGCTTCTTGGCGGCAAAGTGCACACTATAGCACATCTTCTGATAGTGTGGGTAGTTTTTCTTGGAGGCGGACAGTACTTAAATAATATACCGGCCTCTAGACCGGCAATGCTCTGCCCTCCTCCTTGCGTTCTACCACTATGACTGTGCTGACCACCCGACTGGTGGCGGCGATGTAGAGGAGCATGGGCTCTTTCTCAGTTGGAGCCGCCAAGATAGGTGGGGTGGTCAACATCTTCTTGAGTTGGAGAAAAGCTTCGTCCGCCTTGTCGTTCCACTCGAAAAAAGTGGTCTTCTTCATGAGCTGGTACAGGGGAAGAGCCTTTCCGCCCAACCGACTGATGAAACGGCTGATTGATGCCAGGCAACCGGTGAATTTCTGCATGTCCAGCAGTCGGGTGGGCACCTCCATCTTCTCAATGGCCTTGATCTTCACAGGGTTGCACTCTATGCCGCGCTCTGAGACCAGAAAACCGAGAAGCCGGCCGGCTGGTACTCCAAAGACGCATTTCTCCGGGTTGAGCTTGATATGGAAGCGGTGCGGGTTCTCAAAAGTTTCCTTGAGGTCTTCCAGCAGCGTGCCATGCTTCTCTGTCTTCACCACCACATCATCCACATAGACATGGGCATTTCTGCCGAGTTGCTTGAGGAGACACTACTACATGCAACGCTGAAACATGGCACCCGCATTTCGCAAGCCGAACGTCATGGTCAGGTAGCAGAAGGCTCCAAATGGCGTGACGAAGGCGGTGTTCAACCTGTCGGCCGGGTTCAGCTTTATCTGATGGTACCCTGAGTATGCATCCAATTCAACAACTCGCATCCGACTGTGGAGTATATCACTTAGTCAATTCTTGGCAGAGCAAAGGGATCTTTGGGGCAAGCTTTGTTGAGGCTGGTATAATCAATACACATGCGCCACTGCTTAGTTTTATTCAGCACAAGAACTAGGTTGGCCAGCCACTCTGGAAAGAATACTTCCATGATGAAACCGGCTGCTAGAAGCCAGGCTATCTCTTCTCCGACAACTCTTCTCTTCTCTTCCGACAGGCGGCGCAAGGGCTGCCTGACTGGCTTGGTGTCAAGTCGGACATGTAACTTGTGCTCGGCGAAATCCGTCGGAACACCCGGCATGTCTTTGGGAGACCATGGGAAGATGTCCCAATTCCCACAGAGGAAATCGACAAGCTCGCTTTCCTATTTGCTGTCAAGGTTGGCACCTATGACAGTGTGCCTCTCCGGGTGCTCCGGGTCCAGGGGTATCTTCTTCGTTTCCTTTGCCGGCTTGAACGAGCCCTCAACCTCTGACTCCTTGGGGATGGGTGACATTTCCGGCTTCTTTCCTGCCATCGCCACCACTCCGTCAAGGAGCCGCTTCTTAGCTGTAATCACGAGGGACTCGGCCAGCCGGCTGCTGTCCGTGGCGCAGGCGGTCGACTTTTTGTAGTCTCCGACTACAGTCAGGATCCCCTTGGTACTCGGCATCTTCATCTTGAGGTAAGCATAGTGGGGGACCGCCTTGAACTTGGCCAGGGCAGGCCGGCCAAGCAGCGCATGGTAGGGGCTTTCAAGGTCCACCACTTCAAACCAAACTGGCTCACGGAAGAAATGATTCTTGTCTCTGAAGAGAACATCAATTTGGGTCCTGCCGATTGGTGAGCAGGAAAGGCCAGGGACTATGCCATGGAATGCAGTCCGACTAGGGAGGAGCTGCTTCTGCTTGATTCCCAACTTCTCCGTCGTGTCACGATACAGGATATTGATGCTGCTGCCGCCATCTATCAGGACTCTGGAGAAACGAGCTGCCCGCCTCTCCGTTGCAAATGTAGCGTCTAGGACCAGGGCGTAGGAACCAGGGGAAGGCATCACTTCCAGGTGGTCGGCCCTGCTCCAACTGATGGGCTTCTCAGACCAATGCATGAATTCTGGAGTATTTGAGGCCACTGCTTGTACTTCTTGCTGTTGCTGCCGTCTGCTGCGTCTGTCATTGGCCACGCTGGTGAACACAACATAAGCTCCATGCTCCTCTGGATACTCGTCTTGTATGGCACCGACTGGCCGGGCCGCCGGCTGCTGGGGCTGAGGAGGCGACGGGCCGGCAGGCGGAGGAGGCAGGAGTCCATCTCCCTTCGCTATCCTGGTGAGCCAATGGCAATTCCGTGTGGTGTGGTTGGACGGCTTCGCGCCACTATGGAACTTGCAGGGTGCATCTACGGTCTGCTCATAAGAGAAGGCGGGCAACCAATTGGGCTTGCCGCCCTTCTGACGCTTGGGCGAGGGCTGCCCCTCCGCCATCGGGTCTCGATCAGCCGCCACCGCCGGCTGGTGGAAGCCGGCTGGGTGGCCTTTCGCTTGCTATCGCTTGGATGCTGTCGCCGACTGGTGTCACCAGCCGGAGTCCGAGGGGCCTGAGGTGCCACCTTGCCGGACGCGTCAACTAAGATTTCCGCCTTCATGGAGGAGTCGGCCGTGGCGTTCTTGTCGGCGATGATCAACAATTCATCGAGAGTCGCAGGCTCGTCGCAGAGAAGTCCGTGCTGGAGGAGGGTGCCCTCTCGGCACTCGGCGGTGAAGTACTCGATTGCCTGCACCTCGTGCACGCCTTCGCAGGAGTTGCGCAGCTCGACCAAGCGCGTGAGATAGTCGCGAGTGGATTCGCTGGGCCCTTGGACACACAAAGAGAGCTGTGGGGGCTTGGGAGGCTGCTTGTACGTGCTGGTGAAGTTGCGGATGAAGGCTTCAGTGAAATCAACCCAGTTGTTGATGCTACGGGGCTTCAGGCTGTTGAGCCACGTCCGTGTTGTGCCTTGAAGCATGAGCGAGACGTGCTTCATGGCAACGCGATTGTTGCCGTTCGCTATGCTGACGGCCGTGGAGTAGTCGACCAACCAGTCCTCCGGCTTCATGGAGCCAGTGTACTTGGGCGTATCTCTTGGGAGCGTGAACCCTTTGGGAAAGGGTTCATCTCGGATTCGTGGGCCGAAACAGGGCGGGCCCAATGCGTCTTCTTCTTCTAGTGCCAGGGATCGGTTGAGATGATCGATCCGATGGCGGGCGTCGTTCTCTCGAATCCCTCTTGGCGACCAAGATGGTCGCCAAGTGTCGGGTGCGTGACAGGCAGCGGAGTAGGATGCCTTGCTCCACGAGGCGGAGGAGGAGGCGGGTCACCTCGCCGCTCCACCCCTCAAGGGCGGCCATCTTCGTCACGCTCAATGGAGAGGCGAGTCCGGCTGTGGCTGGTAGCCGACTCGTTGCCTCTTCTTCCGCGGGCGCCACCAGTCAGCGTCCAGGACGTCGCGCCATGGTCCTGGCGAGGGGGCGGTTCATCGTTCCGCAGGGCGGGCACTTCAGCGTGGCACCCGGCTTCGTGCTGCGCAGCAGCCGCGTCTACGAGCTGCTGGACTCGCTCCGTCATGTGGCGACACTCGTCGCTCTCGTACTTGTCCAGCTCGTCCATCACCGCCTGGGCGGCCCGGATGTTCTCTGCAGGCGTGGCGTAGAAGGGGCGTTCTGCCCCAAACATGCTTGCGATGGTCGCCCACGCTACCGAATCAAGCCAATGCGGCTAGGCCCCTCAGGAGCCGGCGTGCTACCAACAACCCGGTCCATTTTGCGCCGGTAGGCGTCCGAGAGGCGTTGCATGCTGGCCAACCGGGCAGCGCTTTCGAGGAGCTGGACAAGGCGTGCCTCCAGCATCTCAGCGTCTGCATCCTCTGGAATAGGCGCCGACAGGTCTCGTAGCGCTGCATCGAGTGGGTCTCGAGCGTCTTCGGCCGAGCGCTCGCCACTATTGATGACAAGCACCTCCGTGACGGTGCTCCCGCCGCTGCGCTCGCGAGGAGGCGGCTCGTCGTAGATCACCACATTGGTGGAGAATGCTTCAAGCGACGCCGTGTTGGAGTCGACGATCATCGGGTCGGTGGAGCCAACAGACTCCACGTCCATAGCAGGCTCGCTGGTGACGCGAAGCTGGTCGAGGAGGCTGATGAGACGGCTTTCGGGGCAGCCAATGCCCGCGTCCGAGGCCGACTCGTCGGAGAGGTGAATCTCGCCAACAAGGTCGGCGAGGCAGCTCGCCGCGCAGGCGATCTCCGCACCATGCAGCGCGTCGAGGCTGACGCCGTCGGGCGTGCTAGGCTGGCTTCGCTCGCCCGGAAGGAACAAGGTTCCCGTCCAGAGCAGGTCTCCGGGAGACGGTGCACCTCACCCCATGGTGGGCGCCAAATGTCGGGGGTTGGGTGCGACATATGCCAATGGATGGATTATCATGGTGGGAGCGAGTAGAACATCGCCGGTGCTTGGAAACGAGATGAGGCGTAGACACGTACGCCGGCGCACTTTACCCATGTTCGGGGCTCTCCTAGGAGATAACACCCCTAGTCCTGCTCTGCGGGGTCTCCGCATGATCACTAAGGCACGAGTGATACAATGGTGCTCCTTGAGCTGTGTGCTAGAAGCAGAAGGAGGCAAGGCTAGCTCTCTTCCTGCTCCAGGGCTGTGGCTAGTTCTAATGGAGTGGGAACCCTTTGCATGGGTGCCCTGGGGGGTTTATATAGGCCTCCCCCCCAGGGGTACAACGGTAATCTGGCCGGGTGCTGGACCCGGCAGTCAGTATCTCTGGCCTCCGGCTTCTCCGCCGACTACTGGGGCCCGCCACCTGGTGGGCCCCACCGATCGGTCCGGTATGGAGCCGATAGGCCGCTCCCGCCGCTGGCGGGTCTGGTGGGTGGGTGTTCACTGTAGCCGTGCTGCTAATGACGCGGGCTGGTGGTTGGCCGTCCTCTGGTGGCCGGCCGTTGAGCCAGCCGGCCTCCGGAAGGCGGAGCTTCAGTTTGGGGTATTGCGGGGCGAAGCCGGCCCGAAGTTTTGACAGGTTCAGGGACTCGGGTGAGGCTACCCGTGGCCCATTACTCCGACACGAGTGGATCTCCAACATCGCTCCAACATTCATCAACATTAGCATAAGCTGCTCTGTTATCTTGTTCCATTGCTTCAGCACCACCGTCTTCTCTAGCTTCATCTCATCATCTAGGGGTCTTTGCTTCCAGCATGAATGTGTCTCCTCCCAATCCAACCTCTCTTCCATCATGCACTCCCAATGCCACATTCTGCAAAGTTTCGACTTCTCTCTCCAGCGCGCCAGACGATCTCCTTCATTTCGAATCCTTCCCAAATAACGCGTAAACTAGCATGCACAACAAATAAATCCAGTCGTACCCCCTCCAAATAAACTTGATTATGCTCTTTTTAGATAGCCCAACCCATCGCAACAATATCTACAATATGTAGGTTCCTGCTTTGTGGAATAGAGTTGGGGATCCACCAAAATATTATGTAAAACATTTAGTTCAACATATTGCACCTACACATTTACAAACGATACTCCACACACATTTTGCCACAGGGCATCTAAAGAAGAGGTGGTTAATATTCTCAACCTCATGAGTCATGACAAAAATGACATAAAAGGTCATCCGTCCACTTTCTTTTTAGCATGTTATCTTTTGTGGTAATTTCATTATGCCAAAGTAGCTAGAGACAAATCATGTTTTTAGAGTAAATTTTTCTTTCCACATATATTTAAATGATCCCACATCAGACAAGTGATTATAAATTGATTTAGCTATAAATACCATTTCTATTCCAAATCCATCTTGGTATATCTTCCTCAGGCACCAGACAAACAAATTACAACATTAATTATCAATCTATGCAACTAGATCATTTGGTTAGAATCCAACCATCTCCTAAAGGTAAGATTCCAGTTGCTCTCAGCCATTTGTTTCACAGATTTAGTTTGTTCATTACATATCCCGACGAGATCAGGAAACTGGTCTTTTATTGTCCCATTACCACTCCATGTTTCTGTACAAAAATCTGAAGGAAATATGCCCTAGAGGCAATAATAAAGTTATTATTTATTTCCTTATTTCATGATAAATGTTTATTATTCATGCTAGAATTGTATTAACCGGAAACATAATACATGTGTGAATACATAGACAAACATAGTGTCACTAGTATGCCTCTACTTGACTAGCTCGTTGAATCAAAGATGGTTAAGTTTCCTAGCCATAGACATGAGTTGTCATTTGATTAACGGGATCACATCATTAGAGAATGATGTGATTGACTTGACCCTTCCGTTAGCTTAGCACTTCATCATTTAGTATGTTGCTATTGCTTTCTTCATGACTTATACATGTTCCTATGACTATAAGATTATGCAACTCCCGTTTACCGGAGGAACACTTTGTGTGCTACCAAATGTCACAACGAATCGGGTGATTATAAAGGTGCTCTACAGGTGTCTCCGAAGGTACTTGTTGAGTTGGCATATTTCGAGATTAGGGTTTGTCACTCCGATTGTCGGAGAGGTATCTCTGGGCCCTCTCGGTAATGCACATCACTATAAGCCTTGCAAGCAATGTGACTAATGAGTTAGTTGCGGGATGATGCATTAGATAATGAGTAAAGAGACTTGCCGGTAACGAGATTGAGCAAGGTATTGAGATACCGACGATTGAATCTCGGGCAAGTAACATACCGATGACAAAGGGAACAACGTATGTTGTTATGTGGTATGACCGATAAAGATCTTCGTAAAATTTGTGGGAGCCAATATGAGCATCCAGGTTTTGCTATTGGTTATTGACCGGAGATGTGTCTCGGTCATGTCGACATAGTTCTCGGACCCGTAGGGTCCGCACGCTTAAAGTTCAGTGACGATTTATATTATGAGTTATGTGTTTTGATGTACCAAAGGTAGTTCGGAATCCCGGATGAGATCGGGGACATGACGAGGAGTCTTGAAATGGTCGAGACATAAAGATTGATATATTGGACGACTATATTCGGACATCGGAAAGGTTCCGAGTGATTCGGGTATTTTTTGGAGTACCGGAGAGTTACGGGAATTCGCCGGGGGGTATATGGGCCTTATTGGGCTTTAGGGGAAAGAGAGAGGAGAGGCTGCGTGCCCCCCAAGGCCTAGTCCGAATTGGACTTGGGGGAGGGGATGCGCCCCCTCCTTCCTCCTCTTCTTTTTTCCCTTTCCTTGACTCCTACTCCTACTACATGGAAGGGGGGGAATCCTACTCCCGGTGGGAGTAGGACTCCCCACGGCGTGCCATAGAGAGGGCCGGCCCTCCCCCTCCTCCACTCCTTTATATACGGGGAGAGAGGAACCCCTTGGAGACATAACAATTGATCATTGATCTCTTAGCCGTGTGCGGTGTCCCCCTCCACCATATTCCACCTCGGTAATATCGTGGCGGTGCTTAGGCGAAGCCCTGCGTCGGTTGCATAATCAACACCGTCATCACGCCATCGTGCTGACGGAACACTCCCGCAAATCTCTGCTGGATCGGAGTTCATGGGATGTCATCGAGCTGAACGTGTGCTGAACTCGGAGGTGCCGTACGTTCGGTACTTGATCGGTCGGATCGTGAAGACGTACGACTACATCAACCACGTTATGATAACGCTTCCGCTTTCGGGTCTCACGAGTGCGTGGACAACACTCTCCCCTCTCGTTGTTATGCATCACCATGATCTTGCGTGTGCGTAGGAATTTTTTTGAATTTACTACGTTCCCCAACAATGGTATCAGAGCCAGGTTTGTGCGTAGATATTAGATGCACGAGTAGAACACAAGTAAGTTGTGGGCGATACAAGTCATACTTCTTACCAGTATGTCATACTTTGGTTCGGCGGTATTGTTGGATGAAGCGGCCCGGACCGACATTATGCGTATGCTTACGCGAGACTGGTTCTACCGACGTGCTTTGCACATAGGTGGCTGACGGGTGTCAGTTTCTCCAACTTTAGTTGAACCGAGTGTGGCTACGCCCGGTCCTTGATAAGGTTAAAACAACACTAACTTGACGAAATATCGTTGTGGTTTTGATGCGTATGTAAGAACGGTTCTTGCTCAGCCCGTAGCAGCCACGTAAAACTTGCAACAACAAAGTAGAGGACGTCTAACTTGTTTTTGCAGGGCATGTTATGATGTGATATGGTCAAGACATGATGCTAAATTTTATTGTATGGGATGATCATGTTTTATAACGGAGTTATCGGCAACTGGCAGGAGCCTTATGGTTGTTGCTTTATTGTATGCAATACAATCGCCCTGTAATTGCTTTACTTTATCACTAAGCGGTAGCGATAGTCGTAGAAGCAATAGTTGGCGAGACGACAACGAAGCTACGATGGAGATCAAGGTGTCGCGCCGGTGACGGCGGTGATCATGACGGTGCTTCACAGATGGAGATCACAAGCACAAGATGATGATGGCCATATCATATCACTTATATTGATAGCATGTGATGTTTATCCTTTATGCATCTTATTTTTCTTTGATTGACGATAGCATTATAAGATGATCTCTCACTAAATTTCAAGATAAAAAGTGTTCTCCCTGAGTATGCACAATTGCGAAAGTTCTTCGTGCTGAGACACCATGTGATAATCGGGTGTGATAAGCTCTACGTTCAAATACAACAGGTGTAAGGCAGTTTTGCACACGCAGAATACTCGGGTTAAACTTGACGAGCCTAGCATATGCAGATATGGCCTCGGAACACTGGAGACCGAAAGGTCGAGCGTGAATCATATTGTAGATATGATCAACATAGTGATGTTCACCATTGAAAACTACTCCATCTCACTGTCACGACCGGTTTTCCAATAAAAATATTTATTGAGAAACCAATCTTTTAATTCCAGGGTGATGAAAATCCTCCATACTGGTGGACAAAACCTTGATACAATAAGCCAGTAGCAATTAATATATTACAGGGTTGAGCTGAGGTTGCTCAACAAATTATTACAAGCACGCCAATAATTATACATAGTGGCGGATATGACACAGAGGAGTGGTGGCATACCATCGACTCGAGGTAAAGTGGTGGAATAACACAGTGGAGTGGGTGATATGACTCCTACATTTGGCGGCTCATCGGCGTCAAGGTGAGGCTCGGTGAATTTATTTGGGTAGCGGAAGCGAATATATCACGATGACTAATCCAGGGTCGCATGAGACTGATCGGGATTCCTCTAGGCGTCGGACTCGCTATCGAACTCTTCATCCATGAGATCGCCTTCACAAGATCCGCCAAATCAACAAGCTGTGTGAGTACTATGAAAGTACTCGCAAGACAGTTCAGACAAAAGATATAACAAATGTATGCACGAATGCGACATGAATAATTTAACAATGCGCAATCAAATTAGTATAACAAGGTAAGTAAAAAGGGAATCGGCGGTAGTCCGCTCGAAAACCCAAAGAGAATAAACCAAAAACCGATCGGGTGTCTGAAGCGGCACCTCGAAGGGTGAACAAATAAGTAAAGCATGCCACAGTCGGGCGTCTAAGCGACACCTCATAAAGGGCGTATACTAAAAGAAAAGACATGTGTGCCGCAATCGGACGTCGGAGCGACATCACTGAAAGGGCTTATATAAATAATAAGTAAATAACAGTGCCACAGTCGGACGTCTGAGCGACATCGCAGAAAGGGCTTATGTCATAAATAAGTAAACAACAATGCCACAGTCGGACGTCTGAGCGACATCGCAGAAACGGCTTATGTCAAAAATAAGTAAACAAGAATGCCACAGTCGGACGTCTGAGCGAGATCGCAGAAAGGGCTTATATCAAAAATAAGTAAACAACAATGCCACAGTCGGACGTCTGAGCGACATCGCAGAAAGGGCTTATAATTCATTATTCATAACTTACAAGAAATGGTGCTCACGAAAAATATTCATCACAAGACAATAAGCGGGTTAGTCCATCCATAGGAAAGAAACCTTTAACATTCATGTGGTTCTCGTGAGTTCTTGTCTTGGGGTGACATTTGACAAGATAAGATGAACACAGTACTTGGACATGAATAGAATGATTCCAAGGATTTTTGACTCTGCAGAGTTTGTACTAAAATATCCACAGCCAACAGATTTCCGTAGTCACGAAGGACTAGTTCCGTTTACGGTATTTCGGAGAAAACACAGCTAACCAGTACACACCGATCCTACCTCACGTTGCTGTGAATCACCCTAGGCGGTGTTCAAGAAAAACTTTGAGACGGGAGATCACTATCTCGAATAGCATGGGATCAAATTTATATCTGGCAGCGCTCAAAGGGTGCCCCCTCTCGGTCCCAACCGGAAACACCCATGCCCCCTGACCGGATGATAGGCTTTAATCCAGGGCCATGGAACCCTCATCCCGGCCTCTCGATTTGGTGTGTACCAGAAAGTGGTTTGCAACTTACTAAGCCGTATTCCTTGCGGAAAACATGTGGTAGTACGAAAGGGGAGACGGACGGGAATTTGACTGATTTATGTTGACACTGGGTCAATGATCTGGCATAAGACTGGCATGCTACAACACTGCCATCTTACCCATTCTCATGCCAACTCATGGCCATGCAACATGTTTCCAACAACTCATGGATTTCCCGAAACTCACTTGCCTCAACTTTTACGAGATAAAGTTTCATCGAGATGCTCATGAACATGTCATGGTACTAAATTAATGCAAACATGCCCAAACACTCATCATATCAAAAGTTCAAACATGCTTGCCTGGTTCGGAGTAGTCGGGGCCTAGCTCGGTGAAGTTCGCGGTTCTGTCACCTCCTTCGGTATCTCCGTGCTCAGGGCGCCATTCCGCGTCGGTGGGTGGTGGTGGTGGTCGCCGGTGAGTACCACGTCGACGGCTGCCCTTGCTCCGGCGGACGGTGATTCAGGAGGGGTTGGATCTCGCCGGAGAGTGCGGAGTGAATCGAGGTGGAGGCCGAGGCGGAACGGGGCGGCCGGAGTTGGGGGAGGAGACCTCCTCGAGGTCCTCCTAGTAGCCTGGCGGAGTGTTGGTGAGGTGTAAGGATGCTGCGTGCTCGAGGGTGAGCTCGGGGCCCCTTTTTATAGGCGATCAGGGGGGTTGGCCGTGAATGGAGTTCTCCGACGAAGGTTACGGCGGTGCAGGGCTTGGTCCGGGTGGTTTAGCGGTTGAGCTTCAACGTGGAGGTCTACTGGCTCCATTTAGACGCTAAACGAGTTTGGTCGAGAAGCTTTGGGGGGAGTTCGACGGAACGGGGCGGCGCTGGCCCGTCAGCGGCAGAGGGCGTGCCCTGTGCTTGCCGGCCACGGGGACGGTGCAACGGGGGTGCGCTGGCGTGCATGAGCCATGCGGAGGGTCAGGGAACGATGGGCGGCGACGGGTGGCGTGGCGAGCGGGCTCGGGCCCTCGCTGGCCGCCACGGGTGGCGCAGCCACCATAGAAACCACCAACGCCGGCGAGGCTCACCGCCACCGACGCCTGCATCCGTCCAAGGGGGCGTGCGGCGCTCCGGCCAGGGAGGAGAGGCCGTGCGCAATGCGCCAGGCGCACTGTTGACAGGTGACCCGACCCTGACGAAGAAACGACACTGAAACTCTGAATTTTCTGAATTTTCTGAAAGTGCAAAGTGACAGTGCATGCTAGGTGTTCGACAGAATGCTTTTGGCATGTGGGGATTTTTCCTTGAGCTGATTTTTGGTGGAGTGGCTTCTCATTGCAACTGGAGGTTGCGTGAATTTTGGTGGAATTTTTGGAGAAGAGGAGATATGAATTTGACCAAATTTGACAAATCTGGTTCAAACTTGCAGAAGCTGAAACTTGAAAATTTTGAAAAGAAGAAGAGTGGATCTTGATGGTTCTAGGTTGTGGGTGCTAGGGACTATCCAGAGAAGTTAGTTTGAGAGCAAAGTTCAAAGGCAATTAGGTACTTGCTTTGCAAATCACTTAGGCTCAAAATAATGGGCAGAATTGTTTTGTGGAAAGAGTTAATGAAATAAAATCCAAAAATGAGTTGGACTTGTTGGGACAGAATATTTGGATTGTCCCAAAGGGGAAGGGGGGGTTTAGGGAAGATTTACCACATGAGGCATGGTAAAACGATGGGTGGATTCAAAATAAGAGAAGACCCAAAACTCCTAGGGTTTTCTTCTAAAAGGAAATAAATCCCAAAAATAAAATTTGAGAAGGGGGAAATCAGAAGAAAGGTTTTTTTTAATAACCAACACCAGAGTTGAAGAAGGTGCCAAAGAAAAATCTTTTGTCAAAGGGAAAAATTCTTGAGAGAAAGAGATTTGTGGAAGGGTTTAAATGACCTCCTTCAAAACCAACAAGGTTTTTGCTGAAAACCAAAACAATTTTTTTTTGGAGTGTCACAACACCTACCCCCTTAGGGAAAATCTCGTCCCCGAGATTCCAGTTGATCCTCAAATAAATGTGGGTGCTCTGTCCGAAGAAAATCCTCTGTTTCCCAAGTGGCTTCACTCTCGGTGTGGTTGCTCCTTGAACTTTGAAGAACTTGATGGTTTTACATCGGGTTCTCCTTTCAGACTCTTCCAAGATTTTTATTGGATGCTCTCGATATGTGAGGTCTGGCTGCACGTCAATGTTTTCATGGGGTACTTGTTTCTCTGGGTTTCTCACGCACTTCCTCAATTGCGAGACGTGGAACATGTCGTGGACGTCGGATAAATCTTCGGGTAAGTCTAGCTGGTAGGCTACCGTGCCTTTCCGTGCCACTATGCAGAATGGTCCGATGAATCTTGGTGCTAGCTTCCCTTTAATCTTGAATCGATGCAAGCCTCTCATAGGGGATACTCGTAGGTACACAAATTCACCAGGTTCAAGGCTGATCCCCCGATGTTTTTGATCGTAATAACTCTTCTGTCGACTTTGGGCTGTCTTGAGTCGGTCCCTAATCACCTTGACCTTATCTTCAGCCTCTTTGAGCATGTCTGGGCCGAAGATATGGTTGTCTCCGGTTTCCGACCAATTTAGCGGGGTACGACATCTTCGCCCGTACAGAGCCTCAAATGGTGCCATTTGCAGGCTGGCCTGATAACTGTTGTTATATGCGAATTCTGTGTATGGTAAGCTTTCTTCCCAACTGGTCCCATTGGTGAGGACACATGCTCTCAACATATCTTCTAGAATCTGGTTTACTCGCTCAGTTTGCCCATACATGCAGGGTGGTATGCGGTCTTGAAAGCAGTTGATTTCGAGCTTGTTGTAAGTGATCCCAAAATCGGGAGACGAATGAGTGCCTCCGTCCGAGATTATTTTCTTTGGGACTCCATGTAAGCAGACGATACGGGAAAGATAGAGCCTAGCAAGCTTCTGAGTGGTGTGGGTTGTCTTCACGGGGATGAAGTGTGCTACTTTAGTCAATCTATCAGTGATGACCCAAATGGCGTTATTTCCGTGCCGTGACCGAGGTAGCCCAACAATAAAATCCATCCCAATCTCGTCCCATTTCCACTCGGGTATTTTATTTGGCTGTAAAAGTCCGGCCGGTTTCTGATGCTCGGCTTTGATGCATTGACAAGAGTCACAACATGTGATGAACGTGGCTATGTCCCTTTTTAGACCGTGCCACCAATATTTTTCCTGAATATCCTTATACATTTTTGTCCCTCCAGGATGTATCGAATACGGGGCGGTGTGGCCTTCAGCTAAGATCTGCTGTTTAAGATCCTTGATATTTGATGCATAAAGTCTATCCCCGTACCACAATATCCCCTGCTTATCGATAATGAATTCTGGGGCCTTGCCCAAACTCACTTTCCGTTTAATGCCTTCAATGCTGGGGTGTCCATGCTGAGCCTCTTTAATTGTCTCCATTAGGGTAGGCTGTATTTCTAAATTTGATATGCTGCCTTCGGTGACTACCAGCAGGTTGAGTTTAGCAAACTCCTACCGGAATTCAGGCCTCGTGTTTGGCAGGCCGTAAATCGTTTGGGCTAGGGTTCGACTTACAGTCTGCCACTACATTTGCTTTACGGGTGGTAGTGGATTCCAACGTCATAATCCTTCACTAGTTCCAACCAGCGTCGTTGCCTCAAATTCAGTTCGGTTGTGTGAAAATATACTTGAGGCTCTTATGGTCCGTATATATCTCACAACGATTTCCAAGTAAAAAGTGTCTCCATTCTTTGAGTGCATGAATGACTGCTGCTAATTCTAGGTCATGAGTAGGGTAATTTTCTTCATGCTTGCGAAGTTGTCTGGAGACATATGCGACTACCTTGCCTTCTTGCATCAACACGCATCCGAGGCCTTTCCGGGATGCGTCGCAATACACCTGAAAATTCTTGTGTATGTCCGCACAATTAATCTGGTGCTTGACGTTAATTTCCTTTTTAATTCTTGGAAACTTTTCTCGCAAGCTTACATCCATTCAAACTTCCTGTCTTTCTTGAGTAGCTGCGTCATTGGCTTTGCTATGGTGGAGAATCCTTCAATAAATCTTCGGTAGTATCCTGCCATTCCCAAGAAACTTCAGACGTCTGCTATTACCGGCTGGTGGCTTCCAAATGGCACGGCCTTGACTTTTTCCGGGTTCACGACAATACCTTCTTGGGTCAAGACGTGGCCCGGAAAACCTACTTGCCTTAGCCAAAATTCACACTTGCTGAATTTAGCGTATAATTGATGTTTCTGAGTTCCCTAGTACAATTCGGAGATGTTCAGCGTGCTCTTCTGGTGTCTTGGAGTATACCAGAATGTCATCGATAAATACCACAACAAACTTGTCCATAAACTTCGTAAATACTTTGTTCATGAGGTGAACAAAATATGCGGGGGCGTTTTTTAGTCCGAATGGCATTACGGTGAACTCATACAATCCGTATCTGGAGGTGAAAGTCGTCTTGGGAATATCTTCTATTCGTACTTTTAATTGATGGTATCCCGACCTCAAGTCAATCTTTGAGAATACCTTGACCTGAGCGAGCTGATCAAATAAATCATTTATCAGTGGCATCGGATATTTGTTCTTGATTGTGACCATGTTAAGTGCTCGATAGTCTATGCACAATCTCAGGGTTCCATCCTTCTTTTTGGCAAATAAAATCGGTGAACCCTGTGGTGAGGAGCTGGCTCGTATATAACCTTTGTCCGATAATTCTCTTATTTGCTTCTTCAGTTCTACCAATTCGGATGGTGCCATTCTGTATGGTTTCTTGTATATGGGGCGGTTCCGGTGCTAGCTCAATGCTGAATTCTATCTCTCGGTGCGGTGGCATGCACAGTAGTTCTTCGGAAATATGTCCGAAACTCACACACCATCGAACCTTGCTCAATTCAGAAATATCCACCTTGTTCAATCTTGGTTGCCGGGATATTTTTCTTTCCTTGGCTGAAACTTTTATGGTCTTCCCGTGGTGGTGGGTGATAATTACGGTCCGGTTGAAGCAACCAATAAAACCTTTGTTGGTGGTTAACCAATCCATCCCTAGGATGACATCCAGCCCTTTATTTTCCAACACGATAAGATTTGCGTGAAACTTCAACCCTTCAAACTCGATAACCACACCTCGCAATAACTACGGGTAACTTGCTTAATTCCAGAGGACTTGACGATCATAGATTTTTCCAAGGGAAGCATCGAAAATTATTTTGCAAGGCAAAACTTTTCAAACGAATGAGTGAGAAGCTCGAGAATCAAACAAAACCATGGCAGGTATTGTGTTGATGTGAAACGCGTGCAGTCACGATATCCGGGGCATTTTGTGCTTCTTCTTTGGTCACGTGGTTCAGATGACCCTTCTGTGGCTGTTATTTGGGTTGAAATTGTTGCGCTTTGGCGCCAATTATTGCCTCCGTTGTTCAGCTTTGGGGTCGAAGTTCCTTGGCTTGGGGCACCGCTTGGCATAGTGCCCTTCTTCTCCACAAGCGTAACAGTAACGCTTTGGCGGTATGTGAACTCCTTGTCCCTTGCATGAAAATTCTTGATTGGGCGTGAGACGCTTGTCGTGGGTTTGGGTGTCCAGTTTTTCTGAACATCTGTCTTGCTGCGATGGTTGCGGGCATGATTAGTCTGGTCCCTCTTCCGCTTGCGGAAATCTTCTAAGCTGCGTCTCTCATTCTCCAAGGTAATGGCCTTATCCACCAGTGTTTTAAAATCTGGAAAGGTGTGCACGACCATTTGGCATTTATGCGTGGGTGTCAGACCGTCTAGGAATTTCTCCATCTTCTTGTTTTCCGACATACGCTCCTCGTTGACGTAGGGAGACAGCAGAGTAAATTGACTTTGTATTCTGACAGCGTCATTGTCCTTTGCTTGAGGTCATCAAATTCTCTCTTTTTGATCTTCATAAGACTCTTAGGAATATGTGCCCCACGAAAACCTTCTTTAAACTCCTCCCATGTTATATTATTTTTGTTGGGGTGCATGTGTCGGAAATTTTCCCACCATGATGCGGCTGCTCCAGTGAGATAGTGCGGTGCATACAGTACTTTCTCCAGATCTGAACACTGGGCAATGATTAATTTTCTTTCCATGTCTCGAAGCCAGTCCTTGGCTTCAAGAGGTTTGTCAGTATGAGAAAATGTTTGGGGACGCGTCTTCTGTAGCTCAGATAACTTTGATTGCTGCTGATACTGTCCATGGTGATTTCGCATATTGATGACTTGGTTCATCATTTCCTGATGTTGTTGCTGACTTTGCTCATAAAGACGGCACATTTGGGAAAGTGTCGTATCACTGTCCTGTTGTCTTGACTGCCCCTGTGTGAAATTGTTGCTGGATTGTGTGTCATAATTTTGCTCTGGCGGAGTGGGCATGGAGCGCGTCCAAGGACGAGACATTGTTCACTCTGGGGACATATTATGTGAAACTCATAAGAAAAGAAATTCGAGTCGCAAAAGTCAATAAATTCATGAAGACGGAAGAAGTCGCAAATGCTCCAAGATTTTTTTCAAGAGAATAAACGTTTGTGCACGGAGAAGGACTGCTCATTACATATCTTACACGCAAGCAGTAATTATACAATATATCACTCAGGATATGCGTACATAATCCTGACATGTTATTTAGGCTAGTGCACTTCTCCAGTTCCTAGATGATGCGCAAACAAGCTACTTCTCACAGCTTATAAAAACATATCGCACAAGTCGGTACATCGCATGATGGCTAAGCGTACTCAGTCGGAGATGGTAAGGATTTCCCTTGGCCGGCCAAGGGTGAGGCGCAGTGAGGCTGGGGACTCAACCTCCTCTTCGGTGATAGGCTCCAGACGTGAAGTGTTGCGCTGAGTTGGTGGAGCAGGTGCCCTATGCGGGACAACTCGAACATGAGTGGGCACGAGGGGTGGTGCAGAACGAACCGGAGTAGGCGCAATGACATGGTTGAACTCCTCCGTGGTAGGCAGGCGACGAGTAGAAGGAGCAAAAGATGCTGATGATGAGACGAAAGTCAGTGGTGGTACGGTGTGCAGGAGCTCCCTCCTGTTGGCGGCACAGCCATGGACTGAGTCCATGCGTGCAGCTACAAAGTCGTCCACCAGGTTGTCGAAGGCTGCCTCCAAAGCCCGGAGATACTCGATAAGCATCTCAAAAGCTTCGTCTCGTTCTCCTCTGGGGCAAGAGAACGCGTAGTGGCAGGTGTATGGCACGTGACATGGCAGGTAGCGGTAACGATTTAGTCTTCATCAAAGGAAGGATATCCCTGAGACGAGCTATCGCCTCACGGGCTGCCATTTGCAGTGCATGCTTCTCCGTGGGCATGGCTCTCCCCAAGAACCAGAAACGCTCAACTCGCCCTCCCTTGAATTGCACCGTGGCTTGGTGCATGGTTAGACGGTCATTGACCTTGTGCTGAGAGAGTGAGAAGACTGGGCGCCTGAGATGGCCCCATCGCGACTTGGACGATGAAGGAGAGAAGCTTGACGAACCCATCGGGCATGTTGGCGAACATCTATGACTCGCATGATCGTTGCCGACCATCTACAAACGTTGGCAAAAATCCTGGGTATTAAAATCATAAATTTATGCTTACGTTATTAAATTGATTAAATTTGTAAAAAAAAAGTAATAGCTCTATATGATAATAACCGATTAGCGATCGCACCTAGTGGCTTCCTACAGTCCATTGGCTCTGGTACCAAGCTTGTCACGACCGGTTTTCCAATAAAAATATTTATTGAGAAACCAATCTTTTAATTCCATTGTGAGGAAAATCCTCCATACTGATGGACAAAACCTTGATACAATAAGCCAGTAGCAATTAATATATTACAGGGTTGAGCTGAGGTTGCTCAACAAATTATTACAAGCACGCCAATAATTATACATAGTGGCGAATATGACACAGAGGAGTGGTGGCATACTACTGACTCGAGGTAAAGTGGTGGAATAACACAGTGGAGTGGGTGATATGACTCCTACACTAGCGGCTCATCGAGCGTCGAGGTGAGGCTCGGTGAATTTATTTGGGTAGCGGAAGCGAATATATCACAATGACTAATCCAGGGGTCTCACGAGACTGACTGGGATTCCTCTAGGCGTCGGACTCGCTATCGAACTCTTCATCCATGAGATCGCCTTTCGACAAGATCTGGCCAAATCAACAAGCCAGGTGAGTACTTTGAAAGTACTCGCAAGACAGTTCAGACAAAAGATATAACAAATGTATGCACGAATGCGACATGAATAATTTAACAATGCGCAATCAAATTAGTATAACAAGGTAAGTAAAAAGGGAATTGGCGGTAGTCCGCTCGAAAACCCAAAGAGAATAAACTAAAAACCGATCGGGTGTCTGAAGCGACACCTCAGAGGGTGAACAAATAAGTAAAGCATGCCACAGTCGGGCGTCTAAGCGACACCTCATAAAGGGCTTATACTAAAAGAAAAGACATGCGTGCATGATGGACGTCGGAGCGACATCACCGAAAGGGCTTATATCAATAATAAGTAAATAACTTGATTACCCGCGATCGGACGTCTGAGCGACATCGCAGAAAGGGCTTATATCATAAATAAGTAAACAACAATGCCACAGTCGGACGTCTGAGCGACATCGCAGAAAGGGCTTATATCAAAAATAAGTAAACAACAATGCCACAGTCGGACGTCTGAGCGACATCGCAGAAAGGGCTTATATCAAAAATAAGTAAACAACAATGCCACAGTCGGACGTATGAGCGACATCGCAGAAAGGGCTTATAATTCATTATTCATAACTTACAAGAAATGGTGCTCACGAAAAATATTCATCACAAGACAATAAGCGGGTTAGTCCATCCACAGGAAAGAAACCTTTAAAATTCATGTGGTTCTCAGGATTACTGTCTCCGGGACTGACATTTGACAAGATAAGATGAACACGGTACTTGGACATGAATAGAATGATTCCAAGGATTTTTGACTCTGCAGAGTTTGTACTAAAATATCCACAGCCAACGGATTTCCGTAGTCATGAAGGACTAGTTCCGTTTACGGTATTTGGGAGAAAACACAGCTAACCAGTACACACCCATCCTACCTCACGTTGCCAGGAATCACCCTAGACAGCGTTCAAGAAAAACTTTGAGACGGGGAGATCACTATCTCGAATAGCATGGGATCAAATTTATATACGCGCGCTCTAAGGGGTGCCCCCTCTCGGTCCCAACCGAAAACACCCATGCCCCCTGACCGGATGATAGGCTTTAATCCAGGGCCATGGAACCCTCATCCCGGCCTCTCGATTTGGTGTGTACCAGAAAGTGGTTTGCAACTTACTAAGCCGTATCCCTTGCGGAAATCATGTGGTAGTACGAAAGGGGAGACGGACGGAATTTGACTGATTTGTGTTGACACTGGGTCAACGATCTGGCATAAGACTGGCATGCTACAACACTGCCATCTTACCCATTCTCATGCCAACTCATGGCCATGCAACATATTTCCAACAACTCATGGATTTCCAAACTCACTTGCCTCAACTTTTACGAGATAAACTTTCATCGAGATGCTCATGAACATGCCATGATACTAAATTAATGCAAACATGCCCAAACACTCATCATATCAAAAGTTCAAACATGCTTGCCTGGTTCGGAGTAGTCGGGGCCTAGCTCGGTGAAGTTCGCGGTTCCGTCACCTCCTTCGGTATCTCCCTGCTCAGGGCGCCATTCCGTGTCGGTGGGTGGTGGTGGTGGTCGCCGGTGAGTACCACGTCGACGGCGGCCCTTGCTCCAGCGGACGGCAATTCGGGAGGGGTTGGATCTCGCCGGAGAGTGCGGAGTGAATCAAGGTGGAGGCCGAGGCGGAACGGGGCGGCCGGAGTTGGGGGAGGAGACCTCCTCGAGGTCCTCCTAGTAGCCTGGCGGAGTGTTGGTGAGGTGTAGGGATGCTGCGTGCTCGAGGGCGAGCTCGGGGCCCCTTTTTATAGGCGACCAGGGGGGTTGGCCGTGAACGGAGTTCTCCGGCGAAGGTTACGGCGGCGCAGGGCTTGGTCGGGTGGTTTAGCGGTTGAGCTTCAACGTGGAGGTCTACTGGCTCCATTTAGACGCTAAACGAGTTTGGTCGAGAAGCTTTGGGGGGAGTTCGACGGAACGGGGCGGCGCGGGCCCGTCGGCGGCAGAGGGTGTGCCCTGTGCTTGCCGGCCATGGCGACGGTGCAACGGGGGTGCGCTGGCGTGCATGAGCCATGCGGAGGGCCAGGGAATGATGGGCGGCGACGGGTGGCCTGGCGAGGGGGCTCGGGCCCTCGCTAGCCGCCACGGGTGGCGCAGCCACCACAGAAACCGCCAACGCCGGCGAGGCTCGCCGCCACCGACGCCTGAGATCCGTCCCAAGGGGCGGCGGGCGCTCCGGCTAGGGAGGAGAGGTTGCAACGCTGGCCAAAGACTGTTGACAGGTGACCCGACCCTGACGAAGAAACGGCACTGAAACTCGGAATTTTCTGAATTTTCTGAAAGTGCAAAGTGACAGTGCATGCTAGGTGTTTGACAGAATGCTTTTGGCATGTGGGGATTTTTCCTTGAGCTGATTTTTGGTGGAGTGGCTTCTCATTGCAACTGGAGGTTGCCTGAATTTTGGTGGAATTTTTGGAGAAGAGGAGATATGAATTTCACCAAATTTGACAAATCTGGTTCAAACTTGCAGAAGCTGAAACTTGAAAATTGTGAAAAGAAGAAGAGTGGATCTTGATGGTTCTAGGTTGTGGGTGCTAGGGACTATCCAGAGGAGTTAGTTTGAGAGCAAAGTTCAAAGGCAATTAGGTACTTGCTTTGCAAATCATTTAGGCTCAAAATAATGGGCAGAATTGTTTTGGGGAAAGAGTTAAATGAAATAAAATCCAAAAATGAGTTGGACTTGTTGGGACAGAATATTTGGATTGTCCCAAAGGGGAAGGAGGGGTTTAGGGAAGATTTACCACATGAGGCATGGTAAAACCATGGGTGGATTCAAAATAAGAGAAGACCCAAAACTCCTAGGGTTTTCTTCTAAAAGGAAATAAATCCCAAAAATAAAATTTGAAAAGGGGAAAATCAGAAGAAAGGTTTTTTTTAATAACCAACACCAGAGTTGAAGAAGGTGCCAAAGAAAAATCTTTTTTCAAAGGGAAAAATTCTTGAGAGAAAGAGATTTGTGGAAGGGTTTAAATGACCTCCTTCAAAACCAACAAGGTTTTTGCTGAAAACCAAAACAAATTTTTTTTGGAGTGTCACACTCACGTGATGATCGAACATGGTTTAGTTGATTTGGATCACGTGATCACTTAGATGATTAGAGGGATGTTTATCTAAGTGGTGGTTCTTAAGTAATATGATTAATTGAACTTTAATTTATCATGAACTTAGTCCTGATAGTATTTTGCAAATAATGTTCTAGATCAATAGCTCGTGTTAGTGCTCCCCATTTATTTTGATATGTTCCTAGAGATAAACTATGTTGAAAGATGTTAGTAGCAATGATGCAGACTTGGTCCATGATCTGAGAATTATCCTCATTGCTGCACAGAAGAATTATGTCCTTAATGCACCTCTAGGTGACAGACCTATTGCAGGAGCATATGCAGACGTTATGAACGTTTGGCAAAGCTCGGTATGATGACAACTTGATAGTTTAGTGCACCATGCTTAACGGCTTAGAGTCGGGACTTCAAAGGCGTTTTGAACGTCATGGACCATATGAGATGTTCCAGGAGTTGAAGTTAATGTTTCAAGCAAATACCCGAGTTGAGAGATATCAAGTCTCCAACAAGTTCTATAGCTAATAGATGGAGGAGGATAGCTCAAGCAATGAGCATGTGCTCAGATTGTCTGGGCACTACAATCGCTTGAATCAAGTGGGAGTTAATCTTCCAGATAAGATAGTGGTTGACAAAGTTCTCTAGTCACCATCACCAAGTTAGTACAACTTCGTGATGAACTATAGTATACAAGGGATGATGAAAACGATTCCCGAGCTTTTCCTGATGATGAAATTGATGAAGGTAGAAATCAAGAAAGAGCATCAAGTGTTGATGATTAAGGCCACTAGTTTCAAGAAAAGGGCAAAGGGATAGAAAGGGAACTTCATGTAGAATGGCAAGCAAGTTTTCACATCCGTGAAGAAGCCCAAAGCTAGACTAAAGCCTGAAACTGAGTGCTTCTACTGCAAAGGAAATGGTCGCTGGAAGCGGAAATACCCTGAATATTTGGTGGCTAAGAAGGATGGCAAAGTGAACAAGGGTATATTTGATATACAGGTTATTGATGTGTACCTTACTAGTATTTATAGTAACCCCTGAGTATTTGATACTTGTTCGGTTGCTAAAAATTAGTAACTCGAGACAGGAGTTACAGAATAAACAGAGACTAGTTGAGGGTGAAGTGACGATGTACGTTGGAAGTGGTTCCAAGATTGATATGATCATCATCGCACACTCCCTATACTTTCGGGATTAGTGTTAAACCTAAATAAATGTTATTTGGCGTTTGCGTTGAGGATGAATATGATTTGATCATGTTTATTGCAATACGGTTATCCATTTGAAGTCAGAGAATAATTGTTGTTCTGTTTACATGAATAAAGCCTTCGATGGCCATACACCCAATGAAAATAGTTTGTTGGATCTCGATCATAGTGATACACATATTCATAATATTGATGCCAAAAGATGAAAAGTTGATAATGATAGTGCAACTTACTTGTGGCACTACCGTTTAGGTCATATTGGTGTAAAGCGCATGAAGAAACTCCATGCTGATGGGATTTTGGAATCTCCTGATTATGAATAACTTACTGCTTGCGAACCATGCCTTATGGGCAAGATGACTAAGACTCCGTTCTCCGAAACAATGGAGCGAGCAACTGACTTATTGGAAATAATACATACTGATGTATGTGATCCGATGAGTGTTGAGGCTCGCAGCGGGTATCGTTATTTTCTGACCTTCACTGATGATTTGAGGAGATATGGGTATATCTACTTAATGAAACATAAGTCTGAAACATTTGAAAAGTTCAAAGAATTTCAGAGTGAAGTGGAAAATCATCGTAACAAGAAAATAAAGTTTCTATGATCTGATCGTGGAGGAGAATATTTGAGTTACGAGTTTGGTCTAGATTTGAAACAATGCGGAATAGTTTCGCAACTCACGCCACCCGGAACACCACAACGTAATGGTGTGTTCGAACATCGTAATCGTACTTTACTAGATATGGTGCAATCAATGATGTCTCTTACTGATTTACCGCTATCATTTTGGGGTTATGCTTTAGAGACGACTGCATTCACGTTAAATAGGGCACCATCAAAATCCGTTGAAACGACGCCTTATGAACTGTGGTTTGGCAAGAAACCAAAGTTGTCGTTTCTTAAAGTTTGGGCTGCGATGCTTATGTGAAAGAACTTCAAACTGATAAGCTCGAATCCAAATCGGAGAAATGTGTCTTCATAGGATACCCAAAGGAGACTACTGGGTACACCTTCTATCACAGATCCGAAGGCAAGACTTTTGTTGCTAAATTCGGATCCTTTCTAGAGAAGGAGTTTCTCTCGAAAGAAGTGAGTGGGAGGAAAGTAGAACTTGATGAGGTAACTGTACCTGCTCCCTTATTGGAAAGTAGTTCATCACAGAAGCCAGTTCGGGTGACGCCTACACCAATTAGTGAGTAAGTTAATGATATTGATCATGAAACTTCAAATCAAGTTACTACCGAACCTCGTAGGTCAACCAGAGTAAGATCCGCACCAGAGTGGTACGGTAATCCTATTCTGGAGGTCATGTTACTTGACCATGGCGAACCTACGAACTATGAGGAAGCGATGATGAGCCCAGATTCCGCGAAATGGCTTGAGGCCATGAAATCTGAGATGGGATCCATATATGAGAACAAAGTGTGGACTTTGGTGGACTTGCCCAATGATCGGCAAGCCATAGAAAATAAATGGATCTTCAAGAGGAAGATGGACACTGATAGTAGTATTACTATCTACAAAGCTTGACTTGTCGCAAAAAGTTTTTCGACAAGTTCAAGGTGTTGAATACGATGAGATTTTCTCACTCGTATCGATGCTTAAGTCTGTCCGAATCATGTTAGCAATTGCCACATTTTATGAAATCTGGCAAATGGATGTCAAAACTGCATTCCTTAATGGATTTATTAAAGAAGAGTTGTATATGATGCAACCAGAAGGTTTTGTCGATCCAAAGGGTGCTAACAAAGTGTGCAAGCTCCAGCGATCCATTTATGGACTGGTGCAAGCCTCTCGGAGTTGGAATAAACGTTTTGATAGTGTGATCAAAACATATGGTTTTATACAGACTTTTGGAGAAGCCTGTATTTACAAGAAAGTGAGTGGGAGCTCTGTAGCATTTCTAATACTATATGTAGATGACATATTGTTGATTGGAAATGATATAGTAATTCTGGATAGCATAAAAGGATACTTGAATAAGAGTTTTTTCAAAGAAAGACCTTGGTGAAGCTGCTTACACATTGAGCATCAAGATCTTTAGAGATAGATCAAGACGCTTGATAAGTTTTTCAATGAGTACATACCTTGATAAGATTTTTAAGTAGTTCAAAATGGAACAGTCAAAGAAGGAGTTCTTGCCTGTGTTGCAAGGTGTGAAGTTGAGTAGGACTTAAAACCCGACCATGGTAGAAAATAGAAAGAGAATGAAAAGTAATTCCCTATGCCTCAGTCATAGGTTCTATAAAGTATGCTTTGCTGTGTACAAGACCTATTTTATACCTTGCTCTAAGTTTGGCAAGGGAATACAATTTTGATCTAAGATTAGATCACTGGAAAGCGGTCAAGAATATCCTTAGTGAGGACTAAGGAAATGTTTCTCGATTATGGAGGTGATAAAAGAGTTCGTCGTAAAGAGTTACATCGGTGCAAGCTTTTACACCAATCCAGATGACTCTAAGTCTCAATCTGGATACATATTGAAAGTATGAGCAATTAGCTAGAGTAGCTCCATGCAGAGCATTGTAGACATAGAATATTTTGCAAAATACATACGGCTCTAAATGTGACAGACCCGTTGACTAAACTTCTCTCACAAGCAAAACATGATCACACCTTAGTACTCTTTGGGTGTTAATCACATATCAATGTGAACTAGATTATTGAATCTAGTAAACCCTTTGGGTTTGGTCACATGACAATGTGAACTATGGGTGTTAATCACATGCAGATGTGAATATTGGTGTTAAATCACATGGCGATGTGAACTAGATTATTAACTCTAGTGCAAGTGGGAGGCTGAAGGAAATATGCACTAGAGGCAATAATAAAGTTATTATTTATTTCCTTATTTCATGATAAATGTTTATTATTCATGCTAGAATTGTATTAACTGGAAACATAATACATGTGTGAATACATAGACAAACATAGGGTCACTAGTATGCCTCTACTTGACTAGCTCGTTGAATCAAAAATGGTTAAGTTTCCTAGCCATAGACATGAGTTGTCATTTGATTAACGGGATCACATCATTAGAGAATGATGTGATCGACTTGACTCACTCCGTTAGCTTAGCACTTCATCATTTAGTATGTTGCTATTGCTTTCTTCATGACTTATACATGTTCCTATGACTATAAGATTATGCAACTCCCGTTTACTGGAGGAATACTTTGTGTGCTACCAAACGTCACAACGTAACTGGGTGATTATAAAGGTGCTCTCTGTGTGTCTCCGAAGGTACTTGTTGAGTTGGCGTATTTCAAGATTAGGATTTGTCACTCCGATTGTCGGAGAGGTATCTCTGGGCCCTCTGAGTAATGCGCATCACTATAAGCCTTGCAAGCAATGTGACTAATGAGTTAGTTGCGGGATGATGCATTACATAACGAGTAAAGATACTTGCCGGTAACGAGATTGAGCTAGGTATTGAGATACCGACGATCGAATCTCGGGCAAGTAACATACCGACGACAAAGGGAACAACGTATGTTGTTATGCGGTTTGACCGATAAAGATCTTCGTAGAATATGTGGGAGCCAATATGAGCATCCAGGTTCCGCTATTGGTTATTGACCGGAGATTTGTCTCGGTCATGTCTACATAGTTCTCGAACCTGTAGGGTCCGCACGCTTAAAGTTCGGTGACGATTTATATTATGAGTTATGTGTTTTGATATACCTAAGGTAGTTCGGAGTCCGGATGAGATCGGGGATATGATGAGGAGTCTCGAAATGGTCGAGACGTAAAGATCGATATATTGGCGACTATATTCGGACATCAGAAAGGTTTCGGGTGATTCAGGTATTTTTCGGAGTACCAGAGAGTTACGGGAATTCGCCGGGGGGTATATGGGCCTTATTGAGCTTTAGGGGAAAGAGAGAGGAGAGGTTGCGCGCCCCCCCAAGGCCTAGTCCGAATTGGACTAGGGGGAGGGGCTGCGCCCCCTCCTTCCTTCACTTCTTTTTTCCCTTTCCTTGACTCCTACTCCTACTACTCCCCAGGGCGCGACATAGAGAGGGCCGGCCCTCCCCCTCCTCCACTCATGTATATACGTGGAGAAGGGCACCCCTTGGAGACACAACAATTGATCATTGATCTCTTAGCGGTGTGCGGTGCCCCCCTCCACCATATTCCACCTCGGTAAAATTGTAGCGGTGCTTAGGCGAAGCCCTGCGTTGGTGCATCATCAACACCGTCATCACGCTGTCGTACTGATGGAACTCTCCCGGAAAGCTCTGCTGGATCGGAGTTCGTGGGACGTCATCGAGCTGAACGTGTGCTGAACTTGGAGGTGTTGTATGTTCGGTACTTGATCGGTCGTGTCAGGACCGGATTTCGGGATATTAATTTCCCAGAAAATGGCCCTTGTGCTCATCAGCCCCGGGATTACTGTTAGCTGATGAGGCACCAACTCGATACAGAAATTCCAAGCAAGGTACATAATATGCAGTACAAGACCATTCTGGCTTATGAGTATAACAAATGGTTTCTAGTGGTTGAAGCGGAAGCGGTTTGTGGATCATCAGCGTCTATGGGACTCCATTTCCCACAGGAACAGCTGACCAGGTTAACTCCTATCTTCGCGAGGCTGTTGTCACAATTGCGTGGGTTCCGGGGCTGACATTGCAACGCTCCTCTCCAAGCAAGAAATCTGGCCAAGACAATAGCCAGGGACAAGCCAGTGAGTACTTTGAATGTACTCGCAAACATTATGAACACGGGTATAATATAACAGACGATAATCATGCTCTGAAATATTCTATGATCACAATGTCAGTCATAAAATAAAATTCCTGATGCATGCCACAGTCAGGCGTCTGTGCGACACCACATAAAGGGCTTATAATGTAAATAAATAACAAACATGCCACAGTCGGGCGTCTCAGCGACACCACATAAAGGGCTTATACGAAAACAATCACATTGAATATCCAGGAGGTAGAACCGTCACAGGGATACTCAATAATCCAAATAATATAAAGGGTTAGTCCATAATAATAATAATCATAATCATAAGTCACAAGTCATGATCCATGTTCTGGTTTAGCGGTTTCTCCTCCGAAGACCGACACTAAGACCGACACTTGACCCATCCTGCATCGTAGTCCTTAACCATGGACACGGCTATTCGAATAGATTTAACCTCTGCAGAGGGTGTGCTCATTACCCACAAGTAACGGATTCCTTTAGTCCACCAGGACTTATTCCGTCTATGGTCTTTTAATTGAAAACACACCTGACCCGCACACACCAGCTTAACTTACCGGTGTCTAGAACCACCCAGGACACCTGTTAAGCGAAACTCTAAGTGGGGAGTCTACAACCTCGCGTAGCATGGGATCAAATTTATATCGCGCGCTCTAAGGGGTGCCCCCCTCTCGGTCCCAACCGGAAACACCCATGCCCCCGGACCAGGTGGCATGCCTACCGGATGCAGCCGGTATCTTCCACCATGGCCTCTCTGTACGGTGTGTGCTAGGACAGGGGTTGATAATTTACTGAACCGTACCCTACCTGTGGCAAGGACAAGTGGCAGTACGAAACAAGTATGGGGGTTACTGGAACAAGACTCGATCTATGGTCGACTTAGGAGGTTAAAGCATTTCCTGCATGGTTAGCACAAGAATCATATTTCACATCCATCAGACAGAACCACTACTCATCATACCTCCCCATGCCCCACCGGACATAACCGTCTCGACGAGGTGTTAGGGACAAGCTCGTGTCTACCCAAGACAAAGACTTTCCCGGATCCTTCCCGGTAGGCATGAGAGGCATATGAGGGTGATTGCTATCACGAACATATCAAATACCAACAGCATGAAAAACATCAATATGCACTTATGAGTATGATCTTATCATCGCATAAAATAACAAAATTTTCGAGACAGGGTGGGGTTGCAACTGTATCAACAACACAAGACAATATTATGCCAGGGTTCAGAATGCTTGCCTTCGAGTTGTGGAGAGGCAGGGTGCATTCAAAACTTTTGAAAGTTTTCTTCTCCCTCTCCATAATCCTATTTAAAATAAATTTGAATTAACACATACTTTCAAAACAGTACAAAAAAGTTGTTTGGAAAATTTTCAAATAAATATGAAAATAAACTAGACAATATTTGAGAGAGGTAGGTAAAAGAATCAACTCATTTGGAGTTATATTTAAAAAGTTATAGCCAATCAAAGGTTTGGTCAATTCTGTTTTTAAAATAAAACAGAAAAAAAAAACTTTTCGAATAAAAGGACACGTAGAAGATGTACTCCAGGATTACGCTTCCACTTACGCCTGTATGGGGCGGCGCTGGGTTACTGACAGTGGGTCCAGGGGGCTCACTGGTCAGGTTTGAATAGTCGCCCTCCCTCCTTCCTCCTCTGCCCGGGCGGAGGCGGGGCTCCGGCGATAAACGCCGGCGAACGGCGGCTCCTCGCGGGCTCCGGATGGCAGGGATGGATCCGCCAGGCTAGGATGGTAGGTGGTGGGGATGGAGGGAGTCGCCGGCGGCGAGCTCCGCGGCGGACGACAACTTCGGGTGAGTTTGGGGGTTCGGGCTACGATGGCTCCCCGTCGAGTTTGAGGTGTTGGGTGGCTCCGCGAGACCGAGGGGAAAAGAACAGGAGCACTGGATGGACGGGAGGGGTTCTGGCTGCGACTGAAAGGACCGGAGCGCGGCGGCGCCTGTACTGGCCGGAGATGGGGAAGATGGCTTCCCCCCCCCCCCCCCCCGATGATTACTCGCTGTGGGGGCTCTATGGGGTGGCTTGAGGTCGCCTGAGTGCTTGGATGAGCTCGGGGGCTCCTACTTATAGCGTGACTAGGTCGGTTCTGCGGCGGCCGGAGATAAGCTCGGCGAACCGCCTCTCTGTAGCTTGCAGGGCATCGTGGCGGCGACGGGCGCTAGCTGACGGGCTCGTGGATGAGCTCAGTCTGCTCCAGAGGGCAGCTGGCGCGCTGGGGTGGCTCGGGCGGCGCCGTCCAGGGCAGGAGCTGTCGGAGCGGCGGTGGCGGCTTGCGTCGGTGGCGCTGTAGGGCGCCAGGACAGGGCCAGGGCGGCTCTGCAGCGATGGAGGAGTCGGGCGCGTCGGCCGCGAGTGGGAGAGGCTGAACGAGCGCGAGCGCGACGGGCGATGGACGCGGGCGACTCGGTGCTGTGCAGGCAAAACGTGGCGCCTGGCGCGCCTAATGCACGACGCTGTGCATTGACAAAATGCCAACGCTTGCCAAGAGGCTCCAAATCACATGAGGGTTAGCAGGGTGGGGCTATAGGCTAGGGTAAAGCCATTAGACATGCTAGTTAGGCAAAGCAAGCAGGTCCAATGTACAAACCAGAAACTATGTCAAAACTGACCATGCACATAAGGTGTTTGACGAAATGCCAAGGGCATCTAGGCAACTCTTGGGGTGGTCAAAATCCCCAGATCAGAGTCTCTTTAGGTGTAGGTGATGGTGGTCAGGTTAGTTGGTCAAGACTAGAAACTTGATAGTGGAAGTTTTTTAGAAAATCATTTCTGGAAAGTAAAAGGCTTAGATTCATGGACCAAAAACACTCCAATAGGTCCATTCTCCTGGACTTAAGGGTTTTGCAGGGTGGTTGATAAGCAGGATAAAGATTATGGGCATTAGAGCAACAAAAAATAGAGTTGTTGTAGAAAAAGCCAAACTGGACCAGAGAGTAAAAGAGGATGTTTTGCTCAAATTTTCAAAGAACATTAGTGGGTTTTTGCACGAAGATGAATAATATACTCCTACTAACATCCCCTAATTTTTGTGGAAGTTTTAAAAGAATATTTAAATAGGTTGTTGTGCAAAATTGCAATCTGGACCAGATTTGAAAACTAGGGGTAGAGCTCAAAATTTCCAATGACTAAAAGACAATTTTTCATAAAAGTGATTTAGAGACATCACATGTCATCCCCAAATTTTGGTGGGATTTTAAAATGAATTTATCAAAGGGTTGCAGTGCAAATGGGACCCTAACTCTTATGAAAAATCATTTTTAGAGAAATAGAGCCCAGGGGGAAATAATTATATAAATAATCCCACTGATAAAAGAAATGTTTTATTGAGAGAATATGTGAGTCCAACAATAAATGGAAAGTTTTCACTTGGGGTGAAAACTCCATAACTTAGAAGAAAAGAGAGGTTCTGAGATAAAAAATAAATCCAGAAAAATGAAAAATTAATTTCCTGGCAAAATTTTAATAAACAAAACATGGTTAAATTTTTGGGGTATTCCAACACTACCCCCCATAAGAAAAATCTCGTCCTCGAGATTTGATAAGGGTTGTTTTGAAAAATATGATTCCTATTAGCTGAAACCAAAAGGTTTACTCATAGCACAAACTTTGAGTCGTCGGGGTTGGTTTTTGGTAACTACGCTCGGAACTAAAAATGCAACCGTACACCAACATACTTATGCATGGCTACTATTTAAAATAGGGGCCCACAAGCAAACATCATTTAATTATGGCGATACAGGATCACACAATTACAGGGCGTGGACATAGTAAGACTCGGTACTACTCGAGTGACTTAGTCTACTTCGTTTATATCTAGGTGGGCGTGCCTTGTGGACGTCGAGGCTTCTCCGCGGGTTTCACCGTCGGGATTAGCTGGAGGGGGTTGAGGGGCTGCAGGGTCGGGGTAGCAATGATGACCATCCCGGGATTGTTGGCCACAATCCCGTTGGAACGTGTTCCCAAAAGGCGACGAAGCACTTCTGGGGACATCAAAGTATTTTGGTCGATAGCTGGGGTTGTCCTCAGGGACTCGATCGGTTGTCCGAACAGCACGACTGGGTTGTCGGTGTCGGGCTCATCTTCTCTTCTCACCGGGGCTCGGCAAATCAGTTCTCCACGAGCTGCGATCAGATCAAGGGTGATTTGATCGGACAGTCCCTCTAGTGCACTTACATAGCGCACCAGATGCAACAATGCAGGATCCGTCTCGTGATCTCCGTTGGCAACCTGGGGTGGCCTACCATACCTGTCACGGCTGGGGTAGTAGTAGAACGAGTGACAGTTAACTCTGGGCGACAAGTGCCGGAGTTGAACTATAGCCTCTCGAGCAGCTAGTTGGATGGCTTGTGGCTCAAAGGAAGTTGTCCTTCCGGTGAACCTGTAGGAGCGTTCTGGCGATAGACCCCTACCATAGATGTGCACAGTGGCCTAGAATTGATGGCTCTCACCGCTCATGGGTCCTTGGTACACAACATATTCTGGGGGCTCTTCTAATGCAAAGGCACGGCGGGTGAGGTTTGCTAGCACGGTCACAAAACCTCCAAGGTTGTTTGTCGTGGTTTCATTGTGCACGACGGGGCCAGGCATTATAGCTCGGTTTGGGGAAGAGGTTGTGATGTGTTGTGTTGAGGCTAGCGTGCCCTTTTTATAGAAAAAGGGGACGGAGTCTTCCTTCGAACGCTTGCGAACGGGACAATTTAGGGGTCGGTCACTGGCGCGTGATCGACAGGCTAGGCTGATAGGTTGGGCACCGACTGCCAAAAGTGTCGGGGTCACTGTGTGGCTATCTTGCACGAGAAGCTTGGTTGGGGTTAGGTTAAGGTCTGGTGGGTTGGTTAACCTAGGTTTTTCGACTTGGCTAAGATAGGATTTGCCAATGGTCAGCCTGGCTCTGATACCAAGTTTGTCAGGACTGGATTTTCGGGATATTAATTTCCCAGAAAATGGCCCTTGTGCTCATCAGCCCCAGGATTACTGTTAGCTGATGAGGCACCAACTCGATACATAAATTCCAAGCAAGGTACATAATATGCAGTACAAGACCATTATGGCCTATGAGTATAACAAATGGTTTATATTGGTTGAAGACGGAAGCGGTTTGTGGATCATCAGCGTCTATGGGACTCCATTTCCCACAGGAACAGCTGACCAGGTCAACTCCTATCTTCGCGAGGCTGTTGTCACCATTGCGTGGGTTCCGGGGCTGACATCGTAACGCTCCTCTCCAAGCAAGAAATCTGGCCAAGACAATAGCCAGGGACAAGCCAGTGAGTACTTTGAATGTACTTGCAAATATTATGAACACGAGTATAATATAACAGACGATAGTCATGCTCTGAAATATTCTATGATCACAACGTCAGTCATAAAATAAAATTCCTCATGCATGCAAGCAGGTTATTTATATGCAACATGAATATGTAATAACAGGGTAGTAATAAAATGCATCGATCGGGTGTCTGAAGCGACGCCTCGAAGGGACAATAACATAGAGCAGGCCTCAGTCGGGCGTCTGAGCGACACCATATAAAGGGCTTATAAATTAAATAAATTACAAGCACGCCACAGTCGGGCGTCTGTGCGACACCACACAAAGGGATTATAAAGTAAATAAATAACAAGCATGCCACAGTCGGGCGTCTCTGCGACACCACATAACGGGCTTATAATGTAAATAAATAACAAACATGCCACAGTCGGGCGTCTCAGCGACACCACATAAAGGGCTTATACAAAAACAATCACAGTGAATATCCAGGAGGTAGAACCGTCCCAGGGATACTCAATAATCCAAATAATATAAAGGGTTAGTCCATAATAATAATAATAATAATCATAAGTCACAAGTCATGATCCATGTTCTGGTTTAGCGGTTTCTCCTCCGAAGACCGACACTAAGACCGACACTTGACCCATACCAGACTGTAGTCCTTAACCATGGACACGGCTATTCGAATATATTTAACCTCTGCAGAGGGTGTACTCTTTACCCACAAGTAACGGATTTCTTTAGTCCATCGGGACTAACTCCGTCTACGGTCTTTTAATTGAAAACACACCTGACCAAGACACACCGCTTAACTTACGGTGTCCGGAACCACCCATGACACCGTTGTTTAAACTCTAAGTGGGGAGGCTACAACCTCGCGTAGCATGGGATCAAATTTATATCGCGCGCTCTAAGGGGTGCCCCCCTCTCGGTCCCAACCAGAAACACCCATGCCCCCGGACCAGGTGGCATGCCTACCGGATGCAGCCGGTATCTTCCACCATGGCCTCTCTGTACGGTGTGTGCTAGGACAGGGGTTGACAATTTATCAAGTGTACCCTACATGGCGGGTGGACAAGTGGCAATACGAAACAAGTATGGGGGTTACTGGAACAAGACTCGATCTATGGTCGACTTAGGAGGTTAAAGCATTTCCTGCATGGTTGGCACAAGAATCATATTTCACATCCATGAGACAGAACCACTACTCATCATACCTCCCCATGCCTCACCGGACATAACCGTCTCGACGAGGGGTTAGGGACAAGCTCGTGTCTACCCAAGACAGAGACTTTCCCAGATCCTTCCCGGTAGGCATGAGAGGCATATGAGGGTGATTGCTATCACGAACATATCAAATACCAACAGCATGAAAAACATCAATATGCACTTATGAGTATGATCTTATCATCGCATAAAATAACAAAATTTCCGAGACAGGGTGGGGTTGCAACCGTATCAACAACACAAGACAATATTATGCCAGGGTTCGGAGTGCTTGCCTTCAAGTTGTGGAGAGGCAGGGTGCATTCAAAACTTTTGAAAGTTTTCTTCTCCCTCTCCATAATCCTATTTAAAATAAATTTGAATTAACACATACTTTCAAAACAGTACAAAAAAGTTGTTTGGAAAATTTCCAAATAAATATGAAAATAAACTAGAAATATTTGAGAGAGGTAGGAAAAAGAATCAACTCATTTGGAGTTATATTTAAAAAGTTATAGCCAGTCAAAGCTTTGGTCAATTCTGTTTTAAAAAAACAGAAAAAGAAAAAAAACATTTCGAATAAAAGGACACGTAGAAGACGTACTCCGGGATTACGCTTCCACTTACGCCTACGTGGACCGGCGCTGGGTCACTAACAGTGGGTCCAGGGGGCCCACTGGTCAGGTTTGACTAGTCGCCCTCCCTCCTTCCTCCTCTGCCCGAGCGGAGGCGGGGCTCCGGCGATCAACGCTGGCGAACGGCGGCTCCTCACGGGCTCCGGAGGGCAGGGAAGGATCCGCCAGGCCAGGGCGGTCCTCCCGGTGGTCGAGGAGGTGGCGGGGATGGAGGGAGTCGCCGGCGGCGAGCTCCGCGGCGGACGGCAGCTTCGGGTGAGTTTGGGGGTTCGGGCTACGGTGGCACCCCGTCGAGTTTGAGGTGTTGGGTGGCTCCACGAGACCGAAGGGAAGAGAATGGGAGCACTGGATGGACGGGAGGGGTTCTGGCTGTGACTGAATGGACCGGAGGGCGGCGGCGGCTTCCCCCCGACGATTACTGGTTGTGTGGGCTCTATGGGGGTGGCTTGAGGTCGCCTGAGTGCTTGCATGAGCTCGGGGGCTCCTACTTATAGCGTGACTAGGTCGGTTCCACGGCGGCCGGAGATAAGCTCGGCGAACCGCCTCATTGTAGCTTGCAGGGCATCGTGGCGGCGACGGGCGCTAGCTGATGGGCTCGTGGATGAGCTCAGTCTGCTCCAGAGGGCACTGGCCTCTGGGTGGTGGCGGCGCCTGGCCCGAGGCAGGAGCTGTCGGAGCGGCGGTGGCGGCTTGCGTCGGTGGCGCTGTAGGGCGCTAGGAGAGGGCCAGGGCGGCTCTGCCGCGATGGAGGAGTCGGGGCGCGTCGGCTGCGAGTGGGGAGAGGCCACAACGAGCGCGAGGCGACGACAGTGGGACGCGGCGACTCGGTGATGCTGCGTGCAAAAACGCGCCTGGGCGCGCCTAATGCATTTAACGCCAAAGCGCTCGGCAAAATGCCAACGCTTGCCAAGAGGCTCCAAATCACATGAGGGTTAGCAGGGTGGGGCTATAGGCTAGGGTAAAGCCATTAGACATGCTGGTTAGGCAAAGCAAGCAGGTCCAATGTACAAACCAGAAACTATGTCAAAACTGACCATGCACATAAGGAGTTTGACGAAATGCCAAGGGCATCTAGGCAACTCTTGGGGTGGTCAAAATCCCCAGATCAGAGTCTCTTTAGGTGTAGGTGATGGTGGCCAGGTTAGTTTGTCAAGACTAGAAACTTGATAGTGGAAGTTTTTGAGAAATCATTTCTGGACAGAAAGTAAAAGGCTTAGTTTCCTGGACCAAAATTACTCCAATAGGTCCATTCTCCTGGACTTAAGGGTTTTGCAGGGTGGTTGATAAGCAGGAGAAAGATTATGGGCATTAGAGCAACAAAAAATAGAGTTGCTGTAGAAAAAGCCAAACTGGACCAGAGAGCAAAAGAGGATGTTTTGCTCAAATTTTTCAAAGAACATTAGTGGGTTTTTGCACAAAGATGAATAATATACTCCTACTAACATCCCCTAATTTTGGTGGAAGTTTTAAAAGAATATTTAAATAGGTTGTAGTGCAAAATTGCAATCTGGACCAGATTTGAAAACTAGGGGTAGAGCTCAAACTTTCCAATGAGTAAAAGATAATTTTGCATAAAAGTGATTTAGAAACATCACATGTCATCCCCAAATTTTGGTGGGATTTTTAAATGAATTTATCAAAGGGTTGCAGTGCAAATGGGACCCTAACTCTTATGAAAAATCATTTTTAGAGAAATAGAGCCTAGGGGAAAGTAATTATATAAATAATCCCACTGATAAAAGAAATGTTTTATTGAGAGAATATGTGAGTCCAGCAATAATTGAAAAGTTTTCACTTGGGGTGAAAACTCCATAACTTAGAAGAAAAGAGAGGTTCTGAGATCAAAAATAAATCCAGAAAAATGAAAATTTAATTTCCTGGCAAAATTTTAATAAACAAAACATGGTTAAATTTTTGGGGTGTTACAGGTCGGATCGTGAAGACGTACGACTACATCAATCGTGTTGTGCTAACACTTCCGCTTTCGGTCTATGAGGGTACGTGGACAACACTCTCCCCTCTTGGTTCTATGCATCACCATGATCTTGCGTGTGCGTAGGAATTTTTTTGAAATGACTACGTTCCCCAACAAAATCAATATGCTTACCATTCTTCACTATCATGATTCTACAAATTTGTTTGATTTTGAGTAGATCAAACTAGCATTGTTGAAGACCATTTTCAATCTTGTATTCTTTCCCAACAATTTCTTGCCAAAACACTTCTTTGCTTTCAAGATTTCACCACCACTCACAGAGCAAACTGATATCAATTCTCTCCAGTTTTTCAATGCCAAGCCCTCCTTTCATTTCTGGGTCTACAAATAACAAACCATTTGACCATATGGTATTATTTTTCTATACACCCTCCTTGCCAGAAGAATTCCCTGATAGCTTTTTTTGTTCTGCCCAAGTTAGAGCATCTACAGCTAGACTTGGCAAATCTGCCCCCCTACATGCCCGCGGGCGCGTTCGCGTACAGCGCCCACCGGCCCCTCATATATTGCGTCACACATGTACATACCTCAAATGCCGATCCTCGAATCCATGTAATCCATGCACGTCGATCATACAATACAAATTGTCTGAATTCAACAGTTTGAAACGAACCAAGCAAATCATAGTTCAGGAAACCGGACATGCAAAAATGAAATCAATGTCCGAGCATGATGGATGGCTTCGGATCACTGTCCGGGCACCTGCTCCGAGCGAAATGCGTCCTCTCTAAGAGGTATGCGTCCTGCTCGTCCTGCTCCGCCTGCATCCGGGCCGCATGATCCGCTGCCTTTGCCGCCCTCGCCGCCTCATACTCCCTACGGTCGTTGATCTCATTCTTCTTATGAACAAGCCACTGTTGGGGAACGTTGCAGAAAATAAATTTTTCCTACAGTTTCACCAAGATCCATCTATGAGTTCATCTAGCAACGAGTGATAGGAGTGCATCTACATACCTTTCTAGATCGCGAGCGGAAGCGTTCAAGAGAACGGGGTTGAAGGAGTCGTACTCGTCATGATCCAAATCATCGATGACCAAGTGCCGAACGGACAACACCTCCGCGTTCAACACACGTGCGGAGCGGATGACGTATCCCGCACTTTGATCCAGCAAGGAGGAGGGAGAAGTTGAAGAAGATCCAGCAGCACGACGGCGTGGTGGTGGATGCAGCAGGGTTCCGGCAGAGCTTCGCCGAGCTTCTGCGAGAGGGAGAGGTGTAGCAGGGGAGAGGGAGGCGCCAAGACTTCAGGGTGCGGCTGCCCTCCCTCCCCCCCTTTATATAGGCCCCCTGGGGGGCGCCGGCCCTGGAGATGGGATCTCCCAAGGGGGGCGGCGGCCAGGGGGTGGAGTGCCCCAAGGCAGTGGAGGCGCCCACCCTAGGGTTTCCAACCCTAGGCGCAGGGGGCCAAGGCGGGCGCACCAGCCCACCAGGCTGGTCCCTCCCCACTTCATCCCAGGGCCCTCCGGGATAGGTGGCCCCACCGGTGGACCTCGGGACCCTTCCGGTGGTCCCGGTACAATACCGGTGACCCCCGAAACTCTCCCGATGGCCAAAACTGCACTTCCTATATATAATTATTTACCTCCGGACCATTCCGGAACTCCTCGTGACATCCGGGATCTCATCCGAGACTCCGAACAACTTTCCGTTTGCTGCATACTCATATCTCTACAACCCTAGCGTCACCGAACCTTAAGTGTGTAGACCCTACGGGTTCGGGAGACAGGCAGACATGACCGAGACTGCTCTCCGGTCAATAACCAACAGCGGGATCTGGATACCCATGTTGGCTCCCACATGCTCCTCGATGATCTCATCGGATGAACCACGATGTCGAGGATTCAAGCAACCCGTATACAATTCCCTTTGTCAATCGATGCGTTACTTGCCCGAGATTCGATCGTCGGTATCCCAATACCTCGTTCAATCTCGTTATCGGCAAGTCACTTTACTCAGATCGTAATGCATGATCCCGTGACAGACACTTGGTCACCTTGAGCTCATTATGATGATGCATTACCGAGTGGGCCCAGAGATACCTCTCCGTCATACGGAGTGACAAATCCAGTCTCGATCCGTGACAACCCAATGAACACGCTCGGAGGTACCAGAGTGCACCTTTATAGCCACCCGATTACGTTGTGACGTTTGGTACACCCAAAGCACTCCTACGGTATCCGGGAGTTACACGATCTCATGGTCTAAGGAAAAGATACTTGACATTGGAAAAGCTCTAGCAAACGAACTACACGATCTTGTGCTATGCTTAGGATTGGGTCTTGTCCATCACATCATTCTCCTAATGATGTGATCCCGTTATCAATGACATCCAGTGTCCATAGTCCGGAAACCATGACTATCTATTGATCAACGAGCTAGTCAACTAGAGGCTCACTAGGGACATGTTGTAGTCTATGTATTCACACGTGTATTACGATTTCCGGATAATACAATTATAGCATGAATAAAAGACAATTATCATGAATAAGGAAATATAATAATAATCCTTTTATTATTGCCTCTAGGGCATATTTCCAACAGTCTCCCACTTGCACTAGAGTCAATAATCTAGTTACATTGTGATGAATCGAACACCCATAGAGTTCGGTGTTGATCATGTTTTGCTCATGAAGAGAAGAGGTTTAGTCAACGGATCTGCGACATTCGAGATCCGTATGCACTTTGCAAATTTCTATGTCTCCATCTTGAACATTTTCACGAATGGAGTTGAAGCGACGCTTGATGTGCCTAGTCTTCTTGTGAAACCCGGGCTCCTTGGCAAGTGCAATAGCTCCTGTGTTGTCACATATGAGTTTGATCGGCCCCGACGCATTGGTTATGACTCCTAGGTCGGTGATGAACTCCTTCACCCAAATTGCTTCATGCGCTGCCTCCGAGGCTGCCATGTACTCCGCTTCACATGTAGATCCCGCCACGACGCTCGCTTGCGGTACTGCACCACCATCGCTTCCACCATTCAACATATACACGTATCCGGTTTGTGACTTAGAGCCGTCCAGATCTGGTCGAAGCTAAGCGCCGACGTAACCCTTTACGATTTAGCTCTTCGTCACCTCCATAAATGAGAAACATGTCCTTAGTCCTTTTCGTGTACTTCTGGATATTCTTGACCGCTGTCCAGTGTTCCTTGCCGGGATTACTTTGGTACCTTCCTACCAAACTTACGGCAAGGTTTACATCAGGTCTGGTACACAGCATGGCATACATAATAGACCCTATGGATGAGGCATAGGGGATGACACTCATCTCTTCTATATCTTCTGCCGTGGTCGGACATTGAGCCGAGCTAAATGTCACACCTTGCAATACAGGCAAGAACCCTTTCTTGGACTGATCCATTTTGAACTTCTTCAATATCTTATCAAGGTATGTGCTTTGTGAAAGACCTATGAGGCGTCTCGATCTATCTCTATAGATCTTGATGCCTAATATATAAGCAGCTTCTCCAAGGTCCTTCATTGAAAAACTCTTATTCAAGTAGGCCTTAATGCTGTCCAAAAGTTCTATATCATTTCCCATCAAAAGTATGTCATCTACATATAATATGAGAAATGCTACAGAGCTCCCACTCACTTTCTTGTAAACGCAGGCTTCTCCATAAGTCTGTATAAACCCAAACGCTTTGATCATCTCATCAAAGTGAATGTTCCAACTCCGAGATGCTTGCACCAGCCCATAAATGGATCGCTGGAGCTTGCATACTTTGTTAGCATTCTTAGGGTCGACAAAACCTTCCGGCTGCATCATATACAGTTCTTCCTTAAGATAGCAGTTAAGCTATCCCGTTTTGACGTCCATTTTCCATATCTCATAATCATAGTATGCGGCAATTGCTAACATGATTCGGACGGACTTGACTTAAGCTACGGGAGAGAAAGTCTCATCGTAGTCAACCCCTTGAACTTGTCGATAACCCTTAGCGACAAGTCGAGCTTTATAGATGGTAAGATTACCATCCGCGTCCGTCTTCTTCTTAAAGATCCATTTGTTTTCTATCGCTCGCCGATCATCGGGCAAGTCTGTCAATGTCCATACTTTGTTTTCATACATGGATCCTATCTCGGATTGCATGGCTTCAAGCCATTTGTTGGAATCTGGGCCCGCCATCGCTTCTTCATAGTTCAAGGTTCACCGTTGTCTAACAACATGATTTCCGTGACAGGGTTGCCATACCACTCGTGTGGAACGTGTCCTTGTGGACCCACGGTTCAGTAGCAACTTGATCCAAGTACCTTGATCATCATCAATAATTTCCTCTCCGATCGGTGTAGGCACCACAGAACATTTTCTGAGCTGCACTACTTTCCGGTTCAAGAGGTAGTACTTCATCGAAGTTCTACTTTCCTCCCACTTACTCCTTTCGAGAGAAACTCTTTTTCCAGAAAGGATATGTTCTTGGCAACAAAGATCTTGCCTTCGGATCTAAGGTAGAAGGTATACCCAATGGTTTCCTTGGGGTATCCTATGAAGACGCATTTTTCCGACTTGGGTTCGAGCTTTTCAGGTTGAAGTTTCTTGACATAAGCATCGCATTCCCAAACTTTTAGAAACGACAGCTTAGGTTTCTTTCCAAACCATAATTCATACGGTGTCGTCTCAACGGATTTAGACGGTGCCCTATTTAAAGTGAATGTAGTTGTCTCTAGAGCGTATCCCCAAAATGATTCTGTAAGAGACATCATAGATCGCACCATATCCAATAGAGTGCGATTACGACGTTCGGACACACCGTTACACTTAGGTGTTCCAGGCAGCGTAAGTTGTGAAATGATTCCACATTTTCTTAAGTGCGTACCAAATTCGTGACTTAAATATTCTCCTCCACGATCTGATCGTAAGAATTTTATCTTTCGGTCACGTTGATTCTCTACTTCATTCTGAAATTCCTTGAATTTTTCAAAGGTCTCAGACTTGTGTTTCATCAAGTAGACATACCCATATCTACTTAAGTCGTCAGTGAGAGTGAGAACATAACGATATCCTCCGCGAGCCTCAACGCTCATTGGACCGCACACATCAAGATGTATGATTTCCAACAAGTTGGTTGCTCGCTCCATTGTTCCGGAGAACGGAGTCTTGGTCATTTTGCCCATGAGGCATGGTTCGCATGTGTCAAATGATTCATAATCGAGAGACTCTAAAAGTCTATCAGCATGGAGCTTCTTCATGCGCTTGACACCAATGTGACCAAGGCGGCAGTGCCACAAGTATGTGGGACTATCATTATCAACTTTACATCTTTTGGTATTCACACTATGGATATGTGTGACATCACGTTCGAGATTCATTAAGAATAAACCATTGACCATCGGGGCATGACCATAAAACATATCTCTCATATAAATAGAACAACCATTATTCTCGGATTTAAATGAGTAGCCATCTCGTATTAAACGAGATCCAGATACAATGTTCATGCTCAAACTTGGCACTAAATAACAATTATTGAGGTTTAAAACTAATCCCGTAGGTAAATGTAGAGGTAGCATGCCGACGGGCGATCACATCGACCTTGGAACCATTCCCGACGCGCATCGTCACCTCGCCCTTCGCCAGTCTCCGCTTATTCCGCAGCTCTGCTGTGAGTTACAAATATGAGCAACGGCACGGTATCAAATACCTGTGAGTTACTACAGTAATCGGTAAGGTACACATCAATTACATGTATATCACATATACCTTTAGTGTTGCCGGCCTTCTTGTCCGCTAAGTATTTGGGGCAGTTCCGCTTCCAGTGACCCTTCCCTTTGCAATAAAAGCACTCAGTCTCAGGCTTGGGTCCATTCTTTGACTTCTTCCCGGCAACTGGCTTACCGGGCGCGGAAACATCCTTGCCGTCCTTCTTGAAGTTCTTCTTACCCTTGCCCTTCTTGAACTTAGTGGTTTTATTGACCATCAACACTTGATGTTCCTTCTTGATTTCTACCTCTGCTGATTTCAAAGATTGAAAATACTTCAGGAATAGTTTTCACCATCCCCTGCATATTGTAGTTCATCACAAAGCTCTTGTAGCTCGGTGGGAGCGATCAAGGATTATGTCAATGACCGCCTCGTCAGGAGGTTAATGTCCATTTGGACAGGCGGTTGTGCAACCCAGACATTTTGAGTATGTGCTCACTTGTGAACTATTTTCCTCCATCTTACAACTATAGAACTTGTCGGAGACTTCATATCTCGACCGGGCATGAGATTGGAAAACCATTTTTAGCTCCTCGAACATCTCATATGCTCCGTGTTGCTCAAAACGCTTTTGGAGCCCCGGTTCTAAGTTGTAAAGCATGCCGCCTTGAACGAGGGAGTAATCATCAAGACAAGACTGCCAAGCGTTCATAACGTCTTGGTTCTCTCGATGTGTGCTTCACCTAGCGGTGCTTCTAGGACATATTGTTTCTTGGCTGCTATGAGGATGATCCTCGTGTTCGGACCCGATCCGAATAATTGCTGCCATCATCTTTCAGCTTGGTTTTCTCTAGGAACGCGTTGAAGTTCATGTTGACATGAGCGTTGGCCATTTGATCTACAAGACATTTTTGCGAAGATTTTAGACTAATGTTCATGATAATTAAGTTCATCTAATCAAATTATTTAATGAACTCCCACTCAGATTTGACATCCCTCTAGTCATCTAAGTGTTACATGATCCGAGTCGACTAGGCCGTGTCCGATCATCACGTGAGACGGACTAGTCATCATCGGTGAACATCTCCATGTTGATCGTATCTTCCATACGACTCATGTTCGACCTTTCGGTCTCTGTGTTCCGAGGCCATGTATGTACATGCTAGGCTCGTCAAGTTAACCTAAGTATTTTGCATGTGTAAAACTGTCTTACACTCGTTGTATGTGAACGTAGGAATCTATCACACCCGATCATCACGTGGTGCTTCGAAACGACGAACTTTAGCAACGGTGCACAGTTAGGGGAAACACCTTCTTGAAATTATTATGAGGGAACATCTTATTTACTATCGTCGTTCTAAGTAAATAAGATGCATAAACATAATAAACATCACATGCAATTAAATAGTAGTGACATGATATGGCCAATATCATATAGCTCCTTTGATCTCCATCTTGGGGCTCCATGATCATCTTGTCACCGGCATGACACCATGATCTCCATCATCGTGTCTCCATGAAGTTGTTTCGCCAACTATTACTTCTACTACTATAGCTAACGGTTTAGCAATAAAGTAAAGTAATTACATGGCGTTGAATCAATGACACGCAGGTCATACAATAATTAAGACAACTCCTATGGCTCCTGCCGGTTGTCATACTCATCGACATGCAAGTCGTGATTCCTATTACAAGAACATGATCTCATACATCACAATATATCATCCATCATTCATCACAACTTTTGGCCATATCACATCACAAGGAAATTGCTGCAAAAACAAGTTAGACGTCCTCTAATTGTTGTTGCATCTTTTACGTGGCTGCAATAGGGTTCTAGCAAGAACGTTTTCTTACTACGAAAAAGCCACAACGTGATTTGTCAACATCTATTTACCCTTCATAAGGACCCTTTTCATCGAATCTGCTCCAACTAAAGTGGGAGAGACAGACACCCGCTAGCCACCTTATGCAACTAGTGCATGTCGCCGGTGGAACCTGTCTCACGTAAGCGCACGATGTAAGGTCGGTCCGGCCGCTTCATCCCACAATACCGCTGAAGCAAAATAAGACTAGTAGCGGCAAGAAAGTTGACAACATCTACGCCCACAACAAATTGTGTTCTACTCGTGCAAAGAGAACTACGCATAGACCTAGCTCTGATACCATTGTTGGGGAACGTTGCAGAAAATAAAAAATTTCCTACGGTTTCACCAAGATCCATCTATGAGTTCATCTAGCAACGAATGATAGGAGTGCATCTACATACCTTTGTAGATCGCGAGCGGAAGCATTCAAGAGAACGGGGTTGAAGGAGTTGTACTCGTCGTGATCCAAATCACCGATGACCAAGTGCCAAACGGACAGCACCTCCGCGTTCAACACACGTACGGAGCGGATGACGTCTCCCGCACCTTGATCCAGCAAGGAGGAGGGATAGGTTGAAGAAGATCCAGCAGCACGACGGCGTGGTGGTGGATGCAGCAGGTTCCCAGAGCTTCACGAGCTTCTACGAGAGGGACAGGTGTAGCAGGGAGAGAGGCGCCAAGACTTCAGTGCGGCTGCCTCCCTCCTCCCCTTTATATAGGCCCCTGGGGCGCCAGCCTGGAGATGGGATCTCCCAAGGGGGCGGCGTGTGGGGGTGGAGTGCCCCAAGGCAAGTGGAGGCGCCTCCCACCATAGGGTTTCCAACCCTACGCGCAGGGGGGCCAAGGGGGGGCACACCAGCCCACCAGGGGCTGGTCCCCTCCCCACTTCAGCCCACGGGGCCCTCCGGGATAGGTGGCCCCACCCAGTGGACCCACGGGACCCTTCCGGTGGTCCCGGTACAATACCGGTGACCCTCGAAACTCTCCCGATGGCCAAAATTGCACTTCCTATATATAATTATTTACCTCCGGACCATTCCGGAGCTCCTGACGTCCGGGATCTCATCCGGGACTCCGAACAACTTTCCGTTTGCTGCATACTCATATCTCTACAACCCTAGCGTCACCGAACCTTAAGTGTGTAGACCCTACGGGTTTGGGAGACAGGCATACATGATCGGGACTGCTCTCCGGCCAATAACCAACAGCGGGATCTGGATACCCATGTTGGCTCCCACATGCTCCTCGATGATCTCATCGGATGAACCACGATGTCGAGGATTCAAGCAACCCCGTATACAATTCCCTTTGTCAATCGGTACGTTACTTGCCCGAGATTCGATCGTCGGTATCCCAATACCTTGTTCAATCTCGTTACCGGCAAGTCACTTTACTCGTATCATAATGCATGATCCTGTGACCATACATTTGGTCACCTTGAGCTCATTATGATGATGCATTACCGAGTGGGCCCAGAGATACCTCTCCGTCATACGGAGTGACAAATCCCAGTCTCGATCCGTGTCAACCTAACAGACACTTTCGGAGGTACCTGTAGTGCACCTTTATAGTCACCCAGTTACGTTATGACGTTTGGTACACCCAAAGCACTCCTACGGTATCCGAGAGTTACACGATCTCATGGTCTAAGGAAAAGATACTTGACATTGGAAAAGCTCTAGCAAATGAACTACACGATCTTGTGCTATGCTTAGGATTGGGTCTTGTCCATCACATCATTTTCCTAATGATGTGATTCCGTTATCAATGACATCCAATGTCCATAGTCAGGAAACCATGACTATCTATTGATCAACGAGCTAGTCAACTAGAGGCTCACTAGGGACATGTTGTAGTCTATGTATTCACATGTGTATTACGATTTCCAGATAATACAATTATAGCATGAATAAAAGACAATTATCATGAATAAGGAAATATAATAATAATCCTTTTATTATTGCCTCTAGGGCATATTTCCAATAGCCACTTCTTTGCATGCTCATCCAAGAGGGTTTTGTCTGCGAACATGATCTTCGCATCCTCCTTGTCCCATGCAAGCTGCAACCTCTCCTTCTCAAGCGCAATTTTGCCAAATGTCTTGGCCTTCTTGAGTTCCCATTTGATCGCCGCCTCTTGCTTCTCCAACTCGATCTTCTCCCTCTCAATTTCGAGCTTCTTCTCCACCCTCTTCCGGTCCCACTCCATCCTCTCCTTTTGAGCATCCAACATGAGCTTGTACCTCTCCTCTTTCTTGTTCTCCCTTACCGAAAAATGCCCGTCCATGTGGACGACGTTTTTGTAGCCGCGGCATCATGGGAGGCCCGTGCTTTCTCCCACTTGTTTCCCGTGACTTGTCGGTTATCCTCTGGCATGATGGCTCTTTCATTCGCGACGACAACATCGTCCTCTTCATCGTCCAACTCAATTGGTTGGTGGGAGCTTGAGCCTTCATTCCTCCACTTGCCGGACTTGAGATCGGCCACAAGTTGGTTCCACTTCGGCATGCCATTCAATATGATCCATCAATGGCTAAAAGCAAACAACTTCTTCTCCACCTGATGATACAAAGTGGCTTCCGCCGCCATCTAGCAAACAACATATGTATGAGCAGGAGGATGCAAACACAAGAAGCATATGCAATGACAACAAGATGAAGCAATTGAGCTTACGTGAGTTGCCACTCCCATCCCACTTTGAGGGTGTTTGTTCACTTGTGAGTTGTAGCCGATGTACTTGTTTACTTCCCCTTGAATGATCCCCCACTGATGTTTGAGAGATGCCACATTGCGGGTGGTCACGATAGGATGCGGCTCCACGTACTCCTTTTGTTCGTGATACTCCTTCCAAATTTTCTCCCAATACTTGTTCCCTTTTTACTCGGTGCCGCATATTGGATCCATTGTTGTGATCAACCAAGCTTTGACCAACAAGATGCCCTCAAATCTTGAGAATGCCGGACTTCTTGCCTTTGCCGTCTTGGTCTTCTTCTTCTCCTTGCTCGGATTGGGATCAGATGTTGTCCAACTTCAAATGTGGTGCTGCCCTCCAATTCATACTCCATTTTAGTCGGATCTTTATTGTCATTGATCATGTTCAACAAGAACGCCTCCTACATGATCATGGTTTGCGCGCATTCATCATGTGCGAAATAAACTAGTGGTCTATGCAAATTTTGATCCGACAGGAGCAAAGAAAACGTATCGACTCTTGTTCTGTCAATCCATCAAATATGTCGAGGGCAGCCTGGGTGCCGCCGGTGCCCATGCTCATCCGCGCCCGAACAAGCTACGGCGAGTCACATACGTCGACCGCCGACATCTACATGGACGGAAAGCTCTCCGGAATGGCTCAGCCGGCTGAGAATCCTCCTCTATCCCAACGGGTTCGGACGGCGTAATCTGCGTCGACGCTCAGATGGAAGGGGTGCAGGGTTCCGGCCGCGGCGGGGGAGATAGCCGCTCGTCCATGTCCGAACCTCCCAAGGCCGCTGTCTCCCTCTCTCGCTGCCGGCGTTGCCGCAACTTCCGGGCAACGTTCTCCGCCTTGCAAGACGGAGCCGGTGAAGGAACGCCGACGGACGAGGTGGACTACGTCTCCGTCGCGGTGGTCGGGGACGGGCTAGACGACATCTCCGGCGGGTGGATTGGGACCGGTGTTGACGATGGGGAGCAAGGGCGGAGGATAGCGAGGGCTCAGGCGCGGGAAAGGTCGGAGGGCGGCGAAAGGAGGAGGAAGAGTTTGGTGGGTTTGGTGCAATTTACGATGGGGTCTGGCTGTCGGGTCCGAAGTGGCAGGCGTGCACGAACGCCCCCATATCCACCCCATATTTGGGATGGATATGAGGGGTGCCAGTCAGTCAGGCATTTGAGGCCCGTTTAAGGAGCCCATCTGCGTCGAAATTTCATGACCGATCAGTCAGCGAGCGCCCCGCCCGGACGTATGAGACAAGTACTCCCCCCGGTCCTTTTTAGTTCGCATATTAAATTTGTCTGAAGTCAAGTCTCGTAAAGTTTGACCAACTTTGTAATGCCAACATTCACAATGTGAAATCAATACTAGTAGATGCGTCATGACTTAAAGTTTTATATTGTATAACTTTATTGTGGTAGATGTTGATATTTTTCCATATAAGTACGGTCAAACTTTGTGAAGTTTGACTTCAGACAATTCTTATATGCAGAGAAAAAGGACCGAAGGGAGTATGAGGCGCCTGTCAGTAGATGCTCTTAGTCTTGGGAAACCTGTACATGGAGAAGCAAATAACAGGCATGCTAGCTAAGCATGCATTGATCCTGGTTTTCCTGTTATGACATTCTTACATGGCGCCTACCAAATGAGCCGGGTTAATGAACCGAGATGGTTTTTAGTTAATCGACCAAATTTCGTATAAATAGTGGAACACCTATCAGCATGTGGGTCGTCCTTAATGGAACATTCTTAATATCCTTAGACTCGTCTTACACGTTTGTCATGCGTTTTCTTTTCTTATGAAACTAAAAATCGAGGCACTTATAGCGGAAATAATATAAACAAGAAAGAATCAACGAGAGGTTTGATGGTTACAAGGATGGTGGTGCCCTTCGTTCATCAGGGATGAAACCTCGGATTTTGATAGCAAGCACTAATCTTGAAACTCCATTACTATCTCAGTCTTCCGTCCACCGATGAAGTATACCTGCGTTCATGCGCATGTGCATCTAAAATGTACTCCCTCTGTTTCATAATACGTATAAAAACATTTTTAACACTATACTAATGTAAAAAATGCTCATATATTATGGGACGGAGGAAGTACTATTTTGTTTAAAAAGAATCACACAAAATAAACATCGAAGGACCAATACGTTATACTAATCGCCGCGCGGGGCCTGTCCGCGTGGGCGCCCCATCGCAACCGACCAAGCGACTTTCGGTGATTATCCTCGTTTTCCTAATCGTCCGACGCGGGGCCCGTCCGCGTGGGCGCACGACGCTCCACGACGTCCGGGGAGCCATCTCCAACCTCCATGGCCCTGCCCGCGCTGCAACCAGCCAAGCCACCCATCCAACGGTGCCGGATGGCGCTCCAGCGCACCGGCGAGCCGCGCCGGGCCGTCCGATTGCGGCCGTGGACCACCGATTGCTGTCGTTAATTATGGAACCATGGTGTGGGGTGGACTCGCGGTAGCCGTTGACGTAGCTTTTGGTGCGGCGATCGAAGTGTTATCCTAACGTAAACTAAGATTAAACATTGCATGTCAACGTCCATGGCCAGGGATTGCACTAAGCACTCGACTGTTTTTGCTTTATAAGACGGTTTTGTTTAGAATTGAATTGATGATGGGTGGGCGGTGGGGTCCGCTGCCCGTTGTTGACCTCGACATCTGTGCTCGCAGAAAAGGAGGTGAGATGTTGACATCGCAATTTTCAAGCGAAAATTCTTTTGTCCGAGTTTTTGTGTGTGTGTGTGTGACAAAAGCAGCAGAGCAAGAAGAGGAGATGCACCGGTGGTGGCCTGGCTGTACTAGCGTGACTGCGCGAGGCTGACGTTCAGAACTCATCCTAGGGCACGGCTATATATCTCGCCTACTGTGATGCTCTCTTTCGTCCCACATCAACAATTTTTCGAGTGGAGGCATTACTGGGCCGGCCAAATGTGGGTTCCTGCGCGAGCGGTTTTTAGACACATTTTTCTTTGCATTATTATGGGTGGTTTCGGTGTTGGTTTTCATCGGTTTTTCTTGTAGTTTTCCTTTTTTTTTTGTGTTTCTTTAGCGGGTTTCTCTGGTTTTCATGTTTTTTCTTTTTCTTTTCTTTTTCTATCGGTTTTCTGCCAGTTTTCAATTTCTTTTGGGTTTCAATTTTTTGTGTTCTTTAACGGTTTTCTTCAAAATATTGCATTTTTACTTTTTATTTTCCTTTTCCTTTTTTCCTGTTATCAATACATGTAGTATTTTCATACACATTGTACATTTTTCTTATACATCATGAACATTTTCTTATACCCATTTAACATTTTTCAAATGCATGATTAACATTTTCTTCAATATATCTTTTGATGTATACTTTTTTTCATACACATCTGCACCTTTTTGTATACATTTGAAATACTTTTATACATATTTAAGAAAATTCAAATACATGATTATCATCTTTCAAATGCTAGCTTTTGTACATTTTTAATACGTATTATACATTTTTCAGATACATGTTGAAATAATTTTTAATTATCTGATATTTTATAAAACTACGTGATTTTCTTTACATTGTATAATTTATTTAAATGTCACAACCATATTTTTGAAACCCGTGAATATTTTTTTAAACTATAACATATATACAAACATTTTTTAATTACACAAAAAATCCCTAGATTTTTTTAAAAATGCTATAAACATTTTGTAGTTACACATACATTTTTTTTATCATTGCATAATTGTTTTAGAATATCATGTGCAATTTTTTAAACTCATGAACATTTTTTGAATGTCACAACATTTGTTTGCATACTATCAACATTTTTATAATTTCGCTAGCAATTTTGCATTATCATTTTAAATTTTGCGGCTTTCTAATTTTAAAAAGTAAATTTATCTTTGGTAATTATGTATATTTTAGAATATTTCCATGAAGTCAATGTGCAATGCATAGAGTTTAGAGATCTGCTACATTGTTCTCTGTATATGTGAATTTTCTTTCTTCTTCATTTTATTGCTTCCCCAAAGAATAGATACAAAACAGATACTACTAGTATTATTTTGCTCTCGCCCTACGCCATGAACTTTTGTTTACATGGTGCGCTCCTTCTCCAAGTCAATCTTTCGAGCTCTGATCCTCCTCAAGTTCGTCCATTGGGACGGATTAGACGGAACTCCGGCGTAGATTCCTGCCAGCTCCTTGCGGCGGCAAGATTAGGATTTCTCGTCATGCGTACGCAACGGTGATATTTGGTGTCAAGTTCTTCAGATCGATTTAAGGATTCAACGGCGACGATTGTGGCTCCGGAGCGTTAGTCCTTAGGGGCACGTGCACGAAGACTTTCCGTCTATCATCGACAAGGTCAGGACGGCTCTGGTATGGGAGCGTGGGCGGCTCGTCTGGCTGCAGATGATCATTCGGTGGTTCATGAACCTCGATGTAATTTTATTATGTTTGATATGTTTTATACTTTCGGTGAATCTTTATAATAGATCAAATCTTTTAAAAAAATGTTGTTTCAATCAGCTCAAACCACAGTTTAGGAGCCGCGTGTATGCACAGATGCGTGTGCTGGAGTATTTCCTTGTACTACTTTTACTTACAACAACACCGAGATGAGTGCTAGATATATCCATTTTAGCGACAACTAATTCTGGATGGTGAGAGTACCAGTTTGTGGCTCGTGTGCCACCCCAATTCCATGCGTGATATCAGTAAGTTGTAAGTTGCCATTCTTTTGTCGCACTGATCCGAATCCAACAAGTGGCCCGGGGCATGTATGTTTGAGGTTTCCAGCTTGGTTGGAACATGGCCCAACTGATGAGTTTCATTTTAATTCTCTCGATCATATATGAGAGTCGGTAACTGGATCAAAATAAATTCCATATTCTCATGATACCTCTTTTTTTGCGGGGATTCTCATTATCTCATGATACCTCTAACGCGACCATTGCCCTGCCAACAAGCTGCTCTTCTATTACTTTTCGGTCTTTTTTAGTCTGTATACTAGCAAGAGGCCCATGTATTGCACGGAACATCAAGATGAATTTATACGAGTTGTTTATCTTGTGGGAGACAAAGATGAACAAGGAAAGGGCTTATTTGCAAATATGGAGAGAGGTGCGGGTATGTTTTTGCAAAATGGCCATACTTTGCTTTCTATCCCTCAGATATAGATTGGACGGTCTATATTGCAGGATGGCAGACACACCATCATCATCAACTCGATTTTTTTATAAGAAGCAGAGATAAGTTTTGTCTGAAGTCAAAGTTTCTCAACTTTGACCAAACTTATATAAAAAAGTACTAGTATTTACAATGTCAAATCAACATTGATAGATTCATTATGAAATGTAGTTTCGTAGTATATATATTTGATATTGTAAATGTTGATAATTTTTAATATAAATTTGATCAAACATTGTAAAGTTTGACCTGACAAAAATCTAATATGCGGAGTAAAAAAGGACCGGAAGGAGTATATCATCATATGAAGTTCCGTGCCAGTTATCTGAAAGCAAATTCAAGATGAATTTGCTTTACCTTCGCGTTCTGAATGTGAATATGGACCTTCTTTTCCAGCAACTTGCTTGTAGGTTACTCTCTTTTGGCAATTGGGCCGCTTCGGCCGAGCGAGACAGCCCCTGCTGGGCAGCGAAAGGGCCTCCGCATCGTCTCATGGACAAGGCAAGGGGGATGCCAGTTGAAGCATTATTGAATCCACTAATGTGGGCATTGTGCGCATGGCAGCTAGGGACTGACCGCTTTGTCTACTGAGCAAGCGCAAGTGTTCCTCAAATCGCGCAACAACTCCCTTCCGAGGTCACTCGATTTGCACGACGAAAACATCGGAGCGCACACACACACACACACACACACACCACTACTGACGTTCACTCAATCATCTTCAGATGAGGTCGTGCACAGACTACATCACCCAATATATGAAACCAACGGGGAAAAAACAGTAGAACAAGCTTATGGCCCAACGGATACCTGCGTTCCAACCGTCGGTCGGGTCGGCCCCCCCACGCACTACTCCCAGCTCTGCTCCGCTCCGTTCTCTGCTCGTATAAAGCAAGCCAGGCCCAACAGACGCAACGAAACACCACAGCTCGCACTCACTCCACATTAGCGAACCATCACCGGGAAGCACTCATGGGGGCGAGGCAGCGCGGCGAGAGAGGTGGTATGTCGACGACGACCACGAGGCCGAGGCTGGCGGACGCGGCGTCATGGTGCCTCGCGCTGTCGGCGCTGGCGGCGCTGCTGCTGGTGTGCTCGCTCGGGGAGACGTCGGAGGCCACGGCGGTTGTGCGGGGCGCGTCGCTGTCGGCGCGGTGGCGGCCGTGCGAGGAGATCTACGTGGTGGCGGAGGGGGAGACGCTGCACGGCATCAGCGACCGGTGCGGCGACCCCTACATCCTGGAGCTCAACCTGCACGTCCACGACCCCGACGACGTCTTCCCCGGCCTCGTCCTCAGGATCACGCCATCCAGCCCGAGGCCGTCCATCCCCGCTAGCCCCCCGTAGGTAGACCTAGGAAGAAGAAGAGTTTAGTTTGATTGTTCTCAAGAATCATTCCAGTTCGCTCTGAAGAACTCTGATTTACGACAGAGTTCACTGACGGATAGTATATGCCTGGTTTCCTTGTAATTATTCTCTTGTGCGTGGGAAATTGGCGAGGCCTAGTGCACTCGTTCTGATTTGATATGCTTTGTTCTGCTGAATCGTTGGGCCGCGGAGCAGAAGAGGCGTCACGTGTGGTTAGTTCGCTCATTAGCGCAGTCTCTGGCTGCGGTTAGTTCGCTCGCTCTATTTCGGTTTTCATCGTTTTCTTTCCCTTTTCACTTTCTTTTGTTTTCTTTATTATTTTTATTATTCATCAGGTCTTTTGGTCTCTGTTTTTTTTATTTCGCTAAACTTTGTGTCTTTTTTCACTAACTACTCTTCTCTGATTTTTCTTTCATCTTTACACGTTTGATATTCGTTTGTTTTTTTCTTGGTTTCTTCATATTATTCGGTTTTCTTTGCTTCTTTTTTCTTTGTCGGGTCTTTTAACACATGTCTATTTTCTCGCAGCTACACAATGTATATTTCTAGCGCACACGTGAAATATCTTCTTGAGAGAGTTCAGATATTTTTAAATACATGGCGCACAATTTTTTTGAACACAATACAATAGCAGATACTCACGCCACACAGCCGATATTAAGCCGGCATAACGTCTTGAGATTGATGAAGCCACCATTGACGTCCCCTGGTTTACAGGAAAGACTGCTCCCACTAGCGAGTCCAATGGGCAGGCTCCAACACGCTAAAACTGCCCTCCGGAAAAAACGTTTTTTTAACTACTAGTATAACATTAACAAATAATCATCTAACTTACTGGATGCACATGAACATGACATACAAATGAGCATGGAGTCACAAGCATATACATAGCATTAAAATAATAATTACATGAACAAATAATTATTCAAATATTCAAGTGAAAACTATGGCTATTTCAATGCCGTCATGCAAGTGGCTGATGTGGCTTGCCTGGGCTTGATGGATTCATCGGGAAGAAGTGTGTTGAGCTTGCGGAAAGATTCGCCGGAAAAGTTTCTCTCTCAAAGGGGGCTCAATATAAGGCAGGGGCAAAATGGCCATTTTTTGAATGTTTCAACATCATGAAAATGGTACCATCAGAATGGGCTCGATGAATAAAGAACGTGGGCTTTGGAATCACCTGATTCGGAGTTATGGTTGCAAAGTTAGGTTGTTCATTCGTTAGGCAGAAAAACAAATAAATTGTGGACGCGGAGTAACTGCACGCGAGCTGAAATGCGCCCGTTATCAGCAGCGTCGGTTAGCGTCTCTTGATGTGTGCCAATATTTTATACGAGCTTTGGTTGTCTTCCAGAAATCGATAGCTGTGGCGAAATACGTATGCGACAGCGTCGGGTAGTGGGCTAACTTGACGAACGATGGCAAGAATTAACGCTCGGGTGGATGGCAGTTTGCCGCTGGAGACTGGAAAGGTGTTCCATGGATCAGATTCGGACCTGCTGTCTGATACGTGGATCGGGAAGTGCGCTTTACCGCCTGGCCGCTCCGGGGTCGAATTGAATGCAGGCTCTTCAAGGCGACCATTGTGAGATAGAGGTCAGGAGCGGCGGCGGCGGCGATCCACTATGGATTTTTTTATGCAACCGATTGGCAGGTTTGTGGATCCTTTCTTCGTCGCTGAGGTTGTCTGTTTTTTGGGGGCGTTGCCTTACCTGATTGAGTGCGATTGCTTTTCCCATGTTAGATCTGCTCTGCTTGAGGAGGCAGAAGAGAGTCTCATGCCTTTCCCTCTAGTTGCGAAAGACGGTGTGCTGGCGGAGCCGGACCAGCATTAGCACCCCCCCCCCGACCGCCCCGGGTAGAACAAGAGAGGGCGAGCGCGCGCGACCGTCTTTTGTCAGCGCCGACGCAAATCCTGCTAATGGGCCGGGAATCGGTCGGCAGGCGGACGAAAAGCGGACACTCGTCCGTTTGGATGAGCGCGAGCGGCCCGCCTATCCGTGGCAAGGGTGGCTCCCAAGACCAGGGCGTGGGAGCCCGGATTCGGCATCATCTCTGGGTGATCAGCTCTGCTCCAACTGATAGGCTTCTTGGACCAGTGCATGAACTCTGGAGTATCTGATGCTACTCCATTCACTTCTTGCTGCTGCAGCCGTCTGCTGCTTCAGTCGTCGGCCACACTGGTGAACACCACATAAGCTCCATGCTCTTCTGGGTACTCGTCTTGCCTGCATGGCTCGGCCGACCGATTCTTTGGGCGATGGTGGAGGTGGTGGCCCAAAGAGCGGGGAGGCAGGAGGCCGTCTCCCTTGGCGATCCTGGTGAGCCAGTGACACTTCCGGGTGGTGTGGTTTGACGGCTTCGCGCCGCTATGGAACTTGCAGGGACCATCTAGAGTCTGCTCGTAAGAGAAGACGACAACTAGTTGGACTTGCCGCCTTTGTGTCGCTTGGCCGGAGGCTGCCCCTCTGGCTGCTGGTCTTCGACTGTCGCAACCCGTCGGCTGCTGGAAGCCGGCTGTTGGGCCTTGCGCCAGGATCGTTCTTGTTGCCGCCGACCGGGCGTCTCCAGCCGGAGTTCTGGGAGCCTGAGGGGCCACTTTTGCCAGTCGCACTAACTTCAATCTCCGCCTTCATGGAGGAGCCGGCTGTGGCGTACTTGTCTGCTATGATCAACAGCTCGTCGAGGGTCTCCGGCTCGTCGCAAAGGAGCTTGTGCTTGAGGAGGGTGCCTTCTTTGCACCCGTCGGTGAAGTACTCGATAGCTTGCACCTCGTGCACGCCCTCGCAGGAGTTCCGAAGCTCGGCCCAACGCGTGAGGTAGTCGCGGGTCGACTCGTTGGGGCCTTGCACGCACAAGGAAAGCTGGCGAGGCTTAGGAGGTCGCTTGTACGTGCTTGTGAAGTTGCGTACGAAGGCTTCGGTGAAGTCGACCCAACTGTTGATGCTGCGGGGCTTCAGGCTGTTCAACCATGTCCGGGCCGTGCCCTAGAGCATGAGCGGAACATACTTTACGGCAACACGCTTGTTGCCGTTTGCTATGTTGACGGCTGTGGAATAGTCGACCAGCCAGTCTTCCGGCTTCACGGAGCCGGTGTACTTGGGCGTATCTCGGGGGAGCGTGAACCCTCTGGGAAAGGGTTCGTCTTGGATGCGAGGCCCGAAACAGGGAGGACCCAACTCGTCTTCTTCTTTCAGCGCCAGGGATCGGTGGAGTCGGTCGATCCGGTGGCGGGTGTCGTTTTCTCCGACTCCCTCTCGGCGGCCAAGGCGGTCCCCGAGAGTCGGATGCTCGACGGGTGGCGGGGAGACTCGCCTTTCCTTGCGAGGAGGAGGAGGCAGATAGTCGTCCCGCCGTTCCACTGCTCTTGGGCGGCCGTCTTGGTCGCGCTCGATGGAGACATGAGTCCGACTGTGGCTGACAGCCGGATCCTTGTTTTTTCTTCCGCGGACACCGCCCGCCGGTGTCCGAGACGCCGCGCTTTGGTCTCGCGGGAGGTACGTCGTCGTTTGTCGCTGCGGGCGCCTAGGCGGTAGCCGGCCTCGCTTCTGCGCTGGCAGTTGCCGAGGAGCTGCTGGACTCGCTCCATCATCAGGCGGCGCTCTTCTCCTTCGAAGTTGTCCAGCTCATCCGCCGCCGCCTGGGCGGCGCGGATGTTTTCCGTAGGCATGGCGTACACATGGCGATTGGCCCGGAACAGGTTGGCGATGCCCACGCCGCGCTGCTGGACCGCGCCTAGGCGGCTAGGCCCAGTCGGGGCCGGCGAGCCACCCACAGCGTGATCTATCTCACGCTGGTAGGCTTCTGACAAGCGCGTCATGCTTGCCAGCTTTCTCGCGCCTTCGACGAGCTGAAGGCGGCGTGCCTCCAACATCTCGGGGTCAGCGTCTTCCGGAATAGGCGCGGTCAGGTCTCGCAGAGCCGCGTCGAGGGGGTCATGAGCTCCTTCGCCGAAATGCTCGCTATAACCGATGACGAGCACCTCTGTGACGGTGCTTCCGCCGCTCCCCTCGTGAGGGAGCGGCTCGTCGTAGACCACCACGTTGGTGGGGAACGCGTCGAGCGACGCGGTGTCGGAGTCGACCAGCATCGGGTCGGTGGAGCCTACAGACTCCAAGTCCGCGGCAGGCTCGCCGGCGACGTGGAGTTGCTCGAGGAGGCCCGCGAGGAGGCTCTCGGGGCCGCTCGTGCCTGCGTCGGACGCAGGCTCGTCGGAGAGGCGAACCTCGCCGACAAGTTCGGGCGAGGCAGCTCGCCGTTAGGGATCTCAGCGCCGTGCAGTAAGGCCGGGCGCAGACTCCGTCTGGCGTGTCGGGCTGGCTGCACTCGCCAGGAGGAAAAGGGTTCCCGCCCAAAGTGTGTCTCCGGACGACGGTGCACCTAGCCCCACGGTGGGCGCCAAATGTCGGGGGTTGGGTGCGACATATGCCAAAGGATGACTTATCATGGTGGGGGCGAGTAGAACGTCGCCGGTGCCTGGAAACGGGATGAGGCGAAGGCATGCACGCGGGTGGATCTTACCCAGCCTTCGTGGCTCTCCGTGGAGATAATACCCCTACTGCTGCTCTGCGGGGTCTCCGCATGATCACTATGGCAAAGTGGGTACAAGGTTGCTCCTTGAGCTGTTCGAGGTGAGGAAGAAGGGCACGGCTACCTCTTCTCTCCTCTCTGTGTGTGTCTACAACTATTAGGATCCAACCTCTTGCATGGGTGCCCCGGGGGGTTTATATAGGCCTACCCCCCAGGGGTACAATGGTAATCCGACTGGGCGCGGGTCCCAGTCGTCTGTCTCCGCCGCCGTCCTCACCGGCTGATCACCGGGGCCCGCCGACTAGTGGGCCCCACCGACGGTCCAAGATAAATGACAAGTTCGGCCCGCCATGAAGGGTCTTGCCGGCTGCGGATTCTTTGTAGCTGCGCTTCTAATGACGCGGCTTGGTCATGGGGTCATGGCAACGGTGCCGCCGCTTTGACGGGCGATCCTTCCATTGCCATTATTGTCTTCGGTTAATGGCGTGCGGAGCCCATGGGAGGGGCCGGCCGACTCGCTGGGGCCGACTCGGTGGGTCCGTCTGGTGGCGCTCGCCGTTCAGACTCCCCGCCGACAGCGGGTCCCGCCGTCTTCGGTCGCATGACAGACAGCCGTGGGCTCAGGGCGCCGCCCACGGGGCTGATGTCAGGGCCGGCGTGGCAACAGTGCCGCGCCGGACGGAGATCTCCGTCAGTACGGCGCACTGTGGCCATGCCTGCCCTTAGTGAACGGGGCAAGGATGGGCCGCGCGGCGGCCGTACCCCGTCCCGTCCGTAGTTGCGTAGGCAGGAGGTGGTTGAAGTCGCGGGCCGTCTCCCCCTAGTCGGCTTCTCTGGAGGCTTGCCAGTTGGGAGTCGGCTTATCTTGAAGTCGTCTCTGGGACTCGGCCTTGAAGGGCAGTCGGCGGCTCTGCCGCCGACTCTCAGAAGGCGGCTCTTCGTCGTGGGGTCTTGAGGTGCGCAGCCTGCCCCGATGTCTAGAAAGGTCCGGGGGCTCGGGTTTGCCTACCCGTGGCCCATTACTCCGACAACCACCACAACACTGACCGAAACTCCCCGTTCGCCAAAACCAACGTGGCGCCGAATTGGGTCCTGAACGCCCCGGCCTGGCCACCACGTGGGCCGTTGACCGCTCCGTCACCACCGCAGAGACGACCGCAAGGCTTCGCCGCCGCTTTGATGGCGAGTTCACCAAGATCGGTGAGGATTGGCCACTTATAGACTGCTACACCAACACCGCCCACGGCAAGACTGCCGCCAGGGCTCCGACGGCTACATCAATAGGGCTCTACAGGCTACATCGATAGTGGTCGTGGTGGCCCTCCGCACCACGTAGAAGTAGGCGGAGCGGCTCCTCCGTGAGCGGCAGACAGCTGCCGAACAAGGCTGTCGCGGCCTACCGACGCCGTTTCGACGCTAGAGGGACGGCGACAACAACACGAATGGCGATGACGGTGTGGTAGTGTAGGCGGCCACGCATACAAAGTGGTCGTTGGTTATTGGGTTTAGGTTTTTCTAGCTTTTTAGTTTTAATGTAAATTATGACCGAATTTGAATGGTATTCACCGTGCTTGCATGAATTACGACAACGAGGCACCACCGCCGCTTTGACATCGAGTTCGTTAAGATCGGCGAGGAGTGGTCGCTTAGAGACTGCTACGCCAACACCGGCCGCGGCAAGGCTACCGCCAGGGCTCCGAAGGCTACATCGACAACGGTCATGGCGGCCCTCCGCACCGCGCAGCAGTAGGCAAAGCGGGTCCTCTGCGAGCGGCAGGCAGCCGCCAAAACAAGGCTGTTGCGGCCCTCCGGTGTTGTTCCGCAGCTGGAGGGACGACGATGATGGCACGGATTTGCGATGACGGTGCGGCAGGGTAAGGCGGCCACGTGTACAAGATGGTCGTCGGTTATTGGGTTTAGATTTTTCTAGCTTTTTAGTTCTTATGTAGATCATGACTGAATTTGAATGAAATTCGCCGTGTTTGCCTGAATTACATTTGGAAGTATACAGACATTATTGGATGGGCCGGCTTCCACATCCATGCCCTTGGACTTGTCCTTCTTATGTGTGCATACGGGTCTTACCCTTTTCTGCACGACAGCATGGCTCGGCCCTTGGGCTTATCAATAATGCTAAACATACAAAGAGTTACACGCAATTACACGCTGACTAGGCTTTTTTTTCATCGACTGTCGCAACCTACCGGCTGCTGGAAGCCGGCTGTTGGGCCTTGCGCTTGTGATCATTCTGTTGCTGTCGCCGACTGGCGTCTCCAGCCATAGTTCTGGGAGCCTGAGGGGCCACTTTTCCAGTCGCACTAACTTCAATCTCCGCCTTCATGGAGGAGTCGGCGGTATGGCATTTGTTCCGCTATGATCAGCAGCTCGTCGAGGGTCTCCGGCTCGTCAGAAAGGAGCTTGTGCTTGAGGAGGGTGCCTTCTCTGCACCCGGCGGTGAAGTACTCGATAGCTTGCACCTCGTGCACGCCCTCGCAGGAGTTCCGAAGCTCGGCCCAGCGCATGAAGTAGTCGCGGGTCGACTCGTTGGGGCCTTGCACGCACAAGGAAAGCTGGCGAGGCTTGGGAGGTCGCTTGTACGTGCTTGTGAAATTGCGTACGAAGGCTTCGGTGAAGTCGACCCAGCTGTTGATGCTGCGGGGCTTCAGGCTGTTCAACCATGCCCGGGCCTCGCCCTGGAGCATGAGCGGAACATACTTTACGGCAACACGCTTGTTTCCGTTTGCTATGTTGACGGCTGTGGAATAGTCGACCAGCCAGTCTTCCGTCTTCACGGAGCCGGTGTACTTGGGCGTATCTCGGGGGAGCATGAACCCTCTGGGAAAGGGTTCGTCTCGGATGCGAGGCCCGAAACAGGGAGGACCCAACTTGTCTTCTTTTTTCAGCGCCAGGGATCGGTGGAGTCGATCGATCCGGTGGCGGGCGTCGTTTTCTCTGACTCCCTCTCGGCGGCCAAGGCGGTCACCGAGAGTCGGATGCTCGACGGGTGGCGGGGAGACTCGCCTTTCCTTGCGAGGAGGAGGAGGCAGATAGTCGCCCGCCGTTTCCATCGCTCTTGGGCGGCCCGTCTTGGTCGCGCTCGATGGAGACATGAGTCCGACTGTGGCTGACAGCCGGATCCTTGTTTTTTCTTCCGCGGACACCGCCAGTCGGTGTCCGAGACGTCGCGCCTCGGTCTCGGCGGGGAGGTAGGTCGTCGTTCTGTCGTTGCGGCGCCTCTGTGCGGCGGACGGCCTCTTTCTGCGCGGCAGCCGCATCGAGGAGCTGCTGGACTCGCTCCGTCATCAGGCGGCGCTCTTCTCCTTTGAAGTTGTCCAACTCGTCCGCCGCCGCCTGGGTGGCGCGGATGTTCTCCGCAGGCGTGGCGTACACAGGGCGATTGGCCCCGAACAGGTTGGCGATGGCCACGCCGCGCTGCTGGACCGTGCCTAGGCGGCTAGGCCCAGTCGGGGCCGGCGAGCTGCCCACAGCGCGACCCATCTCACGCTGGTAGGCTTCTGACAAGCGCCTCATGCTTGCCAGCTTTCTCACGCCTTTGACGAGCTGAAGGTGGCGTGCCTCCAACATCTCGGCGTCAGCGTCTTCCGGAATAGGCGCGGTCAGGTCTCGCAGAGCCGCGTCGAGGGGGTCATGAGCTCCTTCGCCGGAATGCTCGCTATGACCGATGACGAGCACCTCTGTGACGTTGCTTCGCCCGCTCCCCTCGTGAGGGAGCGACTCGTCGTAGACCACCACGTTGGTGGGGAACGCGTCGAGCGACGCGGTGTCGGAGTCGACCAGCATCGGGTCGGTGGAGCCTACAGACTCCAAGTACGCGGCAGGCTCGTCGGCGACGTGGAGTTGCTCGAGGAGGCCCGCGAGGAGGCTCTCGGGGTTGCCCGTGCCTGCGTCGGACACAGGCTCGTCGGAGAGGCGAACCTCGCCGACAAGTTCGGCGAGGAAGCTCGCCGCGCAGGCGATCTCAACGCCGTGCAGCGCGTCGGTGCAGACTCCGTCTGGCGTGCCGGGCTGGCTGCGCCGCTGTGGAGGAAAAGGTTCCCGTCCAAAGCAGGTCTCCGGACGACGGTGCACCTAGCCCCACGGTGGGCGCCAAATGTCAGGGGTTGGGTGCGACATATGCCAAAGGATGACTTATCATGGTGGGGGCGAGTAGAACGTCGCCGGTGCCTGGAAACAGGATGAGGCGAAGGCATGCACGCCGGTGGATCTTACCCAGCTTCAGGGCCCTCCATGGAGATAATACCCCTACTGCTGCTCTGCGGGATCTCCGCATGATCACTATGGCAAAGTGGGTACAAGGTTGCTCCTTGAGCTGTTCGAGGTGAGGAAGGAGAAGGGCACGGCTAGCACTTCTCTCCTCTCTGTGTGTGTCTAAAACTATTATGGTCCAACCTCTTGCATGGGTGCCCCGGGGGGTTTATATAGGCCTACCTCCCAGGGGTACAATGGTAATCCGGCTGGGCGCGGGTCCCAGCCGTTTGTCTCTCTGGTCGCCGTCTTCTCCGCCGACTGTTGGGGCCCGCCGACTAGTGGGCCCCACCGACGGTCCAGCATGTGGCCGACAAGCCTTGCCCGCCGCGGGCGGGTCTTGCCGGCTGCGGATTACTGTAGCTGCGCTTCTAATGACGCGGGCTTGGTCATGGGGTCATGGCAACAGTGCCGCCGCCTGACGGGCGATCACTGTTGCCATTCCGTGTCTTGTCTGGTTAATGGCGTGCGGAGCCCATGGGAGGGGCCGGCGGACTCTCGGGGGCCGACTCCCAGCGGGTCCGTCTGGTGGCGCTCTCGCCGTCTTCTGCACTCCCGCCGACAGGCGCGTCTCGCCGTCTTCGGGTCGAACAGACAGGCCGTCGTGGGCTCAGGGCGCCGCCCACGGTGCTGATGTCAGGGCCGGCGTGGCAACAGTGCCGCACTTGCCGGAGATCTCCGTCAGTACGGCGCACTGTGTCCATGCGTGCCCTTAGTGAACGGGGCAAGGATGGGCCGCGCGGCCGTACTCGCCCCGTCCGTGAAGCGTGAGGCAGGAGGTGGTTGAAGTCGCGGGCCGTCTCCCCCTAGTCGGCTTCTCTGGAGGCCGCCAGTTGGGAGTCGGCTTATCTTGAAGTCGTCTCTGGGACTCGGCCTTGAAGGGCAGTCGGCGGCTCTACCGCCGACTCTCAGAAGGCGGCTCTTCATCGTGGGGTCTTGAGGGGCGCAGCCTGCCCCGATGTCTAGAAAGGTCCGGGGGCTCGGGTTTGCCTACCCGTGGCCCATTACTCCGACAACCACCACAACATCGATCAAACTCCCTGCTCGCCAAAACCAACGTGGCGCCGAATTGGGTCTGAACGCCCCGCCCGCCACCACGTGGGCTGTTGACCGCTCCGTCACCACCGCAGAGACGACCGCAAAGGCTTCGCCGCCGCTTTGATGGCGAGTTCACCAAGATCGGTGAGGATTGGCCACTTATAGACTGCTACACCAACACCGCCCACGGCAAGACTGCCGCCAGGGCTCCGAAGGCTACATCAATAGGGCTCTACAGGCTAAATCGATAGTGGTCGCGGTGGCCCTCCGCACCAAGTAGCAGTAGGCGGAGCGGCTCCTCCGCGAGCGGCAGACAGCTGCCGAACAAGGCTGTCGCGGCCTACCGACGCTGTTTCAACGCTAGAGGGACGACGAAAACAACACGAATGGCGAGGACGGTGTGGTAGGGTAGGCGGCCACGCATACAAAGTGGTCGTTGGTTATTGGGTTTAGGTTTTTCTAGCTTTTTAGTGTTAATGTAAATTATGACCGAATTTGAATGGTATTCACCGTGCTTGCATGAATTACGACAACGAGGCACCACCGCCGCTTTGACATCGAGTTCGTCAAGATCGGCGAGGAGTGGTCGCTTAGAGACTGCTACGCCAACACCGGCCGCGGCAAGGCTGCCGCCAGGGCTCCGAAGTCTACATCGACAACGGTCATGGCGGCCCTCCGCACCGCGCAGCAGCAGGCAGAGCGGCTCCTCTGCGAGCGGCAGGCAGCCGCCGAAACAAGGCTGCTGCGGCCCTCCGGTGTTGTTCCGCAGCTGGAGGGACGATGACGATGGCACGGATTTGCGATGACGGTGCGGCAGGGTAAGGCGGCCACGTGTACAAGATGGTCGTCGGTTATTGGGTTTAGATTTTTCTAGCTTTTTAGTTCTTACGTAGATCATGACCGAATTTGAATGAAATTCGCCGTGTTTGCCTGAATTACATTTGGAAGTATACATACATTATTGGATGGGCCGGCTTCCACATCTATGCCCGCGGACTTGTCCTTCTTATGTGTGCGTACGGGTCTTACCCTTTTCTGCACGACAGCATGGCTCGGCCCTTGGGCTTATCAATAATGCTAAACATACAAAGATTTACATGCAATTACACGCTGACTAGGCTTTTTTTCATCTACTAACCAGTCACAAACTTGCCTCCCCCTGATTTTTAAGGGGGGTGGGCTGCCTCCCGATTTATTAATCAATTAAATTAACTCTCTTTGTAAAACCTTATAACTTATTTGAACGTGTAGCATTACTCCTGGCCTTATCTTCCAACGGATACTTGGCTCCAACGGCCCGCCCGTCGGGCCCCACTACGCACTACTCCCTCCCTCTTGCTCTGCTCATATACACCCCCGACCCAACGGAACGAAACGAAACACCAGCTCGCTCACACTCAGTCGCCAGAGAAGAGCATCAGCCCATCACAGCGGCCAAATTACCACGAGCGCACGTGCGTGCACTTGCACTCATGGGGGCGAGGCAGCACGATGGGAGTGGGGGTATGTCGACGACCACGAGGTCGAGGCTGGCGGCGGCAGCGGACATGGCGTCGTGGTGCTTCGCTCTGTCGGCGCTGGCGGCCCTGCTGCTGGTGTGCTCGCTCGGGGAGGCGGAGGTGGTCATCGTAAGCGGCGTCGGCTGTCGGCGCGGTGGCGTCCGTGCGAGGAGATGTGCGTGGTGGCGGAGGGCGAGACATCGCACGGCATCAGGCGACGGTGCGGCGACCCCTACAACCTGGAGCGCAACCCGCACGCCCACGACCCGACAACGCCTTTCCCGGCCTCGCCCTCGGGATCACGCCTCCAGCCCGAGGCCGTCCGTCCCCGTTAGCCCCCCGTAGGTAGACCAAGGAAAAAGAAGAGTTTGATTGTTCTGCAGAATCATTCGAGTTTGCTACGACGAACTCTGATTTACGAGCAACCCCGGTACTCCCAGTACTAGTACACAGTTCACTGATGGATGATATATAAGCCTCGTTCATGATAGGCCAAGCTAGGTGCACAGTGCACTCGTTCAGATTTGACCTCTGCTTTGGTTCGGCTGCCTGAATCGTTGGGCGGTCGTGTGGGTGGTGACGAACGGGGGCACTCAGCAGCACTGCCCGACCGCTGCGTACGACCGCAGCCGTTCATGATAGGCAACTGACAATTTTGATTGTGAACGAAATCAGATCACAGAATGAACTGCCCGCAAAAGTATTTCACATAGCTGACCTTTTTGTGTGGCACCCGCCACGCAGGCGCCACATCCTACGATGCAACGCCTATCTCTGGGGTGTTACACCTTTGTCCATCGTGGCAGCCCCTAGGCCTGCATCCATCAGTGCAGCGCCTCAGAGCTAGGCGCCACACATGTAATGTGCAGGGACGAGACTTGCCTGCTCCCTGCGCGTGCTTCCATCCCTACTCCCGCGTACGTGGCTTGATTTGATTGGAACAAAATAAGGCTTGGCCCCACCCCCTTAAAATCAGGGGGGAGATGAATAGATTAGAAAGGAAAAAAAGGACAACCGTAGGATGAAGTGGGTGCATGGATGGGAGCATGGGAAGGGAGCAGACAAGCCGGATCCAATGTGCAGCGCCTAGCGCTCGGGCGCTGCACTGTGACTTATCCAGCCGCAACAGCCCTCTCCTCCCCCACCCACATTGCACCACCAGTTACAGAAACGCGGCGGCGACCCTCTCCTCTCACCCTCTCAATCCCCTCTCCCAAATCCTTCAGATCTGACGATTTGGTCCGTGGATTCCTTCACCAATCCATCCTCGAAGGTACTTTCCTCCGATCCTCTTCTTTCTATCCATATAATGTATGCTATTTTGAAGATTTTGGGGAACCCTTGTTTGATTTGATTAGATTGGAATGTTGCATGTATTAAAATCTTGCATGTATTAGATACCTAATTTTGCAACCCTAGTTTAGTTGATTTTATTGAGAAGCTATGGTTTGGATACATAGGTTGACATGTTATTTCTATGAAAATGGAAAAGATATTTGTATTGAATCTTGCATGAAGTAGGCCTAGTTTAGTTTATTTGTGTTGAAATTATATTCGTATTGACAAGAATGCTTTGGATACATATGCTTTGAATTTTGCATATAGTAGTTTATTTGTATTCAAAAGATAACCGTGTTGACAAGAAAGCTTTGTTTCAAATTGTTAGATGGTTTGGCTTCTCGATGATCACTGGGACAAACAACACCGGTCGTACGCTATGTCGGTGGAGCAGCGGGTAATAATGAAAGTGGCCGGTATTATGAATTTCGTGTTTATTTCAAAAACAAATGCCCCATATGTAAATTTATGATTTGTTTGTTTGTAGGAGCTTGCACCTCTGAAGTTTCGGTCTCATGGGGTCAACCTTGGGGGGATGCGCTATGATGAGTGATACACACCGTATGTAAGGGAGGCAGGACTTCTCCCTTTCATTCAGTTGGTCAGCCGGTCGACGCCACCCAACAATGATGCAGCAATCACGGCGCTTATTGATCGTTGGAGGCCGGAGACACACAGTTTCCATCTTCGGACCGGGGAGATGACCGTGACACTCCAGGATATTGTTATGATCACCGGTCTTCCTATCAAGGGGAATCCTCTATGTATGAACACCGATTCTGATGGGTGGCGCGCGCAGATGCATGCCCTTATCGGTATGGTTCCTCCGGAGCCTCGGGAACCAGAAGCAGAAGACAAGAAGAAGGAAAGAGTCGCAGCTGGTGCTCCTTTCACGTGGATTAGATATCACTTTGCTGAGGAAGCTAATGAGTATGAGGTCAATACACATGCTCTTGTCTACATGTGGTACGTGATATCCAGGACTATGTTTGCTGATGGCACAGGCAAGAATGCTCCATGAATGTGGCTGAAGGCGTTGACCGTCTTAGATAGCAAATGGAGTTGGGGTTCGGCGACACTGGCTTACTTGTATAGACAGGTATGAAGTTGTTTCTTTTTCACTTCATTGCTACATTATCAATGCGATCTTGCTGTTAATTCAACCATGTTCTCTTTTATGTGCAGTTGGACGAAGCCTGTTGTAGGCCATCTGGAGGTATTGGTGGTTGTATGCTCGCACTTTCCATATGGAGCTGGGAGCATTTTCCGGTTGGACGACCGAAGACCGTGAAGTACGAGGATTGGGACGACAAAGACCCACTACGGCTCCCCACTTGGGGCTTACAAGTGGGATGTGTTAAATGGGACGACGGATGATCCCTCGGTCATGTACAAGTTGTACAAGAGCGAGCTGGACACGATCACGGCTGAGCAGGTGACTCGACATTGCATAAGTGATTATCATGCTTATATCGTAACTCGATATCAATTTTGCATTCTATGCTATTTTGCAGGTGGAATGAGAGCCGTATGGAAGAGGGGACAATTTTGGTAACCCTATAGAGTTCAGGCTGAATCCGATGTGCACTAGGGATAGGGATCTCTGGCATATGTGGTGCCCACTCATATGCAACTGGGCGGTTGAGATTCACCTGCCACATCGGGTGTACCGCCAGTTTGGTTTGTTCCAGCCACACCCGCCGGAGTGGGAGGACACGGACAAGTTGCTACACAATAAGATATGATTAACCTTGAGCACTTAGCAGCTTCTTGACAGTTTCGATGGTGCTAATATTCTGTTTCTAACTTGCAGGTTGGATAGGAAAAGGCAGCAGAAGATACATGATTGGGCCAAGCATCACAGGAAGTATGTCGTACAGTTCGCGCTTAATGTGGAGCAAGCTAAGGATGGAAAACGAGCCCAGTTTCGTGAGCACTGCCCGATGGCGTTCAACAACTATCTCACATGGTTTCTTGGAAGTACCCGTGTGGAGGTATGCAAGCCGGCGTATGCTGAGGAGATTTTGGAAGATCCCATCATTTTTGATCAGCTAACCCAACATGAGTACAACGAATTAGTCAGGAAAGGGCACTCAGTCCCTTCAGCTCCAATGATGAACTTTGTGGTATTTGCCCTTTTTGCTTTTCCATTCGCACTATTCACATCTTCGCTTCCCTAACACGTTAATGCCGTTTCTGTTCATAGCGTGCCCAGATCAAGAAAGCAGCTGATGAGACCGAGACTATTCTGGAGACAACCCCGGTTGGGAAAAGCGGTGGGGAAGGTGCACTTCGAGCATTCATTAAGGTTCACGTCTCCTTTAAACTACCACTTAACATGTGTTGCTACGTTCGATAGCTCATTCACTTGTACATGTTGCAGCGCCAGGGCCAAAAGTTAAGGCGGCTATTGATAACCCACAAGTGTAGGGGATAATTGTAGCCTCTTTTGATAAGTAAGAGTGTCGAACCCAACGAGGAGCTAAAGGTAGAACAAATATTCTCTCAAGTCCTATCTGCCACTGAAACGACTCTACGCACGCTTAGTGTACGCTTTACCTAGAACAAATATGAAACTAGAAGTACTTTGTAGGTGTTGTTGGATAGGTTTGTAAGATAATAAAGAACACGTAAATAAAAGCTAGGGGCTGTTCAGATAAAGAAGCAATAAAGTAAATATAGCGAGTGTGGAAAAGTGGTGGTAGGAGTTGTGAAATTGTCCCTAAGCAATTGACTACGTTACTAGACTGGTAATCACTATTGCAATTCTATTTGAGGGAGAGGCATAAGCTAACACTTTCTCTTCTTGGATCATATGCACTTATGATTGGAACTCTAGCAAGCATCCGCAACTACTAAAGATCATTAAGGTAAAACCCAACCATAGCATTAAAGTATCAAGTCCCCTTTATCCCATACGCAAAACAACCTACTTACTCGGTGCGTGCTTCACACTCACGCCACCCACCATAAGCAAATCATGAACATATTGCAAACCCTACAGTGGGAATTCCTCACGCTTGCGCGACACGGAGGGCACAATAGGACAACACCAATAATAAATCATGCAATTCAAACCAATCATAGCAATTCATCAATCACCCGTAGGACAACAAAAATCTACTCGGACATCATAGAATGGCAACACATCATTGGATAATAATATGAAGCATAAAGCACCATGTTTAAGTAGAGGGTACAACGGGTTGCGGGAGAGTGGACCGCTGAATATAGGTGGGGGAAGGTGATGGAGATGTTGGTGAAGATGGCGGAGGTGTTTGGTGAAGATCGCGGTGATGATGATGGCCCCCGACAGTGTTCCGGCGCCCCCGGAAGCAAGGGGGAGAGTGTTGGAAATATGCCCTAGAGGCAATAATAAATTAGTTATTATTATAATTCCTTGTTCATGATAATCGTTTATTATCCATGCTATAATTATTTGATAGGAAACTCAGATACATGTGTGGGTACATAGACAAAACCATGTCCCTAGTAAGCCTCTAGTTGACTAGCTCGTTGATCAATAGATGGTTACAGCTTTCGACCATGGACATTGGATGTCATTGATAACGGGATCACATCATTTGGAGAATGATGTGATGGACAAGACCCAATCCTAAGCCTAGCACAAAGATCGTAGTTCGTATGCTAAAGCTTTTCTAATGTCAAGTATCATTTCCTTAGACCATGGGATTGTGCAACTCCGGATGTCGAGGAATGCTTTAGGTGTACCAAACGCCACAACGAATCGGGTGGCTATAAAGGTGCACTACAGGTATCTCCGAAAGTGTCTGTTGGGTTGGCACGAATCGAGACTGGGATTTGTCACTCCGATAAACGAAGAGGTATCTCTGGGCCCACTCGGTAGGACATCATCATAATGTGCACAATGTGACCAAGGGGTTGATCACGGTATGATGTGTTACGGAATGAGTAAAGATACTTGCCGGTAACGAGATTGAACAAGGTATCGGTATACCGACGATCGAATCTCGGGCAAGTATAATACCCCTAGACAAAGGGAATTGTATACGGGATTGATCGAATCCTCGACATCGTGGTTCATCCGATGAGATCATCGTGGAACATGTGGGAGCCAACATGTGAGATCATCTTGCACCTAAAGGAATGGTTTATTGAATCTCGATCGTAGTGATACACATTTTCATGCCAAAAGATATAAGATAGTAATGATAGTACCACCTGCTTGTGGCACTGCCATTTGAGTCATATTGGTATAGAATGCATGAAGAAGCTCCATGTTGATGGATATTTGGACTCACTCGTTTTTGAAAAGTTTGAGACATGCGAACCATGTCTATTGGTGTATATGCATGAAGAAACTCCATGCAAATGGACCGTTTGGACTCACTGGATTTTGAATCACTTGAGACATGCAAATCATACCACATGGGCAAGATGACTGAAAGCCTCGTTTTTCAGTGAAATGGGACAAGAAAGCAACTTGTTGGAAGTAATACATTTGATGTGTGCAGTCCAATGAATGCTGAGGCACTTGATGGATATCGTTATGTTCTTACCGCATGGATGATTTGAGTAGATATCTTGAGTATATTTACTTGATGAAACACAAGTCTGAATTATTGAATGGTTCAAGTAATTTCAGAGTGAAGTTAAAGATCACCGTGACAAGAGGATAAAATGTCTATGATATGATCATAGAGATGAGTATCTGAGTTACGAGCTTTGGCACGCTATTAAGACATAGTGTAAATTGTTTCACAATTAATACCGCCTGGAACACCATAGTGTGATGGTGTGCCCGAACATCATAGTTGCACCCTATTAGATATGGTGCGTACCATGATGTCTCTTATCGAATTATCACTATCGTTCATGGGTTAGGCATTAGAGACAACCGCACTCACTTTAATAGGGCACCACGTAATTCCGTTGAGACGACCCTGTTTGAACTATGGTTTGGAGAAACCTAAGTTGTCGTTTCTTAAAAGTTTGGGGTTGCGACGCTTATGTGAAAAAGTTTCAGGTTGATAAGCTCAAACCCAAAGCGGATAAAATATATCTTCATAGGACACCCAAAACAGTTGGGTATTCCTCCTAATTCAGATCCGAAAGCAATAGGGATTGTTTCTTGAATCGGGTCCTTTCTCGAGGAAAAGTTTCTCTCGAAAGAATTGAGTGGGAGGATGGTGGAGACTTGATGAGGTTGTTGAACCATCACTTCAACTAGTGTGTAGCAGGGCACATGAAGTTGTTCCTGTGGCACCTACACCAATCGAAGTAGAAGCTTATGATAGTAATCATGTAACTTCGGATCAAGTCACTACCGAACCTCGTAGGGTGACAAGGATGCGTACTACTTCAAATGGTACAGTAATCATGTCTTGAAGGTCATGTTGCTAGACAACAATGAGCCTACGAGCTATGGAGAAGCGATGGTGGGCCCATATTCCGACAAATGGTTATAGGCCATGAAATCCGAGATAGGATCCATGTATCAGAACAAAGCATGGACTTGCCCGATGATCGGCAAGCTATTGAGATAAATGGATTTTTAAGAAGAAGACGGACGTGGACGGTAATGTCACCGTCTATGAAGCTCGACTTGTGGCAAAGAGTTTTTCCCAAGTTGACTACAATGAGATTTTCTCATCCGTAGCGATGCTTAAGTCCGTCGGAATCATGTTAGCATTAGCTGCATTTATGAAATCTAGCAGATGGATGTCAAAACGAGTTTCCTTACCAGTTTCCGTAAGGAAAGGTTGTATGAGATACAATGAGAAAGGTTTTGTCAATCCAAAGGATGCTGAAAGGTATGCTAGCTCCAGTGATCCTTCCATGGACTAGAGTAAGCATCTCGGAGTTGGAATATACTCTTTGATAAGATGATCAAAGATTTTGGGTTTATACAAAGTTTATGAGAAACTTGTATTTCCAAAGAAGTGAGTGGGAGCACTATAGAATTTCTGATAAGTATATGTGAATGACATATTGTTGATCGGAAATGATGTAGAATTTCTGGAAAGCATATAGGGTTATTTGAAAAGTGTTTTTCAAGTGAAAACCTGTATTAAGCTACTTGAACATTGAGCATCAAGATCTATAGGGATAGAATCAAAACCGCTTAATGGTACTTTCAAATGAGCATATACCTTGACATGATCTTGAAGGTGTTCAAGATGGATCACCAAAGAAGGAGTTCTTGCACGAGATGTAAGGTATGAAGTTAAGACTTAAAGCTCGACCACGGCAGTAGCAGAGAGAAAGGACGAAGGTCGTCCCCTATGCCTTAGACGTAGGCTCTACGGATACTATCTTTGTGTACCGCACCGAAGTGTGCCTTGCCATGAGTCGATCAAGGGTACAAGAATGATCCAGGAATGGATCATTGGATAGCGATCAAAATTGTCCTTGGAGTAAATAAGGACATGTTTCTCGATTATGGAGGTGATAAAGAGTTCGACGTAAAGGGTTACGCCGATGCAAGCTTTAACACCTATCCGAATGACTCGAGTAGCAAACCGGATACATATAGTGGAGCAACCATTTGGAATAGCTCCATGTGGAGCGTGGAAGCAGCATTTACAATATGACCTAGAGATTTGCGAAGTACATACGGATCTGAATGTTGCAGACCCGTTGACTAAAACTTCTCTCACAAGCAAAACATGATCAAACCCAGAACTCTTTGGATGTTGGTCACATGGCGATGTGACCTGTGAGTGTTAATCACACGGCGATGTGAACTAGTTTATTGACTCTAGTGCAAGTGGGAGACTGTTGGAAATATGCCCTAGAGGAAATAATAAATTAGTTATTATTATATTTCCTTGTTCATGATAATCGTTTATTATCCATGCTATAATTATTTGATAGGAAACTCAGATACATGTGTGGGTACATAGACAAAACCATGTCCCTAGTAAGCCTCTAGTTGACTAGCTCGTTGATCAATAGATGGTTACAGTTTCCTGACCATGGACATTGGATGTCATTGATAACGGGATCACATCATTAGGAGAATGATGTGATGGACAAGACCCAATCCTAAGCCTAGTACAAAGATCGTAGTTCGTATGCTAAAGCTTTTCTAGTGTCAAGTATCATTTCCTTAGACCATGAGATTGTGCAACTCCCGGATGCCGTAGGAATGCTTTGGGTGTACCAAACGTCACAACGTAAATGGGTGGCTATAAAGGTGCACTACAGGTATCTCCGAAAGTGTCTGTTGGGTTGGCACAAATCGAGACTGGGATTTGTCACTCCGGTAAACAGAGAGGTATCTCTAGGCCCACTCGGTAGGACATCATCATAATGTGCACAATGTGACCAAGGGGTTGATCACGGTATGATGTGTTACGGAACGAGTAAAGAGACTTGCCGGTAACGAGATTGAACAAGGTATCGGTATACCGACGATCGAATCTTGGGCAAGTATAATACCGCTAGACAAAGGGAATTGTATACGGGATTGATCGAATCCTCGACATCGTGGTTCATCCGATGAGATCATCGTGGAACATGTGGGAGCCAACATGGGTATCCAGATCCTGCTGTTGGTTATTGACTGGAGAACGTCTCGGTCATGTCTGCATGATTACCGAACCCGTAGGGTCTACACACTTAAGGTTCGATGACGCTAGGGTTATAAAGGAAGTTTGTATGTGGTTACTGAATGTTGTTCGGAGTCCCGGATGAGATCCCGGACGTCACGAGGAGTTCTGGAATGGTCCGGAGGTAAAGATTTATATATGGGAAGTCTTGTTTTGGTTGCCGGAAAAGTTTCACGCATTATCAGTATTGTACCGGGAGTGCCGAAAGGGGTCCGGGGGTCCACCAGCCCCGGGGGCCCACATGGGCTGTAGGGGTGTGCGCCTTGGCCTATATGGGCCAAGGGCACCAGCCCCAAGAGGCCCATGCGCCAAGAGATAAGGGAAAGGGAGCGTCCTAAAGGGGAAGGCACCTCCTAGGTGCCTTGGGGAGGATGGACTCCTCCCTGGCCGCACCCTTCCTTGGAGGAAGGGCCAAGGCTGCGCCCCCCCTCTCCCTTGCCCCTATATATAGTGGAGGGGAGGGAGGGCAGCCGCACCTGAAGCCCTAGCGCCTCCCTCCCTCCCGTGACACCTCCTCCTCTCCCGCAGGTGCTTGGCGAAGCCCTGCAGGATTGCCACGCTCCTCCACCACCACCACACCATTGTGTTGCTGCTGGATGGAGTCTTCCTCAACCTCTCCCTCTCTCCTTGCTGGATCAAGGCATGGGAGACGTCACCGGGCTGTACGTGTGTTGAACGCGGAGGTGCCATCCGTTCGGCACTAGGATCTCCGGTGATTTGGATCACGACAGTACGACTCCTTCAACCCCGTTCTCTTGAACGCTTCCGCTTAGCGATCTACAAGGGTATGTAGATGCACTCTCCTTCCCCTCGTTGCTGGTTTCTCCATAGATAGATCTTGGTGACACGTAGGAAAATTTTGAATTTATGCTACGTTCCCCAACAGAGAGAGCCCCCCTTCTTCTTCTTCTTCTTCTTCTTCTTCTTCTTCTTCCTTGACCTTCTCCCTAGATGAGAGAAGGGTTTCCCCTCTGGTCCTTGGCTCCCATGGCGTGGGAGGGGCGAGAGCCCCTTCGAGATTGGATCTGTCTCTCTGTCTCTCTCTGTTTCTGCGTTCTCAGATTCTGCCCTGGCACCGTTTCTTTTATATCTGGAGACCCGTAACTCCGATTGGGGCAAATCTTTCGCCCAGATTTTTCTCGTAAAATTAGCTTTCTTGCAGCAAAAGAAGAGCGTCAACCGCCCTACAGGGTGCCCATGAGGGTCCAGGGTGCGCCCCCCGCCTCGTGGCCCCCTTGGGCACCGTCTCGCGTTGATTCTTCCTCCCAAAAATCACAAATATTCCAAAAAAATCTTCCGTCCGTTTTTATCCCGTTTGGACTCCGTTTGATATTGGGTTTCTGCGAAACATAAAACATGCAACAAACAGGAACTGACACTGGGCACTCGATCAATATGTTAGTCCCAAAAATAGTATAAAAAGTGGCCAAAAGTATATGAAAGTTGAATAATATTGGCATGGAACAATCAAAAATTATAGATACGACGGAGACGTATCAACATTCCCAAGCTTAATTCCTGCTCGTCCTCGAGTAGGTAAATGATGAAAAAAGATATTTTTTGATGTGGAATGCTACCTAGCATAATCTTGATCATATTTCTAATCATGGCATGAATATTAAGACACGAGTGATTCAAAGCAATAGTCTATCATTTGACATAAAAACAATAATACTTCGAGCGTACCAATAAAGCAATCATGTCTTTTCAGAACAACATGGCCAAAGCAAGCTTATCCCTACAAAATCATATAGTTTGGTCATGCTTCATTTTCGTCACATAAAATGCTCCCATCATGCACAACCCCGATGACAAGCCGAGCAATTGGTTCATACTTTTTAACGCGCTTCAGCTATTTCAACCCTCACGCAATACATGAGCGCAAGCCATGGATATAACACTATAGGTGGAATAGATTATGATGGTGGAGGTTATGCGGAGAAGACAAAAAAGGAGAATGTCTCACATTGACGCGGCTAATCAACGGGCTATGGAGATGCCCATCAATTGATGTCAATGCAAGGAGTAGGGATTGCCATGCAACGGATGCACTAGAGCTATAAGTGTATGAAAGCTCATACTGAAAACTAAGTGGGCGTGCATCCAACTTGCTTGCTCATGAAGACCTAGGGCATTTGAGGAAGCCCATCGTTGGAATATACAAGCCAAGTTCTATAATGAAAAATTCCCACTAGTATATGAAAGTGATAACATAGGAGACCCTCTATATGAAGAACATGGTGCTACTCTGAAGCACAAGTGTGGTAAAAGGATAGTAACATTGCCCCTTTTTTATTTATTTTTCTTTTTTTCTTTTTTTGGTGGGCTTCTTTGGCCTCCTTTTTTATTTAGGCTTCTTTAGCCACTCTTTTTTTTATTTTTATTTTTTTCCTGGGGCAATGCTCTATAATGATGATCATCACACTTTATTTATTTACAACTCAATATTACAACTCGATACTAGAACAAAGATATGACTCTATATGAATGCCTCCGGCGGTGTACCGGGATGTGCAATGATCTAGTGTAGCAATGACATCAAAAAAGGGACAAGCCATGAAAACAACATGCTAGCTATCTTACAATCATGCAAGGCAATATGACAATGGATGCTCAAGTCATGTATATGATGATGATGGAAGTTGCATGGCAATATATCTCGGAATGGCTATGGAAATGCCATGATAGGTAGGTATGGTGGCTGTTTTGAGGAAGATATAAGGAGGCTTATGTGTGATAGAGCTTATCGTATCACGGGGTTTGGATGCACCGGTGAAGTTTGCACCAACTCTCAAGGTGAGAAAGGGCAAATGCGATGCAACCGAAGAGGCTAGCAATGATGGAAAGGTAAAAGTGCGTATAATCCATGGACACACATTAGTCATAAAGAACTCATATACTTATTGCAAAAGTTTATTAGCACTCGAAGCAAAGTACTACTACGCATGCCCCTAGGGGGATAGATTGGTAGTAAAAGACCATCGCTCGTCCCCGACCACCACTCATAAGGAAGACAATCAAAGAAACACCCCATGCTTCAAATTTGTCACACAACGGTTACCATACATGCATGCTACGGGAGTTGCAAACCTCAACACAAGTGTCTCTACAATCCACAACCACCCACTAGCATGATCTAATATCACCATCTTTATATCGCAAAACTATTGCAAGGAATCAAACATATCATATTCAGCGATCTACAAGTTTATGTAGGATTTTATGACTAACCATGTGAATGACCAATTCCTGTCATCTCTCTAAATAGATATAAGTTAAGCAAGAGAGTTTAATTCTTTCTACAAAAGTTATGCCCACGCTCTAACAATTATAAGTGAAGCAAAAGAGCATTCTACAAATGGCGGTTTTCTATGTGAAGAGAAACAGGCAATCCAAACTTCAAATGATATAAGTGAAGCACATGAAGCATTCTCTAAAGCCATGCTCAAAAGATTTAAGTGAGGTGCAACGAGCATTCTATAAATCAACCAAGGACTATCTCATACCAGCATGGTGCATAAAAGAAAAGTGAAAACTAAATGCAAAAGACGCTCCAAGACTTGCACATATCGCATGAACGAAACGAATACAAAAACATACCGATACTTGTTGAAGAAAGAGGGGATGCCTTCCGGGGCATCCCCAAGCTTAGACGCTTGAGTCTCCTTGAATATTTACTTGGGGTGCCTTGGGCATCCCAAGCTTGAGCTCTTGCCTCTCCTCCTTTTCCTCATATCGAGACCTCCTCGATCAAACACTTCATCCACACAAAACTTCAACAGAAAACTCGGTAAGATCCTTTAGTATAATAAAGCAAATCACTACTCTAAGTACTGTTGCAAACCAATTCATATTTTATTTTTTCATTGTGTCTACTGTAATATAAATTTTCCATGGCTTGATCCATTGATAGAAATTGATAGTTTCATCAAAAACAGAATCTGTCAAAAACAGAATCTGTCAAAAATAGAACAATATGTAGCAATCTGAACATTCACCATACTTCTGGTACCCCCAAAATTCTACCAAAATTAGGAAAAATAAACAAATTTTACAGAAAGACAGTGCAAAAAGAATCAGTACCATTTGACGTTCCAGTAAAAAAATGTAAAATCACGCACTACAGCCAAAGTTTCTGTCCTGCACCGTACAAACCAACAAGCATTGTAAGCATCCTAAAGGCAAACCTCGGCACATTATTTTTATAATACAATGGAATTATACAAGGGGATAACTATTTTTGTTGAAAATTTTCTGTAATCAAGATTCACAAAGTTTCCGTTAGCATGAACAAAGTTCAAGGCTAGCTCCCACTTTAACAATGCTCGTCTCTCTCACTTTCACTTTCCTTTTTCAAAAGTTTTGGGTTCCCATCTTTATTTTTTTATTTTTAAACTATATAAAAGCACTCAACAGAAATAAATGACTCTCTAAAACTTCCGGGTTGTCTCCCTTGCAACGCTTTCTTTAAAGCCATTAAGCTAGGCATATAGTGCTCAAGTAATGAATCCACCCAGATCCCAAGGTATATCAAAGCCAATTTTAATTAACAATGATTCGTAATTTAGTAGTGAGCATAGTAACATATATCATGCAACAACGAAGTCTAACTCTCTTCCTATGCATCGACATGTCATAAAAGAACAATTCATGCACACATAGTAAAGACCAATGCATAGTATAAACAGTTTCTTGCAATTTCATCGTGTGGGAAACACATAGAGGTGGAGATATAGTTCCTCTCTCATAATAATTGCAAGTAGGAGCAGCAAGCACATGCATATTATATTCATCAAAATCATCACGTGCAATAGTAAAAGGCAACCCATCAATATAATCCTTAATAAGCACAAACTTCTTCGATATATTGTAGTTGGGAGAATTCAAAAAGATAATAGGACTATCATGCGTGGGTGCAATAGCAACAATTTCATGTTTAACATAAGGAAGTATAGCAATTTCATCTCCATAAGCATAATTCATATTGGCATCTTGGCCACAAGCATAGCAAGCATCATCAAAAAGGGATATTTCAAGAGAATCAACGGGATCATAGCAATCATCCTTCTGTAAGCACGAAGGGGAATTAAACAATGTATGAGTTGAAGAGTTACTATCATTAGAAGGTGGGCACGGGTAGCTAATCCGCTCTTCCTCCTTTTGTTCTTCGCTCTCCTCATCATCTTTTTCATCCAATGAGCTCACAGTTTCATCAATTTCTTCTTCCATAGCTTCCTGCAAAATATTAATCTCTTCTTGGACAGCGGAGACTTTCTCAATAAATGCATCAATACCGGAATTGTATTGATAATTTTCATAGCAATATCTAAGTATAGCAAAATTTTCAGGTCTGTAAACTGAATCATCCACTACAAAAAAATACACTTCCGTGATGATACATGTTTGTCACAGTAGGGCGCGTTTTTTGTCATGCATGTACATCCATGACGATTTTATGACAGAATCAAGATAGTCATACCGTCTTTGTCGTAGAAGTGTTCCATGACATTACCAAAATTATCATCATGGAAGTGTCCACTTCCATGACGATAAATCACGCGTCACATAAGTGCTTTCATCAAGGGTGACCGACATGTGGCATCCACCGTAATGGAACGCCGTTAAGCTATCGGGTCGGGTTTTGGATCCGATAACCCGTTAACAGCCCCGACCAATGGGAAATTTCCACGTGTAAAATTCTTATTGGCTGGATTTAAACACGTGTCAGCTCGTCAGTGGGTCAGATAGGCGCCTATGATATGCCGGCCCGTTTGACTTGGTCAAAAGTTAACGGGCTGGCCCATGAAAAGCCTGTTAACGGTCTCTTCGCAAATAGCCCATTTTACGGCCCGTTAGGCCCTAAAGGAAATCAGCCCAGCAACGTCATGTGGACCGTCGAATATAACACCAGCCCATTTCACTTTCGGCCCATGTATGGCCCACGACGTCTTTTAGCCCATATGAGGCCTTCGTATCTTTCGGCCCTTTACAGGCCCACGGTGACTCTAGCCCATAATGAACAGTAATTTTCTTTGTACCCATTAACGGCTCGTGATTTACATGGGCCATTTCCATCCCGTGTTAGCTTTCGGCCTATTGACGGCCCATACGTTCTTGGGCTCCTTTTCGGCCCTCGATTACTTTCGGCCCATTACTGGTCTGTTCCCCTAATGGGCCAAATTCGCCCATGGCAAGAGTCGGCCACATCTTGACTGTTACCCTAATGGGCCAAATTCGCCCATGGCAAGAGTCGGCCCACATCTTGACCTACTAACCCGCTATACTGCTTTCCAGCCCGTCCTATATTACCGCCCATCAACGACCCGTTATGCTCGGTGATGTAATTAAGCCTTTGCAGTCCTACGGCCTGTTAACGGCCCGTTACCGTGCTCGGCCGATACCAATTACGCCCGACCCATGTAGACCCATTTATCCGACGGCCCGAGGCCCACCGATTACAGGCCCATTTATCGATGGCCCGTAGGAGACCCATGGATCCTACGGCCCGTATATGGCCCATGGTAGTTGCGGCCACTAGCAAACCAGGGAAAAAGAAGACTAGGAAATAAATAAGGCCGAAACTAACGCTAGGCTATTAAGGCGATTGCACAGATTACATCCACTCGGCATCAAAGATCGCCACAGTGCAAATATAGGGAACACCCTACACTATACAAAAATGGCTTGCTGTTTTCTTCAGCCGGTGGCTACACGTTAAGAATAAATTTTGTATCGCACCAACAAAAATTACAACTATATAACAAAAGGAATGTTGGCATAAAACTTAACAGTCTAGCAGATAAATGCACCACCAGAAGTTCAGAAGCTTAGTTCATTTGACGACCGATCACATGCTTTCATCTTTGTATTGTCCTATGGAGCACCATAACCGTCGCCTTCATTTCCCCTATGCTCATGAACAACATAGCAAATGTATGATAGTCTGGTTTCAAAACCATGCATATCTTGACGACATTGAGCAATGTTTCTCCTTGTTTCACAAAGGGCCTCTGTTAGGGAATGGACTTGTGTCTGGAGCGCAGATACAACATTGCTTTGAGCTTGCATATCTTGATCATGAGGCAGTTTGGACAATATTGCCTTAACAACCAACCCAGTATTACGCAGGAACGTGCTTTTGGCACTGTTAGTGGACAGGTACTGACCCACTGCAGCAAGAGTTGACACTGCGGTTATAGTTGCCTCGCCACCTTCTGAAGGTGGCGGTTCCACCATTTTTTCCATAGCTCGCTGAAAAGTTGAGGTTTTACATTAGTAGTACCAGAAGAGAAGATATTAAGGAGGCAGCAAAACCAAACAAAATAGCGTTGGTCTATATACAGAACTTATTCTGGTGAACCCATGTAAAATATTAGTTGTATTTTTTGCAAAGTACATAATAAAACCAGGTTCCAAACATATGACGATGTACCATCGCTAATGTATTGTCTATTTCTTCACATTGTATTGAGGGCTAAGGATAAAGAGACGAAGTTTATAATACGGTAAGCATAGTATGACATCATTCATATCACAAAACAACCGAGAATGCACAAACATGCAATTGTAACATTGTGTGGGCAAGTCCAGCACGGAACTAGATTACGGGTCAAGATCAAAGGAACATCACTCCTCTCTTTTAAACCTTGTATGGTGCAATGATACGCTAAGACAATTGTGTATAAAATTGAAAAGAGTAATAGACATTGGCTGCAAACCATGCAGTTCAAGGCACAAGTCAGAGTAAGTAGTAGTTAAAAGGCATGAGGATTAAGGACTTACAACAGCGGCTTGACCGGTGTAGTCATGCCCTTCTTCTTGCTGGTGTGACGGTCCTTGGAGATTTCCACGGCATTTGGTTCAAGTACTTTTTGGTCCTTGCGGGCTTTAAATGCGCATTTCGAACAAGTCAATATAGATCTGATAATATGGTACAACGAAAAGAGTGAAACAACAGCTAATTACAAGAGCCTCGCAAAGGTGCAATATAGCTACGAGATCCCGCTGCTCTGTTGGAATTTCACTTTAAATGCAGTTGGCCTTGTTCTTTGAATAGTTCACCTACAAGAAGATAGATTTGTGTGGCACATGCGTAAATAGGACTTCAACCTGTGATCTGATCACATATATATATATATATATAATGTACCTGATACTTCGGATAAGACCAGTGTTTGACAAGGCCCCTCCAGTCTTCATCCGATATATTTTCCACTGGAGATATTTGGGAAAGTTCACTGTTAGCCTTGCCTGCAAAGTGAGTTTTCCTCAAGTTATACCGACATCGTCATGGAGCAGAACTTGAAAACATGGGTGCAAGCTTGTCTCGGTTGCATCATCTTGGCTATCCAACTTGAACCTCATCTGCTCAAAATTATGGGAGTCTCATTATCAAGAACCTAGAAAGTATGGGATGAGCAAGACGATATTACTAGTTTCCATACATAACCATACTTACAGATAAATGGTCGAGGAAGGTGTTGAACTGGGTTTCGTCTTTGTCATTCTGTCTTGAATCCATGTTGGGAGGATACGTACATCACACCTAACGGCAACCGCTGCCTCGATACTAACTTGGCTGACTCAGAGCATCACGTGGCCTTTTTAAACCTGCCTCGTAACGGATCTCCATTCTTCCTCCTCTAGATTTAGTTAACCGATCGAGCATTATCCACGATGTTTGTTTCCTCTTGCGCCTAGGTGCTAGTCCAACAACGAACATAGGAAGTGTTAGTGTACATCAAACCGTGAGACTACATATAAAGAAGCATGGAATCGTAACTTGACTCCAAAGCAACTACCTTCTTGCTATTGAAGCTCACAAGGTTCATCTGATATTGCCAACTCGTCTTGTGTCAAGAGTGCTTGGGAAGTAGTGTCGTGGCAAGGGAGCTTGGGAACGTCTTGCTAGCTCGCTTGACGACGAGTATGTCGTGGCATTGCTAATCTTGTGGTAGGTGTTGCAAGAACTAGGGCTGTCTCTGCTTGTTTGGTGGCAGCTATTTGTTTCTGTTTGGATTTTTTTGCAGCTCGTGTAGCATGGGATGCCGTGTTTGTAGAATTTTCCGGTGGACTTGGACCTTCTATTGCACCATCAGTACCAGCAGAATCTGCAGGATTCATCCGCTTCTCATTCCCTGCCATTCTGTGTTTCTTCCTCTTTCTCTGTGCCATGTTAAGTCAAGCCGACAAGAAAAACGAATAACAATTTAGTTCTTCGTAACAAATTGATGCGTGATGCATTTAACTGAACTTTGATGTTAGACAACCACATGATAGGAGGATGTAATATGTATGAAAAATAGGACGGAAGAGATAACTAGAACTATGATGTGTAAACTAAGAAGAAGACATTTCACCAAATTAGAAGCAATGCAATGGAAGGTAGACACCATATGAAAGATGCTACAAATATCCCTCTGCCAAGTTAACAATGTCTCATCATAAATGGCGTTTAAACAAATGTGAAGCAGTACAAGAAATAAATCATATGCAAGATGCAAAAAACATCACACTACCATGTTAGAGGTCTCTCATCATTAGTGCCATTGCATATTCACAGCATTGCATATTCAAAGCTTATGATGTGTATACTAAGGAGAAGGCATTTCAACAAATTAGAAGCAATGAAAGCTAGACACCATATGAAAGATGCAACGAATATCACTCTACCAAGTTAAAACTGTCTCGTCATAAGTGCCATTTCAACAAATTAGTAGTACAAGCTAGAAAAGAATGTGAGATGTAACCTATATCACACTCTGAAGTCAAACATGTCTTATGATAAGTGATTGTTGTAGGTTACACAATAGTAGTAATTTGATGTAAGAACATGGTGTGATAGACATACATTGTATGTTCTAGAAACAGGAACACGTGTCTTATTCAAGTATAATGTGTAAAGTAAGCAGATGGAATTCAACAAAATTAGAAGCAATACAAGCTAGACATCACACATAACATGCAACCACATATAACGATTGCCAAGTTAGAGGGAGCACCCGGTGATGCTGCACTAGGGGAGACGTGCTCATCATAAACACAGCTTTGTTGAGTGTCTATGCATGTGTTGTCTTGGAAATCATCTTGGGGGTGTGGAGGAGTAGAAATCTCAGAGGCCCTCTATTCGGAAGGAGCACCTTTATCCGCTGCCTTGCTAACTTCCTTCCGCTTTATTGATTTTGAATTGTCAAGTAAAACCGACAAGAAAAGGCAATAAAATTCTCTCTTCGTAACTCATTCATGCATGATCTTGACAATCACTACTTTGATGTAAGGCAAACACATGATACCAGGATGGAATATGTACGAAAAACAGGACGGCATGGCATGTTCACAACTGTTTGTGTAAACTAAGCAGAAACCATTCCAGCAAATAAGAAGCAATGTAAGCTAGACACCACATGAAAGATACAACCAATATGACTCTGCCAAGTTAAAAGCGTCCCATCATAAATGGAATTTCAACAAATTAGAAGCAGCGCATGCTATAAATCATATGAAAGATGCAACTAATATCACACCGCATATACTAAAGGTGTCTCGTCATATTGATTGATGCGGGATACAAAAAAACAATAGTTTTATGTAAGGACATGCTTAATAGACATATGTACTATGTACTAAATACAGGAAGGCATGTCACACTAACAGGTATAATGTACTCTCTCCGTCCCATAATGTAAGACGTTTTTTGGCACTAATTTAGTGCCAAAAAACGTCTTACATTATGGGATGGAGGGAGTATAAGCTTAGCAGACTAGCACATGCAGTTCAACCAGATTGGAAGAATTACAATCTAGACACCATATGCAACATGCAACCACATATCATGCTGCCAAGTTAGAGCAAGCACCTGCGATGCTAGTGTAGGGGAAATGTTGTAATCAACTTCTGAGCTACGTTCACTATCTTCATCTAACATTTCGCTTTCTTGAGAATCATGTCAGGAGGCTGACGCTGCATTCTTTAAATGAGTAGTCCCCTTGCCTGCCTGCCTCGTCATAAGTGATTGATGAGGGATACACAAGAACATTAGTTTGATGTAAGAACATGGTTAATACACAGATGTACTAGTATGTACCAAAAACAGAAAGGCATGTCATATTCAAAGGTATAATGTGTAAGCTAAGCAGATGCAATTTAACCAAATTGGAAGCAATACAAGCTAGACATCCGATCGGAGTGGTGAACATGATCATCTAGGACACGAGAGCACGGTGGGAGTCGGGCTGCTTCACCACCATCGCGGCTTTTTAGTTGGCTTCGTGTGATGCCTGTCTTTCTTTGGGCTTGTCCTTGGCTCGCCAAAGGCTCCGACTAGCTATTTGTCTTCCGGTGCTCACGGGATGGTGGTTCATGTAAAAATATCTTTCCTTATCTTAATAAAGACTGACTTCGCCTTTGAATACAAGCTAGACACCATATGGAACATGCAACCACATATGACACCGCGAAGTTAAAGCAAGCGCATGGGATGGTGGTTCATTGCGAGCGAGGTCATCAACTCCAGAGCTACGTTTACCGTCTCCATCTGCTGATACTGCACCCTTTATAGCGATGTAACATGTCGTGCCTAGCTGCGTAGAAAGCTGGCACGACTTGTCTCTTTTCTTTTTTGCTTCTCTCGAGGCAGACTCTGAAATACCCTTGCATAAAAACACAATAGTGAGAGTATGGGTGAAGTGTGTGCAGAACTAGTGCACTGTAAAAGTAGCAGATAGCAGGTGGCTGAAAAATAAATGACAAGAGACATATGATAGCTCTACAACATTGCATGGCAAAAAAATTAGGTTCTACTCCGTATGATTTTGTAATATATGAGCACAGGAAATGTAGGTACTCATCCAGCACACCACGACATGTGGTCATATCTAAGATAACAGTCGACTGAAAATAAATAGGTCAGTCGATTTTTTTAATGAACCGTCCGATCTATAAGGAACGGGCAGATGGCCTTCGTCTACCTCCCGCCAGTCACTGTTGACGATCTTTCTCGAACCGCCAGCAACCACCGGCCCAGACCCCTGCCTCCGCCGCCCCGCCCTCCCATCGACCTCACACCACCGCCATGCTTGGCAGCACCCCCAGGCCATCCCTTTAATCCCGGCCGACCTCCAGATCGGGCGCCAGTAGCTCTAGGCCGCACACGCCCTTACGATAAACACCAAGGCACTGCTTCCCGACGTAATAGTCGTACCAGCGCCTGTTACGCCGGGGAATGCTTCCGTTAATTGGGAATCAACTGGCCAGGAATTGAAATTCAGGGGGGCGACGGACCTCTAGCTATGGTGAAATAGTATATGAGGAGAAACCTTGTGCATCGCGAGTTACTAGGAACATCTAGTATCAAGAAGAAGCAGTCAACTAGTGTCTTCTGTGGGATGAATACCGTGCAAGCAGAGACGTAAAATTTGCACGAATAAGGGAAGAGGAGTACCTTCTTCGGTTGCTGGTGTGGTCACCTCCACATGTCGCGCCGATCTTCTTCTTTTTACCGGGGAAACCGATGTTCTGGAGGGTGCAGGCTTGGACGAACCCATGGCCAAATTGTTGACTGTGTTGCCGTAGTCGTATGTCGGCAGAGGGGAAGCAGAGCCGAGGCGGCGAAGGACGGCGAGGTGAACAGCTCCGATGCGGTGGAGGGTGGCGAAGTTGGAGCGGCAGCGGTGAGGCGCAGGACGGCATGGTTGAACTGCTCGGGTACAGACGGCTCGGCCTCGGCTTCAACTACTAGTCGTGGAGGGCGTTGCGGTTGAGGTTGCGGTGGACGACGACGCCGGGTATCGCTCGGCATGATGGAGGAGGCAGCGGTTGATGGGTGGGATGGGGTATGGACGGAGGACGCCGGGGTTTCGCGACTGGTGGAGAGGTAGTTTTGGCGCCCACGGAGTACGAATGGGGAATCGGACGGGTGGGGGGGGGACCATGTTTTGGTCTGGGACACGCTTTGTTTTTGGCTTTTTTGGATAGAAGATGGGACACGCTTGTTTGAAATTTGGGGAAAGTACGAACTTTGCCCCCCTCTTAAATTTCGGACCTACTACGGGTCGGGGGTAGGATGGTAATCGCAGGTGTCCCAAATAGTGGGCGGGAGCGATTTTGGCCGCACGCATGTGTGCTTAGGCGGCCATTGTGTATGAATGTTTTTCGGAGGCGGTTGCGTGGCGTCTAGATGAAGCTACAAACCTAGCCCGGTTTAGACCTTTGGACGTCTGTCCGGTAGGTTTCACGGGTCGGAGTTATTAGAAAAGTAATTTCCTTATACTACCAACATTGGTCTCAAGCGGTTTCGGACGAGTAGAGGCTCTTTTGGCGCTTCGTTCGAAATTTTGAAACACAAGCATTCACGTTTAGAGTACTCTTGAACTATGAGGATTGACCTAAATAGACAACGTTATATTTGACCTTGTATGTTTGAAAACCTCATTAAATTATCCGCTTCTTTTTGAATTTTGACACTTGAAAATCCTATAACTACGATTATTTTGGAATGGAGGAGCTAAATTTGAATCTATTGTGTACACGACTACATATGCTATTATGTACAAAATCAGAGCAAAGATTGGTGCCCCCATAATTTAGGTATGGTTTACAAATGCCATGATATCAAATTCAAATAATTGAATGGACTTCATGTTGAATTCGATTTTTTTAAACCACCTTAAGTTGAATTCAAATGTATGCTAGTTCATATGTAGCTATTTATAATGTCCATTGTGTAACTTTTCAGATGTATAATGTGCTTTACACACACAACATGAACTATACTGCGTTTATATTAGATTGCTAAAGCGACGCATTGTCCGGAGTTCAAAATACTAACTATGTGGATCAATTGTGTCGAATAATAACATAGACATGCTCAAATTCGATAGAATCTAGATGTCTCGATGGATCAATGACCGCTCCTTACGCGAATTGCAAATATCATGATCCCATCCTAATATTTGGATATAATTTATATCTTTAATCAATGTGTAGAGCAGTCTTTTACGTGTAGTTTCACTCTCCATAGGTGGTCTCTCACACATGCTCACACACTCTCTCCCGAGGTGTCTTTCTCGCACACATGCTCTAGATATAACCATCCCTCCCTCTCATAACCATTTACAACTGTTTTCACTAACCTTTATCACAAGCACTCTTCCTCTCGCAAACATACACACGCACAATCCTCATCGACCCTTTCTATATACATGGACCTGCCTACGTGTCTCATTACACATTATCTTTACGCCTGTCTCTCACGCATTGTCTCACACCTCTCTTCCTAATCGACAAGTATGATTCTAGCAGAGCATTCTGTAGGATGCCCCTTAAAGTCAGGTTGGATGAATAGTAATATCAGAGATAAAGGGGTTACCTTAGTCTGAGAACCTAGGGTTACAAATCCCAGCCGGCTTTGTGAGTGGACACAAAGTCCTTCACAATTCTGCTATCTTTGTCTTGTACGACTAGTCATCCATGGGTCTTCCTAAATGTGTCATGGGCCGACCAATGTGGCGCAGGACGGAACCGAACGAAGGGCCTCACCTCGACCCACCGGACCTCACACGGTGACACACCCTCTGCCCCCACGTCTTATTATCTTCTCACACCCACACATACCAACACAAACACCACACAACCAGAAAATTTCTCCTGGTGCCTCTATTCCCTCCCCCTTGCATATACACACTCAAGGGAATGGAATCTCTTGTCGTGACGTCATATTCGTCCCTCTCTCTCTAGACCACTCTCATTTCTCATGCTATCTCTCCCACGCCCCGTCGGCTCCTCTATCCATGCCTCTCTCGAATCGTAATACACATACCTCTCTAGGCCCCGCCAAATGCATCAACTACACATTCACACATGTTACATCACGTACCCCATTGATCTAAAAAGCCCTCTCTTCACGTTTATTTCGCATACAACATTCCTTTTGAATAAAGTGTGGCCAAAAAATTATTTTAGAGTTTCTACATATATACAACATTACAAAGTTATATTGAGGAGTACGAACGCTAATTTGCATTGCATGGTGCCCACAATGATATTTATTCCGTACTGTGAATTTGTATATTTTTATATTATATACAAAGTTAGTCATAATAAAGAGAAACGAAGAGCTCTCCATCGGATACCCCCCTGTACGCCCCTTTCACGTATGCACACAAAACTATCTCCAGGTCCTCTAAAAGTAAGCCCCCAGAAAATTCACGCGTGTTTCATCTTTCTCTCGCGATATATGCAATGACGATCATTGTATTTGAAGCGAAAGCACGATACATACATTGGACTTCATAATCCAGTCATTACGGTCACCGTTAATGTTTAGTGGTTATTATACAGTCACGGGCTCACCGTACAACTCTGTATTTGCTCATGACATGATTAGTTGACCAGTTAAACGCTCCACGTGGCACCTCTAGTGTTGCATCACATTATCTCACATCCATCGTGCCCACCTGTCGACTTGTATCTACTCTACATCTACACTCTTATAAAATACATAAAATACACTCTTATAAAAAACAGAGTTGGTGATGATGGTGTGCCTGCCATCCTGCAATATAGGACGTCCAATTTATATCTGACGGATAGGAAAGAAACTATGGCAATTTTGCAAAAAGGTACCCACACACCTATCCACATTTGAAAATAAGGCCTTCCCTCGTTCATCCTTTTCTCTCACAAGATAAAAAAGTCATACAAATGCATCTTGATGTTACGTGCAACGCACGGGCATCTTGCTAGTAAGAATGAAAACAAACGACAAAAATATATTTTGACGGTGGTTCGAAGTCATGACCGCGGGCACAGCGGACAAGGTGGCCTTGTATTGGTATGTTGAGCCGTCTGTTTTAACACACAGGAGCTGGTGTGGTGATTATACACACACGCACACATGCACACGAACTGCATCCACGCAACACTCACACAAACACATGCACCCATGGACGCACGCAACACTCACACGTACACACGCAGCCAAGCACACACGCAACACTCACACGCACACACGCACGCATGCATGCACACACCAGTACACCACACAACCAACACACAGTCTCATGCTCAAGTGCTCAACCTACACGTGCATGCACACACATCAGGCCCTGACAGACACATACACAACCAGGTGATTCCCGCGCACGGGTTGGAGCCTTGTCGCGCCTGCGTAAATTTGTGTTTATCTGACGTTTTCCCTATGCGAACCGACAGGTGGGACCCACAAGGGACGTGGTCAATTTAACTAGTCAACATGGTGCCACGCAGACTATTTGGCCGGTCAACAGAGTGCAATCCGATGTTGAACTGTGAGCAAGTGACCGGATAATCACCGCAAAACGTATATAGTGACCGTAATCAGCTTATTCTGAAGTTCGTTGACTGTATTACGCTTTTGTCTCTGTAGGCCCTCCAAAACTACATCTCTACACATCTCGCATGTTACATCTAACAACTATGCAATACAACACTACTACTACACTCTAACATAATAAATCATATGTGTGTTTAGTTTTACTAGATATCATATTGTCACTTATAATTATTCAGTTTGTATACATTAAAATTGCCTTTGAAATGTATGGCCAGTATCATCTACCGCGCGGGAAAAATCCCGCCCTTTCCTGTTTAATCGGGTTTGTATCGATGGATCGTGCGAAACAGCAAAACTATAGTACTATACAGTACAAGTGACAGTTCACTGGGCTGTCATGTCGTCTACTCCTCCTTCGTAAGAGTGGAGCGCACGCTTTCATAAATCTTCTAGTCCCTTTCACCGACATGTGGGACATCATGCTACCGGGTCCACGTGCCATACCGAATACAAGCAGAGCAGCCGGGTGAAACACCCTACCATGGCGCCCGGCGTAGTAATGAGCAATGAGGCGTCAAATCACAAAGCTGCACCTTTCCCGCAGTTAAGTTGGAGGGACGAAGTAATAATGCTAAAAAAATAAGCTGGAGGGACGAAGCAACCATCATTTCACTCGTTGTTGAATCTGCTTCTCCCTCATCTTCTTCAACTTAACCATGTGTTGCTTCTGCTGTTATTCTGCCTCATGTGGGATGCGGATCGTCTTGGTAAAGCACTGACACGTGGGACCGCATGTTAGCAAACCGCCATCCGCGCGACAAAATCACCTCCTTTTTACTAATCTTGATTCTATAATTTTTTAGATGAATATAATTGAGATTTGTATAGATAGCACACAGGAGCAAAATCAAGTGGTACGGTTAAGGGCATCCGCAATGTGTAGCCAAATGTGAAAATAGCTTTTGGCATCATGGGAACCATTGTGGATGGTGTTGCCAAAGCCAAAAAGATGGAACCGAAGCTCCCTGATTGATTGATTGAAGGAATAGAAAAATGCAACGTCTCTCCTCTTTCTCCCATGCTTGGACGCATGTAGTACAGTATATAGCACATAGTCTACTCCCCTGTCCCTTCTATCACAAAGCACAAAGCAGTGAGGCGTCAAATCACAAAGCACTGACAAAGCAACCATCATTTCACTCTTCGCTGACTCCGCTTCTCCATCGTCTTCTTCGAGAAACCATCTCACCGCACTAGTACTCCTAGTAGCAGTACTAGTAAAGGACTTCCTGGATGGAAATAAGGCGGTTGTCTCGGCTTGCAAGTGGCACTTGCGAACGACTTATCGTGGTCTCCCTCAATGGTGTTCTCCGTCGAACGCACTTCGCCAAACCACAAAAAAAAATCGTCGACGTCACCGCAATGGGGAAGAAGTCAAATATAGTTACTACCTCCATTTTTTTGTACACAAGGCCAGTATATCAAAATTACAATTTGCAAAGGGCCACTAACACTAATCGAGGCAAAATTGATGGGGTTAGCAACCAAGGACATTAATATCCCCTGCATGCATGCGAAAGTGAGAAGGTTGGTTTTCATGGCGCTGCATTAATCAAGCGATGAGGAGTGAGATGGTTAGCTGTTTGGTCTTTCGAGAAAAAAATATGCATTAATTGACACGTGAAACGAGGATTTGTATCGATTAAATCCCGCGAAGGAAACCCCCGCCTTTCTTTTTTAACACTAGTACACCCAATACGTACATAATTATCTTGTTTGGGTCTAGGCCTTGCATTTCCAAACTTCGCCACACATTTTTGCCAAGCTTGCCTAAAGTTTTCAAAATGAGAAGGAGGTACACTTGTGCACGGCTGTCGCGGTCACATCGCATCCTCACACGCTCGCTCCTGCACGCCGCGGTCGCACCGCACCCTCACACAGTCGCTCCTGTACGCCGCAAATCCAACCAAGGGAACGCACCCTCACTGACACGTGCTGTCGCATGTGAACAAAGCAAACTCAGCCATCCTATCGCTGACACATAATTTTCATTTATATAGTATGTTTATCCAACCGCATGTTGGGGAGTATCCGTACGGCCTGTGCGGTGGTCTGTTGGGGAAGAAGAAGAGGTGAGGAAGAAGGAAAGAAGGGTTAGGAGACGTAGGATATTCATCCAACCGCCTGAAATGGTAGATTGACCCAAGTCAGGCAACTTGCATAAAAAATATAGTATGTTTTTACACAGCAAAAGATCCATAAAAACAACAACATAAACAAAAACTATCACTGCTCGCGGAAAGAGACGACCTCGTCGTCTTTGGCTGCCGGCGCGAACCAGCCATCGCTGCCGACGTGTGTCTCCGCACCGTGGTTGTCCTCGGCCTCCAGCTACTCGTTCAAGCGGAGCGTGCGGGCGCTCTACAGGACGAGAGCACAGCCCGGTTCAAGTCGAGGACGTCCGGTTACGCCTCCAGGAGGGCCTCGATGGCAGCGGCATCCGCGCGCTCCGCGTCGAGTCGAGCCTCCGCTGCCCGGTTCAAGTCCAGGACGTCTGGTTCCGCCTGCAGGAGAGCGTCGATGAGAGTGGCATCCGCGCGCTCTGCGTCGAGTCAAGCCTCTGCCACCCGGTTCATGTCCAGGACGTCCGGTTCCGCCTGCAGGAGGGCCTCGATGGCAGCGGCATCCGCGCGCTCCGCCTCAGGTTGAGCCTCCGTCGCCCGGTTCACATCCACGACATCTGGTTCCGCCTGCAGGAGAGCCTCGATGGCAGCGGCATGCGCGCGCTCCTCATCGAGTTGAGCCTCTGCCTCCCGGTCCTCCTTTAGTATCGCCATGTTGAACCACTGGTCCGCCTGCACCATGGGGGACTCGGACGCTGGTATGAAGTCGAGGTCCATCGTATCATACCCATCGGGGGCCTTCTGTGCCGCGACCTCCACAGTGAACATTGGATCGGCTTCCTCCTCCTCGTAGCTTGGCTCCAGCGAACTGGGGGATTGGCCTGCCGCAAAGCGAGCTTGGGAACGGAGGTCTGTGGCGCCGACCGCCACCGCGATTTCGCTGGGCGCCCGGCCAAAGATCTTGTAGTAAGTGATCTTGGCGGCGCACCATGGCTTTCCGGCGAACTAGGGACGCTTGATGCGGGCTAGGGGATCGAAAGGTGGGGGAATGGGCTGGAGATTTGGTGTGGTTTTAGGGCGATGGCTGGCGAGGCCGGCAGTGAAGGTTCTTGTGTGAATAGTGGTTCCGGTGACGACCGGTCAATCGGTTTTGACTGTACATCGCTCTTGTCGCGTTCGCGTTGCAGTCCGGCACGCTGGACCCTCCACGCCGCTCACCGAATGGAACGTGCTTCGTCTTGCGTTTGGCCGCTTGTGGGACCGCGATTGAGAGCAAACCGACGTCCCTCCCTCCCCGCCAAGGCTATTTATTATACCACCACCCTCTGCTTTTATGCGGAGTAAATAAAAATAGAGGGAGTATACTACGGATGAGGATCCTGACATGGCGAACCCATTGAGTAACCGACATACGGGCCTAGCAAGCATGGGGTCCGCCAAAGAAGTGACCGAAAGGGAGGGTAAGGCAGGGATACCTACGCCGAGGATCCACTTCCACTATACTAATTTGACCAAATGTTAGAGTAATAATATATGACATGCAACTTACACAAATGTTAGAGTAATAATATATGACATGCAACTTACACAAAGCATACATGGTCTAATGCGTTTTTTGAGGCTAACTTTGACCAAATGTTAGAGTAATAATATATGACATGCAACTTACACGAAGCATACAGTCAATTTTGTATGTGAAAGGAGTTTCCAATGATATAATTTTCACATTATACATCTCATGTACTATTAATCTTGTCAATAGTCAAATTGGAAACCATCTCGAGTACAAATCTAGGAGTACGCATTTAATCTAACAATATTGATTGGGCGTTGTTGAATGTTCATACCTTTTTGATCATAGAAGAGATACTTTGACTACACATAAAACTTATATGTAAAGTAGAAAGGATAGGAGGGAGTATATTGTAAATTTAAAAACGAAACGAACATTGAATACCCTTAATATATAATTTGCGGATGCTATGGTCACCTGTTCAAAATTTTGAATCCGCCTTAGGTATCACGTGCCCCCACTCATTCCCTCTCGATTTCATCTCGGGGTCCGGAGATCTATTGAAAGAGGACTAGGGTGGGTACATGTGAATGATACTCGGCGGAATGTTCAAATGAGGCATGCGGGAGAGGATGGACTCGACTGGAGGGCGACATGATCGATGGAGAAGAGGGTTGGAGAGGAATGAGAAATAAGCAAACGCCACATGATTACACTTGAACGGCTCAAATAAACAATAAGTTGTCTCGCTTGGCCTACATAGTGAAAGGCCTAATGCGCAACGCGGATCACTGACGCTCGAATATGGCCGGGAAAATAGGGAAATTGTCGTGGAATTGTCACGGCAGATGTCCTTAGTGTCAGGACTTAGTCGTGAGGCCAACGCATCTATGTGTTAGCTTGAGAGGGGTTGAGTGGGACGAGAGACGCAGGGCGGATCAACATGCAAGACAAGGGTTTAGACAACTTCGGGCCCCGGGAAACATCATCCGGTAAAAACCCTACACGCTGTTTTAGGCTAGGTCTCATTATGATCATGAGGGAGTCGCCGTAAACCGGCTCTCCTCTTTGTGTCTAGCCCTAACATTGTTTCTTCTTGATTGTAGCTTGTCCCTCTTTGGGGAGCCCTGCCCCTCCTTATATATGTTGAAGGGGCGGGTTACATGTGGAGTCCTATTAGGATTAGGACTAGTCTATCTCTAATGCAAACCGGATACAAGTCCTGGTCTTAACTCCTTGTAAGGTAAATATTCCTCATGCCTTTCCTCTTAAACCGCCCACAATAGTTGAACCGGCCTTCATGAACCGCCAGACGGGCCACCGGGTCTTGTCGCTCCTCCGCCCGTCTGCGGGTCACCGGTGAGTTACAACGTCTGGCGGGTTCTGGTAAATTGCCGTGTCAGGCGGGTCACTAGATGAATATCGCCAAGTGCCGCGGGACCTCAAATAAACCGCCAAATCCGCCAGTTAACTTCCGCCGGTTTACACCAAGGGTATATCCTCGACATTAGCCCCCAAGTTTAGCTTGGATTTATCCATGGTAAACTTATGCTGCAAAATAAACACCGTAACAAATTTGGCAGGTTGTGCTCCAGGTTAAGAATTCTTGTAGACCGGCACCTGATCGTCCTTAAGTCCTTTGTCATTTCCTCCTTCTAGAAAATCCGGGTCAATAACCAGCTTCATACTCAAATTGTTGATGTTGGCTTCTTATAGAAAAAATATTGTGAAGAATAATCCACTTGAGTCGGCTTCCAAAGCGCCGGTTTAAGAAATATTGGTCTTGAAATACTCATCTGATATTCAACCGGTTTGAAGATGCAGAACTTGCCGGTTTTATCATTGCCAAAGACTGTCGGGTTATAAAAAGTTGACAATTTCGAGTCATGATTGTTGCAGACACCGGTTCATGATTGTTGCAGCCACAGGGTCATAATGATTGGTGACGCCGGGTCAACCTAGTTTGCTCAATCAGAGAATTTGAAAATATTTCTTCGATAATAATATAATACCTGTAGCCCCAAGTCTTTGAGCAGAACAAAGTGGTGGCTTGAGACTTTCCTTCAATATAAATCTGCCAGTTTCAAAGAAATCCATGTTGTTTATCCCAGTGACTAGTAAAAACTGAATACTCCATACTATGTAGCCCCCAAGTGCCGGGTTGTCATGCTTGCAGCAACCTGGGACTTGTAATTGTCTTATATTCATAAAAACTTCAACCAGTGTAGCCCCCAAGGGCCGGGTCATTATGCAATAATGAGCAGGGACTTTGTAGGTATAATCATGTAGATTTGAGCAATGATGTGTAGCCCCCAAGGGCCGGATCAGTAAGATAATATTGAGCTGGGAATATATACTTCAATGAAAATAACATCATATGATGTAACCCCCATCATGGGACTTGAATCCACGTCCACAAGGTTAAGAGCCTTGTGTTTTACCAACTGAGCAGTGGACCCTTCAATATAATGAATAAAAAGCTTTGTACCTTCAACTGTTGACAGGAGCAATTGGTAGCCCCCAAGGGCCGACTCATTATAATGTGATGAGTCGGGTCTTTAATAATATGAGCAAAAAAATCACTTTGCATTAGCCCCCAAGTGTCATGGTGCATGCTTGCAGCGACATGAGACTTGCATATTTGATATAATCTCAACTTAAATAATGTAGCCCCCAAGTGCCGGGTCGTAAGCCTCCAGCGACTCGGGACTATTCCCTCCATTGTAGAATAAATCGTACCCATGGATGAAATAATAGCCATTGCGCTGAAGCGACTTTGAAAACCTCAATCATCATATTGGTTATTGATAACCATAATAAAAATCTAGCCATGTTGGCTATTTAAGATAATATAATCTGGTATGAAAAACCTTATTCATTCAATATCATAATGAAAATTCAGCCAAGTTTGGCTATTTGAATAATATAACCCAATGATTTATAAGCGCATGATTCCAATGGCGCCAATCCAAATATGTCTTGGCGACTTATAGTCCAAAGCCGGGCCGGGTTAACAAACACCGGATAATTTCTCATCATATCTTTGGCGACTTATCGTCTTAAAGCCAGGCCGGTTTAATAAACACCGGATAATTTATCATCATGCTTTATTCAACATGTCTCTGCATACAACAAGTTTAAAGTGTTCTGGCGGTTTACCGCCGGACGGGTCATAATTCCCAACATATAACCCAGGTTTATAACCAAGGCTGCACTTAAGAATAATCAATGAAATATATCATACCTGTGACATTGAATCACATCATTGGTTTATCAACTTTTTGTAGTAAGGGTGATAACCCCAATCTTGATAATGATAACTCCTTTCATCTTGGTCGGTTTATGATAAAACCGCATCGGGTTGTGATAAACACCGGTTTAACCATATATAATCTTGGCGACTCGTAGTCAAACCAGACCGGGCGGATAGTCTCCGGATTATGATTTGATCATGTACTGACAACTTGTAATTGAAAGTCAAGCCGGGTTAATGAACGCCGGTTTACTCCATAATAAGATGGTAACATAAAATCAAACCGGGCAGATAGTCTCCGGATTAGGATTTGACCGTGTTCCGTCAATTGACAGTTTGAACCGGTTTAAAAATGTTGTCGGTTTAAAAAACGCAACAAAAATCAAATAACAGTTATGAAAAAATATGGAAGCAAAGGCAATGATAAAACCGTTTGCAAAAGAGGCTTTCTTGAGCCGATCGATGGTGTTACCATGGCGGACACGACCAAGCTCCTAATAAGGTGTAGCTATGGTTCAGTCAGCCAGGTCCCCAACTGAAACCGTGGCATTATGCCGATCAAGTGGCGTGGCAATGGTTCGGGTTCGACCAAGCCCCCAAGTGACTCTATGGCCTTAGGCCGATCAAGAGGCGTGACTAGTTCAGACTTGACCATGTCCCCAAGTGATCTAGTGGCTTTCGCCTATCAAAAGGTGTTGCATTGGTTCGGATACGACCAAGCCCCCAAGTGATGTTGTGGCACTAGGCCGATCAAGAGGCGTGGCTATGGTTCGGATACGACCAAGCCCCAAGTGATCAATAATATGATAAGCCAATAAGGCATGATACCCATGTTTGAACCGCGCATCATGGCAGCAGGTCCTCTTTGGCACCCTTTAACTTTTTGCAAGAGATAAATCCTTCTTGAACCGGATGTTAAACCGGATATTGAGAGCTTCAAAGCTTTGTGGGAGACACCTTTCCCTTGAACCGGATTTTAAACCGGAATCTTTATTTTCAGCCGGAAATTTTCACGGCCTTTAAACTCGAGCTATAGAAGTTAATTCCTTTTTGAACCGGAAATTCTTAAACCGGAATTGAGAGCCTTCAGAGCTTTGTGGGAGACAGATTTCCCTTGAACCGGGTTGTAAACCGGATATTTGAGAGCTTCAGTGATACCGACTTCCCTTGAGCCGGATTTTCAACCGGAATCCTTTACGATGATCCGGAACGTCTTCATTGAACCGGGATTTTCTAACTGTCATATACTTTCTAAGCCAGAAATTTTCTGACGGCCTTCAAATAACAGTAGCCTCCGGGTCCGGGTTATCTTTCCCTCCATCGTTTTGGGGTTCTTTAAATTTGCTAAAACCGGCAAGATTTGCTGAGTCATGTCATCGTAGCCCCCGAGTCTCAAGGTGACTCAAGGAGTTGGCTTGAAACTCTCCATATTTGACCGTGATGTAAACCGGCATAACTTTCATAGCATTGGTGTTGATAGCACAATGTGAATCCACAGAAGGTTGAGGTGACTGCGGCGGGTTATAAATGGTCCCGTGTGAGCCGTGTCAAGACCTTCGGCCAATGGTTCCTTCCAACTGGCGATTTGAATTTAACCAGAACTGTAATGGCGGCGACTTGTGTGCCTGCTTATTGAGCCATCCAGTGCAGACGGCGGTTGACGATAATTTGCCTCCAATTTGAAAGAAAACCAGGCTTCCCAAGCTCTGACTTGCTCATATCCAATAAACAGCTCATGCAGACGGTGCGGCCCGGTATGTCGATGTAGACCAGGCCGCAAGAGACGGACAGCAGAGACGACCGCATCATCAGTGGCGGCTCCGACAGATGAGTCGGCCGCGGCATTGTAAACCGGCATGGACGGGGAAATCGGTACTGGTGTCGTAAACCGGCACGGACGGGTGAGTTAACCGCGTCGTTTTGATATAGTAAACAATTGTCCTGCATCAACAATATTGCAGACCAAGACAAAGATAAACTGCTCTTTGACAATAATATGTTCCAATAAAAGATATTTTAGATGGATATCACCTGATGTGCGAGGCCGGAAATAATTCGCCATGAAATTGATGATCTCTAGGTGAAATTGAAGTCACTCACGGGTGAACCGGCCGCGGTGTGGTAAATCGATGTGGACGGGTGAGTCAGCCGCGACGTTTGTAAGCCGGCGCGAACAACGAGTCGGTCACAGCGTTATAAAACGGCGCGGGCGAGAGAATCAGCCGAGGGGGCTTCTTTTGCAAACACCTTTTTGTGGGGAATAATAGTCCCGCGGAAGAAAAATAGCATAGACCAAGTAATTGTTCTTTGATAAAAACAATGTGTTAAGAAAAATAGATGGATATCACCTGGTCTGTCTGGATGACAGATGGAGTCTTACAAACACCGAGTTAATCGCTCGCCCAAGGCAACAACGGAAACGGTGCACCACAGCAGTGAAAACGGCCCGAGGTGAAACCGTGGATGATGAATTAGAGGCAACTCACAACGGGCGTGCAGCGACTCGGAACAACGTTGCTGCGGCGGCTTGTGGAGGCAGGTCCGCGGGCCGTGGTTACAACAACGATAAAAACGCACCGACGGCTTGGAACGGCGCGGTGGCCCCGCGAAGAGGTGAAGCGGCGGGTGGATGGCCAAAGTCAACTGGGCGGGTCGAGGCGCTGCAATGGCCGCAGCGGCAGTGAAACGAATCCACGCCCACGACCCCATCCACTCCGGATCGTGGTTGTTTTGATTTTTTTTTACCTTACCGTGAGGATGATCCTGTAGTAGCACTTGCCTCCTTCCGATTCGGATGGATGTAGTCAATAAAGACAGAACACGTCTTGATCTAGTACTAGTACTCAAGTAGTATTAGCCCTCTTCCCAAAAAGGAAATAATTGATGTTGGATTTCACGTGACAAAGTACTAGAAGTACTGTAGCGGTTTGACCGAGAATCCCTGCCATGACCTGCCCGGATGCAGAGAGTCACTTTTTCCCTGATCTTCACGTGCTAACCCTGCATAGCACCTTCTTCGTTTATTTAATTCTTGAGTTAACTTCCGGGAAGATTCCTTGTATGCATATAGCAACCAGATTTGACAAAAGACAAACCGATACGGCTTCAGGCAATCGTCTCGGCAACTCCCGCTTGCGACAGCGGCGACTTGGCGAACCAGACGGAAATAATAGTATTTTGATGATCTTGATCCGTACTGATGAAACCTCCTTTGCACTTGGCTTTTTGCGGCGACGCAACGAAAAGTGATACGGCCACGACGGATCGCCTGGCCGCGTTTGACGGTGCACATAGACGCAATCCGGCTCTTCTCATCTGAAAATTACGAACTTCTCCATCCTTAGAAAGATCCCTCTAAGAACTCAACACCACCGTGCGCAGGCCCCACGGTGGGCGCCAACTGTCGTGGAATTGTCACGACAGATGTCCTTAGTGTCAGGACTTAGTCGCGAGGCCAACGCATCTATGTGGTAGCTTGAGAGCAGTTGAGTGGGACGAGAGACGCATGGCGGATCAACACGCAAGACAAGGGTTTAGACAGCTTCGGGCCCTGGGAAACATCATCCGGTAAAAACCCTACATGCTATTTGAGGCTAGGTCTCATTATGATCATGAGGGAGTCGCCGTAAACCGGCTCTCCTCTTTGTGTCTAGCCCTAAAATTGTTTCTTCTTGCTTGTAGCTTCTCCCTCTTTGGGGAGCCCTGCCCCTCCTGGGCGGGTTACATGTGTCCTATTAGGATTAGGACTAGTCTATCTCTAATGCAAACCGGATACAAGTCCTGGTCTTAACTCCTTGTAAGGTAAATATTCCTCATGCCTTTCCTCTTAAACCGGCCCACAATAGTTGAACCGGCCTTCATGAACCGCCAGACGGGCCACCGGGTCTTGTCGCTCCTCCGACCCGTCCGCCGGGTCACCAGTGAGTTACAACGTCCCGGGCGGTTGCCGTAAATTGCCAGTGTCCGGGCGGGTCACTAGATGAATATCGCCAAGTGCCAGCGGGACCTCAAATAAACCGCCAAGTCCGGCCGGGTTAACTTCCGGCCGGTTTACACCGCGGGGTATATCCCCGACAGAAACCGACATGTGGGGCACACCCGTCGGGACGACGTAGCGCAGACTAGTCCAATGGAGGAGTTGGCCCACGACCTCCTCACCACCGACAACCGTTCATGTGGGTCGTTGGGGCCAACAACGGGGCGCAGCTCCAGCACCGCCTCTGGACACGGCGACCGTGGTGAGCGACACACACATATCGTCGCTAGACACGGTCGGTTTTAGTGTGCCGAGGGTGGCGTTAGTGCTGTGGCACGACCAACGGTATGTTTGGTTTGTGCCCAAGATTGCCCCATCAAAGCATTGGGTAGCCAAAATTTTGGTTGAGGTATTGGTTGCCCATGATTTGGCCGACATTGGCAAGAAAAATGAACTAGAGTTGGCTAGAGTTCATTGCCATGCCAAAGAAATGGCAACCATCCAAACAAAGACCAATCTTTGGGTCATGACCAAAAAATTGGTTGAGGTATTGGTTGCCCATGATTTGGCCGACATTGGCAAGAAAAATGAACTAGAGTTGGCTGGAGTTCATTGGCATGCCAAAGAAATGCCAACCATCCAAACAAAGACCAATCTTTGGGTCATGACCAAAATTTTGGTTGAGGTACTGGTTGCCCATGATTTGGCCGACATTGGCAAGAAAAATGAACTAGAGTTGGCTAGAGTTCATTGGCATGCCAAAAAAATGGCAACCATCCAAACAAAGACCAATCTTTGGGTCATGACCAAAATTTTGGTAAGGTGCACTTTGTCCACAATCCAAACACACCCCAATACCCGACTCGTCGAGGATGCACGGGGCGCCGCGACGCGTCCGCGGAGTGGTGTAGCGCGGCCAACTGCATCCTCTGGACCTGAGACCATGCCGGGTCGTCTTGCTTTTTCAATGACATGCGGGGATCGCATTTGAGCAAAGGGCATCTCCAATGTTGCCACGACCGCAGCTGACTACCCTGGCACACCAAAGCCCTCGTCCCTCGCGCCGTCGCGCGGTGCGTTCCCAGCCGGCGCCAGCTGCCCGCATTCATGCCGTCCGTTTGTATGTCGTCGTTAAGAGGCTCGGTGCCCGAGGAACAACTCCGGCGACTTAATGACGCACCCGGACGCTTGGCCTCACCGGAATGCGCTACTTAAAGCGGCAACGCCCAGCTAACCTCCACACCATAGCGCATGTCCTCCTACCTGGCACCACATCCACCATGACCGCAAGTGCGAACGCTCTGCGGGAGAGCTTGTCTTCGGGGATGAAGCTCGAGGTCGCCGCCGTCGCTCAAGTCGCCTCTCGCAACGCAATAGCGGCGTAGCCGGACGCGGACGCGACCGCACAAGCAGTGGCCACGTTGGCGGCCGATGACGGGAGCACCGTCAGCCACGCGTCCTACTTGCCGCCGTCCAACGTCCGGCACCGCCGAGGTCGGGGACTCCTCTGAGGATGAGTAGGGCATGGGAGGCGGCAGGGCATGGTGTGCCAACTGGCCGGTCTGTATCCCGTGTTCTACTCTTCCTCGCCGGAGACCGCACCTTCACTTCACGGGTCTTGAACTCCCCCCCCCCCCCCGTACATAGAGATCGCAGATGGAGGACGTCGGTCGCCGTCGTAGAATAGGTTTAGGGTCGGGTTTCTTTTATTTTTCTGTCCTATACAAGTTCGAAATGTAATGAAAATCTGCCGTGTTTGCATTAATCTCGGCCGGTGTATATGAACTTTCACAATAATATACATATTGTAGGAGTACTAGCAAGATGCCCGTGCGTTGCACGGAAGATCAAGATCTTGTGGGAGAAAAGGATGAACGAGGGAAATCCTTATCTGCAAATGTGGAGAGGAGTGCGGGTAAATTGTCATAGTTTTCTTCCTATCCGTTAGATATAGAACGAACGGCCTATATTGCAGGATGACAGGCACACCATCGTCACCAACTCTGCTTTTTATTGAACCGAGAAAAATTTAAAAAACCCAACTAGGCAAACCTCCCAGCATATCTCGCGGGAAAAGACCCGGCCGCGCCATTTTAGTCGGGATTACCAGATTACTAGTAGTAGTATCGATGGATCGCGCGAAGCAACAATTTTTTTTGAGGGGGTGAAGCACCTAGTGTAAAAGGAAAAAAGACGGTACACTCACAGCACTCTGTCATGGGTCGCATTGCACCCACACACGCTCGGTCCTGCACACGGCTCACGCAAACGGAACGCACTTCGCTTGCCTCTTCAAAGTGACACGTGGGACTGCACTTGGAGAAACCAACCATGCGCTAACTCCCCGCGCATCGCTAAAAATCCTTCCCCCCACACAAAAATTCCCCCCAAATCCGATTCAACCGCCCTTCGGCCAAACATTCCCCAAACCCCCTTTCCCACGTCCCCCCTCCAGTCCATTCGCTCTGCCAAAGCCGCCCTCCCCACAACACCGATAAGTCGGCGCCGCGGTTCGTCGAGGGGATGCACGGCGATCCTCTCGCTCCCACAGTACGCTCTCGTAGACTGCCGTCCCTTCAGCCGCTACCGCCACCTGCTACGTTCTTGTGGAGGCGACGACGATCGCTGCCGCCACCGGGCGACGTTAGGTGTGGAGACGCACGGCGGTCAGCTTCTCCCACGGTACGCGCATTCTAGACTGAGGCCCCGTTCATGTCAGTGTAGCGCTGAATGTTAGCTGATAGACGCTGTTTATCTCACTGTTTGCCGAAGTAGTTTACTCTCAATATGCTTTGCTTAAGAAGCTTCCTTACCCTGTTCTGCACTCAATCTGCTTAGCTGAGATGGCATGCCAAGGCCGATTAGTTGCTAAAATATCCTGCCATATATTTATTGTGACGTAGATTGCCATGGTCTAGTAGCCAATTTGTTAGGTGAAATAGCTCTACACCGTTTTATACTTGATCTTTGTTGCTACAATGGCCTTCGATAGTTTGATGGCTGTGTGCTCGGCCACATTGACTGCTGAAACAGCCTGCCATAATTTAGCACTCAAATCTTTTTGCTGAATTAGCTTTACATATATTTCGTTACTTAGATCTGCTCATCCAAATATCTTGCCATAGCTTTATACATCGACCTAGGTATTTTTTCTGGACATCATAAAAAAGCATATATGTTTTTCCTGTAATATCTAGTAGAAGAATTAATTTGTATGTCTAATAGATGGACAGGACTTGGATAACTTCTGCTCGAAGATTCTCCGCTGCATATGTCGAGGGGGTTGAAAACTTCATGAACTTTATCAGAGCTGAGTACGGTGGTCCGAAATCAGATGTGCTCTGCCCGTGTAGCAGCTGTATGAATTCAGTTACAAGACCCCAGTCAACTGTGCAAAATCATCTACACTTGTATGGGATGTCGGTCACATATACTAGGTGGGTTCATCATGGTGAAGCTGTGAACGTCAATGTTATTGACTACGTGGAAGCAGTAGATCACCATATTGATCTGCCTGATGCTCAGGTGGAAGAGGAGGAGGAGGTGGTGGTGGCGGAGCAAGTGAGTTTGACCAAAATTGAAACAATGCTATGAAATGCTCGTGCATTCCGTGAACTTTCACCTGCAGAAGAAAAATGGTGGGCCCGCATGTTGGAACAATGCGACGTTGCTGTCACCCAGTGAAATAAGCTGTCACAAGATTCTCAGCTATGGTCACCTTTCTTTAGGTGAAGACATCTGAGCGGATGACCAACAAATCATTCGATGCGATGTTGGATGCTTTCCGCAAATCTTTCCCGGACATGCGCCTCGAGCTGCCACACACCTACAAAGAAAAGGAAGAATTTCCTTCATGCATTTGGAATTGGATATGATATGATCCATGTTTGAAAGAATAATTGTGTTCTGCTCGGAAGGATTATGCCAACTTAAGTGAATGTCGGAAGGATTCCTCGTATTGTTGAGACATTTTCCAATTACACCAAGATTGCGAGAGGTTGTTTCATGATCTTTGAAACAAGAGAGGATGTACTATGCATTCTAGGAACCAGAGTACAGAGATCGTAATGTAATGAGCCATCCATCTCATGGTAGTGAGTGGAAAAGATTCAATGATAAACACAAAGAGTTTGTCACGACCGAGAAACATTAGACTTGGCTTTGCTTGGATGGATTAAACCCATTTGGCCACCAGAGCGCCACATATAGCATGTGGCGGTGCTTGTTATCCTTACAACATGCCTCCAAATGTACGCACCAAAGAATCAAACTACATGATGGCCTTGCTCATCCCAGGTCCAAAAAGTCCTGGAAAGGATTTTGATTTGTTCATGGAGCCTCTTGTGGAGGAACTTCAACAGCTATGGAAGGGTGTTCTCACTCGAGACCTATATAGCAGCCCACCAAATGATTTCTTTCTGCGTGTTTGTTGTAATTTGGTGCATCCATGATTATCCGGCTTTGGGCACTATGTCGGCGAACGACACATGGTTACAATGCATGTGTTCGCTGTGATGTGAATCATTGTCATACGCAATACTTAGCAAGATCTGTTACATTGGACACCGCCGTTTCCTTCCCAAGGACAAGCCGCATCCTAGAAAATACCGAAGACATGTGTTCAATGCAAAGCATGAAAACTGTGATGCGCCAAAGAGGCTCACCGCCGATGAGTTGCAAGTGGAATTAGAGAAGGTCAGGCATATTACACCAGGAAACCATCCTGGTAATGGTAGCGGGAAAAGGAAGCGTGGCACGGTAGAAGAGATATTATTGTTTACCCGCAGGTCCACTTTGTGGGACTTGGAGTATTGGAAAGATTTGGATCTGCGGCATAATCTTGATGTGATGCACATCTAGAAAAATATATGTGACAACATTATCGGCACACTTCTTAACATTGAAGGCAAGACAAAAGATACCTTAAAATCTAGGATTGATTTGACACACCTGTGTATTAGAAAGGATTTGCAGGTGCAAGATGAAGGTAAACCACGGGATATGGCACCAAATTGTGTAATGCGTCTTGGACAAGGTAAAAAGAAAAGAATTCTGCGAGGTCCTCACACGTGTGAGATCCCCACATGGATTTACTTCCAACCACGAAAGGAGAGTCGGTCTGAGATGGAAACAAGGTACAAGGGTTGAAAACTCATGACTTCCACGTCCTACTTCAAAGGGTTTTACCTGTTATCCTTAGAGGATTGGGCATACGACTTATACTGAGCAGTTGCAGAGTTGGGACAATTCTTCAGGGAACTCTGTAGTAGAAATATCAGGATAGATGCTTTGGAGCGTCTTAGAGACAAGATACCAACAATCATATGCCACCTTGAGAAGATATATCCTCCAGCCTTCTTTGATGTGATGGTGCATTTGGCTGTTTATCTACCTGATGAGGCACTACTTAGAGGTCCAAGACAAGATGGCTGGATGTACCCTATTGAAAGGCGGCTAGGCACTTTCAAGGGCTCTGTTAGGAACAGAGCTAGACCCAAGGGTTCCATTGCAGAGGCCTACATTGCTTTCTGAAGCGTTGACATTCTGCTCAAAATACATTGAAACAAATTGATCGACTTAGCAAAGAGGTGGGTGAAGACAATCCGGGCTCAATGTTTTCGATTATTCTGCTCGAGTTATAGGGAAGAGTCAACAAGAGGACAAACCTAAAGATTTGGACAAAATGGTTTGGTATGTGTTGAATAACCGTCACGAGATACTACCTTATATAAAGTAAGTGCGATCTTGCAGCTTATACATCATAATCTACTAAACTTGCAGCACATTCTTATATATTTAGATGTTTGACGCGATCACTATGTTGTGCAGCATCTACAAAGAGGAGTTATTGCCGCAAAATCCAAGAAACATTGAAAAACTGGTTATGGCAGGATTTGCGAAATGGTTCAAGAACCATGTAAGCTTTTGAAGTGCACTGTTAGTTTTTTTAATATATTGAGTACATAAGATGATCAGCTTGTCTATTTTCTAACCATAGGTTAAGAAGATGCGGGAGGATGGGCAGGCAGTTGACGATGCCCTTTATTCACTAGCAATGGGTCTTGACACTCGGGTAAGACATTATGAATCTTGCGTTGTTGGAGATGTGCGCTACAACACCCTTGCACGAGACAAAGGCAGGAAGACACAAAACAGTGCCATCATGAGCACGGATACGTATGACAAAGAGACAACTGAAATGTATGCTAACATAACAGACATTGTTCAGTTGCGGTATATGAGTATATATCCAGTTTCAAGGATCATCGGTGTGTGGTTCTGTTGTGCTGTCGTTGGTATAACCTGTTTTCCAGGATCGCAAAACCCAGAGCTGATGATTATTTCAAATCCATCAATGTCAAGGCGGCGTACCAGACCAACGATCCTTTTATTTTGGCAAATCAAGCAACATAGATATTTTTCTTGGAAGACACATTTGCACGTAGCGATGAATGGAGAGTATTGCAAAGGTTTGAGTAGAGGAATTCGTTTAATGAAGTTGCACAACAAGATGATGCTTACATCGCTCACGATGTACAAGATAACACAGATGTTCCTAATATCTTTGAGAACCATCACGTCAATGACGCCGGCGAAAAGATTGCCTGTCGTGTTGTGGACATACAAGAGTTGATCAAGAAGAAGCCAATGTTCGAGGACGTTGAGGACGAAGAAGAAGATGACACCGTGAGGAGCTACGATTCAGACTGATACACATGGCGAAGATGTTGACGCTGCTGCTGCGGATGATGATTACATTGCTTTTGTCGTATTGCTCGCCGAAGACGCTTTTTATCTACTATGTGAAATTGTGTTTGCTATGACAACTGAAACCTGATGAACATGTTGTTTAGTATTTTGCTGTGAGAACATCACCTGTTATGTATGCTGATTTGTGTTTGGTGATTGTATGGCAACTAAAACATGATGGCATTATTGTTTACTTGTACTCATATTTGGCTGTGAAACTTGAATTTGATGACATAGTTTGCTGTTGGACTGCAATTTGCTCGACATCTTCGAATGAGAACAAAGCTGACCCGACAGAGCCTCTGCTATTTATTTATTTACATGAGAAAAAGGAGATACCCCCCGATTTCCGTTAATAGAAATCATTAGATGTTCAGAACACTACGCCCAGCCTGCTACACAGGTTTCATTCATTACTAGTTTCAGCAAAGTGCTCATGTCGTAGCCACTGAATACATCACGAGTACTACATACACTGCAAATAAAGAGACAATCATCCTACAGGGCACATCGATTTTTCCCATTATCTTCACAAGCTCTTTCATCTCCTCATTGCTGCCAAGGCCGTTCAACAGCTGTTGCTTGGCCATGATCAGAGGAACTGCATCTTTAACCTTCTGCTCTGCATCTTCCTCTTCTGTCGTTCCTTCAGTTACTTGTCCAACACCCCAACATGCTGGTATTGGGATTCCTCGGCTAACCAAATAATCAGCGTAGTTGCATTCCCCCACATCAAGAACTTCCCGTAAATACAAATCACACGAATCTTCCCTTTCTGCACGAACCAAATTGGAAGATCATCAATGAAACTATTAAAAAAATCAGCAACTGAAAGCAGCAGAACAACACTTAAACATATTATTACCCCATGATTCGGGCATTTGTAGAAGACTCGGCCAGGGTTGCGGATTGTGGTTGAGACGCGACGGATGACTCTGCGTGATTTGTAGCAGTGGCACCACACCAACGGCAGCGGGTTGCGATGAGCAATCGGCTGCGGTGCGCGTGCCGGCGGGGTGTGATGAGACCCACAGGCGATGGTACGGGTGGCGACTTGGCGCATATCTGGTTGTTGCCTGCTAAAGAGCAGGTGGACGAGCAGCCAGTGGACATGGTTGCTGCGGCCAGAGCTTCTGATGCTAGGCAGAGTAAGTAGAGAAGAGGAGAAGCGAACGTTGGATATGTCAGTTTCATTACTTGTAGAGTAGCATAGCACCATATATAGTCATAGTCTAGGTTTGGATTCGAACCAACTACAGGAGCACGTCTTTCTTTTTTCTAAAACTCGGCAACGTCTCTTTACTGGTACACTAGCTTGTTCTGTACACCTTCCCAAGTCTTTGATTTTCTTTCCCTTTTTTTGCGAGGAAGGAAGGAGGACAAAATTGAGAGTTCCTCGGACTCGAACCCAAGACCTCTCGGTTGAAAACCAACGGTGCTAGTCACTTATGTGGCGAACGTTCCCTGTGAGGAGGACGGAAGACGAATGCATTTTCCTCGTAGTTTTCTTCCTATATATAAAAAAGTATGCTACTTGGTGTCCGCTTAGTCAAAAAATGATTGTGCCAACCTTGACCGTTGGATTGACATTCAACGTCTGTCGCGTTTCTTCAGTCTCTTCTTCCTCGAGCCGCCAAAGCCAAACCAGCGCCGGCAGGACCGCCTGCTCCCGCCTCCCACGGCTGGCTGTGATCTTCCCCGGCTCCTGTTCGTTCCCGTCCGAGGCCTCACCATCGTCCTCCGCCTTGGTTCGCTCGCCACGGAGCCGCCCTCCGGTGTTGTCAACATGGTCGACAATCGAGAGGAATAAGGAGATGAATGTACATGGTGAGGATGACAGTAGGGACCCAGTAGCGCGCGCAGTAATTTTGTTTTTTCGGGACGGAGAAGAGTATCAAATGGGTTGTGCGGGACCCGTGGCCCGTCTAGCCCAGGCTTTTATTTCATATGTTTAGCACATGACCAGCCCAGTTTTTTTTTCCTTTCTGAAAAATGGCTAGTGATACGTCCATTTTGCATCATGCTTTTATATCGATATTTATCGCATTATGGGCTGTTATTTCACGTTATGTCACAATACTTATGGCTATTCTCTCCTATTTTACAAGGTTTACATGAAGAGGGAGAATGCCGGCAGCTGGAATACTGGGCTGAAAAAGGAGCAAATATTGAAGACCTATTCTGCGCACCTCCAAAAGTTCTGAAACTCCACAGAATACCTTAAAATAAATAAAGAAAAATCGTCGCCAAAGATGAAGGCCAGGTGGCCCACACCCTGCTCACGAGGGTGGGGGGCGCGCCCCCCTACCTCGTGGGCCCCCTGGTGGCTCTCCGACGTCCATCTTCTCCTATATGAAGTCTTTCGATGAGAAAAAGATCAGAAGCAACCTTTCGGGACGAGACTCACGCCACGAGGCGGAACCTTGGCGGAACCAATCTAGGGCTCCGGCAGAGCTGTTATGTCGGGACACTTCCCTCCGGGAGGGAAATCATCGTCATCATCATCACCAACACTCCTCTCATCGGGAGAGGGCAATCTCCATCAACATCGTCACCAGCACCATCTCATCTCCAAACCCTAGTTCATCTCTTGTATCCAATTCTTTTCTCCAAGTCCGGGATTGGTGCTAGTAGGTTGCTAGTAGTGTTGATTACTCCTTGTCGTTGATGCTAGTTGGTTTACTTGGTGGAAGATCATATGTTCAGATCCTTTATGCATATTATTACCCCTCTGATTATGCACATGAATATGCTTTGTGAGTAGTTACGTTTGTTCCTGAGGACAAGGGAGAAGTCTTGCTATTAGTAGTCATGTGAATTTGGTATTTGTTCGATATTTTGATGAGATGTATGTTGTCTAACCTCTAGTGGTGTTTTGTGAACGTCGACTACATAACACTTCACCATTATTTGGGCCTAGAGGAAGGCATTGGGAAGTAATAAGTAAATGATGGGTTGCTAGAGTGTGAAGCTTAAACCCTAGTTTATGTGTTGCTTCGTAAGGGCTGATTTGGATCCATATGTTTCATGCTATGGTTAGGTTTACCTTAATACTTTTGTTGTAGTTGCGGATGCTTGCAATAGAGGTTAATCATAAGTGGGATGCTTGTTCAAGTAAGAACAGCACCCAAGCACCGTCCACCCACATATCAAATTATCAAAGTACCGAACGCGAATCATATGAGCGTGATGAAAACTAGCTTGACGATATTCCCATGTGTCCTCGGGAGTGCTTTTCCTATTATAAGAGTTTGTCCAGGCTTGTCCTTTGCTACAAAAAGGATTGGGCCACCTTGCTGCATCGTGTTTACTTTTGTTACTTGTTGCTCGTTACAATTTACCTCATCAGAAAACTATCGGTTACCACTTATTTCAGTACTTGCAGAGAATACCTTGCTGGAAACCGCTTCTCATTTCCTTCTGCTCCTCGTTGGGTTCGACACTCTTACTTATCGAAAGGACTACGATAGATCCCCTATACTTGTGGTCATCAAGACTCTTTTCTGGCGCCATTGCCGGGGAGTGTAGCGCCTTTGGTAAATGGAATTTGGTAAGGAAAAATTTATATAGTGTGCTGAAATTTTCTGTCACTTGTTACTATGGAAAGTAATTCTCTGAGGGGCTTGTTCGGGTATCTTCACCCGTCCCAAGAGAGCAAAGAGTTGCTCCTCAACCTTCTGAACCTATTGAAAATGAAACTCCTTTCGAATGTCCTTCGGTATGATGGAAAACTGCTAGCTAACACTTTTGCAGGAGATGGAACAAAGCATCCCGACGAGCATCTACGCTTATGTGGATGATATTTGTGGACTATTCAAGCTTGCAGGTATACCCGATGATGTTGTTAAGAAGAAGGCTTTCCCTTTATCTTTGGAGGGAGACGCATTGACATGGTATAGGCTATGTGATGATATGAGATCATGGAACTATAAAAGATTGAAATTGGAATTTCATCAAAAGTATTACCCTATGCATCTTGTTCATCGTGATCGCAATTATATATATAATTTTGGCCTCATGAAGGAGAAAGCATCGCTCAAGCTTGGGGGAGGCTTAAATCAATGTTATATTCATGCCCCAATCATGAGCTCGAAAAGAAGTGATTATGCAAAGTTTTTATGCTCGGCTTTCTGATAACAATCGCACCATGCTCGATACTTCTTGTGCTGGCTCTTTTATGATGAAGCCTATTGAATTTAGATGGAATTTATTGGATAGAATTAAACGCAACTCTGAAGATTGGGACCTCGACGAAGGTAAGGAGTCAGGTATGACACCTAAGTTTGATTGTGTTAAATCTTTTATGGATACCGATATTTTCCGTAAGTTTAGCACTAAATATGGACTTGACTCGAGATAGTAGCTTCTTTACGTGAATCTTTTGCTACTTATGTTGATCTCCCTAAGGAGAAGTGGTTTCAATATCATCCTCCCATAGAAGTAAAAGTAGCTGCACCTATTAAAGTTGAAGAAAAGACTGTCACTTACAATGATCCTATTGTTCCTACTTCTTATGTTGAGAAACCACCTTTCCCTGTTAGAATGAAGGATCATGCTAAAGCTTCAACTGTTGTTTGTAAAAGCGATACTAGAAATTATACACCTCCTGAGCAAGTCAAAGTAGAACCTAATATTGCTATTGTTAAAGATCTCTTGTCTGATAATATTGATGGGCATGTCATTCAATTCTCTGGTGAGACTGCTAGAATTGCTAAACCCTGTGATAGAGATAAACATAGACATGTGGTAGGTGTGCCTGTTATTTCTGTTAAAATAGGAGATCACTGTTATCATGGCTTGTGTGATATGGGTTCTAGTGCTAGTGTAATACCCATTGACTTATACAAAGAAATTATGCATGAAATTGCACCTGCTGAGTTAGAAGAAATTGATGTCACAATTAAACTTGCCAATAGAGATACTATTTCGCCAAAGAGGGATTGTTAGAGATGTTGAAGTCTTGTGGGAAAACCAAATATCCCGCTGATTTTCTTGTTCTTGGTTCTCCACAAGATAGCTTTTGTCCCATTATATTTGGTAGACCCTTTTTGAATACTGTTAATGCTACGATAGACTGCAAAAAGAATGTTGTTACTGTTGGCTTGGATGATATGGTTCATGAGTTTAATTTCTCTAAATTTAGTAAACAACTTCGTGAGGAAGAATTGCCTAGTAAGGATGAAATTATTGGTCTTGCTTCTATTGCCGTACCTCCTAGTGATCCTTTGGAACACTATTTGCTAGACCATGAAAATGAGATGTTCATGAATGACAGAAGGGAAATAGATGAAGTATTCTTTAAACAGGAACCTATTCTGCAACATAATTTGCATGTTTAAATCCTAGGAGATCCTCCTCCACCCAAGGGTGATCCCGTGTTTGAGCTTAAACTGTTGCCTGATAATCTTAAATATGCTTATCTTGATGAAAAGAAAATATATCTTGTTATTATTAGTGCTAACCTTTCAGAGCAGGAAGAAGAAAGATTATTGAAAACTCTGAAAAAGTATCGTGCCGCGATTGGATATACTCTGGATGATCTTAAGGGCATTAGTCCCACTCTATGTTAGCATAAAATAAATTTGGAAGCGGATGCCAAACCAGTTCATGATCCTCAACAACGTTTGAATCCTAAAATGAAAGAAGTGGTAAGAAAAGAAATACTCAAGCTCGGAGGCAGGTATAATTTATCCCGTTGTCGATAGTCGATTGGGTAAATCATGTCCATTGTGTCCCTAAGAAGGGAGGTATTACTGTTGTCCCTAATGATAAAGATGAATTGATTCCGCAAAGAATTATTACAGGTTATAGGATGGTAATTGATTTCCGCAAATTAAATAAAGCTACTAAGAAATCATTACCCCTTACCTTTTATTGATCAAATGTTAGAAAGATTATGCAAACATACACATTATTGCTTTCTAGATGGTTATTCTGGTTTCTCTCAAATACCTGTGTCGGCTAAAGATCAATCAAAGACTACTTTTGCATGCCCTTTTGGTACTTTTGCTTATAGACGTATGCCTTTTGGTTTATGTAATGCACCTGCTACCTTTCAAAGATGCATGATGGCTATATTCTCTGATTTTTGTGAAAAGATTTGTGAGGTTTTCATGGACGACTTTTCCGTCTATGGTTCCTCTTTTAACGATTGCTTGAGCAATCTTGATCGAGTTTTGCAGAGATGTGAAGAAACTAATCTTGACTTGAATTGGGAAAAGTGCCACTTTATGGTTAATGAAGGTATTGTCTTGGGGCACAAAGTTTCTGAAAGAGGTATTGAAGTTGATAAAGCCAAGGTTGATGCTATTGAAAAGATGCCATGTCCCAAGGACATCAAAGGTATAAGAAGTTTCCTCGGTCACGCAGGATTTTATAGGAGGTTCATTAAGGACTTCTCAAAAATCTCTCAGCCTCTGACTAATTTATTACAAAAAGATGTACCATTTGTCTTTCATAATGATTGTGTAGAAGCATTTGAAATACTTAAGAAAGCATTAGTCTCTGCACCTGTTGTTCAGCCACCTGATTGGAATTTACCCTTTGAAATTATGTGTGATGCTAGTGATTATGTTGTAGGTGCTGTTCTAGGGCAAAGAGTTGATAAGAAATTAAATGTTATCCATTATGCTAGTAAGACTCTAGACAATGCTCAAAGAAATTACGCTCTTGCCGAAAAAGGAACTTTTAGCAGTTGTATTGGCTTGTTATAAATTCAGACCCTATATTGTTGATTCTAAAGTAACTATTCACACTGATCATGCTGCTATTAAATATCTTATGGAAAAGAAAGATGCTAAACCTAGACTTATTAGATGGGTTCTCTTGCTGCAAGAATTTGATTTGCATATTGTTGATAGAAAAGGAGCTGAGAACCCCGTTGCAGGTAACTTATCTAGGTTAGAGAATGTTCTTGATGACCCACTACCTATCGATGATAGCTTTCCTGATGAACAATTAAATTTCATAAGCACTTCTCGTAGCACTCCATGGTATGCTGATTATGCTAATTATATTGTTGCTAAATTTATACCACCTAGCTTCACATACCAACAAAAGAAAAAGTTCTTTTATGATTTGAGACATTACTTTTGGGATGATCCACATCTTTATAAAGAAGGAGTAGATGGTGTTATTAGACGTTGTGTACCTAAGCATGAACAGGAACAGATCCTACGCAAGTGTCACTCCGAAGCTTATGGAGGACACCACGCTGGAGATAGAACTGCACATAAGGTATTGCAATCTGGTTTTTATTGGCCTACTCTCTTCAAGGATGCCCGTAAGTTTGTTTTGTCTTGTGATGAATGTCAAAGAATTGGTAATATTAGTAGACGCCAAGAAATGCCTATGAATTATTCACTTGTTATTGAACCATTTGATGTTTGGGGCTTTGATTATATGGGACCTTTTCACGCCTCTAATGGATACACTCATATTTTAGTTGCTGTTGATTACGTTACTAAGTGGGTAGAAGCTATTCCAACTAGTAGTGCTGATCATAACACTTCTATTAAAATGCTTAAGGAAATTATTTTTCCGAGGTTTGGAGTCCCTAGATATTTAATGACTGATGGTGGTTCACACTTTATTCATGGTGCTTTCCGTAAAATGCTTGCTAAATATGACGTTAATCATAGAATTGCATCTCCTTATCACCCGCAGTCTAGTGTCAAGTAGAATTGAGTAATAGAGAGCTCAAATTAATTTTGCAAAAGACTGTTAATAGGTCTAGAAAGAATTGGTCCAAGAAACTTGATGATGCCTATAGAACTGCATATAAGAATCCTATGGGTATGTCTCTGTATAAAATGGTTTATGGAAAAGCATGTCACTTACCTCTCGAACTAGAACATAAGGCATATTGGGCTATTAATGAGCTCAACTATGATTTCAAACTTACCGGTGAGAAGAGGTTATTTGATATTAGCTCACTTGATGAATGGAGAACCCAAGCCTATGAAAATGCCAAGTTATTTAAAGAAAAAGTTAAAAGATGGCATGACAAAAGGATACAAAAGCGTGAGTTTAATGTAGGTGATTATGTATTGCTATAAAACTCTCGTTTAAGATTTTTTGCAGGAAAACTTCTCTGGGAAGGTCCCTACGTTATCAAGGAGGTCTATCGTTCCGGAGCCATAAAAATCAACAACTTCGAAGGCACAAATCCGAAGGTGGTAAACGGTCACAGAATCAAACATTATATCTCAGGTAATCCCATAAATGTTGAAACAAATATTATTGAAACCGTAACCCCGGAGGAATACATAAGGGACACTTTCCAGACCTTTCAGACTCCGAAAAGGAATAGGTATGTGGTACGGTAAGTAAACCGACTCCAAAACAATTTTTAAGGCAATATTTCTCCGTTTTGGAATATTTAGAAAAATAGAAAATTAAGTGGAAGTCCGGGAAGGACACGAGGCCTTCACGAGGGTGGAGGGCGCGCCCCCCTACCTCGTGAGCACCTCGTGTGCCCTCTGGACCCCATTTTATTGCACGATACGTATTTTGGTCAGTAAAAATTCATTATATATACTCCCGAAGGTTTTGACTCCCGTATCACACAAATATCCTCTGTTCTTGTTTCGAGCTATTTTTCTGACAGGTCTAGATCATCATGACGACCCCAAGTGCTTCCAAGGATAAGTTCTTCGAGAAGGTGATCAACCCTTACCTCGCGGAGGTGCTGCAACACCCTCAAACCATCGAGATGCGTGATGGGTTGCTGCACATCCGCGATGTTGAGGGACCAAAGGGAACCGGAAGCATGGAGTTGAGGCTCGAAGCAATGGAACAACAAGTTTTCAAGTGCCAGGGGATGGTGGAGCGTGGAATCAACGCTACCCACAAGATGCTCGCGGAGTTCACCAACAACTATGAGCCGGATTCCAAGAAGACCGAGGAAGCCATCTTCAAGCTACATGAGAAGATCGAGCACCTCCAAGCCCAAATCTATGATCTGCAAAACCAAAACTGTGAGTATGAATATAGATTCAAAAGGATGAGTTTGGCTGCATATTTGAGGATTCCGGAGACTCGATCATCCTTCTATGAGGGTTAGCCTATGCCATGGAAGGTGGACGACAAGCTTGCATCATCAACAACACCTCCACCGCCAACAACAAAGAAGGAGACATAATCACATGGATATGGGCACTCCCTTGGCAACCGCCAAGCTTGGGGAGGTGCCCAGTATCGTATCACCATCACAACTCCTATCTTCACCGTTTTTCTTAGTTCGATCCTATTAGTAGTATCTTGATTTAGTAGAATAAAGTCATGGCATGATCTAGTTTTGAGTTTTGCTTTATGATCTCTCTATGAAATCGAGTCCGTGAGCTATATATATAATAAAGATTAGTGTTGAGTCAAGGGCTTGATTATTCTGCCATGATCTTGGGTGAATAAAAGAAAAGAATAAAAATAAACAAAGAGTTCATATTGATCTTATTGAAAGTAATGACTTCACATAGAAAGAGTATGATGATTAAAAGTTGTTGGGAGTTGGCAAATATAGCTTTGGTCATCGTTGCAATTAATAGGAAGTAATAAGGAGAGAGAGGTTTCACATATAGATATATTATCATTGGCATCTTTTATGATTGGGAGCACTCATTAAAATATGACATGCTAAAGAGTTGAGGTTGGACAAGGAAGACAACATAATGAGTTATGTTTTCTTATATCTGAGATAAAGTATGTTGTCATGGATCCTCTAACATGTTGAGCTTGCCTTTCCCCTCATGCTAGCTAAATTCTCCAGCACCAAGTAGAGATACTACTTGTGCTTCCAAATACCCTTAAACCAGCTTAGCCATGAGAGTCCACCATATCTACCTATGGATTGAGTAAGATCCTTCAAGTAAGTTGTCATCGGTGCAAGCAATAAAAATTGCTCTCTAAATATGCATGACTTATTAGTGCAGAGAAATAAGCTTTGTACGAACTTGTTGTGGAAGTAATAAAAGCGACAGACTGCATAATAAAGTTCCACATACAAGGGGCAATATAAAGTGACGTTCTTTTGCATTAAGATTTTGTGCATCCAACCATAAAAGCGCATGGCAACCTCTGCTTCCCTCTGCGAAGGGCCTATCTTTTATTATTATCCTCTACCTTATGCAAGAGTCACGGTGATCTTCACCTTTCCTTTCTCATTTTATCCTTTGGCAAGCCCAGCATGTTGGAAAGAACATGATATATATATCTAATTGGATGTAGGGGAGCATGAATTATTATTGTTGACATTACCCTTGAGGTAAAAGGTTGTGGGGCAAAAATACAAGCCCCTATCTTTCTCTGTGTCGGTTAAAACTCCGTAACCACAAGTATTGCGTGAGTGTTAGCAATTATGAAAGACTAAGTGATAGTTGAGTATGTGGACTTGCTTTTAAGATCTGACATAGACTCTTTCCGATGTTATGATAAATTGCAATTGTTTCAATGACTAAGGGTATAATTTGTTGGTGCTCAATAAGGTTTCTGATTCATACTTTGGCTTTGTGAAAAGAATCATTTGAACATGAGTAATCATATGACAAATCAATATAAGTTGCTGTTATGAGAATAATCATGATGCCTTCATGTCCGTATTTCATTTTTATCTACGCCTCTACCTCTAAACATGAGGACATATTTATTGTTATCGGCTTTTCGCTTGAGGACAAGCGAGGTCTAAGCTTGGGGGAGTTGATACGTCCATTTTGCATCATGCTTTTATATCGATATTTATCGCATTATGGGCTGTTATTTCACGTTATGTCGCAATACTTATGGCTATTCTCTCCTATTTTACAAGGTTTACATGAAGAGGGAGAATGCCGGCAGCTGGAATTCTGGTCTGGAAAATGAGCAAATATTGAAGGCCTATTCTGCGTAACTCCAAAAGTCCTGAAACTCCACGGAATACCTTAAAGTAAATAAAGAAAAATCGTCGCCAAAGATGAAGGCCAGGGGGCCCACACCCTGCTCATGAGGGTGGGGCGCCTCTACCTCATGGGCCCCGGTGGCTCTCCGACGCCCATCTTCTCCTATATGAAGTCTTTCGATGAGAAAAAATCAGAAGCAACCGAGGGAGTCCTGGATTAGGGGGTGTCAGGATAGTCGAACTATCACCTTTGGCGGACTCCTAGACTATGAAGATACAAGATTGAAGACTTTGTCCCGTGTCCGGATGGGACTTTCCTTGGCGTGGAAGGCAAGCTTGGCGATACGGATATGTAGATCTCCTACCATTGTAACCGACTCTGTGTAACCCTAACCCTATGTGGTGTCTATATAAACCAAAGGATTTTAGTCCATAGGACGAACAACAATCATACCATAGGCTAGCTTCTAGGGTTTAGCCTCTCTGATCTCGTGGTAGATCTACTCTTGTACTACCCATATCATCAATATTAATCAAGGTGAGTAGGGTATTACCTCCATCGAGAGGGCCCGAACCTGGGTAAAAACATCATGTCCCTTGTCTCCTGTTACCATCCGCCTAGACGCGATTCGTGACCCCCTACCGAGATCCGCGGTTTTGACACCGACATTGGTGCTTTCATTGAGAGTTCCTACGTGCGTAAGCCTATAGGCCCGATGGCTCCTTCGATCATCAGCAACGACACGGTCCAGGGTGAGACATTTCTCCCTGGACAGATCTTCCTATTCGGCGGCTTTGCACTGCGGGCCAATTCGCTAGGCCATCTGGAGCAGATTGAAAGCTACGCCCCTGGCCATCAGGTCAGATTTGGGAGTTTGAACTACACGGCCGACATCTGCGGAGACTTAATCTTCGAAGGATTCGAGCCACAGCCAAGCGTGCCGCACTGTCTCAATGGGCACGATCTAGCTCTGTCGCCGAACAGTGTCCTAGAGGCCGCACCAGCGTCCGCTCCGACCCTTAGTTCGGAGCCGACTCCCCCGATCGAGGACGAGTGGTTGGACACCGCCTCGGGGGCTACGGTGATTGAGCCGAACTCCATCCCTGTCCTTTGCGAAGACCGTGACTCCAAGGTGTCGGACTCCTCTCCGGACTCCGAACCCTCCGCGCCCCTGCCAATCAAATCCGATTGGGCGCCGGTCATGGAGTTCACTGCCGCGGACATCTTTCAGCACTCGCCCTTTGGCGATATCCTGAACTCTTTAAAGTGTCTCTCTTTTTCAGGAGAGCCCTAGCCGGACTACGGTCAGGAAGGTTGGGATGCGGACGACGAAGAAATTCAACGCCCACCCACCGCCCACTTTGTAGCCACTGTCGAAAGCTTAAACGACGTGCTCGATTTCGACTCCGAAGACATCGACGGTATGGACGACGATGTAGGAGACAACCATGAACCAGCGCCTATACGATACTGGACAACCACCTCATCCCATGATGTATACATGGTGGATACACCTAAAGGAAGTGACAATGAGGAACAACGGGACACTATGAAGGATAAATCCCTCGAAAAGCAGTCAAAACGGCAACGTAAACGCCGTACCAAGTCCCGCCTCGACAAAGACCCAGCCATAGAGCAGGGCGAACCGGTGGACGCATTTAACATGCTATCGAGCAACCGTCCGAACAGGACAACTTGGATAAACAACCCGCCCGGCGAAGATAACAGTCCGGACGATCTCACGCCGACAAATTGTTGGAGCAGAAGAACCTCCACAAAAGGCTCGCCGCCATTACAGCGTAGCCTGAAAAAGCAGAAGCGGAAGCTCAAAACAGCGGAAGATGCACTCAGAATCAGATGGAGCAAAGTACTCAACACCGCAGACAAATACGGCGACAGTCGCCGAACAAAGAGTTATCCAAAGAGAAAACTACTGCCCGAATTCGATGAGGAGGCCATAGAGCCCCCACAATCAAAAAGCAAGAAGTCCACCCGGTTGGATGGACGACCCCACGGCAAACAGAGAGCGGCAAATGGCACCGCACACAAGCTGGTACGCGATCTGCATAAGGATTCACATCAAAAGGACGACCCAGTTAGGTCCATCTATGGGCCGAGAAAGCAAGCTCTTCAAAGCAATGCAACACGCCAAATATCCGAACCTCACGGCACACCCAAATATAGGGGTGCCGCACACCCCATGTGTTTCACCGATGAGGTGCTGGATCACGAATTCCCAGCGGGATTCAAACCCGTAAACATAGAGGCATACGACGGAACAACAGACACTGGTGTCTGGATTGAGGATTACATCCTCCACATACACATGGCTAGAGGAGACGATCTCCACGCCATAAAATACTTACCCCTCAAGCTCAAAGGGCCAGCCCGGCATTGGCTCAAAAGCCTCCCGGAAAATACCATTGGAAGTTGGGAAGAGCTCGAGGATGCTTTTCGGGAAAATTTTCAAGGGACTTATGTCCATCCTCCGGATGCGCATTTATTTAAGTCATATAACTCAACAACCCGAGAGTCAGCCCAGAATTCTGGAACAGGTTCCTCACCAAAAAGAACCAAATAGTCGACTGTCCAGACGCCGAAGCCTTAGCAGCTTTCAAACACAACGTCCGAGACGAATGGCTCGCCAGACACCTAGGCTAGGAGAAGCCGGGAACCATGGCTGCATTAACAAGCCTCATGACCCGCTTTTGCGCGCGAGAGGATAGTTGGCTGACAAGATGCAGTACCAGCGACCCAAGTACATCCGAAGTAAGGGATGGAAATGGAAACCACGACGCAGCAAGGACCAGCGCCGGATTAAGGGGAATGGTCCAAAGAGCGCGGCAGTCAACGCCGGATTCAAAAGCTCACGGCAGAACAATAAAAAACTGCCCCTTAAGGACAATAGCGATGAGCTATCCAACTTAAACAAAATCTTGGACAAGATATGCCAAATCCACAGCACTCCGGAAGCACGCAAACCATACCCACAGAGATTGTTGGGTCTTCAAGCAGTCCGGCAGACTCAACGCCGAACACAAGGGGCTCGACACACCAAGTGAGGATGCCGACGAGCACCACAAGCGAGCCCCGAAAACAAAAGAATTTCCCACAAGAAGTCAAAACAGTAAACTTACTTCAAGTAACAAAAGGGGAAAGCAGAGCGGCACCCACTGAATTACGCGCCGCACAATCTACTCCAACGGAGTCCCAACACTGGTTGTCAAAACCAATTAGCTTCGACCATCAGGACTACTCCGAAAGTATCCGGAATGCAGGATGGACTGCCTTGATACTAGAACCTATAATCGACGGTCTTCAATTTACGCAAGTCCTAATGGACAGCGGCAGTGATTTAAACCTGCTATATCAGGACACAATCCGCAACATGGGGATAGACCCAAACAGGATTAGCCATAGCAACACCTCCTTCAAAGGGGTATTGCCAGGCCTGTATGCCCATTGTACGGGCTCCCTACTGCTAGAAGTTGTGTTCGGCTCATCCGACAAATTCCACCGTGAAAAGTTAACCTTCCACATCGCCCCATTCGAAAGTAGCTATCAAGCACTACTGGGGCGTGAAGCGTTCACCCGCTTTAACGCAATACCGCATTATGCATCTCTTACACTTAAAATGCCCGGTCCACGCGGCATCCTCTCATTAAAAGGGAGTATTAAGTGTTACTCGAGCACGCAAGAACGTGAGACTGCCTTGACAGCCCCACACCTATCCGGCTCCGCTAATCAAAGCACCTGAATAGGCCATTCAAACCCCGGACACGGCTAGACGAGTCCGGCGCCTATTAGCGGCATGCCCCCATACAAGGGGCTGCACGCACATACAACAAGAGACAATAAAGCTCAATTTTATTCACCTTCCGAACCGCATTTATGTTTATTTAATATAAAGTACATTTCTCGCACGATATTTTTTCTTTTCAACTAAGTTCTTCTCTTTTACAGATGAACACCGTGCTACACCCGTCCAGGATACGGCACAACGGAGACACAGGCGCAGACGTGCAACAGGGACCCGTCGCAAGGATTCTTTTCAAATTAAGACCCTGCGTAAACCTTTTTTACTGTGTCTTGTTGATACACATCCCCCGGTTTTTTTCTATAATCGAGGAGGAGGCTGGCGTTTTGGCATCGGCCGCACCAGAATTTTTATGCTGCACTGGACACCGTGGGCTTAGGGCATTATTCGGCCGCTTTCATAAAGACTGAATACCTTAGGGAGTGTTCGGCGTCTCGAGTTAGGCCTTATATGCATCAGCTCGAATCATGTCTTTGGTCAAATGTTGGGTTTGCCCAGCTCCCATGTTTTGGTACCTTACGTTCCGTTATATCGGCTAAGGTAGCCTTTGGGAGAACCACTGCGATTGTGCCCCGGTTGAGCTGGGTTGAGCACCTCAGTGGAGAAAGCTAAAACTGACTGTCATCATATAGCGTGAGACTGGTCAACCACTCGATGACCCAGCAGAATGTTTAGAATTCCCCCGTCTTGACGAAGGGCCGTTTCTCGGTCAGGCACATACGCGCCCCGAATTCGGGAGAGCGCGGTGCCCCTAGGGGCTATATAGTAGCCCCACCATCGAGCTCCTATGGCTAAGTGAAAGTGATAAAGCATTATAGTCCGGTTGCCTAGTTTGCTACGCTGTCACCTCCTTCACAGGACCAAGACATTGGATTAAGTGTGAAAATGCGCCTTTTTTGCAAACACCCCGCACTATGTGCGTGGGGCTGAAGTCAAGACTGCCATCTTTCGGGTTATATACACATATACATCAACGCGGCCAGACAGAGGCATTTTAATACTTGAACGCACAAGTATAAAAAGCTCTTATATTATATTGAAACATTGTTTTCACACATCATACATGTCATTTAAACATAATATCCTTCGAGCACTTCGTCTCTATTAAACGAGCGCCCTGCAGGACTTCCTCAAAATAGTGCTCGGCAGGTACTCGCTTCGTCCGAAGTCTTGGGATGCAACGTCGGTGGCCTTCATCTCCGCCCAATATGTCTTGACACGGGCAAGAGCCATCTGCGCTCCCTCTATGCATGCTGACCGCTTCATTGCATCGATATGCGGTACCGCACCAAGGAACTGCTGCACTAAGCCAAAATAACTCTTCGGCTGGGGTTCGCCTGGCCACAAATGAGTCATGACATGGTTCATGGCAAGTCCGGATAATTGATTCAGCTCGGCCCATTCGGCCAACCGATCGGTCAACGGAAGAGGACGCTCCAGACTATGGAATTGCGACCAAAATAGCTCTTCCCTTCTGTGCCCCTTCTGGCCTCGGAAGTGCTCAATCGCGTCCGCAGCGCTCACCGCTAAGTCCAGATAAGCATCCTCCGAAGTCCACAGCTTGTCCAACCGAGCATACTTCGGATCCGTGAATTTCCTCCGCAGCAGAAAAGGCTTTCCAGCAGCAACATCCACAGCCTGACGCAGGTCCTCCTTTGCAGCTCTCATTGCGGAGCGGGCATCCTTGGCTTCGGCGGTGGCCTTTTTCAGGTCCTCTTGCTCCGCTCGACGTTCTTTTTCAAGAACCCCGCAACGGTCGGCAGCATTCTTCAACTTTATGGCCATACCGGCCATTTCCTCTTTGCTTCGGCAGTGAGCAGCCCGTTCGGCTTTTAGCTCTTCGGCCGTCCTTACAGCGGCCGCATTACTATTTATGGCTTGCACTTTAGCTCGGGCGAGTTCCGCCCGCAGCTCCTCCACAGCAGCGGCACCACCTGCATTAAGCATACAAGTAGTAAGGCACGGGCGTCAAGCTCCTTACTGTGCATCCGCGAAGAAGTCGCATAACTTGTGACTCGTCAAACCGCTTATTGACAAGCGCGATGTCCGCATCTGCCTCGTCAAGTTGCCGCTTTAGTTCAGCAAATTCATCAGTCCGGCTGGCCACCAGACGCCCCGCCACCTATTTAGGAGCGGCGATATGTTATAACTGAGATTATGATCCTCGGCACGCTGTCAATTTTGACAATATACCGAGTCTCAGGGGCTACTATCTATACAGGGCGCATAATATATGCATAACTGTCAGAAGGTACATAATTTTTGCGTACCTCGAACCCCGTCAGCAAGCTTCTGACCGCTTCATGCAATTCGCTCTCAGCGGATGCAATTCTTTCAATCACCGTACCCATTAGCGCACGGTGATATTCTGAGATAGCCGCTCGCCCGAGCAGATCCTTCAGCTCCTCCGACCGCACGCTAGTTGGCGCCGGACCTTCCGGCCCCGCCGGACTCGGAGAAACCCTCCGCGACGACACCTGAGGGTCGTCCTCCTCGCATGAAGGTGCGATAGGTGGAGGCGTTTCGCTCTCCATCATCTCCGGAAGAAGATCCCCCGAAGACGAGCTCTGCTGAGAAGGGCTGAGATCCGAACTACAAGGTATAGTTTTGGTTATCTTCAGAAATAAATACAGGGATGTCCCTTATTACAAGACCCCTTCTTTTTACTTACGGCTCGCTGGAGGGCTGATCCCCTTGGGGAAATAGTGCAGCTGGGGTACTTCCGGCGCGGACTCTCTCGACGAAGATTTCTTTCCCTCTTTGAGGCCTTGACCTCCGGATCTTCCAAGCGGTCCTCTTCTCTCCTTGGAGGGTGGGACTTTTGATCCCTCCTTCCTCGAAAGCCTCCTTCGTGGAGGCGGTTGCTTCCCGCTCCCCCCTTCGCCTTCTTCAAAAGGCTGCCTTCAAAGATCTTGGTCAGCACGGGATCCGGCGTGGTCTCTGGGAGGGGAGCCGGACACCTTATCAACTTTGCCTTCGCTGTCCACTCCTGTTCAAGAAACAACTCCTTTAAGGGCAAGTTTATGATAAATGAACGACAGCCTGTCCGGGTACAAGACTACTTACTTGAGTATCTGGGCGATTGCAGCTTAGTCATGCGTCTTCAGTCAGGTCCGGACACTTCTCTTGTGATCCGAAGAACAGTTTATACATCTCCACGGGCGTCGCACCCATAAAATGTTGGAGAGCTCGTGGTCCCTCCGGATTAAATTCCCACAGACGGAGGGGGCGACGTTTGCAGGGCAGAAGGCGCCGAATCAACATAACCTGCGCCACTGCGACCAGATTGATCTCTCTTTCTTGGAGGTCTCGAATACGGCCCTGCAACAGAGGAACGTCCTTGGACGGCCCCCAGTCGAGCCCCTTGTTGACCCATGACGCCAGCCGCTATGGTGGACCTGAGCGGAAGGCGGGAAGCGCCACCCATTTGGTGCCCCTGGGAGCGGTGATATAAAACCACTCCCGTTGCCACAAACCAAGCTCCTCTTGAAAAGATCCCTCGGGCCACGGAGCATCAGCACACTTGCTTATGACCACCCCTCCGCACTCTGCTTGTTGCCCCTCGATCATCTTCGGCTCCACCTTGAAGGTCTTGAGCCACAATCCAAAGTGAGGGGTAATATGGAGGAAGGCTTCACATACGACAATGAATGACGAGATATCGAGGATGGACTCGGATTCAAGTCATGGAAATCCAGCCCATAATAAAACATGAGCCCTCAAGACAAAGGGATCCATCGGGAAGCCTAAACCCCGAAGGAAGTGAGATACAAACACCACGCTCTCGCCGGGCTCGGGAGTGGGAATGACCTGCCCTGGAGCAGGCAGCCTATGCGAGATCTCGCCGGTTAGAACCTGGCGTCTTGCAGCTTTAGCACATCTTCTTCTGTGACGGAAGAAGACATCCATCGGCCGAGCTGGTCGGAGCCGGACATCGTCGAAGGTCCGAAGCGCCTAAATCTGAAGCTTTGGGTGTTAGAACTTGAAGCGCGAGGCGAACTCGATGGAGGGTGGAAAAAGAAGAGGGCCTTGGTCTCATTATAAAGAGGTTGAATAGCAAGAGCCCTCCCCGTGGTTGATTAGGACTCGCCTTCGATGGAGGAGGCGTGCCAACGGGCATGGTTGGGTTACCCACGTCCATATTGATGAGAATCCCGGAATAAGGGGGCACGATCTACGCTTTGATAAGACATGCCAAGGAAACCGCCTCGCTAAACGCGCTGAGGTGGGACAGTAAAAAATGATTCGTATAAAGGCCTGGCCGTGGTGTGATGTCACCCCGCGCGGAATACGTCAGCAGATCTGTGCAAAAGTTATTCTCACTACGGTAGTATGTGGAACTTGTTTTGCAGAGCCGGACACTATCATTGTGTTCAAAATCTTCTATGAAGTATTCGGAAGAGGAACCCGCCTTGCAATGCCGAAGAAAATATGCGCGCCGGACTCGTCGTCATTGAAGCCTGGTCCAGGGGCTACTGAGAGAGTCCTGGATTAGGGGGTGTCCGGATAGTCGAACTATCACCTTTGGCCGGACTCCTAGACTATGAAGATACAAGATTGAAGACTTCGTCCTGTGTCCGGATGGGACTTTCCTTGGCGTGGAAGGCAAGCTTGGCGATACGGATATGTAGATCTCCTACCATTGTAACCGACTCTGTGTAACCCTAACCCTATTAGGTGTCTATATAAACCGAAGGGTTTTAGTCCATAGGACGAACAACAATCATACCATAGGCTAGCTTCTAGGGTTTAGCCTCTCTAATCTCGTGGTAGATCTACTCTTGTACTACCCATATCATCAATATTAATCAAGCAGGAGTAGGGTATTACCTCCATCGAGAGGGCCCGAACCTGGGTAAATCATCGTGTCCCTTGTCTCCTGTTACCATCCGCCTAGGCGCACAGTTCGGGACCCCTACCCGAGATCCGCCGGTTTTGACACCGACGGCAACCTTTTTAGGACGAGACTCACGCCACGAGGCGAACCTCATGGAACCAATCTAGGGCTCCGGCAGAGCTGTTCCGTCGGGGACACTTCCCTCCGGGAGGGGGAAATCATCGTTATCATCATCACCAACGCTTCTCTCATCGGGAGAGGGCAATCTCCATCAACATCTTCATCAGCCCCATCTCATCTCCAAACCCTAGTTCATCTCTTGTATCCAATTCTTGTCTCCAAGTCCGAGATTGGTGCTAGTAGGTTGCTACTAGTGTTGATTACTCCTTGTAGTTGATGCTAGTTGGTTTACTTGGTGGAAGATCATATGTTCAGATCCTTTATGCATATTATTACCCCTCTGATTATGAACATGAATATGCTTTGTGACTAGTTACGTTTGTTCCTGAGGACAAGGGAGAAGTCTTGCTATTAGTAGTCATGTGAATTTGGTATTCATTTGATATTTTGATGAGATGTATGTTGTCTAACCTCTAGTGGTGTTATGTGAACATCGACTACATAACACTTCACCATTATTTGGGCCTAGAGGAAGGCATTGGGAAGTAACAAGTAGATGATGGGTTGCTAGAGTGACAGAAGCTTAAACCCTAATTTATGCGTTGCTTCATAAGGGGCTGATTTGGATCCATATGTTTCATGCTATGGTTAGGTTTACCTTAATACTTTTGTTGTAGTTGCGGATGATTGCAATAGAGGTTAATCATATGTGGGATGCTTGTTCAAGTAAGAACATCACCCAAGCACCGGTCCACCCACATATCAAATTATCAAAGTACCGAACGTGAATCATATGAGCGTGATGAAAACTAGCTTGACGATATTCCCATGTGTCCTCGGGAGCGCTTTTCCTATTATAAGAGTTTGTCCAGGCTTGTCCTTTGCTACAAAAAGGATGGGGCCACCTTGCTGCACCGTGTTTACTTTTGTTACTTGTTGCTCATTACAATTTACCTCATCACAAAACTATTCGTTACCACTTATTTCAGTACTTGTAGAGAATACCTTGCTGGAAACCGCTTATCATTTCCTTCTGCTCCTCGTTGGGTTCGACACTCTTACTTATCGAAAGGACTACGATAGATCCCCTATACTCTTGGGTCATCAGCTAGCCAGCTATTTTGGTTTTTGCAGAATAACTAACATAGGCCTACTTGCTTTTCTACGCCCTGCTGGGCCGGAAATCTTTCAAGACAAGGAGGGATGCATTTTGCCTAGAAAATGAGCTATAAGTAATAAGAAATGGGCTGTAAGTAATAATAAATGGGCTGTAAAATGAAAAAAAAATAGAGCAAACAAGCAATTAGTTCCAAAATATTGTTTTCTTTCAGATTTTGATATTTTAAATTTCATTGTTTTTGTGCGGGTAAAATTTCATTGAATTAAATTAAGGTATATTTAGATTTAAAATTAATTTGAATCTGGCTAGAAATTTCGGGTTGTATGCTGTTTGGGACAGATTTGGAGGCTGACTTGTGGGTCTACTAGGTTGACGTGTACTTTGGCTTTGTCAACTTAGTCCACAAACGATTCTAGCTGCAGTGACCATTGGATGTTAATCCAACGGTCGTGATGCTTCTTCAATATCTGATCTTCTTGCTCCAACCGCCCAAACCAGCTCCGGTGGGACTGCCTACTCCCGCCTCCCGTGGCCGGCTGTGCTGCCGCACAGGCCGCACCGCCCCACCCTACTTCATTGCTGGCCGTGCCATTCCTCTACTCACCCACACCTCCTGTTATTTTCCATTTACGGCGGCGGACGATGGCTCCTCGTACTCCCCACCGCGTGGGCAACCATTGTCGAGTCTTCCCCGGCTCCGTGTCGTTCCCTTCCTAGGCCTCGTCGTCGTCCACCGCCATGGTGCTCTCGGCGCGGCCTGGTCAACGTGGTCAACGAATGACATCCATCGGCCATGGATCAGACGCAAGAAAATAATGATTCCTCCACCTGACAGCTGGGACCCACCGGAAGGGCCTCTGTATTTTGCAAAAAAAACATTCCCCCCGCTGACATGTCGGACCCACCAGCTATATCTTCGCACGCAAGGAAGTGCCTCCTTATTACGCAGAAAAAAATGAATACCCACCCTGCTAGCTGGGACCCACCATAGTGGGAGGATGACTTGTGGGCCAACTAAGTTGATGGGGACGGAGGGCTTTGTCAACTTAGTCAATATGAACGATTCTAGCTCCAGTGACTGTACGATGTCCATCCAAGTGCTTCTTCAACCTCTGGTCTTCTTGCTCCAGCCGCCCAAAGCAGCGCCGGTCGTGCCGCATGCTCCTGCCTCCCGTGGCTGGCTGTGTTGAAGCAGAGGCCTCCCGTGGACGGCAGCCTCACACCGCAGCCGAACCAGTGAACCCTCGTACTCCTCTCCGCGCGGGCTTCCACTGCCGCGTCTTTCCCAGCATCGCATCGTCCCCTTCCTAGGCCTCACCATCGTCCACCGTTGTGGTGCTCTCGGCGCGGCCTGGTCAACGTGGTCAAGAAACGACTTCCATCTGACGTGGATCAGACGTGGAGAGGCCGATACCGGGTCCACGGCTGCAGCAAGGAAGTGCCTCCTTATTACGCGGAAAATAATGATTCCTCCACCTGACAGTTGGGACCCACCGGACGGGCCATTGTATTTCGCGGAAAAAACGTTTCCCCCTGACTGCTGGGACCCACCAGCTTCATCTTCGCACGCAAGGAAGTGCGTCCGGGCAAAAAAAACGATTCGCCCCCCTGACTGCTGGGACCCACCAGCTACACCTTCACACGCAAGGAAGTGCGTCCGGGCAAAAAAACGATTCTCCCCCCTGACTGCTGGGACCCACCAGCTACATCTTCGCAGGCAAGGAAGTGCCTGACAGTCGGGACCCACCTGGTCGAACCGTACGTAGCGTTGTCATCCTGGTCGCGAATGTGTACGTACATTCTGGTCGATGTAGAGGCGCGCACGTGTTGTAGTAGAGGCGCACACGTAGCATGTACACGTACGTACAACAGCCAGGGTGCAAGAAAGAAAATACGGCCACGTATGTGTACATACGGGCGGGGTCTCGAACGCCTACTCGCGCATACGTACGGCCAGGGCTCGTGTACATGGCTGGCTCGCACGGAGAAACAGGGTCATCGTCGTGTTCATGGGGAGGCAACGGAATGCGTCGTGTTCATCGGGAGGCAACGGAAAGCGTGGGAGCCAACCGGCTTGGACGGAACAGGCGATGGAAACAAGGCCTGGCGTACCATAGAATGGAGGAAACAGCCTTGTGTTCGACCGGCCACGTTCGGAACGGGGTCCTGCTGATCGGGAGGGTGTGGCGCATCAAAGCGGATTTAAACGGACCTCCTACGGTCGAAACGGGGGTCCTGTTGATCGGGAGGGGTGTGGCGTGCCGCAAAACGGACGAAACGGACCTCCTACGGTCGAAACGGGGGTCCCGTTGATCGGGAGGGGTGTGGCGTACCGCAAAACGGACGAAGCGGACCTCCTACGGTCAAACCGGGGGTCCTATTGATCGGGAGGGGTGTCGCTTACCGCAAAATGGATGAAACAGACTTGTGTTGGAGCGCTACGGTCAAAAAGGGGGTCCTGTTCATCGGGAGTGGTGTGGCGTACCGCAAGCAGGACTCCACGGATCTGTTTCATCTCCACCGTCGACCTCCTCCAGCCTCCACGGGCTACCGTCGACCTCCTCCAGCCTCCACGAGCTCCTGTTCATCCAGCCTCCACTGCACACTACTCCACCGGCTACTGTTCAACCACCCCTCCACCGTCTACTGTTCATCCAGCCCTCCACACCACGGGGTCCTGTTCAACCACCCCTTCACGGCCACCCCTCCACCGTCTACTGTTCGTCCAGCCCCTCCACACCACGGGGTCTTGTTCATCCAGAGGCAACACCACCGCTCACTGTTCATCCAACCCCCCCCCCCCCCCGCAACACTCACTGTTCATCCTAGAGGCAGCATCGATCGGCTTCAGTTAGCAGCAGTAGCGAAGGAATCGCTCGATCGGGTTCAGTTAACAGCCACCAATCGATCACTCGGGTTCAGTAACGCATAGCCTGCAGTGCAATCGCTCGGGTTCAGTTAGAGCCCAACGCCTCACTCGGGTTCAGTAGAGCTAACGCCTACGCGCGTGTCACGAGAAAGCAGCATCGCTCGGCCCCTGACCTCCCACCGTAACCGGCAACTCCCCGAAATTTTCCTCCCCCTCGCTTCTACCACTGTTTTTTCCGTCATGGACGGCCCAAAGAATGTCATGCAGCTGCGTCTTCGGCCCGCCCAGGACGAAAAGCCCATTTTCTGTCATGATTTTTTGTCATAGAAGTAGGATCCCACCACATCTATGATGATACCAGGTTTTGTCAAAATTATCGTCATAGAAGAGTCATATGTATGACAAAAAAAATTCGTTCGGCCCAAAATGTCACGGATGTGTCTTTTTTTTGTAGTGATCAAAATCGTCAAATTCTTTAAACATAGATTCAATCTTATAAGCACCCATAAAAGCAACAAATTCTTCTATTTGTTCCACATCATAGTAATCATAGATACATTAGCATAAGAAGCCAAGGTTTTATGATCATTAAATTTGCATGAAAAGGGAAAGTGTGGAGCATTCATCCTAGAGCAACAAGTATAATCATATCTCAAGCATAGTTGACGAGCATACCAACGCAACATATGAATTTGATCCCATAATAGTTTCCCTTTTGTGCCAAGCGATAATCCCTAAAGTATTCACGTTGATCCAACGTGTCTCCCATAACATAATTGAATGGGGTTTTCTCAGGATTATCAAACTAGTATATAATATCCTTCACATAACCAGCATCGAGGGTTTTAGGAGGTTCCCCATCTCCATGAGTAGCAAGTACACCTAATTTTTTTGGTATTTCGTGTTCCATATCCATAACTAAAGATAAAGAACAACTAAGAACAACAAATAAAAATTACTTAGTGATAAACCAAACAAGCACACACGAGAATATTGACCCCACGCTATGACTCCTCGGCAACGTGCCAGAAAAAGGTCTTGATAACCCACAAGTGTAGCGGATAATTGTAGCCTCTTTCGATAAGTAAGAGTGACGAACCCAACGAGGAGCTAAAGGTAGAACAAATATCCTCTCAAGTCCTATCTGCCACTGATACGACTCTACGCACGATTAGTGTTTGCTTTACCTAGAACAAATATGAAACTAGAAGTACTTTGTAGGTGTTGTTGGATAGATTTGCAAGATAATAAAGAACACGTAAATAAAAGCTAGGGGCTGTTTAGATAAAGAAGCATTAAATAAATATAGCGAGTGTGGAGAAGTGGTGGTAGGAGTTGTGGAATTGTCCCTAAGCAATTGACTACATTACTAGACAGGTAATCACTATTGCAATTCTATTTGAGGGAGAGGCATAAGCTAACATACTTTCTCTTCTTGGATCATATGCACTTATGATTGGAACTCTAGCAAGCATCTGCAACTACTAAAGATCATTAAGGTAAAACCCAACCATAGCATTAAAGTATCAAGTCCCCTTTATCCCATACGTAAACAACCTACTTACTCGGGCATGTGCTTCTGTCACTCACGCCACCCACCATAAGCCAATCATGAACATATTGCAAACCCTACAACGGGAATCCCTCACGCTTGCGCGACATGGAGGGCACAATAGGACAACACCAATAATAAAACATGCAATTCAAACCAATGATAGCAATTCATCAATCACCGGTAGGACAACGAAAATCTACTCAGACATCATAGGATGGCAACACATCATTGAATAATAATACGAAGCATAAAGCACCATGTTTAAGTACAGGGTACAGCAGGTTGCGGGAGAGTGGACCGCTGAATATAGATGGGGGAAGGTGATGGAGATGTTGGTGAAGATGGCGGAGGTGTTGGTGAAGATCGCGGTGATGATGATGGCCCCCGGCAGCGTTCCGGCGCCACCGGAAGCGAGGGGGAGAGAGCCCCCCTTCTTCTTCTTCTTCTTCTTCTTCTTCTTCTTCTTCTTCCTTGACCTTCTCCCTAGATGGGAGAAGGGTTTCCCCTCTGGTCCTTGGCTCCCATGGCGTGGGAGGGGCGAGAGCGCCTCCAAGATTGGATATGTCTCTCTACATCTCTCTGTTTCTGCATTCTCAGATTCTGCCCTGGCACCGTTTCTTTTATATCCGGAGATCCGTAACTCCGATTGGGGTGAATCTTTCGGCCAGATTTTTCTCATAAAATTAGGTTTCTTGCGGCAAAAGAAGAGCGTCAACCGCCTTACGAGGTGCCCACGAGGGTCCAGGGCGTGCCTGCCCCCTGGGGCACGCCCCCCAGCCTCGTAGCCCCCTCGGGCACCGTCTCGCGTTGATTCTTCCTCCCAAAAGTCACAAATATTCCAAAATAATTCTCCGTCTGTTTTTATCACGTTTGGACTCAATTTGATATTGGGTTTCTGCGAAACATAAAACATGCAACAAACAGAACTGCACTTTGAGCCTTTGGATCAATATGTTAGTCCCAAAAATAGTATAAAAAGTTGCCAAAAGTATATGAAAGTTGAATAATATTGGCATGGAACAATAAAAAATTATAGTTACGATGGAGACGTATCAGCTATCAAACCTTTTCGGTTGTCGTGACCCCGAATATGTATCACCTGAACGGTCTAGGTCGGCGACACCATCAGATCCTACTTCTGGCCATGGTGATCCTTTGGATGATGAGGATGTGGGTGTGGTCACCCAAGAGGTATGGCATGAGCATATATTGAAACATTGATGCATTGCTAACTATATCCTCACACACGGTCTTTTCCATATATTTTGTTGTTGTAATAGGTTCCTGATGATATGACCTTAGGGACCTTGATACGTCTCCAACGTATCTATAATTTTTGATTGTTCCATGCTATTATATTACCTTCTTTGGATGTTTATGGGCTTTACTAAACACTTTTATATCATTTTTGGGACTAACCTACTAACCAGAGGCCCAGCCCAAATTGCTGTTTTCTTGCCTATTTCAGTGTTTCAAAGAAAAGGAATATCAAACAGAGTCCAAACGGAATAAAACATTCGGGAGAATTATTTTTGGAACGGAAGCAATCCAGGAGACTTGAGTGTACATAAGGGAAGAACGAGGAAGCCACGAGGCAGGGAGGCGCACCCTACCCCCCTAGGCGCGCCCGACCCTCATGGGCCCCTCGTGGCTCCCCTGACCGACTTCTTTCGCCTATATATGTCCATATACCCTAAAAACATCGGGGAACACAATAGATCGGGAGTTCCGCCGCCGCAAGCCTCTGTAGCCACCAAAAACCTCTCGGGAGCCCGTTCTGGCACCCTGCCGGAGGGGGGATCCCTCACCGGTGGCCATCTTCATCATCCTGGCGCTCTCCATGACGAGGACGGGGTACTTCACCCTCGGGGCTGAGGGTATGTACCAGTAGCTATGTGTTTGATCTCTCTCTCTCTCTCTCTCTCTCTCTCTCTCTCTCTCTCGTGTTCTTGAGGTGATACGATCTTGATGTATCGCGAGCTTTGCTATTATAGTTGGATCTTATGATGTTTCTCCCCCTCTACTCTCTTGTGATGAATTGAGTTTTCCCTTTGAAGTTATCTTATTGGATTGAGTCTTTAAGGATTTGAGAACACTTGATGTATGTCTTGTTGTGCTTATCTGTGGTGACAATGGGATATTCACGTGATCTACTTGATGTATGTTTTGGTGATCAACTTGCGGGTTCAATGAACTTATGCATAGGGGTTGGCACACGTTTTTGTCTTGACTCTCCGGTAGAAACTTTGGGGCACTCTTCGAAGTTCTTTGTGTTGGTTGAATAGATGAATCTGAGATTGTGTGATGCATATCGTATAATCATTCCGACGGATACTTGAGGTGACATTGGAGTATCTAGGTTGTTGGGGAACGTTTGCAGAAAATTAAAAAAATTTCCTACGGTTTCACCAAGATCCATCTATGAGTTCATCTAGCAACGAGTATTCAGATTGGTTAGCATCTACATACCACTTTGTAGATCGCAACGGAAGCGTCGGAGTGAACGTGGATGAGGTAGTCGTACTTGCCGCGATCCAATTCACCGATGATCTAGTGCCGAACGGACGGCACCTCCGCGTTCAACACACGTACGGTCAGCGTAACGTCTCCTTCTTCTTGATCCAGCAAGGTGAAGGAGAGGTTGAGGAAGATGGCTCCAGCAGCAGCCTGACGGCGTGGTGATGGTGGAACTTGCGATACTCGGCAGGGCTTCGCCGTGCACTACGGAGGAGGAGGATGTGTTGGAGAGGGAGGGAGGCGTCCAGGGCAAAGGTGCTGCTGCCCCTTCCCTCCCCTTTATATAGGGGCCAAGGAGGGGGAGGCGCAGCCTTGCCCCCTCCTCCAAGGGAGGGGTGCGGCCAAGAGGGGAGGTGTCCACCCTCCCAAGGCACCCCTGAGGTGCCTTCCCCTCATGGACTCTTCCCTCCTTAAACCCTAGGCGCATGGGCCCCTTGGGGCTGGTTCCCCTTGGCCCATGTGGGCCTAGGCGCACCACCTAGGGCCCATGTGGCCCCACAGGGCTGGTGGCCCCACTTGGTGGACCTCGGGACCCCTCCGTGGTCCCAGACAATACCGATATCACCAAACTTGTCCCGATGGCGAAACAGCACTTCCTATATATAATTCTTTACCTCCGGACCATTCCGGAACTCCTCGTGACGTCCAGGATCTCATCCGGGACTCAACAACATTCGGGTTACTGCACATACATATTCCTACAACCCTAAGCGTTCTAGAACCTTAAGTGTGTAGACCCTACGGGTTCGGGAGACATGCGAACATGACCGAGGCGGCTCTCGGGCAATAACCAACAGCGGGATCTGGATACCCATGTTGGCTCCCACATGCTCCACGATGATCTCATCGGATGAACCACGATGTCAAGGATTCAATTAATCCCGTGATACGATTCCCTTTGTCAATCGGTATTTTACTTGCCGAGATTCGATCGTCGGTATACCAATACCTTGTTCAATCTCGTTACCGGGCAAGTCACTTTTCTCGTTACCGTAATGCATGATCCGTGATCAAACACTTCGATCACATTGAGCTCATTGTGATGATGCATTACCGAGAGGGCTGGTGATACCTCTCCGTCAAGCGGAGTGACAAATCGATCTCGATCCATGTCAACCCAACAGACACTTTCAGAGATACCGTAGCATACCTTTATAGTCACCCGATTACGTTGTGACGTTTGGCATACCCAAAGCACTCCTACGGTATCCGGAGTTACACGATCTCATGGTCTAAGGAAAGGACACTTGACATTGGAAAACTCTAGCAAACGAACTGTATGCGATCTTATGCTATGTTAAGATTGGGTCTTGTCCATCACATCATTCTCCTAATGATGTGATCCCGTTATCGATGACATCCAATGTCCATAGTCGTGAAACCATGACTATCTCTGTCGATCAACGAGCTAGTCAACTAGAGGCTCACTAGGGACATGTTGTTGTACATTATTCACACATGTATTACGATTTCCGGTTAACACAATTATAGCACGAATAAAGACAATTATCATGAATAAGGAAATATAATAATAATGCTTTTATTATTGCCTCTAGGGCATATTTCCAACAGTCTCCCACTTGCACTAGAGTCAATAATCTAGTTACATTGTGATGAATCGAACACCCATAGAGTTACGGTGCGATCATGTTTTGCCTTAGGGAGAGGTTTAGTCAACGGATCTGCGACATTCAGATCCGTGTGCACTTTACAAATTTCTATGTCTCCATCTTGAACATTTTCACGAATGGAGTTGAAGCGACGCTTGATGTGCCTAGTCTTCTTGTGAAACCTGGGCTCCTTTGCAAGTGCAATAGCTCGGTGTTGTCACAGAAGAGCTTGATTGGCCCCGACGCATTGGGTATGACTCGAGGTCGGTGATGAACTCCTTCACCCAAATTGCTTCATGTGCTGCCTCCGAGGCTGCCATGTACTCCGCTTCACATGTAGATCCCGCCACGACGCTTTGCTTGCAAGCGCACCAGCTTCTTGCCCCACCATTCAAAATATACACGTATCCGGTTTGTGACTTAGAGTCATCCAGATTCGTGTCGAAGCTAGCGTCGACGTAACCTTTTCTGACGAGCTCTTCGTCACCTCCATAAACGAGAAACATTTCCTTAGTCCTTTTCGTGTACTTCAGGATATTCTTGACCGCTGTCCAGTGTTCCTTGCCGGGATTACTTTGGCACCTTCCTACCAAACTTACGACAAGGTTTACATCAGGTCCGGTACACAGCATGGCATACATAATAGAACCTATGGCTGAGGCATAGGGGATGATGCTCATCTCTTCTATATCTTCTGCCGTGGTCGGACATTGAGCTGAGCTCAATTTCACACCTTGTAACACAGGTAAGAACCCCTTCTTAGATTGATCCATATTGAACTTCTTCAATATCTTATCAAGGTATGTGCTTTGTGAAAGACCTATGTGGCGTCTCGATCTATCTCTATAGATCTTGATGCCTAATATATAAGCAGCTTCTCCAAGGTCCTTCATTGAAAAACTTTTATTCAAATAGGCCTTAATCTTGTCCAAGAGTTCTATATCATTTCCCATCAAAAGTATGTCGTCTACATATAATATGAGAAATGCTACAGAGCTCCCACTCACTTTCTTGTAAACACATGCTTCTCCATAAGTCATGTAGAACCCAAACGCTTTGATCATCTCATCAAAGCGAATGTTCCAACTCGAGATGCTTGCACCAGCCCATAAATCGGCGTTGGAGCTTGCACACCTTGTCAGCATTCTTAGGATCGACAAAACCTTCCGGCTGCATCATATACAATTCTTCCTTAAGGAAACCATTAAGGAATGCCGTTTTGACGTCCATTTGCCATATCTCATAATCATAGTATGCGGCAATTGCTAACATGATTCTGACGGACTTGACATCGCTACCGGTGAGAAAGTCTCATCGTAGTCAACCCCTTGAACTTGTCGATAACCCTTAGCGACAAGCCGAGCTTTATAGATGGTCACATTACCATCCGCGTCATCTTCTTCTTAAAGATCCATTTATTTTCTATGGCTCGCCGTTCAACGGGCAAGTCGGTCAAAGTCCATACTTCGTTTTCATACATGGATCCTATCTCGGATTTCATGGCTTCCAGCCATTTGCCGAATCCGGGCCCGCCATTGCTTCCTCATAGTTCGAAGGTTCACCGTTGTCTAACAACATGATTTCCAAGACAGGGTTGCCGTACCACTGCAGTGCGGAACGTGTCCTTGTGGACCTTCGAGTTTCAGTAGGAGCTTGATCAGAAGCATCTTGATCATCATCATTAATTTCCTCTCTAGTCGGTGCAGGCTCCTGAGAAACGTTTTCTTGAGTTTCGCCATTTTCCGGTTCAAGAGATAACACTTCATCAAGTTCTACTTTCCTCCCACTTACTTCTTTCGAGAGAAACTCTTTCTCCAGAAAGAATCCATTCTTGGCAACAAAGATCTTGCCTTCGGATCTGAGGTAGAAGGTATACCCAACAGTTTCTTTCGGGTATCCTATGAAGACGCATTTTTCCGACTTGGGTTCGAGCTTCTCAGGTTGAAGTTTCTTGACATAAGCATCGCATCCCCAAACTTTTAGAAACGACAGCTTAGGTTTCTTCCCAAACCATAATTCATACGGTGTCGTCTCAACGGATTTCGACGGAGCCCTATTTAAAGTGAATGCGTAGTCTCTAAAGCATAGCCCCAAAAGATAGCGGTAAATCGGTAAGAGACATCATAGATCGCACCATATCTAATAGAGTGCGATTACGACGTTCGGACACACCATTACGCTTGAGGTGTTCCAGCGGGCGTGAGTTGTGAAACTATTCCACATTTTCTTAAGTGTGTGCCAAATTCGTGACTCAAGTATTCTCCTCCACGATCTGATCGTAGAAACTTGATCTTTCTATCACGTTGATTTTCAACCTCACTCTGAAATTCCTTGAATTTTTCAAAGGTCTCAGACTTGTGTTTCATTAAGTAGACATACCCATATCTACTCAAGTCATCGGTGAGGGTGAGAACATAACGATAGCCACATGAGCCTCAACACTCATTGGACCGCACACATCGGTATGTATGATTTCCAATAAGTTGGTTGCTCGCTCCATTGTTCTGAGAATGGAGTCTTGGTCATTTTACCCATGAGGCATGGTTCACGTGTCAAATGATTCATAATCAAGAGACTCTAAAAGTCCATCTGCATGGAGCTTCTTCATGCGTTTGACACCTATGTGACCAAGGCGGCAGTGCCACAAATATGTGGGACTATTGTTATCAACTTTAACTCTTTTGGTACTCACACTATGAATATGTGTATCATCACGTACGAGATTCATCAAGAATAAACCATTAACCATCGGAGCATGACCATAAAACATATGTCTCATATAAATAGAACAACCATTATTCTCGGATTTAAATGAGTAGCCATCTCGAATTAAACGAGATCCAGATACAATGTTCATGCTCAAACTTGGCACTAAATAACAATTATTGAGGTTTAAAACTAATCCCGTAGGTAAATGCAGAGGCAAGCAGCCGACGGGCGATCACATCGACCTTGGAACCATTCCCGACACGCATCGTCACCTCGCCCTTCGCCAGCCTCCGTTTATTCCGCAGCTCTGCTTTGAGTTACAAATATGAGCAACTGCACGGTATCAAATACCCAAGAGCTACTACAGTCTTGGTAAGGTACACATCAATTACATGTATATCACATATACCTTTGGTTTTGCCGGCCTTCTTGTCCGCTAAGTATTTGGGGCAGTTCCGCTTCGGTGACCACTTCCCTTGCAATAAAAGCACTTCGGTTTCGGGCTTGGGTCCATTCTTTGGCTTCTTCCGGAAACTTGCTTACGGGCGCTGACAACTTCCTTGCCGTCCTTCTTGAAGTTCTTTTTACCCTTGCCCTTCTTGAACTTAGTGGTTTTATTCACCATCAACACTTGATGCTCCTTCTTGATTTCTACCTCTGCTGATTTCAGCATAGCATATACTTCAGGAATGGTCTTTACCATCCCACGCATATTGTAGTTCATCACAAAGCTCTTGTAGCTAGGTGGAAGCGGCGGAGGATTCTGTCAATGACCGCTTCATCCGGGAGATTAACTTCCAGTTGAGTCAGCGGTTGTGCAACCCAGACATTTTGAGTATGTGTTCACCGACAGAGCCATTTTCCTCCATCTTACAGCTAAAGAATTTGTCGGAGACTTCATATCTCTCGACCGGGCATGAGCTTGGAAAACCATTTTCAGCTCTTGAACATCTCATATGCTCCATGTCTCTCAAAACGCTTTTGGAGTCGGCTCTAAGTGTAAAGCATGCCGTGACGAACGAGGGAGTAATCATCGCAGCGTGGATCGCCAAGCGTTCATAACGCCTTGTTCTGCGGGGAGAATAGGTGCGTCACCCAGCGGTGCTCTTAGGACATAATCTTTCTTGGCAGCTATGAGGATAATCCTCGTGTTCCGGACCCGATCCGTAAAGTTGCAACCATAGTCTTTCAGCTTTGTTTTATCTAGGAACGCCTTGAAGTTGAGGACTACGTTGGCCATTTGATCTACAAGACATATTGTAAATATTTAGACTAAGTTCATGATAATAAATTTCATTTAATCAAATTTAATGAACTCCCACTTAGATAGACATCCCTCTACTAGTCATCTAAGTATTACATGATCCGAGTCAACTAGGCCATGTCCGATCATCACGTGAGACGGACTAGTCAACATCGGTGAACATCTTCATGTTGATCGTATCTTCTATACGACTCATGCTCGACCTTTCGGTCTTACGTGTTCCGAGGCCATGTACTGTACATGCTAGGCTCGTCAAGTCAACCTAAGTGTTTTGCGTGTGTAAATCTGTCTTACACCCGTTGTATGCGAACGTAAGGACCTATCACACCCGATCATCACGTGGTGCTTCGAACGACGAACCTTAGCAACGGTGCACAGTTAGGGTGAACACTTTCTTGAAATTATTATGAGGGATCATCTTATTTACTACCGTCGTTCTAAGTAAACAAGATGCATAAAACATAATAAACATCACATGCAATTATATAAAGTAGTGACATGATATGGCCAATATCATATAGCTCCTTTGATCTTCATCTTGAGGCTCCATGATCATCTTGTCACCGGCATGACACCATGATCTCCATCATCATGATCTCCATCATCGTGTCTTCATGAAGTTGTCACGCCAACGACTACTTCTACTTCTATGACTAACGTGTTTAGCAATAAAGTAAAGTAGTTTACATGGCGTTCTTCAATGACACGCAGGTCATACAAAAAATAAAGACAACTCCTATGGCTCCTGCCGGTTGTCATACTCATCGACATGCAAGTCGTGATTCCTATTACAATAGCATGAACATCTCATACATCACATATAGATCATTCATCATTCATCACAACTTACGGCCATATCATATCACAAAGCACTTGCTGCAAAAACAAGTTAGACGTCCTCTAATTGTTGTTGCAAGTTTTACGATGGCTGAATTAGGGTTCTAGCAAGAACGTTTTCTTACCTACGTTCAAACCACAACGTGATTTGTCAATCTCTATTTACCCTTCATAAGGACCCTGTTCATCGAATCCGATCCAACTAAAGTAGGAGAGACAGACACCGCCCGACCACCTTATGCAACTAGTGCATGTTAGTCGGTGGAACCGGTCTCACGTAAGCGCACGTGTAAGGTTGGTCCGGGCCGCTTCATCCCACAATACCGCTGAATCAAGATTGACTAGTAACGGCAAGAAGAATTGACAACATCTACGCCCACAACAAATTGTGTTCTACTCGCGCAAGAAGAACTACGCATAGACCTAGCTCATGATGCCACTGTTGGGGAACGTTTGCAGAAAATTAAAATTTTTTCCTACGGTTTCACCAAGATCCATCTATGAGTTCATCTAGCAACGAGTATTCAGATTGGTTAGCATCTACATACCACTTTGTAGATCGTAGCGGGCGCCGGAGTGAACGTGGATGAGGTAGTCGTACTTGCCGCGATCCAATTCACCGATGATCTAGTGCCGAACGGACGGCACCTCCGCGTTCAACACACGTGACGGTCAGCGTAACGTCTCCTTCTTCTTGATCCAGCAAGGTGAAGGAGAGGTTGAGGAAGATGGCTCCAGCAGCAGCACGACGGCGTGGTGATGGTGGAACTTGCGATACTCGGCAGGGCTTCGCGTGCACTACGGAGGAGGAGGATGTGTTGGAGAGGGAGAGGGAGGCGTCCAGGCAAAGGTGCTGCTGCCCCTTCCCTCCCCCTTTATATAGGGGCCAAGGAGGGGGGGAGGGCGCAGCCTTGCCCCCTCCTCCAAGGGAGGGGTGCGGCCAAGAGAGGGGGAGGTGTCCACCCTCCCCAAGGCACCTCGGAGGTGCCTTCCCCCTCATGGACTCTTCCCTCCTTAAACCCTAGGCGCATGGGCCACAAGGGGCTGGTTACCCTTGGCCCATGTGGGCCTATGCGCACCACCAAGGGCCCATGTGGCCCCACAGGGCTGGTGGCCCCACTTGGTGGACCTCGGGACCCCTCCGGTGGTCCGGTACAATACCGATATCACCAAACTTGTCCCGATGGTCAAAACAGCACTTCCTATATATAATTCTTTACCTCCGGACCATTCCGAACTCCTCGTGACGCCCAGGATCTCATCCGGGACTCAGAACAACATTCGGGTTACTGCACATACATATTCCTACAACCCTAGCGTTCATCGAACCTTAAGTGTGTAGACCCTACGGGTTCGGAGACATGCGAACATGACCGAGACGGCTCTCGGGCAATAACCAACAGCGGGATCTGGATACCCATGTTGGCTCCCACATGCTCCACGATGATCTCATCGGATGAACCACGATGTCAAGGATTCAATTAATCCCGTGATCACGATTCCCTTTGTCAATCGGTATTTTACTTGCCCGAGATTCGATCGTCGGTATACCAATACCTCGTTCAATCTCGTTACCGGCAAGTCACTTTTCTCGTTACCGTAATGCATGATCCCGTGATCAAACACTTCGATCACATTGAGCTCATTGTGATGATGCATTACCGAGAGGGCCCGGTGATACCTCTCCGTCAAGCGGAGTGACAAATCCCGATCTCGATCCATGTCAACCCAACAGACACTTTCGAGAGATACTGTAGCATACCTTTATAGTCACCCGATTACGTTGTGACGTTTGGCATACCAAAGCACTCCTACGGTATCCGGAGTTACACGATCTCATGGTCTAAGGAAAGGACACTTGACATTGGAAAACTCTAGCAAACGAACTGTGCGATCTTATGCTATGTTAAGATTGGGTCTTGTCCATCACATCATTCTCCTAATGATGTGATCCCGTTATCGATGACATCCAATGTCCATAGTCAGGAAACCATGACTATCTCGTCGATCTACGAGCTAGTCAACTAGAGGCTCACTAGGGACATGTTGTTGTCTGTTATTCACACATGTATTACGATTTCCGGTTAACACAATTATAGCACGAATAAAGACAATTATCATGAATAAGGAAATATAATAATAATGCTTTTATTATTGCCTCTAGGGCATATTTCCAACAGTCTCCCACTTGCACTAGAGTCAATAATCTAGTTACATTGTGATGAATCGAACACCCATAGAGTTACGGTGCTGATCATGTTTTGCCTTAGGGAGAGGTTTAGTCAACGGATCTGCGACATTCAGATCCGTGTGCACTTTACAAATTTCTATGTCTCCATCTTGAACATTTTCACGAATGGAGTTGAAGCGACGCTTGATGTGCCTAGTCTTCTTGTGAAACCTGGGCTCCTTTGCAAGTGCAATAGCTCGGTGTTGTCACGAGAAGAGCTTGATTGGCCCCGACGCATTGGGTATGACTCCGAGGTCGGTGATGAACTCCTTCACCCAAATTGCTTCATGTGCTGCCTCCGAGGCTGCCATGTACTCCGCTTCACATGTAGATCCCGCCACGACGCTTTGCTTGCAACTGCACCAGCCATCGCCCCCACCATTCAAAATATACACGTATCCGGTTTGTGACTTAGAGTCATCCAGATCTGTGTCGAAGCTAGCGTCGGCGTAACCTTTACTGACGAGCTCTTCGTCACCTCCATAAACGAAACATTTCCTTAGTCCTTTTCGGTGTACTTCAGGATATTCTTGACCGCTGTCCGGTGTTCCTTGCGGGATTACTTTGGTACCTTCCTACCAAACTTACGGCAAGGTTTACATCAGGTCTGGTACACAGCATGGCATACATAATAGAACCTATGGCTGAGGCATAGGGATGACACTCATCTCTTCTATATCTTCTGCCGTGGTGGGACATTGAGCTGAGCTCAATTTCACACCTTGTAACACAGTAAGAACCCCTTCTTAGATTGATCCATATTGAACTTCTTCAATATCTTATCAAGGTATGTGCTTTGTGAAAGACCTATGTGGCGTCTCGATCTATCTCTATAGATCTTGATGCCTAATATATAAGCAGCTTCTCCAAGGTCCTTCATTGAAAAACTTTTATTCAAATAGGCCTTAATGCTGTCCAAGAGTTCTATATCATTTCCCATCAAAAGTATGTCGTCTACATATAATATGAGAAATGCTACTGAGCTCCCACTCACTTTCTTGTAAACACAGGCTTCTCCATAAGTGCATGTAAACCCAAACGCTTTGATCATCTCATCAAAGCGAATGTTCCAACTCCGAGATGCTTGCACCAGCCCATAAATCGGCGTTGGAGCTTGCACACCTTTGTCAAAGATTCTTAGGATCGACAAAACCTTCCGGCTGCATCATATACAATTCTTCCTTAAGGAAACCATTAAGGAATGCCGTTTTGGCGTCCATTTGCCATATCTCATAATCATAGTATGCGGCAATTGCTAACATGATTACGACGGACTTGACCGCTACCGGTGAGAAAGTCTCATCGTAGTCAACCCCTTGAACTTGTCGATAACCCTTAGCGACAAGCCGAGCTTTATAGATGGTCACATTACCATCCGCGTCATCTTCTTCTTAAAGATCCATTTATTTTCTATGGCTCGCCGTTCAACGGGCAAGTCAGTCAAAGTCCATACTTCGTTTTCATACATGGATCCTATCTCGGATTTCATGGCTTCCAGCCATTTGTCAGAATCCGGGCCCGCCATTGCTTCCTCATAGTTCGAAGGTTCACCGTTGTCTAACAACATGATTTCCAAGACAGGGTTGCCGTACCACTCACAGTGCGGAGCGTGTCCTTGTGGACCTTCAATTTCAGTAGGAGCTTGATCGAAGCATCTTGATCATCATCATTAATTTCCTCTCTAGTCGGTGCAGGCTCACGAGAAACGTTTTCTTGAGTTTCGCCATTTTCCGGTTCAAGAGATAACACTTCATCAAGTTCTACTTTCCTCCCACTTACTTCTTTCGAGAGAAACTCTTTCTCCGTAAAAGAATCCATTCTTAACAACAAAGATCTTGCCTTCGGATCTGAGGTAGAAGGTATACCCAACAGTTTCTTTCGGGTATCCTATGAAGACGCATTTTTCCGACTTGGGTTCGAGCTTCTCAGGTTGAAGTTTCTTGACATAAGCATCGCATCCCCAAACTTTTAGAAACGACAGCTTAGGTTTCTTCCCAAACCATAATTCATACGGTGTCGTCTCAACGGATTTCGACGGAGCCCTATTTAAAGTGAATGCGGCAGTCTCTAAAGCATAGCCCCAAAAAGATAGCGGTAAATCGGTAAGAGACATCATAGATCGCACCATATCTAATAGAGTGCGATTACGACGTTCGGACACACCATTACGCTGAGGTGTTCCAGGCGGCGTGAGTTGTGAAACTATTCCACATTTTCTTAAGTGTGTGCCAAATTCGTGACTCAAGTATTCTCCTCCACGATCTGATCGTAGAAACTTGATCTTTCTATCACGTTGATTTTCAACCTCACTCTGAAATTCCTTGAATTTTTCAAAGGTCTCAGACTTGTGTTTCATTAAGTAGACATACCCATATCTACTCAAGTCATCGGTGAGGGTGAGAACATAACGATAGCCACCATGAGCCTCAACACTCATTGGACCGCACACATCGGTATGTATGATTTCCAATAAGTTGGTTGCTCGCTCCATTGTTCTGAGAATGGAGTCTTGGTCATTTTACCCATGAGGCATGGTTCAGACGTGTCAAATGATTCATAATCAAGAGACTCTAAAAGTCCATCTGCATGGAGCTTCTTCATGCGTTTGACACCTATGTGACCAAGGCGGCGGTGCCACAAATATGTGGGACTATTGTTATCAACTTTAACTCTTTTGGTACTCACACTATGAATATGTGTATCATCACGTACGAGATTCATCAAGAATAAACCATTAACCATCGGAGCATGACCATAAAACATATGTCTCATATAAATAGAACAACCATTATTCTCGGATTTAAATGAGTAGCCATCTCGAATTAAACGAGATCCAGATACAATGTTCATGCTCAAACTTGGCACTAAATAACAATTATTGAGGTTTAAAACTAATCCCGTAGGTAAATGCAGAGGCAGTGTGACGACGGCGATCACATCGACCTTGGAACCATTCCCGACACGCATCGTCACCTCGTCCTTCGCCATGGGTCTCCGTTTATTCCGCAGCTCCTGCTTTGAGTTACAAATATGAGCAACTGCACGGTATCAAATACCCAAGAGCTACTACGAGTCTTGGTAAGGTACACATCAATTACATGTATATCACATATACCTTTGGTTTTGCCGGCCTTCTTGTCCGCTAAGTATTTGGGGCAGTTCCGCTTCGGTGACCACTTCCCTTGCAATAAAAGCACTCAGTTTCGGGCTTGGGTCCATTCTTTGGCTACATCCCGGAAACTTGCTTACAGGGAGCGGCAACTTCCTTGCCGTCCGTCTTGAAGTTCTTTTTACACTTGCCCTGCTTGAACTAAGTGGTTGTATTCACCATCAACACTTGATGCTCCTTCTTGATTTCTACCTCTTTGATTTCAGCATAGCATATACTTCAGGAATGGACTTTACCATCCCCTGCATATAGTAGTTCATCACAAAGCTCTTGTAGCTATGTGGAAGCGACTGGAGGATTCTGTCAATCACCGCTTCATCCGGGAGAATAACTTCCGATTGAGTCAAGCGGTTGTGCAACCCGGACATTTTGAGTATGTGTTCCTTGTGAGCCATTTTCCTCCATCTTACAGCTAAAGAATTTGTCGGAGACTTCATATCTCTCGACCGGGCATGAGCTTGGAAAACCATTTTCAGCTCTTGAACATCTCATATGCTCCATGTCTCTCAAAACGCTTTTGGAGTCCGGCTCTAAGCTGTAAAGCATGCCGCCTTGAGCGAGGGAGTAATCATCGCGGCGTGATCGCCAAGCGTTCATAACGTCTTGTTACTGCAGGGAGAATAGGTGCGTCACCCAGCGGTGCTCTTAGGACATAATCTTTCTTGGCAGCTATGAGGATAATCCTCGGGTTCGGACCCAGTCCGTATAGTTGCTACCATCGTCTTTCAGCTTGGTTTTCTCTAGGAGCAGCGTTGAAGTTGAGGACTACGTTGGCCATTTGATCTACAAGACATATTGTAAATATTTAGACTAAGTTCATGATAATAAAGTTCATTTAATCAAATTTAATGAACTCCCACTTAGATAGACATCCTCTACTAGTCATCTAAGTATTACATGATCCGAGTCAACTAGGCCGTGTCCGATCATCACGTGAGACGGACTAGTCAACATCGGTGAACATCTTCATGTTGATCGTATCTTCTATACGACTCATGCTCGACCTTTCGGTCTTACGTGTTCCGAGGCCATGTCCGTACATGCTAGGCTCGTCAAGTCAACCTAAGTGTTTTGCGTGTGTAAATCTGTCTTACACCCGTTGTATGCGACGTAAGGACCTATCACACCCGATCATCACGTGGTGCTTGAACGACGAACCTTAGCAGCGGTGCACAGTTAGGGTGAACACTTTCTTGAAATTATTATGAGGGATCATCTTATTTACTACCGTCGTTCTAAGTAAACAAGATGCATAAAACATAATAAACATCACATGCAATTATATAAAGTAGTGACATGATATGGCCAATATCATATAGCTCCTTTGATCTTCATCTTGAGGCTCCATGATCATCTTGTCACCGGCATGACACCATGATCTCCATCATCATGATCTCCATCATCGTGTCTTCATGAAGTTGTCACGCCAACGACTACTTGTACTTCTATGACTAACGTGTTTAGCAATAAAGTAAAGTAGTTTACATGGCGTTCTTCAATGACACGCAGGTCATACAAAAAATAAAGACAACTCCTATGGCTCCTGCCGGTTGTCATACTCATCGACATGCAAGTCGTGATTCCTATTACAATAGCATGAACATCTCATACATCACATATAGATCATTCATCATTCATCACAACTTACGGCCATATCATATCACAAAGCACTTGCTGCAAAAACAAGTTAGGCGTCCTCTAATTGTTGTTGCAAGTTTTACGTGGCTGAATTAGGGTTCTAGCAAGAACGTTTTCTTACCTACGTTCAAACCACAACGTGATTTGTCAATCTCTATTTACCCTTCATAAGGACCCTGTTCATCGAATCCGATCCAACTAAAGTAGGAGAGACAGACACCCGCCAGCCACCTTATGCAACTAGTGCATGTTAGTCGGTGGAACCGGTCTCACGTAAGCGTACGTGTAAGGTTGGTCCAGGCCGCTTCATCCCACAATACCGCTGAATCAAGATTGACTAGTAACGGCAAGAAGAATTGACAACATCTACGCCCACAACAAATTGTGTTCTACTCGCGCAAGAAGAACTACGCATAGACCTAGCTCATGATGCCCTTTGTTGGGGAACGTTTGCGAGAAAATTAAAATTTTTCCTACGGTTTCACCAAGATCCATCTATGAGTTCATCTAGCAACGAGTATTCAGATTGGTTAGCATCTACATACCACTTTGTAGATCGCATAGCAGGCGTCGGAGTGAACGTGGATGAGGTAGTCGTACTTGCCGCGATCCAATTCACCGATGATCTAGTGCCGAGCAGACGGCACCTCTGCGTTCAACACACGTGCGGTCAGCGTAACGTCTCCTTCTTCTTGATCCAGCAAGGTGAAGGAGAGGTTGAGGAAGATGGCTCCAGCAGCAGCACGACGGCGTGGTGATGGTGGAACTTGCGATACTCGGCAGGGCTTCGTGCACTACGGAGGAGGAGGATGTGTTGGAGAGGGAGAGGGAGGCGTCCGGGGCAAAGGTGCTGCTGCCCCTTCCCTCCCCCTTTATATAGGGGCCAAGGAGGGGAGGGCGCAGCCTTGCCCCTCCTCCAAGGGAGGGTGCGGCCAAGAGGGGAGGTGTCCACCCTCCCCAAGGCACCTCGGAGGTGCCTTCCCCTCATGGACTCTTCCTCCTTAAACCCTAGGCGCATGGGCCCCTTGGGGCTGGTTCCCCTTGGCCCATGTGGGCCTAGGCGCACCACCTAGGGCCCATGTGGCCCCCTGGGGCTGGTGGCCCCACTTGGTGGACCCAGGGACCCCTCCGGTGGTCCCGTACAATACCGATATCACCGAAACTTGTCCCGATGGCGAAACAGCACTTCCTATATATAATTCTTTACCTCCGGACCATTCCGGAACTCCTCGTGACGTCCAGGATCTCATCCGGGACTCGAACAACATTCGGGTTACTGCACATACATATTCCTACAACCCTAAGCGTTATCAACCTTAAGTGTGTAGACCCTACGGGTTCGGAGACATGCAGAACATGACCGAGGCGGCTCTCGGGCAATAACCAACAGCGGGATCTGGATACCCATGTTGGCTCCCACATGCTCCACGATGATCTCATCGGATGAACCACGATGTCAAGGATTCAATTAATCCCGTATACGAGTCCCTTTGTCAATCGGTATTTTACTTGCCCGAGATTCGATCGTCGGTATACCAATACCTCGTTCAATCTCGTTACCGGCAAGTCACTTTTCTCGTTACCGTAATGCATGATCCCGTGATCAAACACTTCGATCACATTGAGCTCATTGTGATGATGCATTACCGAGAGGGCCCGGTGATACCTCTCCGTCAAGCGGAGTGACAAATCGATCTCGATCCATGTCAACCCAATGACACTTTCGAGAGATACCTGTAGCATACCTTTATAGTCACCCGATTACGTTGTGACGTTTGGCATACCCAAAGCACTCCTACGGTATCCGGAGTTACACGATCTCATGGTCTAAGGAAAGGACACTTGACATTGGAAAACTCTAGCAAGCGAGCATGCGATCTTATGCTATGTTAAGATTGGGTCTTGTCCATCACATCATTCTCCTAATGATGTGATCCCGTTATCGATGACATCCAATGTCCATAGTCAGAAACCATGACTATCTCGTCGATCAACGAGCTAGTCAACTAGAGGCTCACTAGGGACATGTTGTTGTCTGTTATTCACACATGTATTACGATTTCCGGTTAACACAATTATAGCACGAATAAAGACAATTATCATGAATAAGGAAATATAATAATAATGCTTTTATTATTGCCTCTAGGGCATATTTCCAACATAGGTGACATTAGGGTTTTGGTTGATTTGTGTCTTAAGGTGTTATTCTAGTACGAACTCTATGATAGATCGAACGAAAAGAATGGCTTTGTGTTATTTTACTACGTAGTCTTGAATAGATATATCAGAAAGGATAACTTTGAGGTGATTTCGTACCCTACCATAATCTCTTCGTTTGTTCTCCACTATTAGTGACTTTGGAGTGACTCTTTGTTGCATGTTGAGGGATAGTTATATGATCCAATTATATTATTATTGTTGAGAGAACTTGCACTAGTGAAAGTATGAACCCTAGGCCTTGTTTCCTAGCATTGCAATACCGTTTGTGCTCACTTTTATCATTAGTTACCTTGCTGCTTTTATAATTTCAGATTACAAAAACCTATATCTACCATCCATATTGCACTTGTATCACCATCTCTTCGCCGAACTAGTGCACCTATACAATTTACCACTGTATTGGGTGTGTTGGGGACACAAGAGACTATTTGTTATTTGGTTGCAGGGTTGTTTGAGAGAGACCATCTTCATCCTACGCCTCCCACGGATTGATAAACCTTAGGTCATCCACTTAAGGGAAATTTACTACTGTCCTACAAACCGCTGCACTTGGAGGCCCAACAACGTCTACAAGAAGAAGGTTGCATAGTAGACATCAAGCTCTTTTCTACCGCCTTTGCTGGGGAGGTGAGTGCTTGAAGGTATATCTTTAGATCTTGCAATCGAATCTTTTTGTTTCTTGTTTTATCACTAGTTTAGTCTATAAAAGAAAACTACAAAAAATGGAATTGAGTTTGCCTCATACGCTTCATCTCTTTAATATCTTTCCTGAGAATGATGGAAAGGAAAATTGTTCTCAAGTGCTAGAATAAGAAGTCTATAAGATGTTTGGCACTAAATCTTTGAATGATGAACATGATTACAATGTTGTTAGTATGAACTCCCTGAATATCCATGGTACTAATGATGATTGCACTAGTTATGATGAAAATGTATCCTATAAGCATGTCAGTTTTTGTGGAGTGCATTGGGTTTGCAAGTACACACCTAATAGAAAAGATAGATTTTGCAAGAGCCATAAGTATTTAGAAACTAAATGGTTGCAAGAAAGGCTAGATAAGAGTGCTGAAAATTTAAAATATCTTTACCGTACTTGTGAACTTTGCAATGAACATGGTCATTTAAATCTCCGATGCAAATTGTTTCATGATCGGATCGTGTCCAAAAATTGTGATGACTTGATTTCCCTTGAACATCATAATGAACTTAGTTTGCTTTTGGGTTATGAAGAATTGAAATGTGCAACTAAGCATATTACAGAATTTAATCTTAAGAAATTTCTTGATATTGATCTAGAGGAAATTGATATGTATTGTGCGGAGAATTGTATTGAAAATCCTTATATTGCCAATTACACAACTAAAAGAAAGCAAATAGAAGATGAAGAGAATACTAATGGAAGGGAAGAAATTTCCTAATATCCTCCTATTATTTCTTATGATGAATCAGGAGGAGGAGCTTTCTATGCAACCAATCTCATTAATAAGGAGCTCAAAGAAGAGGGTTAAACCCACACATGATGTGAAGAATAAAAAGAAAAGACGGAGAAGCAAAGATAGAAAGGTATCCCTCCCAAATGATGTTGCTCCTACTATTCATTGTGATGATGATAATTGCTATACTATTGGTGCTATCCATACTATTAATGATGAGAGTGATTATGCTTATGATATGAAAAGGCCCAAGCTTGGGGAAGCTAAGTTTGATGAGGATGACATATTTGAGAATATATTTGCTGCAATAAATGTTTGTCCCAAGCTTGGGGATGCTATGTTTAATGAACATGATATTTTTAGCCTCCCAAGTTTTGATATACAAATTTGTTATGATGATAGCATGCTTCCTATTTATGATGGTTATATTGATGAAAGTGGGTTTGGAAGAGTGTCAACTTTAGGAAGTAATGATCCCACTATTTTGGAGGGTGTTGAATCTTATAATATTTATGAAAGTGGATTTGGAGAGGTCATGACTTTATTTAGTGATGAATCCACTATTTTGGAACAGGTTTCAATCGATTATGATAAAAACAAAGTTGCTACTTATGATGATTATTGTGATGATACTTATGCTATAAAAAGTAGTGATGATTATATTTATAAAACTTGTCATTATTACGATTACCCTTTTTCTTAACATTACTCTTTTAATGTGGAAACAATTTATAGTATTCGAGTCTCTTATGATACTCCCACTATTCCGAATGAGAAGAATATTGCTTATGTGGAGAGTAGTAAGTTTTCTATGCAAGTAGATCATGAAAAGAATGCTTTAGGTGCTGGTTATATTGTTGAATTCATTCATGATGCTACTGAAAATTATTATGAGTGAGGAACATATGCTTGTAGGAATTGCAATAATATCAAGTTTCCTCTCTATGTGCTTAAAGTTTTGAAGCTATGCTTGTTTTGCCTTCCTATGCTAGTTGATTATTGTTCCAATAAGTTGTTTGCTCACAAAATCCCTATGCATAGGAAGTGGGTTAGACTTAAATGTGCTATTCATATGCTTCATGATGCTCCCGCTATGTTTCAATTCTTATCTTTTATGTGAGCATCATTGTCATCATCATGCCTAGCTAGAAAGGCATTAAAGAAAACTGCTTGCTGGGAGACAACCCAATATTTACCTTTACTGTTTTTGTGTGTACACATGATTATGCTACTGTAGTAATCATGTTTTATAGCTTTTGTTTCAATAAAGTGCCATGTAAGACCTTTAGGATAGCTTACGGTGATAGTTGTGTTGATCCTGCTGAAAATAAGAAACTTTTGCACCCAGTAAATTAGTTTTTATAATTCACAGAAACGTGATTTTGATCTGATTCTTTTTGATGTGGATTGCTAAATAAATTTCTCAGGTTTTCTTAATTTGGTAGGATTTTTGGAGTTCCAGGAGTATATGTTTGATATAGATTACTACAGACTGTTCTATTTTTGACAGATTCTGTTTTCTTTGTGTTGTTTGCTTATTTTGATCGATCTATGAGTAGTATCGGCGGGTATGAACCATAGGGAAGTTGGAATACAGTAGATATTACACCAATATGAATTTAGAATGAGTTCATAACATTAACTAAGTGGTGATTTATTTTCTTATACTAACGGAGCTTACGAGTTTTCTGTTAAGTTTTGTGTTGTGAAGTTTTTAAGTTTTGGGTAAAGATTAGATGGACTATGAAATAAGGAGTGGCAAGAGCCTAAGCTTGTGGATGCCCAAGGCACCCCAAGGTAATATTCAAGGACAACCAAGAGCCTAAGCTTGGGGATGCCCCGGATGGCATCCCCTCTTTCGTCTCCGTTCATCGGTAACTTTACTTGGAGCTATATTTTTATTCACCACATGATATGTGTTTTGCTTGGAGCGTCATTTTCTTTTGTTTTGCTTTGCATTCTTCTTGAATAAAATACCAAGATCAGAAATTCTTAAATGTTAGAGAGTCTTCACATAGTTACATAATTATTTAACTACTCATTGATCTTCACTTATATCTTTTGGACTAGTTTGTTATTTGCTCTAGTGCTTCACTTATATTTTTTTAGAGCACGGCGGTGGTTCTATTTTGTAGAAAGTATTGATCTCTCATGCTTCCCTTATATTATTTTGATAGTCTTTTAGAACAGAATTTTATTTGCTATGGTTATAAAATTGGTCCTAGAATGATGGGCATCCAAGTTGTGTATAATAAAAACTATCATAAAAAGTGAATTGGATGCTATGATCAATTTGATGCTTGATAATTGTTTTGAGATATGAGGATGGTGATATTAGAGTCATGCTAGTGGACTAATTATGAATTTGAGGAATACTTGTGTTGAAGTTTGTGATTCCCGTAGCATGCACGTATGGTGAACCACTTTGTGATGAAGTTGGAGCACGATTTATTTATTGATTGTTTTCCTTATGAGTGGCGGTCGGGGACGAGCGATGGTCTTTTCCTACCAATCTATCCCCCTAGGATCATGCGTGTAGTACTTTGTTTCAATGACTTGTAGATTTTTGCAATAAGTATATGAGTTCTTTATGACTAATGTTGAGTCCATGGATTATACGCACTCTCACCCTTCCACCATTGCTAGCCTCTCTTGTGTCGCGCAACTTTCGCCGGTACCATACACCCACCATATACCTTCCTCAAAACAGCCACCATACCTACCTATTATGGCATTTCCACAGCCATTCCGAGATATATTGCCATGCAACTTTCCATCGTTCCATTTATTATGACACGCATCATCATTGTCATATTGCTTTTGCATGATCATGTAGTTGACATCGTATTTGTGGCAAAGCCACCTTCATAATTCTTCCATACATGTTGATTCATTGCATATCCCGATACACCGCCGGAGGCATTCATATAGAGTCATATTTTGTTCTAAGTATTGAGTTGTAATTCTTGAGTTGTAAGTAAATAAAATTGTGATGATCTTCATTATTAGAGCATTGTCCCAAGTGAGGAAAGGATGATGGAGACTATGATTCCCCCACAAGTCGGGATGAGATTTCGGACTTAAAAAAAAAGAGAAAGGCCATAAAACAAAGAATGGCCCAAAAAATGAGAGAAAAGAGAGAAGAGACAATGCTACTATCCTTTTTACCACACTTGTGCTTCAAGGTAGCACCATGATCTTCATGATAGAGAGTCTCCTATGTTGTCACTTTCATATACTAGTGGAAAATTTTCATTATAGAACTTGGCTTGTATATTCCAATGATGGGCTTCCTCAAAATTCCCTAGGTCTTCGTGAGCAAGCAAGTCGGATCCACCCCCACTTAGTTTCTTTTGTTGAGCTTTCATATACTTATAGCTCTAGTGCATCCGTTGCATGGCAATACCTACTCACTCACATCGATATCTATTAATGGGCATCTCCATAGCCCGTTGATACGCCTAGTTGATGTGAGACTATCTTCTCCTTTTTTGTATTCTGCACAACCACCATTCTATTCCACATATAGTGCTATGTCCATGGCTCACGCTCATGTATTGCGTGAAAGTTGAAAAAAGTTTGAAATACTAAAGTATGAAACAATTGATTGGCTTGTCATCGGGGTTGTGCATGACTAAATGCTTTGTGTGATGAAGATAAATCATAGCCAGACTATACGATTTAGTAGGGATAGCTTTCTTTAGCCATGATATTTTGAGAAGACATAATTGCTTTGTTAGTATGTTTGAAGTATTATTGTTTTCATGTCAATATGAACTTTTGTCTTGAATCATTTGGATCTGAACATTCATGCCACAATAAAGAAAATTACACTGATAAATATGCTAGGTAGCATTCCACATCAAAATTCTGTTTTTATCATTTACCTACTCGAGAACGAACAGGAATTTAGCGTGGGGATGCTTGATACATCTCCAACGTATCTATAATTTTTGATTGTTCCATGCTATTATATTACCTGTTTTTGGAAGTTTATGGGCTTTGCTCAACACTTTTATATTATTTTTGGGACTAACCTAGTAACCGGAGGCCCAGCCCAAATTGTTGTTTTCTTGCCTATTTCAGTGTTTCAAAGAAAAGGAATATCAAACGGACTCCAAACGGAATAAAACCTTCGGGGGAGTTATTTTTGGAACGGAAGCAATCCAGGAGACTTGGAGTGTACGTAAGGGAAGCAACGAGGAAGCCACGAGGCAGATCGGCGCGCCCTACCCCCCTGGGCGCGCCCCCACCCTCGTGGGCCCCTTGTGGCTCCCCTGACCGACCTCTTTCGCCTATATATGTCCATATACCCTAAAAACATCAGGAAACACAATAGATCGGGAGTTCCACCGCCGCAAGCCTCTGTAGCCACCAAAAACCTCTCGGGAGGCCGTTCCGGCACCCTGCCGGAGGGGGGATCCCTCACTGGTGGACATCTTCATCATCCCGGCGCTCTCCATGACGAGGAGGGAGTAGTTCACCCTCGGGGCTGAGGGTATGTACCAGTAGCTATGTGTTTGATCTTTCTCTCTCTCTCTCTCTCTCTCTCTCTCTCTCTCTCTCTCTCTCTCTCAATCTCTCTCGTGTTCTTGAGGTGATACGATCTTGATGTATCGCGAGCTTTGCTATTATAGTTGGATCTTATGATGTTTCTCCCCCTCTACTCTCTTGTGATGAATTGAGTTTTCCCTTTGAAGTTATCTTATTGGATTGAGTCTTTAAGGATTTGAGAACACTTGATGTATGTCTTGCCGTGCTTATCTGTGGTGACAATGGGAAATTCACGTGATCTACTTGATGTATGTTTTGGTGATCAACTTGTAGGTTCAATGAACTTATGCATAGGGGTTGGCACACGTTTTTGTCTTGACTCTCCGGTAGAAACTTTGGGGCACTCTTTGAAGTTCTTTGTGTTGGTTGAATAGATGAATCTGAGATTGTGTGATGCATATCGTATAATCATTCCCACGGATACTTGAAGTGACATTGGAGTATCTAGGTGACATTAGGGTTTTGGTTGATTTGTGTATTAAGGTGTTATTCTAGTACAAACTCTATGATAGATCGAACGAAAAGAATGGCTTCGTGTTATTTTACTACGGACTCTTGAATAGATCGATCAGAAAGGATAACTTTGAGGTGGTTTCTGCATCTACCATAATCTCTTCGTTTGTTCTCAACTATTATTGACTTTGGAGTGACTCTTTGTTGCATGTAGAGGGATAGTTATATGATCCAATTATGTTATTATTGTTGAGAGAACTTGCACTAGTGAAAGTATGAACCCTAGGCCTTGTTTCCTAGCATTGCAATACCGTTTGTACTCACTTCTATCATTAGTTACCTTGCTGTTTTTATAATTTCAGATTACAAAAACCTATATCTACCATCCATATTGCACTTGTATCACCATCTCTTCGCCGAACTAGTGCACCTATACAATTTACCATTGTATTGGGTGTGTTGGGGACACAAGAGACTCTTTGTTATTTGGTTGCTGGGTTGTTTGAGAGAGACCATCTTCATCATACGCCTCCCACGGATTGATAAACCTTAGGTCATCCACTTGAGGGAAATTTGCTACTGTCCTACAAACCTCTGCACTTGGAGGCCCAACAACGTCTACAAGAAGAAGGTTGCATACTAGACATCAGACCTACAAGGTTCGGTCTGCATACGAGTTAAAGCCTAGGAAGGGAATCAAAAAATACACACCTAAAGACTTCACCCAAAGAGGCAAAAGGACGGTCGGCACCTCGCGGATGGCGGCTTTGGATGACTATGTGGATGACGTGGAGGAATCGGAGCTGGAGCCGGAGCGGGTTCCTCTTCCTAGGAAGGCGAAGAAGATGGTCAATGGGAGGGGGGAGGAGCCAAAAAGCGCTCAAGGAACTAGTCGTCGTCCTCTATTTGTAATGTTGAACTTGGAGTGGTGGTAGCTCTTAGTAATGTTGAACTTGTTATGTATTTGAACTTGGAGTGGTGGTACCTCTGACTTAGTAATGTTGAACTTGTTGTGATGGTCACTCTAGGAAATGTTGTCTTTGTTGAACTTAAAGATCATTACTGTTTATTCTAGGAAATGTTGAACTGTGCCTGAAAATGACCCAGTTTGAGGGACAAAAAAACACTAAGTGTTGGTGTGGCGCCTAGCAGTGAGGCGCCACACTGTACAGTGCAGCGCCAAGCAAGCAGGCGTTGTGCCTCCCTGCCAGGCACCACACCAACACTTAACGAATTTTTGGTCCCAAACTGGAGGCAAACTTTCTGTTGCTCTCTGGATAGCTCTACACAGGTGTGCAATGCCTCCGAGATAGGCGTCACATGCATCAGTGCAGCGCCTAGCACGCGGGCGTTGCACTGCTCAGCGTGGCGCCTCCGTGTTGGCGTTGGACAAGTTTGTAACTTGTAAAGTTTCTCATGCTCTCTGGATACGTCTTCCCAGGCGTGCAACGCCTCGAGGCTCTCGAGGCGTTGCACGCCTGAAGACGATATCAGAGCAACAACTTTTGCAAGTTACGGACTGGCGCAACTCCTAGCACTGGAGGCGCCACATCGAGTAGTGGAACGCCCATGAGCCAGCGTTATCTTGCTTTCGATGGCGCCTCGAACAAGCGTTGCACAAGTCTATAACTTGCAAAGTTTTTGTTGCTCTCTGGATAGCTCTTCCCAGGCGTGCAATGCCTTAGAGCTAGGCGTCACATGCAACAGTTCAGCGCCTAGCTCTGAGGCGTTGCACGCCTGGGAAGACGTATCCAGAGAGCAACAGAAACATTGCAAGTTACAGACTAGTGCAACTCCTAGCTCCTGGGCGTTGCGCTGTAGAGTGTGGCGCCTCCAGGCTAGGCATTGCACTTTGACTTGGCTAATTTTTTGGCATATGCACACATAGGCATATGGTGTGAAGTAGGATTAACACATAGCAAGCAAACAACTATGAAGACAACATATGCACAAAGTACTTGACGACACATAGTAGTTCATAACACATACTACTTCAACTTGAAGAGTAGCTCATACAACCAAATCAAGGAGGGAATACATAGTACTTCACGACACATAGTACTTCATAATACATAGTAGTTCACGACACATAGTACTTCACAACCAAATCTAAGAGGAGTCCAAAAGACATAGTAGTTCATGACACATAGTAGTTCATACTCCACAATCCTTATGGAGATGACATAGCTCTATTGCGTAGAGCAAGGCCCCTTTCCCTTCTTCTTCTTCCTCTCGTATTCCTCTTCTTCCTCCCTTTTACTTATGAGGTGAGCCTCCTTAACCACCCTCTCCATGAATATCTTGTTCTTCCTCTCCTCTTTTTCAGCTGCGAATGCCCAAAGTTTCATGGTTCTTTCTTCAAAATCCGCGAGACGCTTCTTTTGTGTGTCCTCACATTTCTTGTGCAACGCTAGTTCCCTAGCGAGACACTCAAAACTTGCTCTAATTCTTTCCTCCCTCTTCTTTTCGAGCTCCTCTTCCTTCTTTTTCTTTAGTGCGGCTTCGTCCTCCTCTCTCAGCTTCTTCGCAGCCTTCTCCCACCACCCCGCCATCTCATCCTCGCCATCCTCCTTCATTGTTGGCTTGTTGGGTTAAGAAGCCGCCATACCTACAAGGAGGGAAACAAAATAGTTAGTAACGAAAAACAAATGGAATAACATCTACATTGCAACATGAAGACATGAAAAAAAAGAACATATGAAACATTATAATTAGTAAGCAACATACGAAAATGGTCCATCGAGGTATCCAAATATTCCTCTATAACGACCTTGCCCTTGACCACCACCACGGCAAAGACCATCACCACGAACAAAACCATCACCACGACCAAGTCCACCACCAAGGCCAAGACCATCACCACGACCAAGTCCACCACCCCGAGCTCTACCACCACCACGGCCTAGACCACCACCACGGCCTCTTGTAAGTCCTAGTTGCCTCCCTCTTTCTTGCCTAGATCCTATTTGGCTACCATTTGGTTGGCTTGGCACTTGTTGGCTACCACTTGGTTGGCTACCATTTGGTTAGCTTGGCACTTGTTGGCTACCACTTGGTTGGCTACCTTGTGTCGATCCTTGTTGGCTTGTGCTTGCATCATTTTTCTTGGACCTTTTTCGTGGTTTTGTACATTTTCTTTTGTTGTGGCCATGACCTTTGCATTCCCCACAACGGGAGCTCTCACGAGGCTCTTGGAATTGGTTGTTGCCCGCTTCGCGGTGGCCACCATGACCCCATCTGTCCATGTCGCCTCGGAGAGGCTTTGTCTTACGTCTACCCCGTTTAACAACCTTCAACTCCGGATTCGGCCATAGTTGAACTCCATGGTACTCCGGCCATTGTGATTGGTCAAAGTATAGGTGAGAGCGAGGAGCCCATGTTTTCTTAACCATCTGGATTGAGAACTCCGACTCCCTCACGGTGAGGGGGTGACTGATATCCACATTCCTAACACGACCGGTGGTATACAAGTGTGAGCATGGGAGATGAAGCAACAATGGCCTCCCGCAAGAGCAATCACACCGTGTTAAGGAGACTGAGGGAGTCCTGGACTAGGGGGTGTCCGGATAGCCGAACTATCATCTTTGGCCGGACTCCAAGACTATGAAGATACAAGATTGAAGACTTCGTCCCTTGTCCGGATGGGACTTTCCTTGGCGTGGAAGGCAAGCTTGGCGATACGGATATGTAGATCTCCTACCATTGTAACCGACTCTGTGTAACCCTAACCCTATTTGGTGTCTATATAAACCGAAGGGTTTTAGTCCGTAGGACGAACAACAATCATACCATAGGCTAGCTTCTAGGGTTTAGCCTCCTCGATCTCGTGGTAGATCTACTCTTGTACTACCCATATCATCAATATTAATCAAGCAGGAGGAGGGTATTACCTCCATCGAGAGGGCCCGAACCTGGGTAAAAAATCGTGTTCCTTGTCTCCTGTTACCAGCCGCCTAGACGCGCAGTTTGGGACCCCCTACCGAGATCCGCCGGTTTTGACACCGACATTGGTGCTTTCATTGAGAGTTCCTCTGTGTCGTCACCTATAGGCCCGATGGCTCCTTCGATCATCAACAACGATGCGGTCCAGGGTGAGACTTTTCTCCCCGGACAGATCTTCGTATTCGGCGGCTTTGCACTGCGGGCCAATTCCCTTGGCCATCTGGAGCAGATCGAAAGCTACGCCCCTGGCCATCAGGTCAGATTTGGGAGTTTGAACTACACGGCCGACATCCGCGGATACTTGGTCTTCGACGGATTTGAGCCACAGCCAAGCGCGCCGCACTGTCTCGATGGGCACGATCTAGCTCTGCCGCCGGACGGTGCCCTGGAGGCCGCACCGGCGTCCGCTCCGGCCCTTAGCTCGGAGCCGACTCCCCTGATCGAGGACGAGTAGTTGGACACCGCCTCGGGGGCTACGATCTCAACAGCAATTGAGCCGAACTCCATCCCTGTCCTTTGCGAAGACCGTGACTCCAAGGTGTCGGACTCCTCTCCGGACTCCAAACCCTCCGCGCCCCTGCCAATCGAATCCGATTGGGCGCCGGTCATGGAGTTCACTGCCGCGGACATCTTTCAGCACTCTCCTTTTGGCGACATCTTGAATTCACTAAAGTCTCTCTCTTTATCGGAGAGCCTGGCGGACTACGGTCAGGAAGGAAGGTTGAGATGCGGACGACGAGGAAATTCAACGCCCACCCACCACCCACTTTGTAGCCACCGCCGATGATTTAACCAACATGCTCGACTTGACTCCGAAGACATCGACGGTATGGACGGCGATGCCGGAGGCGACCAAGACCCAAAGGTGCCTCTGGGGGCATTGGAAGGCCACCTCGTCATATGACATATACATGGTGGACATCCCAAAAGATGGGAATGGCGATGGAGCGGCGGAGGATGACCCCTCAAGGAACAACCCAAGCGCCCGGCGTCGTGGCGCCGTTCTAAATCCCGCCACACGGTAAAAGCGGTGATTCCGGCTCGGAGACAATAATACCCTGACGGTGCGAAGGCGACCCCCTCGGCAGGACTCGGCGCAGGAGGAGGAGAAGCAAGACCGCCTGACGGTCGGCAGAAAAAAGAGGTAGAGGGCGATAATTATGCGCCCCTCCGAAGATGAGGCAAGCCTCGTGACAGCATTTAATTTGCCATGCCTGAGGATCCTGCCGAACAGGAGCGTTTCAAACGCAGGCTTATGGCCACGGCAAGCAGCCTCAAGAAAAAGCAGCGGCAGCTTAGAGCTATCCAAGATTTGCTAGCTGACAGATGGACTGAAGTCCTTGCAATCGAAGAGTATGAACTCAAACGCCCCTCCAAGAGATACCCCAAACGCAGGCTGCTACCCCAATTAGAGGAAGCATCACCCAAACCTACATCACCAACGCATGATGCGGCCGACCGGCCACCCCGTGGTCGCGACAGAGAGGCCTCTAGACCCTCCATTCAAGCCGCACTCCGGCGTCGCTCGAAAAGTACCAAGGCACGGGGAAACGCGCCAGACCTGCGAGACATATTGGAGGATAAGGCAAGGCAAACAAGATCGATCTACGGATCGCGTGGGTGCCCCACGACACGTGACGATAACCGTCATGCCGGATACAGCAGACAAAGCTCATTTGAGTTGCGTCGTGATATAGCACAATACAGAGGCGCTGCACACCCACTATGCTTCACAGATGAAGTAATGGGTCATCAAATCCCCAAGGGTTTCAAACCCGTAAACATCGAATCATACGATGGCACAACAGATCCAGCGGTTTGGATCAAGGACTACCTCCTCCATATCCACATGGCCCGCGGCGATGATCTACACGCCATCAAATACCTCCCACTCAAGCTTAAATGACCAGCTCGGCATTGGCTCAACAGCTTGCCAGCAGAATCAATTGGTTGTTGGGAGGACCTGGAAGCCGCATTCCTTGATAACTTCCAGGGCACATACGTGCGACCACCAAACGCCGATGACCTCAGCCACATGATTCAGCAGCCAGAAGAATCGGCCAGACAATTCTGGACATGGTTCCTAACCAAGAAAAATCAAATCATTGACTGTCCGGATGCAGAGGCCCTTGCAGCCTTTAAACATAACATCCGCGACGAGTGGCTTGCCCGGCACCTAGGACAGGAAAAGCCGAAATCCATGGCAGCCCTCACCACACTCATGACTGTTGGGTTCTACGGTAGGGTGCGTCGACTGCAAATTAAAAATTCCTACGCGCAGAACATCCAGGAACATGCTACGGGAGATGGATCACGATTCGTTACCACTAGGCCTTGATGCCGTGCAGCGGAAGAAGAGTTGGGGCAGCGCGTCTGCGTGGATCGTCTCCTCCTCGTTCGATCTCCCTCGAGCGGCCGGTCGTCCGATCCCACGTACAAGTTCGCCGGAGCAGCGCAAGTGCACCGCCTCTAACGGTATACGCGCGTGCAGGTGGAACGTCGTGCGGCGGACTGCTAGGTCCGATCACACAGTCGGCGGCGAGTGGAGGTGGCTATTCGCAACACATGCAAACCCTAGTCGCAGCGCGAAGTGATCAACTGCACGAGTGTGCCGCACCTCCACTTTATATAGGCGTCCATCGCGGAGGCTCAACACTTGGGCCTCGCCACGGACCCTAAAGCCCAAAGTCTATTCGGTCACGTTGCTAGTCGATTCGGATCACATCCGACCAAAGGTGTCCCTCTGAATCGACCTCATAGGTTCCTTCCCTTAAGCGCGCGACCCCTTTGGTTCAAGTCGGCTTGGTCACGATTCGGATCACCTCCGACCTGTCACGGTTGGTAGCGGCCTCTAGCAAGGCGTGCCGACCACAAAGCGAGACGATGAAGCTGGTTAGGCGAACACAGCCTGGCGTGTCACACTGTTCCCTTTGCAAGACGATATATGTTGTCGGGCTCAAGGCGTAGACTGTCATCCTTGTGCTAACCCGACCTCTTTCTCGTTCGGATAATGACCACAATCCGGATTATCTCATAATCCTTGTCGCATGGCCATGCTATTCCTGGTCGAGATCACACGAGGGGCCCAGAGTATATCTCTCCCGATCGGAGGGCAAATCCCATCTTGCTCGACCGTGTCTCGTAGCATGGGACTGGACAAACCCGAAACCTACCTTTGTAACTACCCGATCCACGGAGTAGCGTTTGGTCGGCCCAAAGCAAGTCTGTCACCATCCAGAGTACATGTCGGCTCAGGTCTTAGGACATAGAACGTATGTTGTACTAGAGACTCACAGATGACATATCGCTGCGTCTCATAGTTGGGTGCATCCGACTCAGACCTTATCTCGACTCGGATCCGACTATGTCGAATCCGACTAGACCTTTCAAGTCCATATTATCCGGTTAGCATCCAATGCTCCATGGCTAGTGAGACCAAGCCATCGACCGTGTCATATGCCAGCCTAGTCGGGCTGCGCAGCGTCCACACAGCCCTTTGACTAGGGACCTTTTAGGGCCAGTCATCATACAATGAATAGTCCCACAAACAAGTCACATACTTGCCGATACACATCATTGATAATGTCCAAGGACTATCTTTATTCATAAACACATAGGAAATATCATCATACATGATTGCCTCTAGGGCATATCTCCAACGATCTCCCACTTGCACTAGAGTCAATCAAATAGACATCGAATGCCCATAGCTCTAACGTGCCCCTCATGCTTGGGTTGTGGAAGCGGCTTAGTCAGCGGATCTCGCAACATTTGCATCCGTGTGAATCTTGCATAACTCTACATCACCATTCTTTACGATCTTTCGTATCGGTGATATTTCCGGTCTATGTGTCGACCTTGTGGTGATTCCTCGGCTCCTTGGCTTGTGCGATGGCACCAGAATTATCACAATAAAGGTCCAACGGTTTCACCGAGGCTGGGAAAATACCAAGATCATCCAGAAAATGCGGATCCAAACACCTTCCTTTGCAGCTTCACAAGCCGCAATGTATTAAACTTCGTGGTAGAATCGGCCACCGTATCCTCGCTTGGAACTCATCGATTGCACTGCTCCTCCATTCAGGGCGTACACGAATCCGGTTGTGATCGACAATCATCTCTGTCGGTTTGGAAACTAGCATCGACATAACCCCTTCTGACGAGCTCTTCCTCACCTCCATAAACTAGGAACATCTCTTTAGTCCTTTTCGGTACTTCAAAATAGTCTTTACCGCTGCCCGATGACTCTCACAGGGTTGGCCTGGTATCTACTTGTTAGGCTTATTGCAAAAGCAACATCAGGCCTTGTACATATCATGGCATACATGATGGATCCGATTCTTTGAGGCATACGGAATCCTACTCATCCTGCTTCGCTCATCAGATGTCGAAGGACTCTGGGTCTCGCTTAGCCTTATACCATGTGAGAGCGGCAAGAACCCTTTCTTCTCCTCACTCATGTTGAACCGCTTCAATACTTTATCTATGTACGTGCTCTGGCTTAAGCCGAGCAGCCTCCTCGATCTATCTCTATAGATCTTAATGCCTAAAATATAGAATGCCTCACCAAGGTCCTTCATCGAAAACTTTCCATTCAATGATCCCTTGACCGAGTTTAACATCGAAACATCGTTCCCGATCAGTAGTATGTCGTCCACATACAAGATCAAAAACACTATCGAGCTCCCACTTAACTTCTTGTATAATCAAGAGTCCTCTTCGCTTTTGATGTAACCTTGACCAGTGACGAACTCATCAAAACGAATGTTCCAACTCCGAGATGCTTGCTTCAACCCATAAATGGATCTCTTGAGCTTGCATACCTTACTAGTGCTAGTCGGATCGACAAAACCCTCGGGCTATATCATATACCGTCCTCGGTTAAATTTCCGTGAAGGAAAGCCGTTTTGACATCCATCCGCCATATCTCGTAATCGAAATATGCAGCTATAGCTAGTATGATCCTCACCGACTTGACATCGCTATCGGCGAGTAAGTCTCGTCATAGTCAATTCCTTGAACTTGTCCATAACCTTTAGCGACAAGCCGAGCTTTGTAGATCTGAACATTTCCATCCACATCAGTTTTCTTCTTAAAGACCCATTTGCAACCAGTGGCAATTACGCCAGGTGGCAGATCAACCAAGTCCCAGACTTGATTCTCATCCATGGACTTTAACTCGGATTTCATGGCCTCTAGCCATGCCTCGGAATCTGGGCTCACCATCGCTTCCGCATACGTGGCCGGCTCGTTGCTTTCTAGCAACAATACATCGCGCACTCTGCGCAATCTTTCCGACCTCCGTGGTTCCGGTGCCGCTTCCACTACGGGTTCCCTGACTGACTCGGTATGATTTCATCACCACCGAGCCGTCCCGAGTGGTCCTCGAATTTCTTCGAGTCGAACCGTCCCTCCCACTGGCCTCCGGTGAGAAACTCTTTCTCAAGGAAAACCCGTTCGAGCAACAAACACTTTGTTCTCTTCCGGTTGTAGAAGCTATATCCCAAGGTTTCCCTCGGATATCCCACGAATATGCATTTATCCGACTTGGGTGTAAGCTTGTCGACATAAGTCGCTTGACAAATGCTTCACAACCCCAAATCTTTAGAAAAGACAACCGGGACTCTTCGGTCCACATCTCATCACGGTGTCTTGTCTACAGTTTTGATGGTACCCTATTAAGTGTGAAAGCTGCAGTTTCTAGGCGTATCCCCAAAATGACAAGGGTAAATCCGATTTGCTCATCATAGACCAGACCATGTCCAACAAGGTCCTATTCCTCCGTTCGACACGCCCGTTTCTACGTGGCGTGCAGGAGGTGTGAGCTGAGGTACTATACCTCGACTTTTAGGATGATCATCGAACTCCTGGCTCATGTACTCACCTCCACGATCAGATCGCGAAGCTTTATAGTCTTGCCGAGCTGATTCTCAACCTCGTTCCGAAACTCTTTGAATTTTTCAAAAGTCTCCGACTTGTGCCTCATCAAATAGATATATCCATATCTACTCAAGTCGTCGGTAAAAGTCACGAAATCTTGATAGCCACCTCTGGCAGTTGTGCTCATTGGACCACACACATCAACGTGTATAAGCTCCAACAGCTCGGATGCCCTCTCGCAACTCTTTGCGAAAGGAGACTTAGTCATCTTGCCGAGCAAGCATGATTCACATGTCTCGAATGATCCGAAGTCGGACGAAGTTAGGAGCCCATCATCATGGAGCTTCTTCATGCGTTTCAGACTAATGTGTCCAAGCCGGCAATGCCAGAAGTATATCGGATTTATCTCATTTGGCTTATGCCTCTTGACATTCATGTTATAGACCGGTTCTGTTCTAGATTCAATATAAATAGCCCATCAACAATGGGTGCATAGCCGTGGAACATACCATTCAAAAATATCGAACAACCATTGTCCTTTAAATTGAATTCATAACCTTGACTCATCAAACATGAGGCAGAAATAATGTTCCGACTAAGTGCAGGAATGTAATAACAATTATTCAATTCCATTATGAATACGGAAGGATCTTTGGAGCTGCATCGTGCCGACCTCCAACGCAGCAACTCTTGCTTTGTTGCCGACCACGATGTCAATCTCCCCTTGTGCCACACGCCTAGTTCTTACCAGCCCCTGCATCGAGTTGCAAATATGAACAACCGATCCGGTATCACATACCCAAGAGCTACTAGGTATGTCAGCAAGGTAAATGTCTATAACATATGCAAGTGTACCTTTGCCTGAAGAAGCATTTCCGGCCTTCTTGCCATGCTCTGCAAGCCACTTGCTACAGTTTCTCTTCCATTGACCGGTCTCCTTGCGGTGAAAGCAAAGCGGTCTTTGAGTCCGTCCAGACTTGGTATGGCCAGCGAAGGTTACCGTCTCCGTGCCCTTTGCCTTAGCCTTTTCTTGGACCAACTCTTCTTGAACTTAGCGATTTCTGCACCATCAACACTTGATGTGTGCCTTTCTTAATATCTGCTCTGCCACCTTGAGCATCCCATGCAATTCAGTGAGCTTCTCATCCATGCCATGCATATGATAGTTCGAGATGAGCGTCCCATAGCTGGGCGGAAGAGAACCAGAACAACATCGATGGCAGCTCATCCAAGAGCGGGAAGCCCAAGCGATCCAAAGCTTGCACATATCCGATCATCTTGATCACATGTGGGCTCGGTGGATCACCTTTCTTCACACGCAATCCATCAAGGATCGCGGACATTGAACCTTTCGGTCCTAGCACGTATGCGAAACATGCTCTTGAGACTCTCGATCATATCGTAAGCCTCAACGTTTTTGAAATGGTGTTGCAAATCGGGCTCCATACAAGCCCGACATCAGACGGTGATCTCCGTTGATTCATCAACGAGTTTACAGTAGGCATTTTAGCTGTGGCACTAGCATTATCAGCAGGTTCCTCTGGAAGTGGATCCTCTAGAACATGTTCCTTTTTATCGTGCTTGAGAACAATTCTCAGATTTCTATACCAAGTGGTAAAGTTTGTTCCATTCAGTTTATCCTTTTCCAGAATTGATTTCAATGCAAAGTTGGGTTGAGCAGGTGGTGCCATTGATCTACAACAGAAAACATGCAATCACTAAGCAATGTGTTTATGTAGAGTAATTCTAGCCTAAACGGAAATACTCCCACTGAAGTCAGCATCCCTCCGCAAACTCTCAGTGATTCAGGATCCGACTAGCGCATGCGACTAGTGAGCTTTAGCATCACTGCTAGCCAACATACCTATTCGGTAAGCAACTCCTTGCTAATCGCATCTCTATACGACTCACAGCCGATCGGGAAGGTATCTCATACCCGGCCCCAACCTTCTTTGCCACAAGGCCCAAAACCATTTTGATAGCCTTGTCAAGTTAACTTTGATAGGTGCATGTCCGTGTAAAACCACGAACCCTTCAGTTCAAGGACACCCAGAAGACCCCAATTTTAAGAGCCCACTACTAGGCGTACTTGACGTGCGAAGGTGCAACATCGGGGATGGCAATTCACTTGATATTCATGAGGGATCTTTCTACCATTCTAACATGCATAGAAACAAAGAAGCATAACAATCACAAATAACACATATTGTGAAATAGTATGGCTCCTTCATGGGCGTTCTTCTAGGTCGGCTCCGACTCCGATGACCATCTGAACTCCATCTTGTTTGTCACGCCGGGGCGCCAAGCCGCCAACCTGATCTCTATTATCCAACTATTACAACTAGTAATGAATTTTACATAGAGTCACAAGTCGACACGCAGGTCATTATACAATATAATGACAGCACTTTAGCTCTGCCGGTGACAAACATGACACGCAGCCACGTATAAATTACACACATGCATCACATACACATGAGCCATACTATTCACATCAAACCCGCCAAAAACAAAGTTATGCATAGAATCGCATTCTACGGTTTGTGTGTCGGGTCACGAAATACACGGCGCTACGCTTTACGGCGCAAGCGTTTTGGAAATCACAGATCACATCTGAACTACGATCACGCCGAATTCTACGATCGACCGATCTTATCGATCATCAGCGAATCCGATTCGGATTTACGTTTCACTATTAACCCGATGGCGGATGACCGACCGGTAGGGGTAGATCGTGTCACGACCTCATCGATCCCGATTCTGAAAACATAGCCTCAACGATCCCCATGTGTAGTTGATCACATCAACCGTGCACATAGCCGATCTTTTCAAGGACAACAGATCTCATCCGCCGCCTCCACATATCTAATATGCATACGATCTGAATCCAAATCCTATAGCGAGAGGCTCGATACCACTATTGGGTTCTACGGTAGGAGTGCGTCGACTGCAAATTAAAAATTCCTACGCCGAGAACATCCGGGAACATGCTATGGGAGATGGATCACGATTCGTTACCACTAAACGCCAGCGATGCCGTGCAGCGGAAGAAGAGTTGGGGCAGCGGCGTCTGCATGGATCGTCTCCTCCTCGTTCGATCTCCCTCGGCGGCGGTCGTCCGATCCCACGTGCGAGTTCGCGGAGCGGCGCAAGTGCACCGCCTCTAACGGTATCCGTGCATGCGGGAGGAGCGTCGTGCGGCGGACTGCTAGGTCCGATCACCGCGATCGGCGGCGAGTGGAGGTGGCTATTCGCAACACATGCAAACCCTAGTCGCGGCGCGAAGCGATCAACTGCACGAGTGTGCCGCACCTCCACTTTACATAGGCGTCCGTTGCGGGCTCAACACTTGGGCCTCGCCACGGACCCTAAAGCCCAAAGTCTATTCGGTCACGTTCCTAGTCCGATTCGGATCACATCCAACGGTGTCCTCTGAACCGACCTCATAGGTTCCTTCCCTTAAGCGCGCGGCCCCTTAGGTTCAAGTCGGCTTGGTCACGATTCGGATCACCTCCGACCTGTATGCGGTTGGTAGCGACCTCTAGCAAGGCGTGCCGACCACCAGCGAGCGATGAAGCTGGTTAAGCGAACACAGCCTGGCGTGTCACACTTACATTCCCTTTGCCGCACGATATATGTTGTCGGGCTCAAAGGCGAGACTGTCATCCTTGTGCTAACCCGACCTCTTTCTCGTTCGGTGATACTGACCACAATCCGGATTATCTCATAATCCTTGCGCATGGCCATGCTATTCTGGTCGAGATCACACGAGGGCCCAGAGTATATCTCTCGATCGGAGGGGCAATCCCATCTTGCTCGACCGTGTCTCATGACATGGGACTGGACAAACCGAAACCTACCTTTGTAACTACCCGATCCGCGGAGTAGCGTTTGGTCGGCCCAAAGCAAGTCTGTCTCCATCCCGAGTACATGTGTCAGCTCAGGTCTTAGGACATAGAGCGTATGTTGTACTAGAGACTCACAGATGACATATCGCTGCGTCTCGTAGTTGGGTCTGTCCGACTCGGACCTTATCACGACTCGGATCCGACTACGTCGAATCCGACCAGACCTTTCAAGTCCATATTATCCGGTTAGCATCCAATGCTCCATGGCTAGTGAGACCAAGCCATCGACCGTGTCATATGCCGGTCTAGTCGGCTCTTGGCGTCCACACAACCCTTTTGACTAGGGACCTTTTAGGGCGGTCATCATACAATGCATAGTCCCACAAACAAGTCACATACTTGCTGATACACATCATTGATAATGTCCAAGGACTATCTTTATTCATAAACACATAGGAAATATCATCATACATGATTGCCTCTAGGGCATATCTCCAACAATGACCCGCTTTTGCGCGGGAGAGGACAGTTGGCTAGCTCGAAGCAACAACTTGGCCAAACACCCCCATAGTTCGGATACCAAGGACAGCAATGGCAGGTCGCGTCGCAACAAGCATAAACACCGCATTAACGGTGATAATGATGAAGATACGACAATAAATGCCGGATTCAGAGGCTCTAAACCCGGTCAGCGGAAGAAGCCATTCAAAAAGAAATACCGAGGCCCGTCCAACTTGGACCGAATACTCGATCGCTTTGTGCGGATACATGGCACCCCGAAAAACCAGCCAACCACACCAGGGATTGTTGGGTGTTCAAGAAAGCGAGCAAGTTAAGTGCGAACTCAATGACAAGGGGCTGCATAGCGATGGCGAGGAAGAGCCCGGCCGCCCGAACAATAGAGGACAGAAGGGCTTCCCCCACAAGTGCGGACGGTGAACATGATATATGCAACCCACATACCCAAAAGGGAGGCGGAAGCGTGCACTAAGGGGCGTATATGCGGCGGAGCCAGTCGCCCGAAGTTCAACCCATGGTCCTCCTGCCCGATCACCTTTGATCGAAGGGACCGCCCACTAGCATTAAATCACGGCGGATTCGCGCATTGGTTCTTGACCCAATCATCGACGGATTTCACCTCACTAGAGTCCCGATGGGCGGCGGTAGCAGCCTGAACCTGCTTTATTAGGATACGGTCGCCAAAATGGGCATAGACCCCTCAAGGATTAAACCCACAAAGGCGACCTTTAAAGGCGTCATACCAGGTGTAGAGACCAATTGTACAGGCTCGATTACACTCGAAGTGGTCTTGGATCCCGGATAACTTCCGAAGCGAAGAGTTCATCTTCGACATAGTCCCGTTCATGGCGGCTATCATGCCTTGCTTGGGCCGAACCGCATTTGCAAAGTTCAATGCGGTGCCGCACTACGCATACCTCAAGCTCAAGATGTCGAGGCCCTCGAGGAGTAATCACGGTCAATGGAAACACCGAACGCTCTCTCGAGCGGAGGAGCACGGCGGCCCCCTCTCCGCGGAGGTGCAAAGCAGCCTCTCACAGCAATTCTCGAGTCCGGCCACTAAGCGTCCGAACCTTTGTCAAGCGGCGCCGGAGTAACCTACAACAAGACCGCTGGCACGATCCAAATGCAGCGTAGCAATCCGGCTAATCCCAGCCCTCGCGAAATTGCGAAGCCAGTACTACGCGTACATAACTACGCTCTGGAGATACCATGGGCATAAGGGGAGGGGCACGACCACGGCACGCCCAGAATGCGGCTCAACCGCACCAGGGGCTCCCGATTGTGTCATTCTTTTTCTTTTTTCTTTTTTCTTACTTTCAGGACTCTGTTCTCCAGAAGCCCTGTCCGGCATTCGCGCCGAACTCACGATGCAACAGCCAGGGAAGCAGAAAGCTACGTCGAGTGTCGGTGGTCTCTACTACGAGCATTATACCTGTTTTACATACCATCCATAGCTTACCCACGGAGGGGACATGTTAAATAGTCCCATCCCTCGCTTATCGCACAATTTGTATCGTTACGCTTTTATTTGCAGTTTCTTTTAATAACCAATATATAGCTATTGCCTATTATTGCATTCTTTCCCATTATATATGTTCATTTCATGACATTGCGCAACCGTACAACTTGGTACGGCCAATACACCAGAGGCTTCAGTACCCCAAAAGTATGGTGTGATAAGTCCGAACACTTTCACAAGTGCGGCACCCCGAACTTATAGCATTATATGCATCGGCTCCGAATCATGTCTTGGGTCAATAGTTGGATTTGCCCGGCTCCCATGTTTTGGTACCTTACGTTCCGTTATATCGGCTAAGGTAGCGCTGGGAGAACCACTGCGATTGTGCCCCGGTTGAGCTGGGTTGAGCACCTCAGTGGAGAAAGCTAAAACTGACCGTCATGATAGGGCGAGAGCCGGTCGCTGTTCGAGAGTTTTTGGTACCTTACAAGATTGAAGACTTCATCCCTTGTCTGGATGGGACTTTCCTTGGCGTGGAAGGCAAGCTTGGCGATACGGATATGTAGATCTCCTACCATTGTAACCGACTCTGTGTAACCCTAACCCTATTTGGTGTCTATATAAACCGAAGGGTTTTAGTCCGTGGGACGAACAACAATCATACCATAGGCTAGCTTCTAGGGTTTAGCCTCCTTGATCTCGTGGTAGATCTACTCTTGTACTACCCATATCATCAATATTAATCAAGCAGGAGTAGGGTATTACCTCCATCGAGAGGGCCCGAACCTGGGTAAAAACATCGTGTCCCTTGTCTCATGTTACCATCCCCCTAGACGCACAGTTCGGGACCCCCTACCCGAGATCCGCCGGTTTTGACACCGACAGAGACCTTGAAAGCCCGACCTCCATGTTGGCGGCCATCATTTGTGGTTCCTCCTGGCTCTTACACTTCGTACTTCCACTCTTCGTTGTCATATAGTATAGCTTCTTATGAGTCCGCCTTCCGCGATTGAAATTCCAACCATTCATCAACCTTGGGTGGAAACTTGTACTTGTACTTGCACTTGTTCTCACCCGCTATCTGTGCATCCGTTTCAATCGAGTACTTTAGAAAGTACGCATTCATCTTGGCAAATGTGTATTGAACTATTGCCGTCACGGGTAATCCACGTGCACCTTTGAGCACCTTATTGAATCATTCGGCCATATTGCTTGTCATTTGACCGTATCTCCGGCCATCTTCATCAAAAGCAAGTGCCCACTTGTTCCGATGTTCAATGTGCCTATTGAGAAAGTCTTGACCTCCGGGATCAAGTTTTTTGTGTGCCAACAATTTGTTGTACAAAGTGGCGAACCATTTGTCAGAGAAAGTGAGACAACAATCTTGAAGATCATCGGCCAACTCCTTAAGGCCACATGCCCTATAGAAATTTGAACAAAAGTGCCTCATGCACCATCTATGGTGCAACGGAGCATGCCCAGGAATGTCAATCTCCACCGCATTAAGAATTCCTGGATGCCGATCTGATATGACAAAAATTTCCCTCTCAGTGGGTAACACCTTCGTCCTCAAAAGACGCAAAAACCACTCCCAGTTGTCATTGTTCTCCACCTCAACCAAAGCAAATGCCAATGTCAACACCCGGTTATTGGCATCACTTGCTATCGCAACCAACAAGGTCCCCTTGTATTGTCCGGTCAAGAACATGCCATCAATGGCGATGACCGGCCTACAATGTTCAAAAGCCCTCACGCATTGCTCGAACACCCAAAATGCATGGCTAAATACTCGGCCTTTCCTTCCGTCCTGATCCGTTGTTTTTTCCCCATGAGGCTCGACCACATGAACCATGCCCGGGTTTGTGGCGGCCATGGCTAACAACAATCTAGGGATTCGGTTGTATGCTTCCTCCCAACTACCATACAACATCTTAAATGCGGCTTGCTTCGCCTTCCATGCCTTCCCGTACTTCACCTTGTAATGAAAGATGGCTTTCACAAGGTCAATGATATGTTGGATGCTCATTGTTGGAAGTGTGGAAATTGAGTTGGAGAGCCTATAAGCGATGAACTCGGATGTGAGTTGTCTGTGGTCTTGGGACACAACCTTGCCATCCACCCTTTTGCCTCGGCACATGTGAGTTGCCACACAACTCACTACATGCCAAGTGGGACCTCCTTTCCATGGTCTTGCATGCACAATCCACGGACATTTTTCATCATCTTCACATGCACATGCAACTGTGTAGTGCACTTTGACGTCCGAGTGCACCACCTTGTGTGGACGATAATGCGTAACCGAGTAGTTGTCGAGCCACATCTTCAACTCCAAGAAGGTTTGGAACTTAGACCCTTTAGCAATCCCGTTCTTGCCATCATTCAAATCACGGTGAGAGCTTGGCCTAACCCCAAGAGAGATACCTGGGCCACCATCTACCACGGCTTCATCTGCGAGACTAACATCCTTGAACAATGTAGTCCAATGATCCCAACTGAATACCTTCTCGAAACCTTCGCCCTCCTTCGCCGTGAACCCCTCCTCATCAACTTTTTCATCGGGACCTTCGTCATCTGAATCCGATGCATAGCCACGGGAATAAGGGATGGAATGGTCCATTTCCTCTTGCAAATGATATTTGTCGAGATCACCACATTGTTGTCATGGAAATCAACTTCATTGTCATCGTCTGCATACTCATCATTCTCCTCTTGCAAAGCTTCATTTTGATTGTTTGGAAAAGGGCTCAATGTTGGCCTCACTTCTTGGGTCATATGAGGTTCAACAATTTCATCTCGGTTCAAGGGTGGGGGGCTACTAAGAACCAAAGGGGAGAGGTTCCGGTTCAAGTCCAAATGCAAACCTGAATCAACCTTCTTCATTGCAAATAACTCAAAAGCCTTGTCTAGTGATTCGGCCACCGTCTCCTTGTATGCAACCCAACGTTGCTCCGAGTTGACACGCGTTGTCTTCCAATGGATGTGCATTCCAAAACCTACATTATGCCTTCCCTCCAACTCAACAATATCACTAGGGTCCATCCAATTCAAATCTTTCCTCACTTGTTGCAAAAGCTCCACATAGCTAGGACTATTATCAAACACCATGTCAATCTCATCCGGGTCCGGTTCAATATTGTCTTTCAAGAAGGCGTCTTTGTCCCCATGATGAAAAAACACACATGTTCTTCCTATCCCTATAAGCATTCAAACAACACAATGTTACATTTCTTGCATGAGTACTAATCCAAAGATTAACACGGAATAGAAACCCTAACATATATATATGAAACAACAACCATAAGCCTAACCCTAACCCTAGCACCAACATATATATGAAACAACAACCATAACCCTAACCATAACCCTAACTCTAACCATTACCCTAACTCTAACCGTAACCCTAACATACTAACAAGCCTGATCATAGGAAATTGGCAAACAAGCATCTCACATATCAATGCAAACCTCAAGATCCATACAAAACTAGGGTTTCCCCAAACTAGCAACAAATGACCAATTTGTTAACATTACTTGGATCAAAAAAAGGGGATCAGAGAAGATTACCTTGAGGGAGGAAAGGAGTTCGAAATCCACGGACAAAAACTTCAGATTTGTAGGATTTGGGAAAGGATTTGAGAGGGGGAGAGAGGGCAGATCTCGGGTGAGCTGTGTGTGGGGTGGGGCGGGCCCAGGGGCTGCCACGGTAGACAAAGGTGCAACGCCCCAAAGATAGGCGCTGCACCGTAGGGTGTGGCGCCTGCATGGCGGGCGTCACATAAAAAGATCAGCGGCATGAAATAGTTTCGCGGGCAGTTCATTCTGTGGTTTGATTTCGTCCCGAGATTAAAATTGTCATATTTGCCTTCATGATAGTAGTAGTAGTAGTTGGTCAGGTGGGCAAGTGGGGTGGCTGTTGCTCGCGACGAGGGACAAACTCATTGCCTTGTGGGCTCCTTCAACTACGGAGGTTCCGTAGCCGTTTCGCGGGAGGACTGGGCCTGGACCGTTGGAGGTGGAGCCGTTCCGAGGATTCAATCAACAGTGGAAGCCACTGTACTTCGTACGCTATTACCAAATTTCTCAATACGTATAATAGCATCACCGTGACCGAGTGCAGTGTTTTGGTGCCCGGGCTACATGGAGGCCCTTTTTTTACAAAAAAATAAATAAATCAAAAGGTACATCTCAAAGTGTTAGAAAACTCTGAAAAAGTTTCCACATTGACATATGAGTGTATACTACACATGTGTAAAATTTCATGAGAAAATACATTATTTCTGAGCCACACAAAAAAATTGAAGCCGTTAGTACGTGAATGTAAAATGAACAGTGCACATACTGTTTACTATTTTCACTGACAGCAGTTTGTCTTTTTTGTGTAGCTCGTATGTCAATGTATTTTGTCACAAAAATTCCGCAAGCATGCAATGTGCATCTGTCTGATACTGTGGATTTATTTCAGAATTTATGAAGAATTAAAACATTTGTTTTGATTTTTTGAAAATAATCTCCAAGAGGCATTTCTGTACCGTGGCCATGGTGTTTCGCCAAAAGGCTGTAATAATGTCCAACTCTTTTTTGAAGGGCAATTCCAGTAACTATCCGGCTTGGTTACGTGCACAAAGGACATTAGAATCAGGGATTTAGAACATTGGAATTTGGAAGAACCAACTGTATATACTGAAAGCCCAAGAACATAATTTATCTCAAATTAGAGTAACTCCGGCAGCACTCCAAAACATTTCTAGATAAGACTTCGATATGTCACATCTAAGTGATGCCATCTCTATTATGATCACTTTTTTCCTCTCCATCAAACATTTTTTAGCACGGTTTTGTTTTCCATACATTTTTTTGGGTTTGTTGTTCGTGTATTGTGTCTATCTATGGATTGACGAAGCCTTTTGTCCAGGCCTGATTTGTTGGGCTGAGGGTTTTTTACTTGTGTATGGACATATAATTTTTCTTGAATTTCTCCTATCTGATGGGCTTTGATTTGTATTGCGAAATCACTGATTAAGGGTCAGCCTTTCCAGATGTCTCTCCCACCTTCTCTGGTGGTGACAAGTGGGACATTGCATGTGCGACAATTGATGCAACCTGTGAGTTTTTAGAGATTTTTTTCTCATGCACGGAAGTCACGCATGTGTTTGTTTATGGCACTGTTCAAGATATCTTCTAACATTCTGATAATAGGCCGATTTATCGCTTTTCGGTGTCTGGCCGATAAATTAGCCGATATGGCGATAAACTGGCCGATTTACCCCTTATCTCGGGTCGATCGATAAGTTCCTCATAAGCGATATCCCCAACATTGGTTTATGGTATTTTTCAGGATTCTTTTTCAAAACATTATCTCTTAAACAGTGCATCTAAATTATATTAAAAAACGCGGTTGCATTTCTTGCGCCGAGATCTTGGAAACTGTATCTCATGTTGTTGGGTTCTGACAAAGTTTTCTTTTGAGCAAATATGTGCTTCCAACGAATAGTAACTTGTGCTTCCAAACTATACTAACCCGTCTTTCCAAATATATTAATGTGTGTTTCACTTTTGGATGGGCACAAAAGCACAACTATAAAACAAAAACAAAAAACAACAACAAAGCCTTCAGTCCCAAACAAGCTGGGGTAGGCTAGAGGTGAAACCCATAAGATCTCGCGACTCTTTTAGGTTTCATCTCCATAAGAGTGGCTGAGCTTTTACGTTGGCTCGCAAGCCTATCACAACCCTCTTTCTTTACACGGACTTGAGACCGGCTATGATGAGACAACATAAGCGGAGTTACAAAAGCACAACTATGCTTCACTATTTTGGGCAAACAAAGAAGCACGGTTTGTGCTTTAATCGGAAACCAAAAAACCAAAAACTAAAAAAGTGAGGAAGAAAAACCAAACTAAAAACCTAAAGAAAAGAAAACCGAAGAAACACGTGGAAGCGCAATTCACTTTTCTCTGGGAAGCATAGTTATGTTTCATGCAGAAGCACAATTATGTTTCACCTGGAAACACATATATGCTTCACCTTTTGGGGGAAGCGCAATTGCACTTCACACGGAAGCATACATGTGCTTCGCTTTTGGGGAAGTGTAACTACGCAGGCATCACTGTGAGCACAACTATGCTTTTTTGCTTCATGGGGAATGCACACCAAAAAACAAATAAATCAAAGAATAAGAAAATAAAAAAATAAAAAGTAGAAAATGGCAAAATTGAAGGAAAAAAATTGGAGAACCCAAAAGAAACACCAAAACCCATGAAAAAAAGAGCTCCAGCAGGGTGCGCCCTGTCAGCGACACGTGGTGTCGTTAGGCGCACCACGTGGCGCTGATACGTCCCAAACGTATCTACTTTTCTAAACACTTTTGCTCTTATTTTAGACTTTAATTTGCATGAGTTAAATGGAACTAACCCAGACTGATGTTGTTTTTAGCAGAATTGACATAGTGTTATTTTGGTGCAGAAAAAAAAGTTCTCGTATTGGACTGAAAATTTACGAAGAATATTTTTAGAATATATAAACAATATTGGCAAAGAGAACTACCGGAGGGGGGCCACCCAGGAGCCACAAGCTCACGAGACGCGCCCACCCCCTAGGGCACACCTGGTGAGCTTGTGGGCCCCCGGAGCCTCCGGCAACCCTAAGTCCAACTCCATAAGTATCGTCTCACGAAAAAAATCAGAGAGAAAGAATCATCACGTTTTACGATACAGAGTCACTGTCGCCTTCTGTTATTCATCTGGAGGGCTGATCTGAAATCCGTTCGGGGCTATGGAGGGTGGAATTCGTCGCTGTCGTCATCATATCATTTTTTCAAATGACTGATATTTTTAGTACATGATTAATTATTTTAGAAATGTTTGAGCACTTTTTTGTGAAATATCACTACAAAGGGAAATTATCTATGTACATATTTTTTGCTTTTTAAGGAACATAAAAATAAAGATCTTGAGTAGGAAAAATAAATAAATAAAACATAAAAACCGAAAAGAAAACTGGTAGGCTGGGCGGTGCTCGTGGAGAACTGCACCTAAAAAAAACTGTACGAAAAGAAAACTAGTAGGCTGGACGGTGCTCGTGGCGATCGTTGTTTGCTCGCCGACAAAATCTCAACCTAGCCCAAAACGTACTATCACAGACGTGTGCGGGCGAACATTTTCTGGGTTGGTCTATGCGGTTTTGTCCCCATCGGGCTTGGTCTCTATAGAGAAAAGCACTAAGTTTGGTTCGGCTTACAACCAAAATAGTCTGAGATAACAAATAGGTGATGTGATCATACATCAGGTGAATAAGACCAAATTATACCTTATTCCCTCCATCCTTAAGAGAGTGTACTTGCAATTTTATTGAAAAATTAAACTTTTTTATGTTTGACCATATTTATACAATAATAGACCAACATTTATGCCATTAAATTAGTAGCATTAGATTCATGATAAAAATATATTTTTGTCATATACCTATTTGGTTTCACAAGCATTAATATATTTTTACACAAACTCGGTCAAATTTTAAGATAGTTTACCCCTTCAACAAAGTTGAAGTACACTCTTTCAAAAACGAAAGAAGTATTTAGATGAATTGCAGACACTCCTTTTTTAATAACTATAAGTTCCTTCGCCTATCAAGCGCAACACCATGACGTTGCCTCTCTCCATGACACGGGAGGATACTATAGCTTGTATCAGTTTTGAACCATAGGCAAACGATGTGAGACCAGTGGCGAAGCTACAGTTAAAGGCATGGGTGGATCCTGTGGTCTTAGGACCATAGAGGCGCGGTGGATCCCGGTCCTTGCCGGTGGGAGGGCTCCATTTTCTAATGTTTTTTTGAGTTTTATTAGGGTTTGTGTCCTACTCTGAGATGTGAGGCGGAGGCGGCTCTCTGCAGATGGAATAAGGTCCTCCCCGTCTAGCCCCCGTCTCGATGGTGTTTCTACCATCATCGGGCGTGTGGAGGTTTGTCTTTGGCGGATCACATGTGATTCGGTCGAATTTTGTCTTCAGTGGATCCGGTCTTCGTTTTGTGTTCGTGTGTCTACAATTTGGATACTCCTGATCTACCTTCACTTCATCCGCGGTGGTTAATGTTCTGGTGCACTGGTCCTATGGGGCCTTAGCACGACGACTTCCCGACTCTCTACTACAACAAAGTTTATCCGGCTTCGAAGAGGGAGGGGCAATGACGACGGCGCACCTTCGGCTCAGTCTAGTGGTTGTAGTCGTCGCTAGGTGGTCTAAGGACCTGGATGTAATTTTTACTTCTGGTATTTTTTTTATACTATCTTAATAGTTGATGAATAGATTGGATTTTTTCCCTCACAAAAGAAAAACAGAGGCCTAAGTGGGCCAGGCTGAAGAGAGCTCAAAATTTCTTGCAATTATGGCCCGGATTTACTCTTAAGCCTAGTCTTTTGTAACAAAACTGGGCGGGCCAGGGCCAGTGGCGGAGCTTAGTGGAGAGCAACCTGGGCCATTGCCCCCCAGCCCATGAGAAAACTAGCATATATCCCCTAGTATTCAGCCCATATGCCTAGTTAAAATCCGCCTAAAGTCATATTTCTTGCCCCTCCAGCCCATTTGCCCCTCCACAAAATCAGCCCAAGCTCCGCCACTGGCCAGGGCCTAATTTTGCTTGGTGAAACAACAAACATGCATGCTCTATTTGACTCACAGGATTTCAGTACAAAGGAATATGTAAGAAACCTCTTCACTTCAATTCTTATGTATTTTCATGAAGTTTCACATAATGCTAAGAATCTGTAGGAATTAGGTTAATGTGAACCCAATCCTTAAAAATTTAGCAGTATCATCTAGTACCTATAATTTAAACTAAACCACGAAAAGTATTTTTAAAACAGAGGGAGTATAAAATAAATGTCATGCATGTGAAAAAAATTCGTCGGAAGAAATACTATAAAAACCCTCCAAATATCCTGCCAACCCAATGAGCCCATAATATTGACAAGGGACATGGAGGAAGATCTCCCAGCTAATAATAGATTAATCGATTATACCAATACCAACATAATGGGTGGTGCAGCATCCGTAGATGCGGTGGCACCGGGGCTGCGGGGCAGGACAGTGTCAAGTGGCAACGCAGTCAGTATTAATTACAGTTGGCTGACAAACAAGCATGTGGACACTGTAGCGTCGACGAGTCACATCATCAACTTGCCAACGATCGACGAGATTCCACGTACATGCTGGTCCCTTACAAGATCTAAAAGCGTTTTTTCTGCTCTCCGTCGTGTACTCCCGGAGGTGTGTTTTGGCCGGTCACTAGCTGTCTACCTCGGCTACAGGCTGCCGTAGGTTGCTTTCCGTGGCGAGGCAACACGTACCCACACGGAAATTAGCTGTTTCCTGTTTGGGTCTGCTCACTCCTGCTTAGCATGCTTGGTATACCGGCTGGAGCTTAAAGAGGCCTCGTACCGTGCATTTAAGCATACAATACAGAGATCTAGTGAAGATCTGGAAGCCGAACATTCTACTTAAAATTAATAAAGTTTTTTTGGGAAAAAATAATAAAGTTATGTGTTATTTTTTAAGAGGAGTTGTGGTAAAAGAAACAAATCTTGTCCGTCAAAATTGCAAGAAGTGTAGTTTTCTTACTCGCGATGAGATAATTAAACACCTATTTTGCAACGCAAGTGCGCGCTTTATGTGGTCAGTCATCTAAATAAACATCCAATTTGTATGTACCCACAAGTGTCATACTTATGGTTACTAGCTTGATGGACTTCCAAATAGGTTTAGTACGCTAATAAGTGTGGTAGTGTTTGTTTTATTATGGTCGGTTTGGCTGTAGAAATTATTTTATCATAACAGCAAAAAATCCACTCCTTTACATGATACTTATCATTGTACACACTATATTCGTACGTGATCAACGCTACACCAAACCGAGTACCAACCGTATTTAATCATGTTTTGTATCTGCTTGATGCTACATTTTTAAGTTAAAAACGTTCCTTATCAGAAAAAAGAGGCCTCTTGCCTTACAACAACTCTAGTAGACTTTTGAAACCCCTCTACCAACTTAAAGAAACTGTTAAGTAGAGCAAATTCATTTTAAGAAATTTATTAAGTGGGTCTCTATTCCTAAAAATATTAGAGGGTCTTCTAAAACACTCATCTAGTCGTCTTTATACTAGATCCATGTTTCACACATGTTACAGAAAATCTATGATCTAGCATATCTATTGGTTGGCGGTCATGTTTCACAGGTCAAAGATATTATTAGTATTATCGCCGCATTAATAGAACACCAATTCGGGCACACTTTTGAGATGAGATGAGAAGCTTTATTAGTTTTTTTAAGGGAGAAGCATTATCGGGCCATCTTCAATGCGCACCCTCAAACCGTCCACATACGTCCGAATGCGTGGTCTGAACGTGTTGTGTCATCACCAACGCGATTCTGTATCGCTTCGCTCGGCAATCTAGACGCACCTTTTCCACAAATCGGTGACGAAGTGGTGGTCGGGGGAGGGGGATTTACGAGCGTACGGACCGCTGCCACGTCCGTTTCTGACTACCCTGGCCCATCCAAATCCCTTCCCTCGCCCGCGCGCGCTTCTCACCCGGAAAGACCAGTTCCGTTCCAGAGTGTCAGTGCCGCATTTATGTACGACCATAGCGCACACAGCCTCTCACTGACGAATGCATTGAAGCGCCATGGCCGAGAGGCGTCGGCGCTTCGTCTTTGCTTCCCGGTGCACGCGACTGCTTCGCGTTGAAATGGCATCACGACCATCTGTCGCCCTACATCAAGGACACGCGGTTACTGAGGAACGTACTCCGGCACCACCCGTCCGTCCGTCTGCCGCCCACCATTGCCATTTGCCTGCTATATAAACTCCAGTCCCGGCAATAGCCCCAGTCATCCTCCTCCGGTCCCTTTCTCCTCTCGGCACCATTCCCACCATGGCCTCCTCGCGCTCGAGAGCTCTTTGGGGGCAAACTATCGCCGGAGCACAAGGAGGAGATGGCCGCCATTGTTATTGGTTGGCAGGCTGACAAGCAGCCGAAGGAGACGGAAGGAGCGGCGGACGAGGTGTTTGCATGAATCTCTTTCGATTTTTAATGAACTCCGTCCTATTAGCATGAATTTCGTCCGGTTAGTTTGAACCATGGTTGAAATATATGCGGGCAACGTTGGATGACGGCATCCGGTATCAGTATCCGTGGACTGGTCTCCCTCTGTCTGCAGATGCATGTCGAAGCAAATTTGTGGGTCAGCATTGGAGATGTGGTTAGGGCATGTACAATGGTGCTATCTTAGGAGTGTCATGTAGGATAAATGATGAGGTGGAGAAAAAAGAACTCATAAGAAAAGTCTTGTATCTTATTTAAGTGACGACAAGAGATGATCTCTTAGCATAATATGTCTCATCATATTTTTAGGAATGGCTAGTTATTGAAGATAATGCTAAGAGATGATTCATTATAGACAAATTTGTTTGTCATCTCTAAATTACATGCAAGACTTAAAGATAAAACTGTCTTATCAATCATTGTACATGCATGCTATGTTCAAAACTCTATGCCATCGGTGTGAATCGTCCTGCTTAGGGACAATCCAGAACTACACTGTGATTGTAGTCACGGTAGACCAAGATAGGATTTGACCCTCCGACTTGAAGAGAGATATAACTTTGGGCCTCCTGAGTGATCAGATCAGTCTACATGGCCATGAGACTGCTGGCTATGGGTTAACCTAAATCAAGAATTTGTATCATGAGAGAGCGAGCACCGAAGGAGTACAAGTAATCACCTTGAGCTTCACACTGTATTAGTCGATTTCTGTTCTTTTTTTTTTTTTTGCCAGGAAGTCGGTTTCTGTTTTAACACCAACTTGAAAGGACACGAGATGAACACGGTGCCATGCGCACCGCGATTGGAGGTTTTCTCGCAGCAGAGCAAGGAAAAGGACATCGAGATGGCGACGGCGGTGGGCCTGCTCTCTCCGGCCGTACATACTCTCGCTGTCTCGCAGTCGTCGTACTCGGACGCAGCTTGTGAGGCATCCCGTACCTGATGACTTGATTTTATCTGCGCGCTGCTCCTTTTGTTTCAGCCAGAAGAACAAGGTACTGAGGTACTCATGCATAAATGGACATTACCATATTACCATATGCTCCAGTTTGTAGCTCGTCTTTGTACGTAGCTAGCTAGGCATACATGGACCTGTCTCTGGCCTTAGGTCGCCCGGGAACCGGCGGCAGTGGGGCAGCCGGCCGGCGAGCATACAGCGGCGGGCTGGCCGATGATGAGGCGCGGCCGTTGTTCCCGTGCCTCTTTTGCGACAGGAAATTCCTCAAGCCGCAGGCCCTCGGTGGCCACCAGAACGCGCACAGGGAGGAGCGCGCGGCTGGCTGGAACCCCTACGTCTACGGCCGCCCACCCGCTGACAGTGCCGCCTCGTCTCGCGCCGCCGCCACCGACAACTTCAACCCTATCGCCACGCACGGTGGTGGCGGGGGCGCCGCCCCACCGCCCCTCCATGTCGTTCGTGAGGCTGGCACGCTGGCTCCGTCGATCCACGGCGTGCGAGTGGCAGCTGGCCCGTTCTCCGGCGTCCACGACGATGTGGGGGACATGCTAAGCTCGGGAAGGTCACCGGCCGCTGAGCCGGCGCCGGAGAGCAACACCGGCGTAGATATCGACCTGGAGCTGCGACTCTAGCAGACTTAGCTACAGACGACATGCATCTTGCAGGATTATCTTCCAACTCTCTTGGTTAATTGCCTTTATCAATCTATATATTTTGAAGGTTTGTGTTGCCCTTCTTCACTTTTTGTTTTGTTTTGTTTTGTGAAGTGCCTTTTATTTCTTCAGACTGATGGTTCGTTGCCTTAGTCAAGCATGACTCACTTGCCATACTATTGAGTAATTCCAAATATTATTGCATCGCATCGTCAAATTGCTATATCTGTGATTGCTTCATAAACAATATCTCTCTTTTTTGGCGGGGTCATAAATAATATCTCAACGTGGTTCTGTCTTAGAAATGTGTTATGTCCAACATTAGAGTAGGCAAACTACTTTAGTTAATCATGCATATGTGATCAATCGGGCACAAAAAAGAAGCTTTCTGTTTCCTCTGTAACTTTCCTAATAAGACAGGTGGTTAGTGCATTTGTACGGCCAGAATTTGTTACTGCTGTAACTAATCATGCATCTGAATGGGCTAGCTTAATCTCGATTAACCAATGATCTCTGAAGATTTAGAAATTTCCTATCGCTTGGAGATATAATTTGTAATATGTGGTTTTCCATGGTTACCAACTTACAAGTAGAACGTCTTTTGAATAAGGAACTTGATTTTAGAAAGTTTATATATACATATGTGGTTGAGAACTAAGTCACGAACCTGATGTTTTCGATTTGTAAGAAACCCGCAAAAGAAAGTAAGAAGATTTTAGTTTTCAACTCTGCACTGCTTTCTTAGATTCTTATTTGGGTGTGGTTGTTCGTTAGCTACAAAAAGATGTATTCCATTCGGAATCAGGTTTCAAGAACAGTCTTAGTTGCGGTTTTGAACAAATAGTCTACTTTTTCTTTGCTTTGAACACATACACAGACATGTTTTACTGAAATTAATAATTGGCATGCACATACTCACATGAGATCTATAATGTATTGTTCTAGTATGAAAACAAAAAGACGTCACAAACAGTTCAGACTTGTCGTAGTTAATTCAGTTATAATTTGCTATGTACCAAATTCCATTTAAAGAATGGTGCTAGGATTTTTATTTTTGTTGCATTTATCATTTTTAAAGAGTATCATACATCAAACATTAGCTTTCGGTACATCTACATGACACAAAAACAGTCATCAGATAGGTTCTGTACGAGCAAAACATTTTGCCTGGGGTTGGGTCAAATGGCATGTAAAACATGACATATTTGATCACATTGACAGAGTACATCTCAAAAGCTAATTAATCTCTTGTTGTTACAAGGACTAAGAAATATGTTTGTTAAAACATATTATCTTCAACATGCATGATATTTTTTCTACATTTATATGAAATTTTTCTAGTAACCTTTTTTTAGTAACATGTGACTTAGAAGACCTATTCATGTTTACTTTAAGCCCTGGTGAAAATCTTTCCACCATGTCTTTATGATGAGCTACCATCAAGATGTCCCGGTTGCTAACTATTGTTCTAGCATCTTGGTTGCAACAATGTAAATCGTCTAATTTATTGTGAACTAGCACTGAGAATATTAATCAATAGATACCCAAGAAACTTCTTGATGCAATGTATGCTATACTTATGTTGCGTACTAATGACCATCTCCATCGCCGTGGACATAAAGTGGATATCAGTTTTTTTATCTTGTCTTGTCTTAAACATGCAAGGCAAGATGCCTATATCCAAACAAAATGTTATTTCCAAGTGATTACATCAGCTCTTTTTATCATGCGAAACCTAATAGATTCAAGTTTTGCTCATATAGTCATATAGTTGGAAAGTATTTCAATTACACGGAAAGATGACGATAGCCAAGAGAAATTTTGCAACTGTCAATTTCGAGAGAACAAATTGGTTAGATAAATTAGGTTCCGTAAAATGTCACTAAGTTTGGCTAAATCTAATTATAGACTTGTATCCCAGAGATGAAGGTAAATTTTGCAAAATTGATAAAGACACATTCAGTAACATAGAAATCATTCAGGTGTTATGAAACCCAAAATTTCCATATTTTCAAAGTGTGAAACTAGTCTTCTACAGTGGAAGGTTCCGACGAGGAACGAACTCAATAGTCTTCAGGGCTCCTTCAACAGTGGAATGTTCCGTAGCCATTCCGCGGGAGGGCTAGACCTTGGAGGTGGAGCCGTTGATACCCATGTTTGCCCTGTTAAAGCATCTACAGTCTGATGTAGCAAAAATGAGCTCCCAAACACTAACGCATCCGATCATTTTCACGTACAGCATCCGCACACTCCTCATATTTCACACACATGAACCCCAGGGTGCGCCCCCTGCCTTGTGGCTACCTCTTACATCGTCTAGTCTCCTCCCAAAACTTTCGGGGTCTCTTTATGTCCCGGAAAAACCGTCAAAACATTTTGTCATGTTTAGACTTCTTAGGCATGGATTTGCTGGAAAATCAAAAACACGTAGAAAACAGGAACTGGCACTGGGCACTGATTTAATAGATTGGCCCATAAAAACAATATAAAATAGCATATAAAGCATACAAAAGTGATAATATGATAGCATGAAACAATAAAATATTATAGGTACGTTGGAGACATATCAAACATCATAAAATCCAACTATCTTAATAAAGGTCATGATACATCAGGATTGAATCCATCAAGAATATGAGAGAGAAAAATCTAACACATAGCTACTAGTACATACCCTCAGCCTCGAGTATAAACTGCTCACACATCACCATGAGAATGGAGGAAAAGTTGTTGGTGATGGTGATGATGGAGATGTCCCCGGCGGCGTCCCGGCGCTACCAGAGGGAGAGGGAGAGGGAGAAGGTGCCCCTCCTTCTTTTTCTTTATTGACCCTTCGGAAGAGATGGAACTCTCCCCTCGATTGAATCCCTCTATTTACTCTCTATTTTCCCTCCCGTTTTCTAGCCTTACACAATTTCTTTTATAGCCAGAGATTCGTAACTCCGATTGGGCTAATTTTTTTACATGATTTTTCTACGGAAATTAGCTTTCCTGCGGTTGAAGAAGAGCTCCAACTGACTTAAGGGCTGCCCACACGGGCCCATGGCATGGCCATGGGGTGGCTGCGCCACCTAGCTGTGTGGGCCCCTCGGATACGGGCCTGCAATGATTCTTTTGCCCAAAAATCACATGTATTCCAATTTTTTTATTAAATCATTGGGATATTGTAACCTTCTAAATATTGAATTTTAGTAAAACTAAAAACATGCAGAAAACAACAACTCGCACTGAGCAATAAATTTTAGTGAATTTGAGTCGACTATTGTTGTTCTGTCCATTCGGCCATGAAATCTGCCCGTGCTTGGGACTTGTTTGCCTTCTTTGCTTCAAACATATCCAAAGGGAGGAGCTCAATAGCCAACTTGGCAACTCGACCAGTTGCATCCCGATTGTTCATGATTTTAGATAACGGGGCGTCACTGATGACTGAGACAGAGTGCTCTTGGAAATAATGAGCAACCTTCTTTGGTGTCAAGTAAATACCATAGACAAGCTTCTGGTAATGAGGATACTTTGCTTAGACGGATTCAATACTTCAGAGATGTAATATATTGGACGCTGAACTTTATAGGCCTTGCCTTCTTCTTCTAGCTCCATAGTGAGGACTGTGCTGACCACTTGGCCAGTGGCCTCAATATACAAAAGCAAAGGCTCTTTGCTACTCGAGGTAGCAAGCACCGACTGGGTGGAGAGCAGGGCTTTGAGCTCAACAAACATTGCTTCTGCTTCAGAGGTCCACTTGAACATGTCTGATTCTTCATCAGTCGGTACAAAGGCAAAGCCTTCTCTCCAAGACGAAAATGAATCGACTCAACACGGCGAGACACCCTGTGAGCTTCTGAACATCATGTACGTGCTTAGGGCGCTTCATTCGGAGAATTGCGCTGATTTTCTCGGGATTAACATCTATCCCTCGTTCGAAAACGAGAAAACCGAGTAACTTGCCTCTGGGCACTCCAAAGGTGCATTAGGATGGATTCAGCTTGATGTCATACCTCCTCAGATTAGCACAGGTTTTAGCATGGTCAACCAGCAGGTCGGAACCTTTGCGTGACTTAACAACGATATCGTCCATGTAGGCCTCAATATTCCGGCTGTTGAGTGACAGGCACTTCTGGATCATGGGCATAAAGGTAGCACCAGCATTCTTGAGGCCGGATGGGATGGTGGTATAGTGGAAACACCCGAAAGGGGTGATGAAGGTAGTTTTTATTTCATCTGGCCAAAACATTCGAATTTGATGGTACCGGAAGTACGCATCAAGGAAAGATAAATGCTCGCACCCCGTAGTTGAATCCACTATCTGGTCAATGCGGGGGAGCCAAAAATGATCCTTCGGGCATGCCTGATTGATGTGCTTGAAATCGATGCACATACGAAGTGATTTATCCTTCTTGGGGACCTTGACAACATTGGCGAGCCACTCGGAGTGGTAAAGTTCGCGTATGAACTCAGCTGCCAGGAGCCGAGCTATTTCCTTGCCAATTGCCTTCCTCTTCTCTATAGCAGAGTGATGGAGATGCTCCTTCACAGGCTTGGCCTTCAGGTCGACTCTCAGATGGTGCACAGCCAGCCCCTGGGTACATCTGGCATGTCAGACGGCTATCATTCCAAGATGTCACAGTTCTCACAGAGGAACTGGATGAGTGCGTCTTCCTATTTGCTGTCGAGTGTTGATGAAATGTTAGTTGGAGCGGTTGTGGGATCTTTCGGATGAATATGAACTTGCTTTGTTTCTCCAGCCGACTGGGAAGAGAATTCTGAGGTCGGCTTCTTGGAACGAAGCAGTTCAGTCGGATCAGCATTCTTCTTCTATTCCTCCAACTCCACCATTGACATATGTTCATCAGCAATCTTGGATCCTTTCTGAAGACACTCTTCAGCTCTTTGCCTGCTTCCAGTGACTCTGATTACACCCCTGGGACCGGGCATCTTCAAATTGAGATACATGTAGCATAGTCGAGCCATGAAACTTGCATAAGCTGGATGGCGAAGTATAGCATGATAGGCATTGTGAAAGTCCACTACTTCAAACGTCAACTTTTCCTTTTGAAAATTTTCCGAGTTGCCAAAAACCACGTCCAGAGCAATGTGGCCGAGTGACTTTGCCTTCTTGCCTGGAATGACACTGTGGAATTGCATGTTGCTCGCGCTGAGTTGGAACATCGAAATGCCCATCCCTTTAAGGGTCTCAGCCTAGAGTATATTCAGGCCACTTCCCGTCCATGAGGACCTTGCACAACTGAGTGCCTCCCACCACTAGATTAACTACCAGCGCCTGCCGCCCGGGGGTAGCAACGTAGGCGGGGTGATCTGACTGGTCGAAAGTGATGGGAGTCTTTGACCACTTGAGGAACGTCGTGGGCACTGGAGCGGCCACATTCACTTCTCAATTGATGACTTTCAGTCGGCTTTTACTAACCACATCAGCGAAAATCACTAGAGTGGCGTTGATCGTGGGGTAATCGTCAGCCTTCACTTCTTTGTCGTCCTCTTTGGGACTCTTCTCACTCGACTGATCCTCACGGAACTGCTGAATCAGCAGCCTGCATTGCCGAGTGGTATGCTTAGGTAATATCAAATTACCTTCTTCGTCTTTCTTCATGTGAATAGCACACTGCAAATCAAGGCCATCATGTCCTAACTTATCTTTCTTCTTTTTGGGAACCCACTGCTCTTTGCCCTTTGCCTTATTCTCGGTCTGGGCATTCAAACCGGTTGCTTCTGCCTGACCTGCACCTTCGGCCTTGCGCTTCTGTCTCCAACTGGGATTGTTATTGCTGGAGTTGGGCTCATTAGCCTTTCCTTTGCCGTTGCGGAGACGGTCTTCTTCCTCGCCATTCGTGTACCGAGTGGCTATCTCCATCATTCGGTTCATGGTCAAGGTTCCAGACCGACCAAACTTCAATATGAGCTCTCTGTATCTGACACCGGCCTTGAATGCGTAGACTGCTTGATGCTCGCTAACATTTTCAACCACATGGTGAAGTGTAGTCCAGCGCTGAATGTAATCTCTCAGAGTTTCATTTGGTTTTTGCACACAATGCTGCAATTCAGTCAGCCCACCGGGACGCTTGCATGTGCCTTCGAATGTTTTGATGAACACTCAAGCTAGATCTTCCCAGCGGTATATGCTAAGAGGAGCCAACTGATTCAACCAGTCTCAGGCTGACCCTTCCAACATTAAGGGAAAATTCTTCATAGCAACCTCATCATTGCCACCACCAATCTGCACTGCCACTCGGTAATCTTCCAACCACGTGTCTGACTTCGGCTCGCCAGTGAACTTGCTAACACCTGCGGCTAATCTGAAGTTGGCTCTGTTGAAACACTCGGGGCCATAAAATGAAGGTGCCACTTCCACTCGGACGATCTTTGTCCAAATTCTCTCGGTGAGTCCCGCCTCTATTGACCAGATTCTGCACAAGAAGTGACCTTGCATTGAACCCTGGATCACAGGGATCAAGTGGTTATCTCCGCTCGACGCCATACGGGCGCCTATCGTCGTACCGCCAGGACACATACGAACCACCCCTCGGAGGGGACGTCGGCACTCGCCGACGGTTATCATAGTGATGTCGGGGAGCAAAGAGACCACAACCTTGATCCAGGTATTGATCTTGGTGGTAACCGTGATCCTCACGCTGCGGAGGCGATCTGGGACTATGAGCTGACTGAACAATGTTCTCTCTAACTGAACTACCATGAATGTTGTCGCGCAACTGAGAAACAGCCGAATTTTGTTCCCCAGCCGCTCTGAGTAGTGCCCGAATTTGCGGAAGCCCTTCTTCAGCCTCAGATCTGGACGGCTGGATAGAATCTGCAATCCGTGCAGCAGCAGCTAAATTTTGAACTGGACTACGGAATACCTCATGATCATTCTGCGATCCACACGGAAACAATTGGCGACTTGAGCTCAGAGGTGGCCCATGAGCACGGTCTTCGAGTGACTTCTGGAGCTCCTCAAGACATGCTCGCTCGTTCGGAGTGGCCAAGCACGCAGCTTCCAAAGCCTGGGCTTCAGCGGATGCACCGACGATTGGAGTCTGAAGGACCCGCTCGTTCCTACGCAGCAATTCTTCCCTCTGTTGGGCAGTGAGGGGTTGCGGGTAATACTCGTCACTGCCCCCAGGCGCCTCGTGGGAAAAACCTGGTGGGGTGTGCTGAGAACCATCCATGAGCACTTCTGCCGATGGATCGCTGCTCTCGCACTGGGAAGGAACATCCGAATGATCTAACGCCGAATCGATCCAATTATACAGGGATTCATCGGGCTCGATTGCCGTGATCTGCTGGGTGGGTGACTGTCGAGCCACCGCGTGCTTCACCCACCGCTGGAGCCGGGAGCGGCCGGATCGCTTGCCACAACGAGCGGCAGGGAGGGAGAATGCCACAAGGGCCAACTGATATTCAGTCGACGACTGTCAAAGAAGAACTCCGCAGAAGCTCGCACGTAAGTGCGTCGCCCCGCGAACAGGGAGCGCCTCGACATCCGGCCGCTGAGCCGGCATCGGAGAGCAACACCGGCGTAGGGATCGACCTGGAGCTGCGACTCTAGCTTATTTAGCTACCGACGACATGCATCTTGCAGGGTTATCTTCCAGCTCTCTTGGTTATTTGCCTTTATCAATCTATCTTTTGGAGGTTTTTGGGTTGCCCTTCTTCAGTTTTTGTTTTGTTTTGTTTTGTGAAGTGCCTTTAATTCTTCAGACTGATGGTTCGTTGCCTTATTCAAGCATGACCTACTTGCCATACTATTTAGTAATTCCAAATATTGCATCGCCTCGTCAAATTGCTATATTTGTGATTATGATTTGTTCATAAATACTCCTTCCGTAAATTAATATAAAAGCGTTTAGAATAAGAGGGAGTAATATCTCAACTTGTTTACGTCTTACTTAGAAATGTGCTCAGTCCAACATTAGAGTAGGCATATGCAAGGTTACCGACGACATGCATATGCGTTCAATCGGGCGCACGGATAAGTAGCGTTCTGTTTTCTCTTGTAACTTTCTCCTTCTTAATAAGATAGGTGGCTAGCGAAATTGTACGGCTAGAATTTTGTTACACATTGCTGTAACTAATCATCAATCCATGCATCTGAGGGCTAGTTTGATCTCGGTCAACCAATGGTCTCTAAAGAATTAGAAATTTCCTATCGCTTGGAGATATAATTTGTAATATGTGGTTTTCCGTGGTTACCAACTTACAAGTAGAACATCTTTTGAATAAGGAACTTGGTAGAACTAAGTCACGAACCGGATGTTTTCGATTTGTAAGAAGATTTTCAGTTTTCAACTTTGCACTCCTTTCTTAGATCTTAGAGCATCTCCAACCGAGCCCCCAACAGGCCCCCGCGCCTTTTTTTTTTGTCGCCGGCGCCGAAAATTCAACCCAGCCGAGCCCCCAGAAGCCCAATTTTCGTCGGCTCGGGCCGATTTTGGCGCCGGTGGACCTAAGCCGAACCCAGCGTGCTGGGGGCGCTTGGGGGCGTCGGGGAAATAGAATTTGGCGCGAACGGGAATGGGCTCGCCGAGTCAGCGCCTCGCCGCTTTCGTCGTTCTCATCGCCTTGGTTCCCACGTAAATCAATGCCAAGGCTACCGCACTGTGCGCGGGTCAGCCTTCCATTGATGCCTCACGGGCGGTGCAGTGAAGATGCCGCGACGCGCGTCCCGCCCGCTCCCGCCACGCGGCACCCGGCGGGCAGCTTCTCACCGCCCAAGCTCGGCTATAAAAGCCGACCTCCCCCGCCAGAACTCTGAACGAGCGCGTCCGTTCGTCGAGATAGCGCGTCCGTTCGTCATTGTTGGAGGCGCAGCGGAACGAGCCAAGGTACGCCGCCGACAACCACAAGCTGTGGACGATGTACTTTGACCGCCGCCACGCCGACCAGGTCACCTCAGCAAACGGCGTCGTGCCCCGCGGCCGCCTCAACGCCAACGGACGGTGCGAAAGGTGGGGCGTGCCCGGCCGCACCCTCGAAGCCATCCTCGCCCACATCAAGGCCGGCAACACGCCGCGCCTGGAGTACACGGCGCCCCCATCCTTCTCTCGCCGTCGCGGTAGTTCCTAGATGCCGTGGCGAATGGAGACGGCGACCTCCTCGTCGTCGGGTTCCGGCTCGCTGTCCTCCGAGTCGCCGGTGCTCCGCCCCATCAAGCCGGAGCCGCAGGAGACGCCGCTTGGGCGCCGCACCCGTAGCGGCGCCCTCGTCATCAACGAGGGTGGCCGCCCCTCCCCTCGCTCCCTCCGCCTCATCCAGCCGAAGACCGAGCCGGGGTTGCTCCCCGTGAAGAAGGAGCACGAGGAGATTGCCGCCGACAACGAGACCACCCTCAAGTGGCGAAGGCGGACTACGTCCGCGAGCAGGTGGAGCGCCAGCGCCGGGCCTACGAGAAGATCAAAGCTCGTCGCGGCGGACACGACGAGGGCGACGCCGTCGTCCTCGACAGCGACGACGAGGATGCGCCGGGGCCGTCCAACACCCCGCGCGTCGGCGACCCTGGTCAGGGGTGCAGCAGGGACGGTGGCGGTTCTGACGGAACGCAGGGCGGCGGTGACGACGACGGCGGCGGCGGCGACGACGACGGCGGCGGCGACTACACCCGGTTCTATAGGCTCCTCGGCATGTAGAAGGCGGGCGACGATAGCGGCGTAGTTGGGCTAGGCGTAGTTGTTTTTAAATCATGTTTTCTGTTTTTTGTACAAATTTGAATGAAATCGCCGAGTTTGTGTCATGTTTGTGTCGATTTGGGGTGACATGGGGGCGGCGACTGGGAACACGTTCGCTCCCACGCCGAAATTAACGCCATTTTGGCCTCAGAACAACGCTTTTCGGCGTCACGGGGGCGAACGGCTGGAGATGCTCTTACTTTCTCTGTCCGGAATTACTTGTCGGAAAATGGATAAAAGTGGATGTACATAGAACTAAAATAGGTCAAGATACATCCATTTATTTGACAAGTATTTCCGGATAGAGTGAGTATTTGAGTTTGGTTGTTCATTAGCTACAAAAAGTATAGTAATCTTTAACGAAGATGTATTCCATTCGAAATCAGGTTTCAAGAACATTTTTAGTTACGGTTCTGAACCCATATAGTCTATGCATAACGTGGGCGAACTTTTTTTTTGCAATGAACACATACACAGACATTTATAATGCATTGAATATTAGCTTTCCATACAGTTACATGACACAAACAACAATCATCAGACAGGTGTTGAAGAAGCAAAACATGTGGTCTGAGATTGAATCCGATGGTATGTGAAACATGACATATTTGATCACACTACAAGAAATATGTTAATCCATGACGAACATCTGATGACGTTATGAGAAACAGTCACGGATAAGGTGCCAACAATCCTAAACACCCATGATCCGTCATAGATCATGACGGTTTCCAGATCTGTCATGGATCAGCGAGGCCCCCTAGCGAGTGGATATTGTTTGAACCGTCACCTATTGTTAAAGAGATGTGTTGTATTGAGATTGGGCCCAAGGCCCAACTCATCAGAATGCTGTGGGGCCCAGGTCTATGTTGGAAATATGCCCTAGAGGCAATAATAAAATGGTTATTATTGTATTTCCTTGTTCATGATAATTGTCTATTATTCATGCTATAATTGTATTGACCGGAAACCGCAATACATGTGTGGATACATAGACCACACCATGTCCCTAGTGAGCCTCTAGTTGACTAGCTCGTTGATCAATAGATGGTTATGGTTTCCTAACCATGGACATTGGATGTCATTGATAACGGGATCACATCATTAGGAGAATGATGTGATAGACAAGACCCAATCCTAAGCATAGCACAAGATCGTGTAGTTTGTTTGCTAAAGCTTTTCTAATGTCAAGTATCATTTCCTTAGACCATGAGATTGTGTAACTCCCGGATATCGTAGGAGTGCTTTGGGTGTACCAAACGTCACAACATAACTGGGTGACTATAAACGTGCACTACAGGTATCTCTGAAAGTGTACATTGGGTTGTACGAATCGAGGCTGGATTTGTCACTCCGTATGACGGAGAGGTATCTCTGGGCCCACTTTCGGTAATGCATCATCATAATGAGCTCAATGTGACTAAGTAGTTAGTCACGGGATCATGCATTACGGAACAAGTAAAGTGACTTGCCGGTAACGAGATTGAATGAGGTATTGGGATACCGACGATCGAATCTCGGGCAAGTAACGTACCGATTGACAAAGGGAATTGTATACGGGATTGATTGAATCCCCAACATCGTGGTTCATCCGATGAGATCATCGTGGAACATGTGGGAGCCAACATGGGTATCCAGATCCATTTGTTGGTTATTAATGGGACCGAGAACGTCTCGGTCGTATGCGCATGGTTCCCGAACCCGTAGGGTCTACACACTTAATGTTCGGTGATGCTAGAGTTGTTATGGGAAATAGTATGTGGTTACCGAAGGTTGTTTGGAGTCCCGGATGAGATCCCGGACATGACGAGGAGCTCCGGAATGGTCCGGAGGTGAAGATCGTTATATTGGATGGAGGGTATTGGAGTCTAGAATTGTTCCGGGGGTACCAGGTGATGACCAGCGTGTCCGAAAGGGGTTTCGGAGGCCCCAGCAAGCGTTGGGGGGCCTTATGGGCCAAGGGGAGAGGGCACATCAGCCCACTAAGGGTGGCGCCTCCCACCCCATCTCACGTGTCGGGAGAGGTGGGGGCGCCACCCCTAGGGCAGCCGCCTCCCGGCTTGGGGGCAAGTTTCCTAGGGGTGGGGCGCCCAAACCCATCTAGGGTTTCCCTGGCCGCCGCCCCTCCCTAGGGAACCCTAGGGCGCCTCCTCCTCCCTTCCCCCTATATATAGTGAGGAGAGAGAGGGCAGCCGCACCCTTCCTGGCGCAGCCCTCTCCCTCTTCCAACACCTCCTCCTCCTCCGTAGTGCTTGGCGAAGCCTGCCCAGAACCACGAGCTCCATCACCACCATGCCGTCGTCAGCCGGAGTTCTCCCTCAACTTATCCTCTCCCCTTGCTGGATCAAGAAGGAGGCGACGTCCCCGGGCTGTACGTGTGTTGAACGCGGAGGCACCGTTGTTCGGTGCTTAGATCGGATTCGGCCGCGATCTGAATCGCTTTGTGAACGACTCCACCGACCGCGTTCTTGTACTCCCCTCTCTCTCGTTGCTAGTATCTCCATAGATTGATCTTGGTGATGCGTAGAAAATTTTAAATTTCTGCTACGTTCCCCAACAGTCTCATGTCGGCACCCCTATTTCTCGCTTTAAGCAAGCACAGGGGGCAGCCTCGTGTCGGTAGGAGCACACATGGGTCGGCCCACGTGCTACCGAGGCTACAACCTATTTTTTCGGTGGGGGGAGGAGGTCACGCTTTTTGGGTTTCATTTTTGTTTTATTTTGTACTTTTGTAAATAGTTTATATATATATATATATATATATATATATATATATATATATATATATATATATATATATATATATATAGGGATTGTCTATTGGTCACCCTGGGTGAGGAATAGTTATTCTTCACCCCTCCCCCCCTCTATTTTACCATCAATGCATCGTAATTTTACGTTTCGTAAGTTTTGTCTTATTTTCGACATAAAAAGAGACCGTAAGAAAATATATAATCATCGTAAAAAATATTTTATGTTATGTAAAATTACAAACGTAAAAACATAGTGTAAAATACACATAAACTGCAAATTTTCTTGTCTTATGACCTATATTTTTATTTTCTTATGTCAAATATTACGTAGTGAATGAATATGAATTTTACTATTTGAATTACAATCATAATTTAATTATGATATGATAGTAAAATTACCTCGGGTGAAGAATAATTTATTCTGCACCCTGGTTGATGAATATCATCACTATATATATATATATATATATATATATATATATATATATATATATATATATTGAATAAGTGTGTGTGTGTATACATATACATATACATATACATATATATTACAAAAAAACTCAACAAAAAACATTTGGAAAAATATTGAATAAGTATTTGAAAATGTTGAACAAGTATTTGAAAAAATATTATCAAGCATTCAAAAAAAATGTTGAACAAGTATTTGAAAAAGATGTTAACCAAGTATTTAACAAATGTTAATGTAGCATTCAGAGAAATATTGAATAAGTATTTGAAAAATGTTTATCAAGCATTCGATAAATGTTAAACAAGTATTTGAAAAATGTTGAACATGCATTTTGAAAAATATTGAACATGTATTTGAATAAATATCGAACAAGTACTTGAAAATTGTTAATCAAGCGTTTGGAAAACATTGAACATGTATTTCAAAAATGTTGAACAAGGAATTAAAAAATGTTAATCAAGCATTCGAAAATGTTTAACAAGTATTTGGAAAATGTTGATCATGTATATAAAAATGGTGAACAAGTATTTGAAAAGTGTTGAACAAGTATTTGGAAAAATGTTAATAATGTATATAAGAACGTAGAATGAAAAACAAAAAGAAACAAAGAAAAGCCAAAAAAATGAAAACCAAACAAAAAATGGAGAAGAAAAAAGAAAATAAAAAAAGAAGGAACAAAATGAAAAAATAAAAAGGTAAAAAAAGAAAAAAAAGCGTTGAAAAACAAGAAAAAAATCAAAGAAAAAAGAAAAATGTTAGGAGTTTGTATATCCGTCATGGATGCCCATCCACGACGGTATTGTATATGTCTGTGACGGACTGAATCTGTCATGGATTAACAAGATTCTTGTAGTGTCACATTGAAGTACATCACAAATGCTAATCTATCTCTTATGCATAGGAGTTTTGTAAGCAAACAATTTATTGAAGTAAGAATCAGCTAGCATAGGAAGGAAAAACAAGTGTAACTTGAAAAATTTCAACACATAAATAGGAAACTTGATATTATTAAGATATGTATAAGCATATCTTCCTCTCTCTCAATAATTTTCAGTAGCATCATGAACAAATTCAACAATATAACTATTACATAAAACATTCTTGTTTGATCTATAAGTACGATTTTTTTTGTTAATCTCCACATAAGCAAATTTATTCTCACTTATAATAGTGGGAGCAAACTCAACAAAATAACTATCATGTGATACTTGATTGACATAACTCAATATAATATTAAAATCATGATGATAAGGTTATCATTACCCTTTATATAATACATGTCATCACAATAATCATCATAGATAGCAACTTCGTTGTCATAATCAATTAAAACCTCTTCCAAAATAGTGAATTCAACATAAAATAAAGTTATGACCCCTCCAAATCCACTTTTATCATTATTTCAATAAGATTCAACATCGTCCAAAATAATGGGATCATTGTCATAGATAGGAAAAATGTTCTCATCATAATAATTTTTATCATCAAAAGTTGGCGACTAAAAATGTCATCTTCATCAAACATGTCATCCCCAAGATTATAGATTTGCATATCACTAGCATAACTGATATTCCTAGAATACATACTAACAACATTTCAATCATGCTTAAGATTTAAGGAACTCACATCAAACATTTTGTTAAATTCTTCTTCTAACACTACTTACAGTTACCAGATTCATAGTTTAAAAAAAACTATATAAAGATAAAGAATCTGACACAACTTCACTTCTATTTTTTTAGTTTTCTTTTAATAAACCAAACTCGTAAATCAAAAAACAAAAGATTCAATTGCAAGATCCAAAGAAGATACCTTCAAGCACTCATCTCCCTGGCAACGACACCACAAATAGCTTAATGTTTACTACACAACTTTATTCTTGTAGACTTTGTTGGACCATCAAAGGGCAGAGTTTTATAGGACAGTAGCATTTTTTTATCAAGTGGATGACCTGAGATATATCAATCCGCGTGAGGTGTAGGATGAAGACGATTCTCTATCAAACAACCCTGCAATCAAATACAAGTGGGCTCTTATGTCCCGGCCCAGCACACCTAATACAATTGTCAGTTGTATAGGTGCACTAGTTTGGCGAAGAGATGATGATAGATGTGTAATATGGATGGTAGAAATAGCCTTTTGTAATCTGAATACATAAAAAATGTAGCAAATAAAAAAGTTGATGCAAAAAGTGTCTCAACGCTTGAAAACAAGGCCTGGGGTTCTTACTTTCACTAGCGCCAACTCTCAACATCATTAACATAATTGAACATCATGATAACCTCTCAAAGTGCAGCAAAGAATAAACCCAAAATTCTATTTTATAAGAGAAAGTAGAATGAAATCGCGTAGGTAGCAAACCACCTGAAAGTTGTCTTTCCAGTCGATCTACTGAACCACCGACAAAGTGTCATGGATAGTCCCAGAAATTGTGCCACGACAACATCATATGATATCGTTCAACCTATATGCTAAGAGCCTATGATTAACCCCCAATGTCACTATAGGTATCGGAAAGTTAATTACTAGACATGATCATGTACATAATCTCAAATTCAAAGTATTCAATCCAACATAAAGAAACTTCAAAGAGCAAGATCCAATTCACCGTAAATAGAAAAGAGGGAGATGAACATCATAAGATCTAACTATATTAATAAAGCTCATGATAGATCAAGATCAAATACATCAATAACATGAGAGAGAAAGATCGAACACATAGGTACTAGTACATAAATGAGCTACTCATACATCACCATTAGAACGAAGGAGAAGTTGTTGGTGATGATGAGGACAGAGATGTCCCCGGTGGCTTCCCAGCGCCACCAGAGGGACAGGGAGAAGGGGCTCCTCCTTCTTCTTCTTCCTTGGCCTCCGGGGGAGTGGGAGCTATCCCTTAGACTGAATCTCTCTAGTTTATTCTCTGTTTTTCGCTCTTGTTTTTGTCTGCACACCAATTTTTTAATAGCCAGAGATTCGTAACTCCGATCGTGCTGAAATTTGTACACGATTTTCTACGGAAGTTAGCTTTCTTGCGGCCAAAGAAGATCTCCAACCGACTTAATGGTTGACCACACGGTCCCACGGCATAGCCATGGGTGGCCTCACCTCCCGGACAGCTTTGCTCCGCATTCTAACCGATTCGTATCCATCAGCCTACCGCCATTAAACTGGCATAGTGGCCGAGAAACCTACTCCGACGCCCACATTAACTCACCACACCGCGTGTCCCAGTCTGTTGTCTGCTATTTAAACGCTGCCTCGCTGCTTGAAATGACAAGCACCACCGCAGCACGTCAGCCGTGCCCGTGAGCTCTGGAGCTATGTGGGAGAGCCTATCGACGGATCAGAAGCAAGAGATGGGCATCATTACGACCGGCTGGCAAGCCTCTTGTGCACGAAGATTGAAGTTGGCTTGCCGGCTAGCTTGCCGGAGGTCAGCAACAAGGACCAGACGATAGAGGAGGCGTCCGGCGACGAGTCATCGCTCCTGCCTGCACAACCGCACTTCATCGTCGTCATGGTGCGAGAGCAGTCGGCGCTGCCAGTTTCGGTGTTCCAGCGGGCGCGGGAGGAGCAGCTCTACAACCACCAGTTCCTGGTGAGCACTGGCTCGCGGAGGGGCAAATCTCCGGTGAGCAGAGGAACGACAATGTCATCGCCATGGTCATGGAGGACCCAGGATTCCTGGATGAGCAGCGGGCGATGCATTAGCCCGTGCGCACCAGCCACGAGATCCGCTGCGGGCGATGACTGATGCGCATCCCGTGGGCTGGGAGAAATGCCTTGTTCAGGAGATCAGCATGAGGGCGGGCAAAGAGGAGGCGCAGGCAACCGTGGACGTCGGCCGCGTCGCCAGTGTGTTTTGTGCTGCCCAGCCACAACCTTGAGGCTGACATGTCTGAAAGGGCTAGTTATCGACTAGAGGGGGGGTGAATAGGCGATTTTTATGAAAGTCTTCAAAACATGGGAGTTTCGAAGACAAATAATAGAAATGACACTATTCGCATGCAGTGGAGGGTAGACTACACTAGACAAGCCATAGTCAAGTATTCAATGAAGTGAAGGCACGAAGACTATCAGCAGCTAGGTAGTAAGGATCAATATGGAAGATAGTATGAAGCCAATCAGACCAAGTAGTCATATAGTGAAGTCAAACAGATAATGCAAGCAGGCAATGACTTCACGAAGACAAACTATAAGTAAAGAGAAGTGAGAGATAGAACCGGTATCTTGGAGGAGACAGAGATTTGTTCGACTAGTTCCAGTTGTTGTGACAACTGTTAGGGAGGCTGAGATTCAACTCAGAAGACCGCGTCTTCATCTTATTCCCCTTGAGCTAAGGACACCTAGTCCCCGCCCAATTACTCAGGTAAGTCTTCAAGGTAGACTTTCAAACCTTCACAGACTTTGTTCACCGGCAATCTACAATTACTCTTGGATGCTCAGAACGTGACGCCTAACCGGCTGGAGGATTCACAGTCCTCAAGTGTAACAAGTCTTCAGATCACGCGGACAGAAAGACTTCAGTGATGCCAAACACTCTTTGGGCTCTGGGTGGTTTGGGCTTTGTTCTCGCAAGGATTCTCTCTCAAAAGCTTCGGAGGTGGGTTGCTCTCAAACGACAAAAGCCGTGCACTAACTCTGAGCAGTCACCAATTTATGGTGTAGGGGTGGGCTATTTATAGCCACTGGGCAACCCGACCTGATTTGTCTGAAATGATCCTGGGTCACTAAGGAACTGACACGTGTCCCAATGGTCAGATTTTAAACACACGCGACAGCTTGACTTGGGCTACAAGTAAAGCTGACTCATCCGACTCTGGATAAGATTTGCTCTCATTGTCTTCGCCCGAAGACATATGATTTGGCTGAGCATCCTATTCCTCCCCCACCCGCACCACACACACACACACACAACTTCACTTCTTGGGTCTCACAGTCGGTGAGCTTGCCGCACATGGGAAAGACAGGATGTGAATGTGGACACGGACTCCACCACTCCACCATGGTCGGCAATCATTTAGAGTAGGTTGAAAAGACTTGTCTGGTTTGTTCAAATCATGTTCGAAGTGTATGCGGGCACGATTGTATGACCACTCCCGTATTACTGTTCATGGATGGCCAATCTCCGTTTTAGGCACGTTTTAGGCGTCCATGGAGATGCCCTTAGCTTTGGACCATCCGGTCATGGAAGTGGATCATTCCAATTTCAAATTTGATGCACCTTCTGTGTTTCGAGGTTTTTCCTTCTGGAGATAATAACGTTTGTAGAATAAAGGATGACGAAGTGGGAATTTTTTCTATTTCCGTATCAAACATTAACACGTGCGTTAACAATCGATGCAATGTGGCCCTCTAAATAAAAAGGATCAATACAAAGTGTTTTCGTCTCACAAATGATTCGCTGCAAAGTGTTTTATCTCACAAATGTTGTGCAATTTTATGTCAGCAAACGTTACAATACATGTAACAAACAAGAATGTGTATGTAACCAGTCCGCAAAACAATCTCCAGAAGAAATAAACAAGAAATCCCATGCAATCTGCCAAGGAGCCCACGGCAGGAAGGAAGCATGAACGGTTTGTTCGGAGCCTGGGTGGGTGACACCGTGAATGAAATGAAATGAAATGAGTCAACGGACGAATGTATATATATGCTTAATTTCTGGGTCCTGGTCTCCATCCCTCCTCCTGAATCTTGAGCCCCATGTACCTGTTCGACCGAGTTTCATCATCCATCCAAAGACAGGCAAATGATCATGAACCGTAGACGGCAACATTTGAATTTCGTCGAGCAAATTGAATACGGAGGAGAAGAAGAGTTGAAGCAGAAATTAAAGACCTGCCGAGCATCATCACGGTGGCCTGCGGGTTGGTGCCGGGGGAGTACTTGAAGGTGGAGCTGTCGACGACGCGAAGGCCGGCGACGCCGATGACGCGGTAGTCCGGGTCGACGACGGGCCCGACGTGGCAGCCGCCGTGGTAGTGCCAGATGGTCATCACGGTGTCCCGGCAGTACTGCTGCAGCGGGCGCGTGTCCCGGGGGTGCCGGGGCAGCAGGTTGAGGAACTTGGCCAGCGCGGCGCGGTCGAAGGCGGCGTCCATGGCGGTGGCGTTGGCGTAGGTGAAGCGGGCGAAGGCCCGCGAGCGCACCACCCGCTCGATGGTCTGGATCCCGCGCACGCACCGCTCCACGTCCCTCGGGTCCCGGAAGTAGTTGAAGGTCACCGCCGGGTTCGCGTGCGGGTCCGTCGACCGCAGCTCCACGTGCCCCGTCGACAGCGGCCCCATGATCTTCTCCAGGATGAAGCCGCCCCGGAACGCCCGCCGGTCCAGCCCCTGCATCACCTCCGCCGCCCGCCTCATCGCCTCCGGCGTCCTCTCCCTCGGCGGCAGCGTCCCCAGCTGCCCCGTCTGTTATCGATCATTCATGCAGGGTTAATTAAGGGCACCGTCGAGGCATCGATGGTATTGCCGTTGCCACGTTTGGAGTTGGTATGGAGAAGGTGTCGGTCAATACCATGGGGGAGAACATGCCGAAGGAGTGGGCGCGGCGGCGGGAGTGGAGGGGGATGCCGAACTGGGAGCCGCTGACGCCCTCGATGAAGCTGCCGAAGCGGGTGACGCCGACGACCTGGACGAGGGAGAGCGCGACGGGGACGGGGGACGGGACGAACACCGAGTTCATGGGGTTGTCGGCCACGCCCTGCCCGACCATGGGACGATCCACGACGGCGCGGACGCCGTGCTTCTCCAGGTGCGCGCGCGGGCCGACGCCGCTCAGCATCAGCAGCTGCGGGCTCCCCAGCGTCCCCGCCGCCAGGATCACCTCGCTTCTCCCCACGCCCCGCAGGTACACGCGGTGCTGCACCCCCATCGGGTCCGTGAACACCACGCCGTACGCCACCGGGATCGCCGACCCCTCTGCAGCATTCCGGCACACGCACGCATACATTTCAGACGGATCGACCACGACTTGCATGTACGTGCATGGCATGGCGTGCGCTGCATGTACGTACCTCTGCGCCGGAAGAGGATCTGCGACACGGTGGCGTGCAGGAACACGGTGAGGCGTCGCGGGTTGGCGCTGCGGAGGAAGTCGGCGGCGGTGTGGCGGCGGCCGGCGCTGTCGAAGATGGTGCCGCCGATCTTGGTGCCGGGGACGTGGTCGACGGTGTAGCCGTTGTCCGGGGTGACGCCGGCCTGGAGGAGGCCCTCGCGGAGCGCGCACTGCCACCGCGGCACGTCCGGGCGGAACACCAGCTCGCGCTCCACCCACCGGTACGACGCGTTCACCAGGCGCGCGTCCCACCCGGCGGCGCGCACATACTCGCTGCTGGCGCGCGTGTAGAAGCCGGCGTTGAGGCAGCTCCCGCCGCCCAGCACGCGCGCGCGGGCGTTGACCACGCCGTCCTCCGACACGAACCGCTGCGCCGGCGACCGCGGCGACGTGTCCGCCAGCGCGTCCGCGAAGTGGTACTCGCTCGACACGTTGCGGTTGCCGTACGGGTAGCCGCCGCGCTCCAGGAGGAGCACGCGCGAGCGCTCCGACAGCGTCGCCGCCAGCGGGCACCCGGCCGTGCCGCCGCCGACCACGATGTAGTTGTAGTGGGACACCAGCGGCGCGTCCCGCGCGTGCCGCACGAACCGGAAGTTGTACCTCTGCCGCTGCGCCTCCTCCTCGCCTGCGGCTTCCTCTCCCTGGCCCTGCAGCTGCGAGGCGGCGAGTCTGAGGCAATATGTGCCAAGAACCGTCGCGGCGAGGACAAGCGCCACGGATGAGCCCCGAAAGCCAGGCGCCGCCATGAATTTCGTCAGGCTAATCTAGCTTCGCCATTGCAGGTAATGTGGAGTTTTTGTTTATATAGATGGAGATCGTGAGTGGATTAGATAAAGAGTAGTTGCCAATTAGGGATGCTGATTGATTCCTAGCTAGTGCAAAGATGAGCCCCGTGGGATCCGGACGAGTGATGATAGAAAGAACAGCGGCGTCGTCGGGAGCCTTTGCATTGCAGGCTGAAGTAAATTAGCTTTTTTTTTAAATAGAGAAAAGTATAGTTTTTGTCCCTCAAATCTCGGTGAAGTTTAGATTTAGTCCTTCAACTCTAAAACCGGATAACTTGCATCCATAACTCTTAAAACCGGACAAGCTTAGTCCCTCGTCTTGGCTGACCCCAGTATTGCTGCTGACTCATTGTGGTTTTGACTGATTTTCGTCCACGTGGCGGTATTTCTCTCCCCTAGCTGGCTCTATCTCTTCTTCCTTCTTCCTATCTATGTTTGGGCATTTCGTCAAACACATGATGCGTGCCTACCATCAAATGGTCCTGCACTCCTGCTAGCTACCACACGCCGCCGTGGCCGCATCATGGGCTGCATACAGGTCACTCCAAGCCGCTGCTACCTTCTCACCGCTGGCCGCGTGCAACAGCCCCGCTCAAGCACTGCTAGCCCCGTGCACCTCACCATGGCGCAGCTCCCGGCTTCCTGCCAACCTCTACGCGCACCACCGCTAGCCGCACCAGTACGAGCGACACGAGCGCGCCAGCCATGCAGGTGACCAAGCTGACGTCCGCGTCGTTTTATAGCTCCCTTTCTGTTAACCAATGCCGCCTAGTCGCCGATGAGATACTCAAGCTAGGTACGCATCGAGCTCGACGACGCTCCAGCTGCTTCCGACGTGCAGCCACGCGTTCCTTGCCGCCGGTGATGCTTGCCCTCGAGCTCGCAGCGCTTGCGTCCGGGACCGCGTTGGTGCGCACGTGATGGGCCAAGGGGCAAAGGCGAGGCCACGGAGTCGAGGGGCAGGAGGCTTCTATGGCTAGGTTGGTGCACCTCACCTCGATGCCTCCTTGAGCACCCGAGAGCCGAGCTCCAGCACGTTGCTCAGGAGGCTTCTATGGCTGATTTGGGTGCGCGCGCAATGGAGCTGCTGCTGTATCCATGCCCCGCAGGCCAGCTTTCAAACTGTCGCCACTGCCTCGGCTTGATGCTACCGTAGGCATCGGCTGCCTAACGAGAGTAGCTACAGAACCGTTCCAACAGCCGCTGCTGGACGTGGGGGTAGAGCAGCATGACATGCGGGATGGACGAGATGACAAGCACCGTAGGCATCGTCTGCCTAAGTTTTCGATGAAATGCCCGACACCAGTAACAGTAAGAAGAAGATGCTGAGGTGAATGTTGTGTTAGACTTACCACTGGTCAAAACCGGGTTGACTCAGCACAAAAACAACCCGAGGGACTAAACTTATCCGGTTTTAAAAGTTATGAATGCAATTTATCTGGTTTTAAAGTTGAAGGACTAAATCTAGACTCTATCAAAAGTTAAAGGATGAAAAGTGTACTTTTCTCTTTTAAATAAATAGCGAGTGAGTGTTACCGTCTAATGCAGAAGAGATTCAGTGAGCGTCACCTTCAAATCTAGATGTACCTTGCTCCTGCTTGATCTTGCCCTTAGTGTCATGCTGGGAAATTGCTGTCTTTTTTCTTGGAAAGGAAAATTACCGTCATAAGGCCAACTCTAAGATCAAACGCCCGCGGCGGGCGCGTCTGCGGGCACTGACCACGCATTCTTCATCTGCATCCGTGTATCTCAAATCCGGCATCTCATATCCATGCAATACATACACGTATGAAACGAACGTAAGTAGATCTTCGGACTAGCAGGAAATCTAATTAAATCGGGCAAATTGTAGTATAAACGATCCTCGGACAATCCAAAGATGCAGTATTAATTGGACAGTACTCTAAATATACGATAAGAACATAATTAAACAGGGAAGGGCAGAGGAAATCACCATTTCCACGCCGCCCCCTTCCCCATGCGGTCCGCGATGCTACTTTGGCCTTCAGTGCAGGCGTCAGCTGCCGGAGGGTCGTCATCGTCGCCGGAGGAGATTGATCCGTCGCCGGAGTCGTCCGACAGCTCCATGTGCTCCCCGGCAAGCCTTCGGAGCAAGCGTTCCTGCTCCTGGGCGAAGGCGGACGGCGCGTCACTCCGTGAGATCCCACCGTTGTTGCCGCTCTGATCTAGACGGGAGCGACACAGAGCAATGCGGACAGCGACCGCATTGATGTCGCTCTCGTCACCGTCGGAGCCAGAGCCGTTGCGGCCGTCAGCCATGGATTGGAGTGGGAAGAGGAGAGGACGAATCGGGAAGAGGAGAGGACGGAGAGAGTAGAGTGGACTGAGGTCTAGGGTTCATCAGATAGGATATATGTGGGGTCGATGGTGGGTCGGGCTTGTCAGGCGGACGCGCCCGGGTGTTCCTGGGCTACCCCATATCCGCCCCATATTTGGGCTGGATATGAGGGATGTCGGTCAGCCCGGGCGTTTGAGGGTCGTTTGCGGGGGCCGTCTGGGTCAAAATTTTGCGACCGACAGTGATCGGACAGGCCGCCCGGGCGTTTGATGAGGGTTTGGGGCGCCCGGCTGTAGATGCTCTAACCGATCCCTACTTCATAAAATTGAGAACTACGAGCATTTCTAATCGATCCCTTATCCGGCCTTAAGGGAGTAAATTTGGCTTTGTTTTTCTCCACTAAACTGCTCCTAGCTGATCCCCTATGACGGATAGTGGAGTAAATTTTTTACTCCATCCCTATTCATCTCCTTATATTTACTCTGGCTCGTGGCAGCCGAATAAAAATCTCCTCTCTCTCTTCCTCTCCTCCACCCCCTCTTCTTACCCTTGCCTCGCCGCCACCGCGTCCCCCGCCCCGATCTGCCCCCTCCTCCTGATGGCCGAACATGGTGGCCGTTGGTCCCCTCCGCCAATCCGAAGCGTGGATCCGCGCCGCCATGCCCGCGCGTCATCGTCCGCGGCCTCTTTCTCAAGCCGCAGCCGCTCGGCCGATCCGCCCATCACCGCACCCCTCACGCGATTTGAGGACTTCTCGGACTCCCTCCGTCGTGGCCCTCGACGAGGACCTACCTCGGCGTATGGCAACCGTCGTGGGGGACATGGGTGGCCGAAATCATGGACCATGAGATCCACAAGCGGATGTGGGTTGGCTCATTCCACACGGCCGAGCTCGCGGCCATGGAATATGACCGGTGGCATGTCCGATTCCACAGCTGCAACGCAAGGCTCAACTCATGTTTGGCACGGCTCATGTCCACCTTCCCTCCTGAGCTGGGACTGGTGAGCGCTCGAATGGCGTGGTAGGAACGAGAGGTGAGGCCGCCGACGAGGCCTACATGGATGAGATCCACCGCCAATATCCTGAGCTCGTGGAGGCGGAGCGGGCGACATTCGTCTTCAAGGACGGAGAAGTTATCGTCATCTCCAGTGACAAGGGGAGCAATGACTGTGGCAACACGGGTGGTGTGGACGAGATCGAAGTCGAGGAGTGGCGGAGTGCCTTCCCCGATGACGACGACGACGGCGGCACCGGCCCGGACCCAGCTTGCACTGAGGGTTGTGCCCACCTCGGTGGTCTCCCACACCACCTCTTTGCTCTATAAACACCCCAATATTCCGAAAACCCTAGGGGAGTCGACGAAACACAATTCTAGCCGCCGCAAGTTCCAGAACCACGAGATCGAATCTAGACACCATCACGGAGGGGTTCATCATCCTCATAGGTGCCTCTCCGATGATGCGTTAGTAATTCATCAAAGTCCTACGGGTCCGTAGTCAGTAGCAAGATTGCTTCTTCTCTACTTTTTATTCTCAATACAATGGTATCTTGGAGATCTATTTGATGTAACTCTTTTTGCGGTGTGTTTGTTGGGATCCGATGAACTTTAAGTTTATGATCAGATCTATATATCCATGAAAGTTATTTGAGTTTTTGATCTCTTATATGAATGATTACTTATAGCCTCGTATTTATTCTTCGAATCTTTGGTGTAGTTAGGCTGACTAGATCGATTTTTCTTGCCATGGGAAGAGGTGCTTTGTGATGGGTTCGATCGTGCAGTGTTCTTTCCCATTGACAGAAGGGGTAACAAGACATGCATGTATCGTTGCTATTACGGATAACAAGATGGGGGCTATTCCTACGTGAATAGATCTCTTCTACATCATGTCGTCGTTCTTATTGCATTACTTCGTTTCTCCTTGAACTTAATACACTAGATGCATGCTGGATAGTGGTCGATGTGTGGAGTAATAGTAGTAGATGCATGCAGGAGCCGGTCTACTAATCTTGGACTGATGCCAATATAATGATCATTGCCTGGATATCGTCATAATTATTTGATGTTCTATTAATTACCCAACAGTAATTTGTTTACCCACCATGTGTTATTTCTTGAGAGAAGCCACTAGTGAAATCTACTGCCTTCGGGTCTATTTTCCCATTATATATTTGCAGATCTATATTGCTATTTGCCTTTTTATTTATTTGCATATTTTATTTTAAGATCTATATTATCAAAAACCCAAAAATACCTCGCTGAATTTTATTTGCCGTTATTTCCATCTATCAATCTTTCACAATTTTTATGCCGTCAACTTGACAATTTCTGGCACTGTTACCCGAGAGGGATTGACAACCCCTTTTTCACGTCGGGTTGCAAGTATTTGTTCTTTGTGTACAGGTACCGTTTACATAGTGTTGCTTGGTTCTCCTACTGGTTCGATAACCTTGGTTTCATAACTGAGGGAAATACCTACCGTAGATGTGCTGCATCATCCCTTCCTCTTTGGAGAAATACCGACGTAGTTCAAGCGACATCAAAAGGAATTTCTAGCACCACTGCCGGGGAGGATCAAGTCAAGGTAGTCTCCCGTCAACGTGCAAATTTCTAGCGGCGTTGTCGGGGAGACATCATCAGCATCTATCAGGTTCCTAATCACAAATATCATCTCCTTGCAATTTACTTTATTTGCCATTTGCCTTTTGCTTTCATCTCCCCCACTTCGCAAAAAAATTCCGTTTTATTCGCCTTCTTTTTCGTTTGCACTTTTCTCGTCAGATCCATTTGCAATCTTGTTTGCGTAGTCACGATGACTCAAGCAAACACCAAGTTGTGTGATTTTTCCAGTACCAATAACAATGATTTTATTAGCACTCTGATTGCTCCTCTCGCCACTAGTGCGGAATCTTGTGATATTAATGTCGCTTTGTTGAATCTTGTCATGAAAAATCAGTTTTCCGGTACTCCTAATGAGGATGCCGCATCCCATCTAAACACATTCGTAGAATTGTGCGATATGCAAAAGAAAAAAGAAGTGGACAATGATATTGTGAAGTTGAAATTATTTCCTTTCTCTTTGAGGGATCGTGCAAAATTTTGGTTTTCTTGTTTGCCTCACAATTGTATCGATTCATGGGATAACTGCAAAGATGCTTTTATTACTAAGTATTTTTCACCCGCGACAATTATTTCCCTTATAACTCAAATCATGAATTTCAAGCAACTTGAGCATGAACATGTTGCACAGTCTTGGTAAAGAATGAAATTGATGCTAAGAAATTGTCCTACTCATGGTTGATCGAACAAAAAAATTTGGATGATCATACAAATTTTTTATACGGGATTGAATTTTGTTTCTATAAATCTTTTAGATTCCACCACATGTGGTAGTTTTATGGAAGTTACTTTGGGTGAAGCTACTAAATGGCTAGATAATTGATGTCTACTACACAACCTTCTTCTTGTAGACGTTGTTGGGCCTCCAAGTGCAGAGGTTTGTAGGACAGCAGCAAATTTCCCTCAAGTGGATGACCTAAGGTTTATCAATCCGTGGGAGGCGTAGGATGAAGATGGACTCTCTCAAACAACCCTGCAACAAAATAACAAAGAATCTCTTGTGTCCCCAACACACCCAATACAATGGTAAATTGTATAGGTGCACTAGTTTGAAGAGATGGTGATACAAGTGCAATATGGATGGTAGATATGAGTATTTGTAATCTGAAATTATAAAAACAGCAAGGTAACAAGTGATAAAAGTGAGCGTAAACGGTATTGCAATGCTAGGAAACAAGGCCTAGGGTTCATAGTTTCACTAGTGCAAGTTCTCTCAACAATAATAACATAACTGGATCATATAACTATCCCTCAACATGCAACAAAGAGTCACTCCAAAGTCACTAATAGCGGAGAACAAACAAAGAGATTATTGTAGGGTACGAAACCACCTCAAAGTTATCCTTCCTGATCGATCTATTCAAGAGTCCGTAGTAAAATAACACGAAGTTATTCTTTCCGTTCCATCTATCATAGAGTTCGCACTAGAATAACACCTTAAGACACAAATCAACCAAAACCCTAATGTCACCTAGATACTCCAATGTCACCTCAAGTATCCGTGGGCGTGATTATACAATATGCATCACACAATCTCAGATTCATCTATTCAACCAACACAAAGTACTTCAAGAGTGCCCCAAAGTTTCTACAGGAGAGTCAAGACGAAAACGTGTGCCAACCCCTATGCATACGTTCACAAGGTCACTGGACCCGCAAGTTGATCACCAAAACATACATCAAGTAGATCACGTTATATCCCATTTTCACCACAGATAAGCACATGCAAGACATACATCAAGTGTTCTCAAATCCTTCAAGACTCAATCTGATAAGATAACTTCAAAGGGAAAACTCAATCCATTACAAGAGAGTAAAGGGGGAGAAACATCATAAGATCCAACTATAATAGCAAAGCTCGCGGTACATCCAGATCGTGTCGAATCAAGAACACGAGAGAGAGAGAGAGAGAGAGAGAGAGAGAGATCAAACACATAGCTACTGGTACATACCCTCAGCCCCGAGGGTGAACTACTCCCTTCTCCTCATGGAGAGCGCCGGGATGATGAAGATGGCCACCGGTGAGGGATCCCTCCTCTGGCAGGGTGCCGAAACAGGGTCCCGATTGGTTTTTGGTGGCTATAGAGGCTTGCGGCTACGGAACTCCCGATCTATTGTGTTCCTCGATGTTTTTAGGGTATATGGATATATATAGGCAAAAGAAGTCGGTCATGGGAGCCACGAGGGTGGGGGCGCGCCCAGGGGGTAGGGCGCGCCTCCCTGCCTCGTGGCCACCTCGAAGCTTCCCTGACGTCTACTCCAAGTCTCCTGGATTGCTTCCGTTCCAGAAATAACTCTCCCGAAGGTTTTATTCCGTTTGGACTCCGTTTGATGTTCCTTTTCTGTGAAACGCTGAAATAGGCAAAAAAACAACAATATGGGCTGGGCCTCCGGTTAATAGGTTAGTCCCAAAAATAATATAAAAGTGTATAATAAAGCCCATTAAACATCTAAAATAGATAATATAATAGCATGAATACTTCATAAATTATAGATACGTTGGAGACGTATCAGCATCCCCAAGCTTAATTCCTGCTCGTCCTCGAGTAGGTAAATGATAAAAGAAATAATTTATGAAGTCTGAATGCTAGCCAGTGCACAAGTTTGATCAATGATAATTTCAATCACCTTTTCTAGCATCATTATATGTCATAACAGTAGCTCATCTCATAAAACTTTTCATGATCAAGTAACAAGCTATTCACATGTTAAAGCATAGACCATAAACTTTCTTGAAAACTAGCAAACTTCATTCTGAGTCATCAAACAATTGCAATTCATCTTCTTTTCAGGAAGGGTCTATGTCAAAGCTTTGATTTAGCAAACTCCACATACTCAACTATCATTTAATCTTTCACAATTGCTAACACTCACGTGATATTTATGGGTCCAAAATTTTAATCGAACACAGAGAAAAATAGGGGCTTATAGTTTCGCCTCCCAACCTTTTACCTCAAGGGTAATGTCAACAATAATAATTTATGAACGCCTACATCCAAGTGGATAAATATATCCGGATCACCCCAACACAAAGTGCTTGCCAAAGGAAAAACCGTAAAAAAGGAAAGGTGATGATCACCATGACTCTTGTACAAGGGTAGAAGATAATAGTAAAAGATAGGCCCTTCGCAGAGGGAAGCAGAGGTTGTCATGCGCTTTTATGGTTGGATGCACAAAATCTTAATGCAAAAGAATGTCACTTTATATTGCCGCTTGTGATAAAGACCTTTATTATGCAGTCCGTCGCTTTTATTTCTTCCCTATCACAAGTTCGTATAAAGCTTATTTTCTTCACACTAATAGATCATACATATTTAAGAGAAATTTTTATTGCATGCACCGATGACAACTTACTTGAAGGATCTTACCCAATCCAGAGGTAGGTATGGTGGACTCTCATGGCAAAACTAGTTTAAGGGATATTCAGAAGCACAAGTAGTATCTCTACTTAGTGCAAAGAATTTGGCTAGCATAAGGGAGAAAGGCAAGCTCAACATGTTGGATGATCCAAGACAATATAACTTTTCAGATATAGGAAAACATAACCCATTATGTTGTCTTCCTTATCCAACATCAACCTTTTATCATGTCATATTTTAATGAGTGCTCACAATTACAAAAGATGTCCAAGATAGTATATTTATATGTGAAATCTTTCTTCCTTCAATATTCTTTCATGAATTGTTCAAGTGACCAATACAATGTTTGCTAACATTCAATAAATTTTCCACCTGTACTTCTTATATGTGAAGTCATTACTCCCCATGGGGTAAGCATATGAAACATATATAATTTCAGATTTATGATATTCAACTCATTCAACCATTTACTCATAGGATATAAGTGAAGTACACGAGTAAATGACAAACTACTCCAAAAAGATATAAGTGAAGATCAATGAGTAGTCAAATAATTATTTAGCTATGTGAAGACCCTCTAACATTTAAGAATTTAAGATCTTGGTATTTTACTCAAACATCAAGGAAAAAAACAAAATTACATTTCAAGGATAGCACACATCATGTGAAGAAGAAAAAACTTAGGTTCAACCGATACTAACCGATAATTGTTGAAGAAGAAAGGTGGGATGCCTACAGGGTCATCCCCAAGCTTAGATGCTTGAGACTTCTTGAAATATTATATTTGGGTGCCTTGGGCATCCCCAAGCTTGAGCTTTTGTGTGTCCTTAATTCCTTTTATATCACGGTTTCCTAAATCTCAAAAACTTCATCCACACAAAACTCAACAAGAACTCGTTAGATAAGTTAGTATAAAACAATGCAATAACCTTATCATTTTCTACTGTAACAAATCACTAAATTATTATTCAACATTGCATACTAAATGTCTCTGTATATTTAATACTCCTATCCTCAAATAGAATCATTAAACAAGCAAACATATGCAAACAATGCAAACATAAAAGCAATCTGCCAAAACAGTATAGTCTGTAAAGAATGCAAGATTCATCATACTTCCCTAACTCCAAAAATTATGAGAAAAATACTACGCTGTAGAAGATTTATCAGAGCTCAAAATTCAAAAGGTTTCGACATTATATAATTCTCTGACTTTTCTAGGGAATTTTTGCAACAGCGGTAAACTTTCTGTTTTCAAACAGCAACATGTATACTAGCAAAATAAGCATGGTAAAGGCTATCCTTAACTTTTTTATTGAAACTAAAGATGCAAAACACTATTCTAAATAACAGCTAGCAAATACTAACAAAATAAAATGACGCTCCAAGCAAAACACATATCATGTGGTGAATAAAAATATAGCTCCAAGTAAAGTTACCGATGAACGAAGACGAAAGAGGGGATGCCTTCCGGGGCATCCCCAAGCTTAGGCTCTTGGTTGTCCTTGAATATTACCTTGGGGTGCCTTGGGAATCTCCAAGCTTAGGCTCTTACCACTCCTTATTCCATAGTCCATCGAATCTTTACCCAAAACTTGAAAACTTCACAACACAAAACTCAACAGAAAACTCGTAAGCTCCGTTAGTATAAGGAAATAAAACCACCACTTAGGTACTGTTGTGAACTCATTATAAATTCATATTGGTGTAATATCTACTTTATTCCAACTTCTCTATGGTTCATACCCTCTGATACTACTCATAGATTCATCAAAATAAGCAAACAACACATAGAAAACAGAATCTGTCAAAAACAGAACAGTCTGTAGTAATCTGTATCAAACGTATACTTCTGAGAACTCCAAAAATTCTGAAATAAATTGGTGGACGTGAGGGAATTTGTCTATTAATCATCTTCAAAAAGAATCAACCTAAAATCACTCTCCAGTGAAAAATGGCAGCTAATCTCATGAGCGGTAAAGTTTCTATTTTTTACAGCAAGATCATAAAGACTTCACCCAAGTCTTCCCAAAGGTTCTACTTGGCACAAACACTAATTAAAACATAAAAACCCATATAACCAGAGGCTAGATGAATTATTTATTACTAAATAGGAGCAAAAGGCAAAGAACAAAAGTAAAATTGGGTTGCCTCCCAACAAGCGCTATCGTTTAACGCCCCTAGCTAGGCATGATGATTTCAATGATGCTCACATAAAAGATAAGAATTTACATAAAGAGAGCATCCTGAAGAATATTAGTAGCACATTTAAGTCTAACACACTTCCTATGCATAGGGGTTTTGTGAGCAAACAACTTGTGGGAACAATAATCAACTAGCATAGGAAGGCAAAACAATCATAACTTCAAGATTTTGAACACATAGATAGGAAACTTTATATTATTGCAATTCCAACAAGCATATGTTCCTCCCTCATAATAATTTTCAGTAGCATAATGAATGAATTCAACAATATAACCATCACATAAAGCATTCTTTTCATGATCTACAAGCACGGAAATTTTATTACTCTCCACATAAGCAAAATTCTTCTCATTCGGAATAGTGGGAGTATCATAAGAGACTCGAATACTATAAATTGTTTCCACATAAAAAGAGTAATGTTCAGAAAAAGGTAATCATAATCATGAAAAGTCTTATAAATATAATCATCACTACTTTTTATATCATAAGTTTCATCGCAATAATCATCATAAGTAGCAACTTTGTTCTCATCATAATCAATTCAAACCTCTTCCAAGATAGTGGATTCATCACTAAATAAAGTCATGACCTCTCCAAATCCACTTACATAAATATTATAAGATTCAACACCCTCCAAAATAGCGGGATCATTACTTCCTAAAGTTGACACTCTTCCAAGCCCACTTTCATCAATATAACCATCATAAATAGGAGACATGCTATCATCATAATAAATTTTCTCATCAAAACTTGGGGGACAAAACATATCATCTTCATCAAACATAGCATACCCAAGCTTGTGGCTTTGCATATCATTAGCATCATGGATATTCATTTCATACTAACAACATTACAATCACGCTCATCATTCAAATATTTAGTGCCAAACATTTTATAGATTTCTTCTTCTAGCACTTGAGCACAATTTTCCTTTCCATCATTCTCACGAAAGATATTAAAAATATGAAGCGTATGAGAAAAACTCAATTCCATTTTTTTGTACTTTTCTTTTATAGACTAAACTAGTGATAAAACAAGAAACAAAAAGATTCGATTGCAAGATCTAAAGATATACCTTCAAGCACTCACCTCCCTGGCAACGGCGCCAAAAAAGAGCTTGATGTCTACTACACAACCTTCTTCTTATATACGTTGTTGGGCCTCCAAGCGCAGAGGTTTTTTAGGATAGCATCAAATTTCCCTAAAGTGGATGACCTAAGTTTTATCAATCAGTGGGAGGCGTAGGATGAAGATGGTCTCTCTCAAACAACCCTGCAACCAAATAACAAAGAGTCTCTTGTGTCCCCAACACACCCTACAATGGTAAATTGTATAGGTGCACTAGTTCGGCAAAGAGATGGTGATACAAGTGCAATATGGGTGGTAGATATGAGTATTTGTAATCTAAAATTATAAAAACGGCAAGGTAACAAGTGATAAAAGTGAGCATAAACGGTATTGCAATGCTAGGAAACAAGGCCTAGGGTTCATACTTTCACTAGTGCAAGTTCTCTCAACAATAATAACATAACTGGATCATATAACTATCCCTCAACATGCAACAAAGAGTCACTCCAAAGTCACTAATAGCGGAGAACAAATGAAGAGATTATTGTAGGGTATGAAACCACCTCAAAGTTATCCTTTCTGATCGATCTATTCAAGAGTTCGTAGTAAAATAACACGAAGCTATTCTTTCCGTTCGATCTATCATAGAGTTCGTACTAGAATAACACCTTAAGAAACAAATCAACCAAAACCCTAATGTCACCTAGATACCCCAATGTTACCTCAAGTATCCGTGGGCATGATTATATGATATGCATCACACAATCTCAGATTCATCTATTCAACCAACACAAAGTACTTCAAAGAGTGCCCCAAAGCTTCTACCGGAGAATCAAGACGAAAACGTGTGTCAACCCCTATGCATAAGTTCATAAGGTCACTAAACCCGCAAGTTGATCACCAAAACATACATCAAGTAGATCACGTGATATCCCATTTTCACCACAGATAAGCACATGCAAGACATACATCAAGTGTTCTCAAATCCTTAAAGACTCAATCCGATAAGATAACTTCAAAGGGAAAACTCAATCCATTACGAGAGAGTAGAGGGGGAGAAACATCATAAGATCCAACTATAATAGCAAAGCTCGCGGTACATCAAGATCGTGCGAATCAAGAACACGAGAGAGAGAGAGAGAGAGAGAGAGAGAGAGATCAGACACATAGCTACTGGTACATACCCTCAGCCCCGAGGGTGAACTACTCCCTCCTCCTCATGGAGAGTGTCGGGATGATGAAGATGGCCACAGGTGAGGGATCCCTCCTTCGGCAGGGTGCCGGAACAGGGTCCCGATTGGTTTTTGGTGGCTACAGAGGCTTGCGGCAGCGGAACTCCTGATCTATTGTGTTCCTCGATGTCTTTAGGGTATATGGATATATATAGGCAAAAGAAATCGGTCAGTGGAGCCACGAGGGGCCCACGAGGGTGGGGGCGCGCCCAGGGGTGTAGGGCACGCATCCCTGCCTCGTGGCCACCTCGAAGCTTCCCCGACGTCTACTCCAAGTCTCCTGGATTGCTTCCGTTCCAAAAATAACTCTCCCGAAGGTTTCATTCCGTTTGGACTCCGTTTGATATTCCTTTTCTGTGAAACGCTGAAATAGGCAAAACAACAACAAAAGGAATACCGACGTAGTTCAAGCGACATCAAAAGGAATTTCTAGCACCACTACCGGGGAGGATCAAGTCAAGGTAGTCTCCCGTCAACGTGCAAATTTCTGGCGGCGTTGTCGGGGAGACATCATCAGCATCTATCAGGTTCCTAATCACAAATCTCATCTCCTTGCAATTTACTTTATTTGCCATTTGCCTTTTGCTTTCATCTCCCCCACTTCACAAAAAATTGCCGTTTTATTCGCCTTCTTTTTCGTTTGCACTTTTCTCGTCAGATCCATTTGCAATCTTGTTTGCGTAGTCATAATGACTCAAGAAAACACCAAGTTGTGTGATTCTTCCAATACCAATAACAATGATTTTATTAGCACTCTGATTGCTCCTCTCGCCACTAGTGCGGAATCTTGTGATATTAATGTCGCTTTGTTGAATCTTGTCATGAAAAATCAGTTTTCCGGTACTCCTAATGAGGATGCCGCATCCCATCTAAACACATTCGTAGAATTGTGCGATATGCAAAAGAAAAAAGAAGTGGACAATGATATTGTGAAGTTGAAATTATTTCCTTTCTCTTTGAGGGATCGTGCAAAATTTTGGTTTTCTTGTTTGCCTCACAATTGTATCGATTCATGGGATAACTGCAAAGATGCTTTTATTACTAAGTATTTTTCACCCGCGACAATTATTTCCCTTATAACTCAAATCATGAATTTCAAGCAACTTGAGCATGAACATGTTGCACAGTCTTGGTAAAGAATGAAATTGATGCTAAGAAATTTTCCTACTCATGGTTGATCGAACAAAAAAATTTGGATGATCATACAAATTTTTTATACGGGATTGAATTTTGTTTCTATAAATCTTTTAGATTCCACCACATGTGGTAGTTTTATGGAAGTTACTTTGGGTGAAGCTACTAAATGGCTAGATAATTGATGTCTACTACACAACCTTCTTCTTGCAGACGTTGTTGGGCCTCCAAGTGCAGAGGTTTGTAGGACAGCAGCAAATTTCCCTCAAGTGGATGACCTAAGGTTTATCAATCCGTGGGAGGCGTAGGATGAAGATGGACTCTCTCAAACAACCCTGCAACCAAATAACAAAGAATCTCTTGTGTCCCCAACACACCCAATACAATGGTAAATTGTATAGGTGCACTAGTTCGGCGAAGAGATGGTGATACAAGTGCAATATGGATGGTAGATATGAGTATTTGTAATCTGAAATTATAAAAACAGCAAGGTAACAAGTGATAAAAGTGAGCGTAAACGGTATTGCAATGCTAGGAAACAAGGCCTAGGGTTCATAGTTTCACTAGTGCAAGTTCTCTCAACAATAATAACATAACTGGATCATATAACTATCCCTCAACATGCAACAAAGAGTCACTCCAAAGTCAATAATAGCGGAGAACAAACAAAGAGATTATTGTAGGGTACGAAACCACCTCAAAGTTATCCTTCCTGATCGATCTATTCAAGAGTCTGTAGTAAACTAACACGAAGCTATTCTTTCCGTTCGATCTATCATAGAGTTCGCACTAAAATAACACCTTAAGACACAAATCAACCAAAACCCTAATGTCACCTAGATACTCCAATGTCACCTCAAGTATCCGTGGGCGTGATTATACGATATGCATCACACAATCTCAGATTCATCTATTCAACCAACACAAAGTAATTCAAAAGTGCCCCAAAGTTTCTACAGGAGAGTCAAGATTTAAAACGCAGCTAACCCCTATGCATACGTTCACAAGGTCACTGAACCCGCAAGTTGATCACCAAAACATACATCAAGTAGATCACGTGATATCCCATTTTCACCACAGATAAGCACATGCAAGACATACATCAAGTCTTCTCAAATCCTTCAAGACTCAATCCGATAAAATAACTTCAAAGGGAAAACTCATTCCATTACAAGAGAGTAAAGGGGTATAAACATCATAAGACCAACTATAATAGCAAAGCTCGCGGTACATCAAGATTGTGTCGAATCAAGAACACGAGAGAGAGAGAGAGAGAGAGAGAGAGAGATCAAACACATAGCTACTGGTACATACCCTCAGCCCCGAGGGTGAACTACTCCCTCCTCCTCATGGAGAGCGCCGGGATGATGAAGATGGCCACCGGTGAGGGATCCCTCCTCTGGCAGGGTGCCGAAACAGGGTCCCGATTGGTTTTTGGTGGCTACAGAGGCTTGCGGCTACAGAACTCCCGATCTATTGTGTTCCTCGATTTTTTTAGGGTATATGGATATATATATATAGGCAAAAGAAGTCGGTCATGGGAGCCACGAGGGTGGGGCGCGCCTAGGGGGTAGGGCGCGCCTCCCTGCCTCGTGGCCACCTCGAAGATTCCCTGACGTCTACTCCAAGTCTCCTGGATTGCTTCCGTTCCAGAAATAACTCTCCCGAAGGTTTTATTCCGTTTGGACTCCGTTTGATATTCCTTTTTCTGTGAAACGCTGAAATAGGCAAAAAAATAACAATATGGGCTGGGCCTCCGGTTAATAGGTTAGTCGCAAAAATAATATAAAAGTGTATAATAAAGCCCATTAAACATCTAAAACAGATAATATAATAGCATGAATACTTCATAAATTATAGATACGTTGGAGATGTCAATAATATAACGTAAAATTATTCACAATGGCATACCGAAAGAGCGCCTAATAGTAAAGAAGTTAATTCGATTGAAGAAATTAATCCTTTGAGTGAAAAAGTTGATGCTTTTATGAAAATGGTTTCTAGTAAAAGTGATCCTATTGATCTTAATGATGTGCCTTTGTCTACTTTGATTGAGCAAAATAGTGATCCTTTAGATATGAATCTTATCTCACGGATTAATTTCAATAACAATGCTTAGAGAGGTAATTTTAATCCTAGGCCTATTCCTGGAAATTCCTCTAATAATTATGGTAATTCTTCTTACAATAATAATAGGAACCCCTCTGATATCTGATATTGAGAATAATATTCAAGAATTTATCAATACTCAAAAAGTTTTCGATACAACGATAGAGGAAAAGTTGAATAAGATTGATGATATGTCTAGAAGTATTGATAGAATTTCTCATGATGTAGAAAATCTCAAGATGATTTTTTTTACCCAAGGTTGATGAATCAATTAAAGCTTTATATGTTTCTATTAATGAAAGTAACAAAAGAAGCGTTATGCTTAGAATTAAAAGAGAATTTTTAGAAAGAGCGTTTTCTAGTGATTGCTTTCATAAAAACGATGAAGATCTTAAAGTAATTGGTGTTTCCTCTATTGATTCCTTGTTTAGTAAAATCAAAATTGATGATAAAGGGACTGGAGAAGAGTCAACTTTAGCTAGAGGGCGTCCTGAAAATTTGGAGGGTGAAAATCTTGATGATAAAATTGATAAAAGTGGGTTTGGAGAGGCTAAAACTTTAAATAGTGATGTGCCCACTCTTTTGGATTAAAAAGACTTTAATTATGATAGTTGCTCTTTGATCGAATTTATTTCTTTGTTGCAATCCATGATAAATGCACCCCATGTTTATGAACAAAATAAATCTTTTACTAAACATATTGTTGATGCCATGATGAAAGCTTTAGAAGAAAAGTTGGAATTAGAAGTTTCAATTCCTAGAAAGTTACATGATGAATGGGTACCTACCATTAAAGTAAAGATTAAAAATTATGAGTTCTTTGCTTTATGTGACTTGGGTGCTAGTGTTTCCACAATTCCAAAATCTTTATGTGATGTGCTTGGTCTTACCGATATTGAAGAGTGTTCTTTAAATTTGCACTTGGCAGATTCTACTATTAAAAAGCCTTTGGGAAGAATTAATGATGTTCTTTTTCTTGCAAATAGGCATTATGTGCCCATAGATTTTATTGTTCTTGATATTGATTGTAATCCGTCTTGTCCAATTATACTTGGTAGACCATTTTTATGCACTATAGGTGCCGTGATTGATATGAAGAAGGCAATATAAAATTCCAATTTCCACTAAGAAAGGGTATGGAAAACTTCCCTAGAACAAGAATTAAGCCACCATATGAATCAATCATGAGGGCATCCTATGGATCAAAAACCAAAGATGACAATACTTGAATCTATGAATTATGTCTAGCTAGGGGCGTAAAATGATAGCGCTTGTTGGGAGGCAACCCGATGAATAAAAATTATTTTTGCCTTTTTCTTTCTGTTCTTGAGTGTTTGCACAATTATGCCTCTATTGTAATTGTGTTTTTATGTTTTAGTTAGTATTTGTGCCAAGCTAAACCTTTGGGATCATGTTGGGTGATAGTTGATTTGATCTTGTTGAAAAACAGAAAATTTTGCACTCGGTAGCAGAATTTTAGAAAATCACATAAATGTTCTTTTGCTTTGAATTTTTACACAGGATTAATATACAAATTGCCCATGTTGTCCTGATGTTTCAGAATTTTTGGAGTTACCGAAGTATACGAAGTTCCCTGGTTACTACAGACTATTCTGTTTTTGACAGGTTCTGTTTTTGTTGCATTATATTGTGTGCTTATTTTGATGAATCTATGGATTGTATCGGGGGTATAAGCCATGGTAAAGTTAGAATACAGTAGGTATAATGCAATAATCAAATATGAATGGGTTTGCAATAGTACTTAGAGTAGCGATTTGCTTTCTTATACTAGCGGATCTCCTGAAGGCTTTGCTAAGTTTTGTGTGATTGAAGTTTTCAAGTTTTGGGTGAGATCACGATGGATGAAGGAGTAACGAGTAGAAATAGCCTAAGATTGGGGATGCCCCATGGCGCCCCAAGATAATATTCAAAGAGAAACAAGCAACTAAGCTTGGGGATGCCCCGAGTGGCATCCCCTCTTTCTTCTAACGACCATCGGTATTATACTTGGAGCTATATTTTTATTCGTCGCATATCATGAGTTTTGCTTGGAGTGTCTTGTATTATATGAGTCTTTGCTTGTTTTGCTTTTTATTTTGTCACGAGTATCCTTGTTGGACAGACCTATTTGAGAGAGCCAAAATTGTGTTGTGCTTTATTAGAATTGCTTTATGTTTCACTTCAATTTTTTGAGCTATGGAATTGCTCTAGTGCTTCACTTATATCTTTTTGAGCATGGTGTGCTTTAGTATTTTTGAACAAATGCTCTCATGCTTCACTTAGATTTATTTGAGAGTTAGTAAATTTTTAAAGAAATTCTCTCTTGCTTCACTTATATTACTTTGAGAGACGAAATATTTTATGCTCATGTTCTTCACTTAGATTTGTTTGAGCTTGTCAAAGCAATTGCAATATAAGAAACTAGTCCCAAAGTGATAGATATTCAAGAGGGGTATAATAAACTTTCATGAAGATCATTGGGCATATTAAACTTGATTATTTGTAATAGTTTTGAGATATGATGATAGTGATATGTGAGTCATGTCGGTGAGTAATTATGCTTTAGTAAGAATATTGGTGTTAAGGTTTGTGAATCCCTATATGCAAGCACGAAAGTCAATAGTTATGCAATGAAATTGCATCCTACTTGTGGTGCATTATTCGGTGTTAGTTATGCTTAATACTCTCTTATGTGATTTTTCCTTTCTTGGTTGGTTGCTTCTCAATCTTTTTGCTAGCCTCCACTTGTACTAAGTAGAGATACTACTTCTGCATCCAAAATCCTTAAACCCAGTTTTGCCATATGAGTCTACCATACCTACCTATATGTGGTATTTCCGTGCCGTTCTAAGCAAATTTGTATGTGCCATCTGTAATTTTCAAAATAAATTTCCTTTTTGTGTGCTTGTACCGCTCATGAAGCGACAGGGGGTGGCCAATGTTTTTCATGCTAGATGTGTTATTCTCAAGATGAGTGTTTATTCACTTGTCATTGCACGAGAGTACGGCGGTAATAGGGATGCCCAGTCCCGAAATGAAAAAGAAATTTACTCTATGCTGTCAAATAATAAATTCCTTGGAAAGTGTTGGTATGGAAGGCACCTGTGGATACGGCTAGCCACGAATTGTGAAAGAATGGTGGAAAAAGTAATAAACTTTATTTTATGTTTGGGAACCGCCTATGATATATCTAGCATGGAAAGTGTTGGGAATTACTTGGTCGTTTTTGTTCACGGGAAAAGTATGGCTCTCAAAAAATTGAGCTTCAAGCTCTAGCACCTCTACAAATCCCTACTTCCCTCTGCGAAGGGCCTATCTATTTACTTTATGCAATTTTTATTTTTATTTGAGTCTCCACCTTCTCTTATAAGCACCAACTATGGAGCACTATGATCATACTTGAGCATTGGATGTAGCTAATATTCGAACGTGTTTCATGAATGGATCAATTATTGAGCATGATGGGCTAGGGATAACTTGCTTTTGTGTTGATATTTTGAAAGACATGGTTTCTTGTTGATATGCTTGAGTATTTAAATCTTCATGTCAAAACTAGACTATTACTTTGAACCATATAAAAGTCCAAATGTCCATGCTAAAAAAGAAAAGAATTTGTGATGAACATGTTAGGCAGCATTCCACATCAAAAATTCTGTTTTTATCATTTACCTACTCGAGGACGAGCTGGAATTAAGCTTGGGGATGCTGATACGTCTCCAACGTATCTATAATTTTTTATTATTCCATGTTGTTATATTATCATTCTTGGATGTTTTACAATCATTTTATAGCAACTTTATATCATTTTTTGGGACTAACCTATTGACATAGTGCCCATTGCCTGTTGATGTTTTTTGCTTGTTTTTTACTTCGCAGAATATCAGTACCAAACGGAGTCTAAACACAGCGAAACTTTTTGGAGATTTTTTTGGACCAGAAGATGCCACATGGGCCAAAGATGTACCAGAGGGGGCACAACCCACCAGGCCTCCAAGCGCGCCCAGATGGGTTGTGCCCACCTCGGTGGCCTCTCGCACCACCTCGTCGCTCTATAAATACCCCAATATTCCAAAAACCCTAGGGGAGTCGATGAAACACAATTCCAGCTGCCGCAAGTTCCAGAACCATTAGATCCAATCTAGACACCATCATGGAGGGGTTCATTATCCTCATTGGTGCCTCTCTGATGATGCGTGAGTAGTTCATCAAAGACCTACGGGTCCGCAGTCAGTAGCTAGATGGCTTCTTCTCTCTTTTTTGATTCTCAATACAATGGTCTCTTGGAGATCTATTTGATGTATCTCTTTTTGCGGTGTGTTTGTTGGGATCCGATGAACTTTAAGTTTATGATCAGATCTATATATACATGAAAGTTATTTGAGTTTTTTATCTCTTATATGAATGATTACTTATAGCCTCGTATTTCTTATTTGAATCTATGGTTTAGTTAGGCCGACTAGATCGATTTTTCTTGCCATGGGAAGAGGTGCTTTGTGATGGGTTTGATCGTGCGGTGTTCTTTCCCAATGATAGAAGGGACAGCAAGACACGCATGTATCGTTGCTATTAATGATAACAAGATTGGGTCTATTCCTACATGAATAGATCTCGTCTGCATCATGTCATCATTCTTATTGCATTACTCCGTTTCTCCATGAACCTAATACACTAGATGCATGTCGGATAGCGGTCGATGTGTGGAGTAATAGTAGTAGATGCAAGCATGAGTCGGTCTACTAATCTTGGAGGTGATGCCTATATAATGATCATTGCCTAGATATCGTCATAATTATTCGATCTTCTATCAACGCCCCAACAGTAATTTGTTTACCCACCGTGTGTTATTTCTTGAGAGAAGCCACTGGTGAAATCTACGGCCCCCGGGTCTATTTTCCCATTATATATTTGCAGATCTATATTGTTATTTTTTATTTGCATCTTTTATTTTCAGATCTATATTATCAAAACCCCAAAAATACCTCGCTGAATTTTATTTGTAGTTATTTGCATCTACCAATCTATCACAATTGTTATCCTGTCAAGTTGACAATTTCTGGCACCGTTACCCGAGAGGGATTGACAACCCCTATTCACGCCGGGTTGCGAGTATTTCTTATTTGTGTGCAGGTACCATTTACATAGTGTTTCTTGGTTCTCCTACTGGTTCGATAACCTTGGTTTCATAACTGAGAGAAATACCTACCGTAGTTGTGCTGCATCATCCCTTCCTCTTTGGGGAAATATCGACGTAGTTCAAGCGACATCATCTACTTCCGCTGCACTCCGGAGTCGGTAACGAAAGTTGATCCAAACCTTATATGCATCTTCATATTGTTCTGGGTGATCGTAGGGAGATCTTTTTTTGTTTTCTACTACGTTTCCCAATAGTGGCATCATGAGTGGTTCTATGAGTAGATGCAGGTCTCGATCTAGATCACATGTGGATGTGAGGGTTTGATGTTCTTGTTATGCTTCCCACGAGTGTTGCTTTGGTTAAATTCATTGACGCATGATTTAGCTTTGTACAAAGTTCTGACAATCGTTCGGCTCTGGTTGTTGATGATCTGCTAATAGTTTTGGGCTTCATCATAGTCAAGAATAGTGAACTGCCACATACACAAGAGGGCAATGAAGATGAACAATCTTCTAGGGGGTCACGCGTATTTGAAAAAGTTTACTGTGGGACTAGAGATTTTTTATTAAGTCTCTTGTTTGACATACCCCGAAAGTTAATCTAGCAATAAGAATTATCGCCTTGATTGTGCATGTAGGTAGTTAGTGCTATCCGGAAACCCTAGCAGCCACATAATTAAAATTTGACAAACTGATTAGAGGACCTCTAACTTGGATTTGCAAGTTTGCATATGATGTGGTATAGCCGTCGTCGTGATAGTGAGTTAATGTGTGGGATGGTTATATGTTGTAATGTTAAGTGGTTTGCGTGTCACGGTATGATGGCTAGAGCCATGGTATTGCCACTTTAATGTAATAGATGTAGAGAGAGCCTACAGGTTACAAGTGATGGTGGCAAGCGTACACGGAGGACCCGGAGCTTCACCATGCGCAGGAGGAGGTGCTGAAAATTTTGTGCCACGACAGTGCTTTCTAAAATTGGTGCGATGGCAAAGCTTTTGAAACGGTCACCACGGCATCATTTTTTAAACGGATGTCACGACAACATTTTTTCCACCGCCACGGCGACGTTTCAACTGAAGATTCAAGAAGACCGTGAAGACTTCCCGGCACCCAGGGCTATACCATATCATGCTATTATGAATTGCCTGACATGTTTATCCCTTTGTTGTTTGCACCCTTTGATTGTGTACGCAGTAGTCAATTATTAAGGTGATCTCGCATAGTAAATATCAAGTTAAAAGGTGTTGTTCCTAGTGTAGCAACTGTCTATAACATGTGGCTTTCCAGAGTACTACATGCTACCATGAGTACAAATGAATTGTGAAGTGTAAGGTGGGTGAAATTAGGACCTAACAGCAGGAACACTGGGTTATCTTGAAGTTATGGCAGAAAAGTTCCGAGCTCGGTACACAAAGCATCAAAATATGAACAAGAGTTTATGGAGATACAATCCACAAAATATTGCCTACCGGTTGAAGTTCACGCCATCTATGATGCTACCATCCATGATTGTGAATTAAGATGGTCTTCAATCACTTAAATTCAACTATGAGAGATACTGATTTGAATGGGAGCAAAATTATGTATCAATTAAGTTTAATAACTAGTGGAAATTAATTATGAACAAAGTCTATATGTAGTTTGCATTATAGTTGTAGAATAATGGCTCACGGTTCCACCTTTGCTTGTTAAAATTTATTAATCTATTATTTATCTAGTTGGATCTTTACGATTGGTAAACGTAATGAGAGGATAGTCATTTAGAGTGTCGAGAAAGATTATTTCTATTGCACGCTTACAATAATCTCCTGATGATACTATGGATGACGAGACTCACGTCCTTCGATCTAAAAGGCTAGAATTACATTACGGTATGCTTGGTTCCAAAAAACCTGAACTTCAAAATGCTTGGGATAGTTATGTGATATTCTTGGAACTAAAAATTGTTTTCAGAAACAAACAAAGGCTAAAAAATATGTGATATCTGAAGAAGTGTTTTGTTTGCAAGTTCTAGTGAAGCGTTCATCTATGTTTAATACTGAAATGCGTAGGATCCGAAAGAACGCCAGTCATACGTTGATGGTGAGAACTTAAGGAGAAACAACAAGTACGGAGGCTGTGATGAGACATACACGCCTAGGGAAGTTGGTGGCTCACGCCACTATTAAAGCTCGATGCTTCTTTTGAGTGGGAGAAATATTGTAAGTAAAATTATAAGAAGTAAAAAGGTAGAGGGAAAATAAGACTAGAATGTCCAACTCGGGTATGAGTGGCATACAAGTTATAAGATGTAGAGAAAGTTGTTCAAGTAAATTATAGTTCTTGGGAATTATGAGGAAATTGTTAATCACTAGTTCGTGGAAATTGTGGTCAAAAATTGATCACAAGGATATCGACTCGATTGCATTTTGATGCAAATCATTGCAAGAAACTAGAACGGCCTAAATAACCGACAAATAATGAGGTTAAAATATTTGATGGAAACCTTGTAGAAGTTACGGTATTTCCCATCACTGTATTTTTGTTGTAATTATTGTCAGAATTCATTTTAGAGTTTTATACACTCTATCTCATTGCATAGAAGTTGCAAGGAGGTTGTTCATGAAGAGAACAATAGTTGTTTTGATGTTATGAACAAAAATGTCATACTCCTATTGTGAATAAGATGTATGCTATGAATATTGATGATAAAACTGAACATCCATAACATTTACGCTAATTTTCACAGGACTAAAAGAACAATACATCTGTGTGGCACTGCATTTAGTCACATTAGAAAAACTAGCATTGAGAAATTTCATAGTGATGAATTTTGAAGTCATTTGATTATGAATCATTTGACACTTGCAACTTCCGTCGAGTTAGAGAATTAAACTAAAGTACCATTCACAACCCATAAAGAATGAAAAACAACATAATTGGAAATATGCATATTGATGGGTGTGTCCAATAAGTGTTGTTGCAATGAGTGGACTTATCCATCTTCAAGGATGACTCAAGTCGATATTTATATTTAGTTATTGAGACATAAATCTGAATCTTTTAAAATATTTCAGAAGGTTTTTTGAATGAAGTTGAATTTATTGTAATAAGAAAATTATGTTTCTTCAATTATATTGCGGAAAGGAGTATTTGAGTTACAAGTTTAGTGGATGTCTGATGAGCTGATTTTTTATAGATTTCACCTCCTAGAACACTGCTAAGATTATACCGTTTTGAGTAGATGTAATCAAGCTATGTATGACATGGTGAGATCAATTATGACATCAACTATTTAGCCAATATACTTCTTAATGTGATGCTTTAGAGACAGTGAATTTTACACTAAAAGGAGTGCCATCAAAATTATTGAAATAAGTGCTACTTTGTATGTTATCCCAAATGGTTGGGTATTCCTCTATCACTACTCCGAGGCAAAAGTTTGCTACAGAGTGCAGAAATTTTGAAGAAAATATTTTCTGCAAAAGAGTGAGTTGGAGGACAGTGCAACTCGACAAGATTGCAGAATCTTCATGATCAAGTCAAAGAAAAGAAATGCTAGACGTAATTCTAAAATTTCTTATCGCGACTGATACGAAAACCTCTAAATGAGATATAGAGACTTCGGGTGAACTTGCAGCTGAACTATATATGTTGGGCAAATTCATGCAGACCTTTATGGTGTGTAGACGAAATATTGTTGAACAAACAATGAACATGTAATGCACAGAGAAGCGTTGATGGGCCCGTGACTCCGGAATTTGTTGTATTACAAAGTATTCCGAGATAGTATCCATTTACATAATTCAAGTTTAGAACTTGATAAACCCTTCAGAAGACTTAGAGTCTGGTATATAATAATGGATCTATAAACTGACAAAGATAAAAACATTTTATAAAGTTTGACTTATTTATGACAAGATCAAGGAGTTGATTATGACGAGACTGTCTCATCATAGCAATACTTAAAGTTAGTTTGGATTAAACTAGCAATTACTAAATATTTCAATTATGAGATATAAAAGATAGATGTCATACGGATACCCATGAGATGCAAATAGAATCAAGGTTGTATATATGATATTTCCTTCTGGTTTGCATTTTATTCGGTTTAAATTTATGGTTGTTTCCTGGCTTTTTTGTATTTTATGTTTTGTTGTTTTTGCTTTCTATTTTTTGTACTCGGGTTGATTTTTATTTTGTTTTCCTTTACATACAATGAACACATTTCTAATAAAAACCTAACATCTTAAAATACACTGAAGGTCCTAAAAGTATTCCAGGTGTGTCAAGTAGGTCCTAAAAACTTAAAATCGTTTACCACGGGTTCTATATGTGTATTTTATCCGCAATTTCTAGGACCTATTTGACACACTTGGAATACTTTTAGGACCCGCGGTGAATGACTTACACCCATTTAGGGTCCGCGGTGAACGATTTCAAACTTTGAGGACCTACTTGACACACTTGGAATACTTTTAGTACCTCCAGTGTATTTTATTGTTTTTTAAATGTAGGCTGAACATTTTTTAATATACATGGAAGATTATATATATATATATATATATATATATATATATATATATATATGATGCCTTTTATTATGTATGGTGAATTTTTCATGACATAAGGTGAACCTTATTTTTCTATACAAACTGTGTGTGTTTTGAATGTGCGGTAAACTTTTTAAATATATGCTAGGATATGTTTGAATACACATGAAATATTTAAAAAAAGAAAAATAAAAATTGAAAGGCAAATCCAACAAGTTCTTTTTAGGGAAAAAAATCAAAAATAATCTCACAAGTAGAGCTCGCCAGGATTTCGCCAGCCCAATGACGTGGCAATGCTATGTATCGCCCGTGAAAAGTTATAATAGGGCTCGCCTATAGATGCTACAGTATCAGGCCGCCATTTTCACGCATAAGAGCATTTTGCTGGCGCGCTATCGGTTGCTACATTCGCTGAAATCACTAGTTAACGAGTACTCGTTGGGAAAAACACTCCAACTTTCTCAGGTTGCGACAAGTGGCCCGCTGCATGTGCGCCACTTGTTGCAACCTGAGAGTTTTCCCTTTTTTTATAGATTCGTTTATTCATAACGTTTTATCTCTTAACCCGTGCGTCCAAATCTCGAACCATTTTCGCCGTTGGATTCCTCGCGTCGAGATCTTCAAAACTAGATCTCATCTTGATAGGTTTTCACCAATTTTTTCACGAAAAAACCGAACCGGGAGCATGGGTTTTTCCCTTTCCGAAAGAGGCATGCCCGTGCCTATGACGAAATCACAACCGTACTTCTCGCGGAAGCAAAACCGTGACTCTCACGAAAGAAAAAAAATAAAAACACATGGTTTTCCGTTTTCGAGGAGGCACGGCCGTGACTCTCGCGAAAGCACAACCGCGCCTCTCGTGGAAGCAAAACCATGACTCTCACGAAAAAAACAGAAAACATGTTTTTTTTCATTTCTGAGAGGCGCGGGCGTGACTCTCGCGAAAGCACAACCGTGCCTCTCACGGAAGCAAAACCGTGACTCTCCAAAAGGAAAAAAACAAAAAATGCGTTTTTTTCGTTTTCGAAAGGCACGGCCGTGACTCTCGCACAAGGAAAAAAACAAAAAATGTGTTTTTTCCGTTTTCGAGAGGCACGGCCGTGACTCGCGAAAGGAAAAACGTGCCTCTTGCGGAAGCAAAATTGTGACTCTCGCGAAAGGAAAAAAAAACATGTTTTTTGCGCAAAAAAAATTCCCGTAATTTTTTTTGTCAATAATCTAGGAAAGACCAGTGGAAAACCAAAACGTCAAAAAAACCTGGAAAAACCCTTTAAAAAGCCAAAGACGCGTGCGGAAAAATGGAAAAAACAAAATCCAAAGGAAGCGCCCAGAGCGCGACACGTGGCGAATGGCTGAGAACGCGCCAAGTGGCGCTCATCGTTGCGCCAAGTGGTGAATGGCTGTTAATTAGTTGCTCTCCACATTCGCTTCGCCCGGTTGCTGATTCTTTTTTCGTCCTTTTCTGATTTCCTTTGTTTTTTCTTCATATCCTTCCATTTTATTTTAGTTATTTTTTGGCTTTTATCCACTTCCTTTGTTTTTCTTCGTATTTTCTTTTTCTACTTCTTTTCTTTGTTTTCGTTGTTTCTTTCATCGATTTACTCAGGATTTTTTTGTTCTTCCCATTTTATTTTTCAACACATGTCTACATTTTTCATAGGCATTGTACACATTTCTGTATATATTAGGAACATTTTATTCAGATATTTATAATTTTAAATAAATGATTAACATTTTGATATCTTATTTTTTCATACACGCGGTGCATTTTTTGTATATATCTAAAACGTTATAAATGCTTCACATTTTTAAATAAATGTTTAATCCTAACAAATAATATATCTTTGAACATTTTTAAATACACATTGAAAAACTATTTTGATATTTTTTGTCCTGAAAATAAAAAAAATTGCCTTGTACAACCTTTTTATTAAAAGATATCGTTTACATATTTTTTAAACTTCTGATCATTTTCTGAAATGTAATATACACTTTTCTAATGTGTGAATCATTTTCTATTAATTACAAGATTAATATTTCTATTTTTGATGCACCTTGATTTTTCATCGATCCAAATCATGTTTTACACATGGTTAATATTTTTCAAATGGAAAAATAACAAAAACAAATTAAATTATGTGAATTCTTTCTTGTAACAGTGCATTTAGAACAGTTGGAAATACAAACAAAAGTAATAAAAGTAAAAAACTAATGTGGATAAAAAAGGAAAGAAAAGGCTAAAAATGTAAAAGGAGATCAGCAGACGAGGTGTGGCTACTGGGCCGGCCAAAACTGGCTCTATACAGGCTAGCCGTAGCAGGACTCACAGCGGGCGGCACATAGCCATGCCCACATTTGACTTCCTTGGAGCAGCAGTATTGAACAAGAGGTTCCGTCTCGCGTGCTCAAAAAGAAAAGAGGCCGGTTTCTTGTCGCCTACAGCAGGGATACAATCCAATAATGGACGAACAAAATGGACAGCCCAGCGAAGGTGGGGCGTTGGCTCCGAAACACGCATATTTTATTTTTTTATTACTTTAATTATATTTTCAGAATTAGAAATATATTTTACTTATTTTATACAACAATTGATCATTCATTTAAACAAAATCAAGCTGCATGCAATTGACATCTTTCTGAAAATATTGATAGCATTCAAAAACATTTGCGTAACATTCCAAACGTAACCATGTATTTGAAAATAGAAATGAAAAATAGAAAAAAAAGGATAACATACCTGAAGATAACCGATAAAGAATCGCACAGAACAAAAAAGTAGAAAGGAAATAGGCAAAGGCGATAAAAATAAATTCAGAATACTCGAACAGAAAAAAGTAAAATTCAAAGGAAAAATAATAAAACCGAAGAGAAAAAACAAGACCGAAGCAAAGCACACCAAACGGGGAAAAACATCGGACAAAAGATGAACGAACATGCTTTGTGTTTACAGAAAAAACGCTAGCTGGGACGGGTCATTTGCGGGGTAGTTGAAGGTGACACAGACTTTTGTCTCGCAACGGGGGAGATATAGCACCGGCATATTTTATGTGTGTCGAATGTCCCGTTTCCTGTTTGGCGCTTATGGCGGCGGTTACTGCCTAATGATACGCAGCACACACGCCTGCCTTCAATGTATTATAAGTGGGCCGACCCATTAACACGTAAGGTGAGCGGTATCTCCCTCCTGGTTTTGGGAAGCTTCCAGAAGCTTCTGACTGGTTTTGCGAAGCTTTCGATTCGGTTACTTCATTTTTCTGTTCTTTTCTATGTGTTTTTTCCGACATTTTTGTATTTTAAGTATTCCTCGATTTGTTTTATAAAATATTGAATGCTCATTGATTCAAGTGGACAAATTCATCAACCTTTTTCAAAATCGCAAAATATTAAAAAAACTTGTGAACATTTTTAAAATTCATAAAAAATAATTAATGACTTTTTTCAAATTTATGAACTTATTTCAGATATGTAAAATTTATTTTCTAATTCATGAAATATTTCCAAATTTTTGAACTTTGAAAATTCATAAAGATTCCCCTTTTTAAAAAATATTTTAAAGACCGGGCATTTTATTCCCTTACATAGCAAGCCAAGGGTAGAAATATCAGAAAGAAAAGAATAGAGAGCGAAGCGAGCGAGCGGCCAAGCAGGGGCGAGCCTTGGCGGCGAACGGCCGGCATGCGCTTGAGCACCCGCTTGCTAATTGGTATTTAAGGCAGTGGGGAGGACCTCTCCTCCAACACCCTATGCATGGAGGGTGCGGCGATATCTCGCTTGAGGAGAAGGAACCTAGTCTCGCCTCTCACAAGCGTTACGTTGTGAGGGCCCTAGTAGCTTTCTGCAGGTTTGTTTTTCTTCTTTTGCTAATATTTTCAAAAATATTCTAAATAAGTATATTTTAATACTTAATTTACTTTAAATAAATTAAAAACATGAATATGTAAAATGTTAATGCAGTGTGATTTTTTGTTAGTGTAACTTCTAGAAAATGGTGATAACATTCAAACAAAATTGTGACGATTAGAAATGTTCATGCATTTCAAGAAAATATATGATAGAAGACCGCTAAAGAAACACGGAAAAGTTAAAACCGCAAGAAAAACTGATGAAAACGAATGCAGATAACACAAAGATAAAAAATGCGACTAAAAACCGCTCCAGTTGGAGCCAATACCGCAAGGAAAAGGTGTCATGCGTGTAAAGAAAGTTCATGATTATTATTTTCAAAAATGCTTTGTATGTAAAATATGTGTGTTCAAGTGTTACGGAAAAAGGTTCACAAATGTAAAAAATGGTTCATGCGATGTGGTTGTATTTTTTTAAGTGTTCTACATGTGGGGAAAGTGTTCATGTGTTGCCATATATATGAAAATAAATGATTAAAAAAATGAGAATTGTTGTATATAAGTAGATGCTCATATATCTTGGAACGGTATGCTCACTTTTCGAAAAAAGAATGTCCGCGTATTCAAAGAAAAAGTGAGAATATATCTCATAAAAACATTTGTGTATTTAAACCCAAAATAACATACAAGAAAGAATAGGAAAAAATAAACAAAAAAATAAGAACAAGAAAAAAGATAATAAAGTAATGGAGAAAAAAAGGAAATCTAACAAGAAACGGGAAAACCAAAAACAGACCTGAAAAGGAAGAATAAAGGACTATTGTTGGGCCCGACCCATGGACTATTTCCGTCCTATATACCGGTGTAAGAGGTATATGGTGTTCGCGGGTAGAACTCTCCCCTCCCGGGCTTGGGTGGCCTGTACTAGCATGGTGGCCTCAAGACTAGTGAGCCAAGGGTTGTTTTCATGTCGGAAGCCAGTAGCGCTATGACATGTGTAAACAGACACTGGCGAATGGCATATGTATGTCAGCATGGGCGTCAACAATTAGTCTACATTTTTTTCGAGTGAAAACTTATGATCTAGCCTCACTGTCTGGATCACGTAGCATTGATGTACAGATGCCGTATATTCGTTGATTGTATTGGTTAGAAGCTTCCTAATAATAACCTGAAGTTTGACCTAGTGGTTAGACCCGAGGTATGCCCATGGTAAATTATTATTTTCTGGCGGTGTTGTCTTTGGGTACCACACTCATTCTTAAATTCCAAGTTTGTTTTGCTCGTAGTTTTTTTTCTATATGGTTCGTAGGTTTGCCATGGACTTTTGGGGATGCCGGCGGTCGTGACATTGGTCTCTAGTTTCTTTCTTAATTTCGATTTTATCGGCAATTATAAACGGTAATTTTTAAATAAAACAAGACAGCTGCCTGGTTTCATACAATGCCGCCGGCTAGGAGAGCAATCTCTAGTCTAGTCTAGTACTCTAGTCCCTTCATGCGACGTCGAACCCAATAGACAATAATATTTGATTTATGTTTGCCGTGGCGGCTGTTGCTTTTCTCCCGTTTCCGCTGGGGAAAGGAAATCAGCATTCGGACGTCAGCGGTAGGAATTAACAACAACTTTTGACTTTGAAGTAGACCGACATTCTTTATTTTCGTTGATGTTGCTACTTGCTACTGTAGTTACTAACACTGTTTTGGCGCAGCCACGGCTGCGACTTGGGCGTGGAAGCAGCCACCATGACGCGCGACGCGCGACGGCGACCGCCGACCGGTCCCTTTCCGACCGCCGGTCAATCATGGTAATGGGGCGGCGATCAATCAACCTGATCGGGGGAACGAGGGCGAATTGATGGGGTGTGCACGCGAATTCATGGGCGTTCCCGTGCTTGGACCCCGCCTCGCTCCCCTGCCGACGGAGACACCTCGCGGCCGGCCTACCGGATTAAATCCGCCGGCGATGCACCCCGCCGGCAACCAACCAACCGCCAACCATCTTGCGTCCCCGCTGCTTTCCATGCTGCCTCCATGCACGCGCTGGTCCCCGGCCGGCTCGACAGACGCGTGCCGCGACGCTGATCTGTGCCGCTCACTTCACTACAGTCTCCATGTCTGGATGTCTTATCGATCCTTCTTTTCTGCAGCAATGTCTGATCGATCTTGATCGTTCCTCGTCGTGGAATGTCCGGACGAGTTACTCAGCCGAGCAATACAATGGTTGTGCATTTTCAACCTGGGCCCCTAAAACGAGCACGCTATTTGTCCACAGACCGATCCGGACTCATCCACGAACATTACATCCGAGATAACCGAATATTCAACAAGATTTTTGCATTCATAGTTTCCAAATTCAACGATAGTCTAAGTCAGATTCCTCATCCTGCGCGTAAATAGTTTGCCTCAGTGATGTGGTACAGCGCGTCCGGGCTATACAAATCAAGTCGCAAAATTGAGTGAATCAATGAACTTGCCAATATGTAGAGCAACAAAAAGCAAAACTTACGGACGAACTACAGATACTCTGATGATTGCGGGCGTGCCGGAGGAACTCCGCCCGCTGATGCTATCTGAATGTACCAAGTGATGTCTTTGGTAGTTTTTAGGTATTCATCCTAAAAAAAAGAAGCAAGACTTACGATCTCCACGATTAACACACTTGGTGGCCACCTTCTCTCCACTTGCGCAATCGCAACGCAATACTTCATGACAGGGTTAGAGATGGTGCATCACCGATGGACTAGCGACTTCACATTGAGCTCATGGATCGCGTGTAAGTCATAGGAGACGAAGTGCTTTTGCTCATGAAACGTGTGGAGCCCCTTGCCCCGTGCCTACAAAGTCCACAGATACGACCAACAACACATCGCACAATAACTCATCCTCCATCACCAAGTCCACTGCCATTGTGCTTACTCTAGAAAACAACGAGAAGGTAAAAAAACCTCAATGACATTTTACCGAACACCTGTCGGGTGTGGTGTCCACCATGGACGACGTTGATAGTCGGCGGTGGGTACCTCGCTGCGGACAGATCCGAGGTGGACGTCGGTGTAGTGCAGAGCTGGCAAGCACGTGGGCGGGTTTGCGGACGTTCGACAATGCTTGGTCGTCGGCCGAAGAGGTTCAATGGCGACATCAAACAAGGAGGGTGTGGATGCAGAGCAGGGGGGTCAGGGACGGAGTTGGAAAAGGTGGCCCAGGAGGGGATTTGAGTGGGCCGGGGCGGTTTACAGGAATTCAGACAAGCGTGCATGGACAAATACGGGTCCATGTTGGATGACAAAGTCGACCCTTATCGCCTGCAAACGTACGGCCGACGTGTCTGGACGTAGTTTGTCATCCAACGTCGTCCCGCATACGTCCGCCGACTCATCCAACAATCCGAAACCCCGTAAATTGGTAGGACTTTGATACCCCTGGCCCATCCAAAACCCCACCCGGAGACTGCACATCTTGTTAGGAAACTTAGTAGAAAACAAAAAAAATCGCCCTACGATCAACCAGGAACAACATGAAGATGCAATAACGGTTTGGACCGGATCGTTATCAACTTCGAGTTGCAGTGGAAGAAGATGAGTCCATGTAGATCGTACTTGAAGTCCCTCAAACCATCGACGAACGGTCCCTTTAATCGTCCATGAATAGTCAAGTACGGCCTCTCCATAGATTGCAAGCATATGGTCTTCACAATCTAGCGGCGCTTCGCCGTCCAGAGCTAATCATCGCTGAAGAATTAGAGGGAGGAGATTAGAACCACACTAGGCTTCTAATTATAAGGATTAGAAGATCTAGGTCTAGCTCCAATTGGATCAACTAGAACTAGAACTAGAGAATTAGAGGAGGCTCCAAAACTTGTGTATCCAAAAGTGTCAAAACCTCTAGTATACATAGGTTAGAGGGAGGGGAGGAGGCGCCACACAAGGGGGGGGGGGGAGTCTCCCCCTTGGCTGGCCAAGAGCGGGGGGGGGGGGGACTTCCCCTCCAATTCTGCCTCCCCCTTCCTTCTACAAGGGGGAAAGGGGGTGCCACTTCTATTGGGCCCAAGTGGCCCAAGTAGCTTTCCACCATTTGGCCTTTTAAGGTCCATTGATATTTAAATAAATATACAGCCTCCTAATTATATTTGAGCCATTTAATATTAATTTAGCATCATCGAAAACTCTTTTTCACCTATATATAATCTATCGATATTACCCTATAAACCTTGAAACCCTTCAGGTGACCCCGAAACGTTTCTGGTTACTCTCGAAACTATTTCAAGTATTAATAAAACTATTTTATAAATATTTCTTCATTACTCCTATTCTACTAACACTCAGTAAATCGTGCTTACCTTCAACTTTGTGACCCAATGTCATTTCCTATTTTTTGCATGTTTTTTGTTTCGCAAAAACATTATCTAGGAAGGTTCAAACACGATGAATATTTACGGTGATTTTTTATTGACCGAGAAGGACCCTAGAAGCTCCAGGAGGCAACCAGAAGAGGGTTGAGGGGCCCACAAGTCACCAGGGCACGCCATAGGGGGTGGTCTTGAAGGAAATATGCCCTAGAGGCAATAATAAAGTTATTATTTATTTCCTTATTTCATTATAAATGTTTATTATTCATGCTAGAATTGTATTAACCGGAAACATAATACATGTGTGAATACATAGACAAACAGAGTGTCACTAGTATGCCTCTACTTGACTAGCTCGTTGATCAAAGATGGTTAAGTTTCCTAGCCATAGACATGAGTTGTCATTTGATTAACGGGATCACATCATTAGGAGAATGATGTGATTGACATGACCCATTCCGTTAGCCTAGCACTTGATCGTTTAGTATATTGCTATTGCTTTCTTCATGACTTATACATGTTCCTGTAACTATGAGATTATGCAACTCCCGTTTACCGGAGGAACACTTTGGGTGCTACCAAACGTCACAACGTAACTGGGTGATTATAAAGGAGTACTACAGGTGTCTCCAAAGGTACATGTTGGGTTGGCGGTTCGAGATTAGGTTTTGTCACTCTGATTGTCGGAGAGGTATCTCTAGGCCTTCTCGGTAATACACATCACATAAGCCTTGCAAGCATTGCAGCTAATGAGTTAGTTATGGAATGATGCATTACGTAACGAGTAAAGAGACTTGCCAGTAACGAGATTGAACTAGGTATTGGATACCGACGATCGAATCTCGGGCAAGTAACATACCGATGACAAAGGGAACAACGTATGTTGTTATGCGGTTTGACCGATAAAGATCTTCATAGAATATGTAGGAGCCAATATGGGCATCCAGGTCCCGCTTATTGGTTATTGACCGAGAATAGTTCTAGGTCATGTCTACATAGTTCTCGAACCCGTAGGGTCCGCACGCTTAAGGTTTCGATGACAGTTATATTATGAGTTTATGAGTTTTGATGTACCGAAGGAGTTCGGAGTCCCGGATGAGATCGGGGACATGACGAGGAGTCTCGAAATGGTCGAGACATAAAGATCGATATATTGGACGACTATATTCGGAGTTCGGAAAGGTTCCGAATGATTCGAGTATTTTTCGGAGTACGGAGAGTTACGGGAATTCGCCGGGAGAAGTATTGGGCCTTATTGGGCCGTGCGGGAAAGAGAGAGGGGCTGCCTAGGGCAGGCCGCGCGCCCCCCCATGGCCTAGTCCGAATTGCACTAGGGGGAGGGGCCGCACCCCTTCCTTCCTTCCCTTCTCTCTTCCCCTTACTTGTCTCCTACTGCTAATACATGGAAGGGCTCCTAGTTGGACTAGGAAAGGGGGAATCCTACTCCCGGTGGGAGTAGGACTCCCCATGGCGCCGCCTCCTAGGGCCGGCCTCCTCCTCCCTCCTCCTTATATACGGGGCAGGGGGCACCCCATGGACACACAAGTTGATCTACGGATCGTTCCTTAGCTGCGTGCGGTGCCCCCTCCACCATATTCCACTTGGTCATATCGTCATGGAGCTTAGGCGAAGCCTCGCACCGTAGAGTCATATCGTCATGGATCTTAGGCGAAGCCTCGCGCCGGTGGAGCATCATCATCGTCCACCACGCCGTCGTGGACAGAACTCATCCCCGACGCTTTCTTTGGATCGGAGCCCGGGATCGTCATCGAGCTGAACGTGTCCGAACTTGGAGGTGCCGTATGCTCGGTACTTGGATCGGTCGGATCGTGAAGACGACGACTACATCATCAACCGCGTTGTTATAACGCTTCCGCCACGGTCTCACGAGGGTACGTGGACATACACTCTCCCTCTCGTTGCTATGCCATCACCATGATCCTGCGTGTGCGTGGGAAAATTTTGAAATTACTACGTTCCCCATCGGTGGCATCCGAGCCTGGTTTTATGCGTTGATGTCATATGCACGAGTAGAACACAAGTGAGTTGTGGGCGATATAAGTCATATCGCTTACCAGCATGTCATACTTTGGTTCAGCGGTATTGTGAGATGAAGCGCCCGGACCGACATTACGCCAGACGCTTACGCGAGACTGGTTTCACCGCTTGAGCACTTTCGTTGCTTAAAGGTGACCGGCGGTGTCTGCTTTCTCTCACTTTAGTTGAACTGAGTGTGGCTACGCCCGTCCTTGCGAAGGTTAAAACAGCACCAACTTGACAAACTATCGTTGTGGTTTTGATGCGTAGGTAAGAACGGTTCTTGCTCAACCCGTAGCAGCCACGTAAAACTTGCAACAACAAAGTAGAGGACGTCTAACTTGTTTTTGCAGGGCATGTTGTGCTGTGATATGGTCAAGACGTGATGCTATATTTTATTGTATGAGATGATCATGTTTTGTAACCAAGTTATCGGCAACTGGCAGGAGCCAGATGGTTGTCGCTTTATTGTATGAAATGCAAAAGCCATGTAATTGCTTTACTTTATCACTAAGCGATAGCGATAGTCGTAGAAGCAATAGTTGGCGAGACGACAACGATGCTACGATGGAGATCAAGGTGTCGCGCCCGGTGACGATGGTGATCATGACGCTTTGGAGATGGAGATCACAAGCACAAGATGATGATGGCCATATCATATCACTTATATTGATTGCATGTGATGTTTATCCTTTATGCATCTTATCTTGCTTTGATTGACGGTAGCTTTATAAGATGATCTCTCACTAAAATTATCAAGAAGTGTTCTCCCTGAGTATGCACCGCTATGAAAGTTCTTCGTCTTTGAGACACCACGTGATGATCGGGTGTGATAGGCTCTACGTTCAAATACAACGGGTGCAAAATAGTTGCGCACGCGGAATACTCAGGTTAAACTTGACGAGCCTAGCATATTACAGATATGGCCTCGGAACACGGAGACCGAAAGGTCGAGCGTGAATCATATAGTAGATATGATCAACATATTGATGTCACCATTGAAACTACTCCATCTCACGTGACGATCGGACATGGTGTAGTTGATATGGATCACGTAATCACTTAGAAGATTAGAGGGATGTCTATCTAAGTGGGAGTTCTTAAGTAATATGATTAATTGAACTTTAATTTATCATGAACTTAGTCACAGTAGTATTTTGTAAATTATGTTGTAGATCAATAGCTCGCGTTGTTGCTTCCCTATGTTTGTTGCTTTCATATGTTTATTTTAATATGTTCCTAGAGAAAACTGTGTTGAAAGATGTTAGTAGCAATGATGCGGATTGGATCCGTGATCCGAGGTTTATCCTCATTGCTGCCTGTAAGAATTATGTCCTTAATGCACCGCTAGGTGACAGACCTATTGCAGGAGCAAATGCAGACTTTATGAACGTTTGGCTAGCTCAATATGATGACTACTTGATAGTTTAGTGCACCATACTTAACGGCTTAGAATCGGGACTTCAAAGACGTTTTGAACGTCATGGACCATATGAGATGTTCCAGGAGTTGAAGTTAATATTTCAAGCAAATACCCGAGTTGAGAGATATGAAGTCTCCAACAAGTTCTATAGCTAAAAGATGGACGAGAATCGCTCAACTAGTGAGCATGTGCTCAGATTGTCTGGGTACTACAACCGCTTGAATCAAGTGGGAGTTAATCTTCCAGATAAGATAGTGATTGACAAAATTCTCTAGTCACCATCACTAAGTTACTAGAACTTCGTGATGAACTATAGTATGCAAGGGATGATGATGAAAACGATTCCCGAGCTCTTCATGATGTTGAAATCGACGAAGGTAGAAATCAAGAAAGAGAATCAAGTGTTGATGATTGACAAGACCACTAGTTTCAAGAAAAGGGCAAAGGGAAAGAAAGGGAACTTCAAGTAGAAAGACAAGTAAGTTGTCACTCCTGTGAAGAAACCCAAGTCTGGTCCTAAGCCTGAGACTAAGTGCTTCTACTGCAAAGGGATTGGTCACTGGAAGCGGAACTACCCCAAGTATTTGGTGGATAAGAAAGGATGGCAAAGTAAACAAAGATATATGACATACATGTTATTGATGTGTACTTTACTAGTGTTCATAGCAACCCCTCAGTATTTGGTACTAGTTCAGTTGCTAAGATTAGTAACTCGAAACGGGAGTTGCAGAATGAACAGAGACTAGTTAAGGGTGAAGTGACGATGAGAGTTGGAAGTAGTTCCAAGATTGATATGATCATCATCGCACACTCCATATACTTTCGGGATTAGTGTGGAACCTAAATAAGTGTTATTTGGTGTTGAGCATAAATATGATTTGATCATGTTTATTGCAATACGGTTATTCATTTAAGTAAGAGAATAAATTGTTGTTCTGTTTACATGAATAAAACCTTATATGGTTACACACCCAATGAAAATGGTTCATTGGATCTCGATCATAGTGATACACATATTCATAATATTGAAACCAAAAGATGCAAAGTTAATAATGATAGTGCAACTTATTTGTGGTAATCGCCGTTTAGGTCATATTGATGTAAAGCGCATGAAGAAACTCCATGTCGATGGACTTTTGGAATCACTTGATTATGAATCATTTGATGCTTGCGAACCGTGCCTTTTGGGCAAGATGACTAAAACTCCGTTCTCCTAACAATGGAACAAGCTCTTGACTTATTGAAAATAATACATACCGATGTATGCGATCCAATGAGTGTTGATGCTCGTGGCAAGTATCGTTATTTTACGACCTTCACAAGATGATTTGAGCAGATATGGGTATATCTACTTGATGAAACATAAGTCTGAAATAATTGAAAAGTTCAAAGAATTTCAGAGTGAAGTGGAAAATCATCGTAACAAGAAAATAAAGTTTCTGCGATCTGATCATGGAGATGAATATTTGAGTTACGAGTTTGGTCTTCATTTGAAACAATGTGAAATAGTTTCGCAACTCACGCCATATGGAACACCACAGCATAATGGTGTGTCCGAAAGTCGTAACCGCACTTTATTGGATATGGTGCAATCTATGATGTCTCTTATCGGTTTACCACTATCGTTTTGGGGTTGTGCATTAGAGACAGCTGCATTCACGTTTAATAGGGCACCATCTAAATCCGTTGAGGCGACACCGTATGAACTATGGTTTAACAGTAAACCTAAGCTGTCGTTTCTTAAAAGTTTGGAGTTGTGATGCTTATGTGAAAAAGTTTTCACCGATAAGCTCGAACCCAAAATCGGAGAAGTGCGTCTTCATAGAATACCCAAAGGTAACTATTGGGTACACCTTCTATCACAGATCCGAAGGCAAGTTTTTCGTTGCTAAGATGGATCCTTTCTAGAGAAGAAGTTTCTCTCGAAAGAAGTGAGTGGGAGGAAAGTAGAGCTTAATAAGGTAATTCGTACCTTCTCCCGAATTGGAAACTAGTTCATCACTGAAATCAGTTCCAGTGATGCCTACACCAATTAGTGAGGAAGCTAATGATGATGATCATGAAACTTCAAATCAAGTTACTACCAAAACCTCGTAGGTCAACCAGAGTAAGATCCGCACCAGAGTGGTACAGTAATCCTATTCTAGAAGTCATGTTACTAGACCATGATAAACCTACGAACTATGAGGAAGCGATGATGAGCCCAAATTCCGCGAAATGGCTTGAGGCCATAAAATATGAGATATGATCCATGTATGAGAACAAAGTATGGACTTTGATTGACTTGCTCGATGATCAGCAAGCCATGTTAAATAAATGGATCTTCAAGAGGAAGACAGAATCTCGATAGTAGTGTTACTATCTACAAAGCTAGACTTGTCGAAAAAGGTTTTTGACAAAGTTCAAGATGTTGAATACAATGAGATTTTCTCACTCGTATCGATGCTTAAAAGTCTGTCCGAATCATGTTAGCAATTGTCACATTTTATGAAATCTGGTAAATGGATGTCAAAACTGCATTCTTTAATGGATTTATTAAGGAAGAGTTGTATATGATGCAACCAGAAGGTTTTGTCAATCCGAAAGGAGCTAACAAAATGTGCAAGCTTCAGTGATCCATCTATGGACTGGTGCAAGCATCTCAGAGTTGGAATACACACTTTGATAAGTTGATCAAAGCATATAGTTTTATACAGACTTGCGGTGAAGCCTGTATTTACAAGAAAGTGAGTGGAAGCACTACAGCATTTCTGATAAGTATATGTGAATGACATATTGTTGATCGAAATGATGTAGAATTTTCTGGAAAGCATAAAGGAGTATTTGGAAGGACTTCTTTAAAAGAAAGACATCAGTAAAGCTACTTACATATTGAGCATCAAGATCTATTGAGATAGATCAAGACGCTTGATAAGTTTTTTCAATAAGTATATACCTTGTCAAGATTTTGAAGTAGTTCAAAATGGAACAGTCAAAGAAAAGTTCTTGCCTGTGTTGCAAAGGTGTGAAATAGAGTAATACTCAAATCCCGACCATGGCAGTAAAATAGAAAAGAGAATGAAAGTCATTCCCTATGCCTCGACCATAGGTTCTATAAAGTATGCTATACTATGTACCGGACCTATTGTATACCTTGCTCTGTATTTGGCAAGGGAGTACAATAGTGATCTAGGAGTAGATCCTTTGGACATTGGTCAAGAACATCCTTAGTGAGGACTAAGGAAATATTTCTCGATTATGGAGGTGATAAAAGAGCCCGTCAGAAAGAGTTACATCGATGCAAGCTTTTTACACTGATCCAGATAAGTCTCAATCTGGATACATATTGAAAGTGGGAGCAATTAGCTAGAGTAGCTCCGTGCGAGCATTGTAGACATAGAATATTTGCAAAAATACATACGGCTCTGAATGTAACAGACCCGTTGACTAAGATTCTCTCACGAGCAAAACATGATCATACCTTAGTATTCTTTGGGTGTTAATCACATAGCGACGTGAACTAGATTATTGACTCTAGTAAACCCTTTGGGTGTTGGTCACATGATGATGTGAACTATGGGTGTTAATCACATGGTGATGTGAACTATTGGTGTTAAATCACATGGCGATGTGAACTAGATTATTGACTCTAGTGCAAGTGGGAGACTGAAGGAAATATGCCCTAGAGGCAATAATAAAGTTATTATTTATTTCCTTATTTCATGATAAAAGTTTATTATTCATGCTAGAATTGTATTAACCGGAAACATAATACATGTGTGAATACATAGACAAACAGAGTGTCACTAGTATGCCTCTACTTGACTAGCTCGTTGATCAAAGATGGTTAAGTTTCCTAGCCATAGACATGAGTTGTCATTTGATTAACGGGATCACATCATTAGGAGAATGATGTGATTGACATGACCCATTCCGTTAGCCTAGCACTTGATCGCTTTAGTATATTGCTATTGCTTTCTTCATGACTTATACATGTTCCTGTAACTATGAGATTATGCAACTCCGTTTACGGAGGAACACTTTGGTGCTACCAAACGTCACAACGTAATCTGGGTGATTATAAAGGAGTACTACAGGTGTCTCCAAAGGTACATGTTGGGTTGGCGTATTTCGAGATTAGGTTTTGTCACTCACGATTGTCTGGAGAGGTATCTCTAGGCCTTCTCGGTAATACACATCACATAAGCCTTGCAAGCATTGTAACTAATAAGTTAGTTGTGAGATGATGTATTACGGAACGAGTAAAGAGACTTGCCAGTAACGAGATTGAACTAGGTATTGGATACCGACGATCGAATCTCGGGCAAGTAACATACCGATGACAAAGGGAACAACGTATGTTGTTATGCGGTTTGACCGATAAAGATCTTCGTACAATATGTAGGAGCCAATATGGGCATCCAGGTCCCGCTATTGGTTATTGACCGAGAATAGTTCTAGGTCATGTCTACATAGTTCTCGAACCCGTAGGGTCCGCACGCTTAAGGTTTCGGCGATGCTTATATTATGAGTTTATGAGTTTTGATGTACCGAAGGAGTTCGGAGTCCCGGATGAGATCGGGGACATGACGAGGAGTCTCGAAATGGTCGAGACGTAAAGATCGATATATTGGACGACTATATTCGGAGTTCGGAAAGGTTCCGAATGATTCGGTATTTTTCGAGTACCGAGAGTTACGGGAATTCGCCGGGGAGAAGTATTGGGCCTTATTGGGCCTGCGGGAAAGAGAGAGGCTGCCTAGGGCAGGCCGCCCCCCATGGCCTAGTCCGAATTGGACTAGGGGAGGCCGCACCTTCCTTCCTTCCCTTCTCTCTTCCCCTTACTTGTCTCCTACTCCTAATACATGGAAGGACTCCTAGTTGGACTAGGAAAGGGGAATCCTACTCGGTGGGAGTAGGACTCCCCATGGCGCGCCTCCTAGGGCCGGCCTCCTCCTCCCTCCCTCCTTTATATACGGGGCAGAGGGCACCCCATGGACACACAAGTTGATCTACGGATCGTTCCTTAGCCGTGCGGTGCCCCTCCACCATATTCCACTTCGGACATATCGTCATGGAGCTTAGCGAAGCCCTGCACCGTAGAGTCATATCGTCATGAGCTTAGGCGAAGCCCTACGCCGGTGGAGCATCATCATTGTCACCACGCCGTCGTCGACAGTAACTCATCCCCGACGCTTTCTTTGGATCGGAGCCCGGGATCGCCATCGAGCTGAACGTGTGCTTTGAACTCGGAGGTGCCGTGCGTTCGGTACTTGGATCGGTCGGATCGTGAAGACGCATTTACTACATCAACCGCGTTGTTATAACGCTTCCGCTTACGGTCTACGAGGGTATGTGGACATACACTCTCCCCTCTCGTTGCTATGCCATCACCATGATCCTGCGTGTGCGTAGGAAAATTTTGAAATTACTACGTTCCCCAACAGGTCTCGCCCCCTGGCTTTGTGGGGCCCCGACACTCTCTTTTGGCATGAATCCAACGCTAAAAATCCTATAAATAAAGGAAACCCCAGAAAGAAACCTAGAATAATTCATCCGCCGCCACAACTCTCTATTTTGACGCGATCTCATCTGGAGGCCTTCTCCGACACCTTGCCAGATGGGGAAAGCATTGGGGAGGCCATCTTCATCAACCTTGCTGCCTCCATGGTGATGTGTGAGTAGTTCATCCTCCAGGTTGAGGGTTTGTACCAGATGTATCATGAGCTTTATCAATATAGTTGGATCTTATGATGTTCACCCCCTCTCATATTTTCGTGGTGAACTGAGTCTTGTTCTTTGAGGTTTCTTTATGTTGGATTGAATATTGTGGATTCGAGATCATTTGATGCATGTCTTAACTTGTGGATACCCGTGTTGACATTGGGGTGTTCTAGGTGACATAAAGATCAATTGATATGTATCATATGGTGTTGTCGTAGTACGATCTCTAGGACTATTTGTGACAATGCGGGGGTGGTTCAATAGATTGATTGGAAAGAAAACTTTGGGCTGGTTTCTCTACCTACACGATTTCATCCTACTACCTCCGATAAAATAGAAACTTTGGAGTGATTCTTTGTCACTTTTTGAGGGATTGTCATGTGATTCAATTACGTTAATGATGTTGAGAAGTTACACTAGCGAAAGTATGAACCCTAAGCCTTATTTCTAACCATCGAGACACCATTTTGCTTGCTTTTTGTACTTGTTACCTTGCTGTTTTTATTAGTTTAGATTTCAAAAACCTATTTCTACGGTCCATACACATCTATCATCACCTTTTTGCCGAACTAGTGCACCTATACAACTGATAATTGTATTGAATGTGTTGGGGACACAAGAGACTCATTGCATTTGATTGCATGTTTGTTTGAGATAGAACCATCTTCATCCTATATCTCTCATGTATTGATAAAGCTTAGGTCATTCACTTGAAGGAAAATTGTTGCTGTCTTATAAAACTCCGCCAAGAAAGTCTACAAGAATAAAGTTGCATATATAGTAGACATCACTAGCCACTTTCTTTCCTTGATTCACACCAACCGCCAAGATTCATAGAAAGCCTACAGTTCTGGTGACATCTCCCCTCACATGCCCTTTGTCGCCATAGGGATTAGTGTTGGGGAACGTAGTAATTTCAAAAAATTTCCTACGCACACACAGGACCATGGTGATGGCATAGCAACGAGAGGGGAGAGTGTCTGTCCACGTACCCTCGTAGACCGAAAGCGGAAGCATTATAACAACGCGGTTGATGTAGTCGTACGTCTTCACGATCCGACCGATCCAAGCACCGAATGTACGGCACCTCCGAGTTACGCACACGTTCAGCTCGATGACGATCCCGGACTCGATCCGCAAAGTGTCGGGATGAGTTCCACAAGACGACGGCGTGGCAGGACGATGATGATGCTCCACCGACGCAGGGCTTCGCCTAAGCTCCGCGACGATATGACTTCTCCGGCGCAGGGCTTCGCTTAAGCTCATGACGATATGACCAAGTGGAATATGGTGGAGGGGGCACCGCACACGGCTAAGGAACGATCCGTAGATCAACTTGTGTGTCATGGGGTGCCCCTGCCTCAGATATAAAGGAGCAAGGAGGAGGAGGCCGGCCCTAGGAGGAGGGCGCCAAGGGGAGTCCTACTCCCACCGGGAGTAGGACTCCTTCTTTCCTAGTCCAACTAGGAGAAGGGGGAAAGGAGGAAGTGGAGAAGGAAGGAGAGGGGCTGCGCCCAAACCCCTTGTCCAATTCGGACTGGGCTTGGGAGGCGCGCCACCTCTGGCTCCTTCCCACTAAGGCCCATTAAGGCCCAATACTCTTCCCCGTATTCCCGTAACTCCCGGTACTCGAAAAATACCGAATCATTCGAACCTTTCCGAACTCCGAATATAGTCGTCCAATATATCGATCTTTACGTCTTGACCATTTCGAGACTCCTCGTCATGTCCCCGATCTCATCCGGGACTCCGAACTCCTTCGGTACATCAAAACTCATAAACTCATAATATAAGCATCGCCATCGAAACCTTAGCGTGCGGACCCTACGGGTTCGAGAACTATGTAGACATGACCTAGAACTATTCTCGGTCAATAAACAATAAGCGGAACCTGGATGCCCATATTGGTTCCTACATATTCTACGAAGATCTTTATCGGTCAAACCGCATAACAACATACGTTGTTCCCTTTGTCATCGGTATGTTACTTGCCCGAGATTCGATCGTCGGTATCCAATACCTAGTTCAATCTCACATCTTGGCAAGTCTCTTTACTCGTTACGTAATGCATCATTCCATAACTAACTCATTAGCTACATTGCTTGCAAGGCTTATAGTGATGTGCATTACCGAGAGGGCCCAGAGATACCTCTCCGAGCAATCGGAGTGACAAAACCTAATCTCGAAATACGCCAACCCAACATGTACCTTTGGAGACACCTGTAGTACTCCTTTATAATCACCCGATTACGTTGTGACGCTTTGGTAGCACCCAAAGTGTTCCTCCGTAAACGGGAGTTGCATAATCTCATAGTTACAGGAACATGTATAAGTCATGAAGAAAGCAATAGCAGCATACTAAGCGATCAAGTGCTAGGCTAACAGAATGGGTCATGTCAATCACATCATTCTCCTAATGATGTGATCCCGTTAATCAAATGACAACTCATGTCTATGGCTAGGAAACTTAACCATCTTTGATTCAACGAGCTAGTCAAGTAGAGGCACACTAGTGACACTATGTTTGTCTATGTATTCACACATGTATTATGTTTCGGTTAATACAATTCTAGCATGAATAATAAACTTTTATCATGAAATAAGGAAATAAATAATAACTTTATTATTGCCTCTAGGGCATATTTCCTTCAGTCTCCCACTTGCACTAGAGTCAATAATCTAGTTCACATCATCATGTGATTCAACACTAATATTCACATCTGTATGTGATTAACACCCATAGTTCACATCGTCATGTGACCAACACCCAAAGGGTTTACTAGAGTCAATAATCTAGTTCACATCGCTATGTGATTAACACCCAAAGAGTACTAAGGTGTGATCATGTTTTGCTTGTGAGATAATTTTAGTCAACGGGTCTGTCACATTCAGAGCCGTAAGTATTTTGCAAATTTCTATATCTACAATGCTCTGCACGGAGCTACTCTAGCTAATTGTTCCCACTTTCAATATGTATCCAGATTGAGACTCAGAGTCATCTAGATTAGTGTTAAAAACTTGCATCGACGTAACCCTTTACGACGAACCTTTTTTCACTTCCATAATCGAGAAACATATCCTTATTCTACTAAGGATAATTTTGACCGCTGTCCATTGATCTACTCCTAGATCACTATTGAACTCCCTTGCCAAGCTTAGTGGTAGGGTCTGCAATAGATCCGCACACAAAGATGACATACTTTATAGAACCTATGGCTGATGCATAGGGAATGACTTTCATTGTCTTTCTATCTTCCGTCGTGGTCGGGTTTTGAGTCTTACTCAATCTCACACCTTGTAACACGGTAAGAACTCTTTCTTTGACTGTTCCATTTTGAACTACTTCAAAATCTTGTCAAGGTATGTATTCATTGAAAAACTTATCAAGCCGCCTTGATCTATCTCTATAGATCTTGATGCTCAATATGTAAGCAGCTTCACCGAGGTCTTTCTTTGAAAAACTCCTTTCAAACACTCCTTTATGCTTTTCGAATAATTCTACATTATTTCCGATCAACAATATGTCATTCACATATACTTATCGGAAAGGCTGTAGTGCTCCCACTCACTTTCTTGCAAATACAAAGCTTCTCCAAAAGTCTCAGATAAAACCATATGCTTTGATCACACTATCAAAGCGTTTATTCCAACTCCGAGATGCTTGCACCAGTCCATAGATGGATCGCTGAAGCTTGCACATTTTGTTAGCTCCTTTAGGATTGATAAAACCTTCTGGTTGCATCATATACAACTCTTCTTTAATAAATCCATTAAAGAATGTAGTCTTGACATCCATTTGCCGATTTCATAAAATGTGGCAATTGCTAACATGATTCGGACAGACTTTAAGCATCGCTACAGATTGAGAAAATCTCATTGTAGTCAACACTTTGAAATTTGTCGAAAACCTTTTTGCGATAAGTCGAGCTTTGTAGATAGTAACACTACTATCAAAGATCCGCCTTCCTCTTGAAGATCCATTTATTTAACTTGACTTGCTGATCATCGAGCAAGTCAACCAAAGTCCACACTTTGTTCTCATATATGGATCCTATCTCAGATTTTATGGCCTTAAGCCATTTCGCAGAATCTGGGCTCATCATCGCTTCCTCATAGTTCGTAGGTTCATCATGGTCTAGTAACATGACTTCGAGAACATGATTACCGTATTCACTAAGTGCGGATCTTACTCTGGAAGACCTACGAGGTTTGGTAGCAACTTGATCTGAAGTTTCATGATCATCATCATTAACTTCCTCACTAATTGGTGTAGGAATCACCGGAACTGATTTCTGTGATGAACTACTTTCCAATAAGGGAGAAGGTACAATTACCTCATCAAGTTCTACTTTCCTCCCACTCACTTCTTTCGAGAGAAACTTCTTCTCTAGAAAGGATCCACCTTAGCAACGAATAACTTGCCTTCGGATCTTGTGATAGAAGGTGTACCCAATAGTTACCTTTGGGTATTCTATGAAGACGCACTTCTCCGATTTGGGTTCGAGCTTATCAGGTGAAAACTTTTTCACATAAGTGTCACAACTCCAAACTTTAAGAAACGCATACTTAGGTTTACTCGCTTAAACCATAGTTCATACGGTGTCGCCTCAATGGATTTAGATGGTGCCCTATTATACGTGAATGCAGCTGTCTCTAATGCATAACCCCAAAAAGATAGTGGTAAATCGGTAAGAGACATCATTGATCGCACCATATCAAAATAAAGTACGGTTACGACGTTCGGACACACCATAACGTTGTGGTGTTCCAGGTGGCGTGAGCTGTGAAACTATTCCACTTTGTTTTAATCGAAGACCAAACTCGTAACTCAAATATTCATCTCCACGATCAGATCGCATAAACTTTATTTTCTTGTTACGATGATTTTCTACTTCACTCTGAAATTCTTTGAACTTTTCAACTATTTCAGACTTATGTTTCATCAAGAAGATATACGCATATCTGCTCAAATCATCTGTGAAGGTCGAAAATAATGATACTTGCCACGAGCATCAACACTCATTGAATCGCATACATCGGTATGTATTATTTCCAATAAGTCAAGAGCTTGTTCCATTGTTTCGAGAACGGAGTTTTTGGTCATCTTGCCCAAAAGGCACGGTTCGCAAGCATCAAATGATTCATAATCAAGTGATTCCAAAAGTCCATCAAAGATGGATTTTTCTTCATGCGCTTTACACCAATATGACCTAAACGGCGGTGCCACAAATAAGTTGCACTATCATTATTAACTTTGCATCTTTTGGTTTCAATATTATGAATATGTGTATCACTATGATCGAGATCCAATGAACCATTTTCATTGGGTGTGTAACCATATAAGGTTTTATTCATGTAAAATGTAACAACAATTTATTCTCTTACTTAAATGAATAACCGTATTGCAATAAACATGATCAAATCATATTTATGCTCAACACCAAATAACACTTATTTAGGTTCCACACTAATCCCGAAAGTATAGGGAGTGTGCGATGATGATCATATCAATCTTGGAACAACTTCCAACACTCATCGTCACTTCCCCTTCAACTAGTTTCTGTTCATTCTGCAACTCCTGCTTTCAAGTTACTACTCTTAGCAACCGAACCAGTATCAAATACCGAGGGGTTGCTACGAACACTAGTAAAATACACATCAATAATCTGTATATCAAATATACCTTTGTTCACTTTGCCATCCTTCTTATCCGCCAAATACTTGGGGTAGTTCCGCTTCTAGTGCCCAGTTCCATTGCAGCAAAAGCACTTAGTCTCGTGCTTAGGTCCAGACTTGGCTTTCTTCACTCGAACAGCAACTTGCTTGCCGCTCTTCTTGAAGTTCCCTTCTTCCCTTTGCCCTTTTCCTTGAAACTAGTGGCCTTGTCAATCATCAACACTTGATGCTCTTTTCTTGATTTCTACCTTCACGATTTCAGCATCACGAAGAGCTTGGGAATCACTTTTGTCATCCCTTGCATATTATAGTTCATCACGAAGTTCTACTAACTTGGTGATGGTGACTAGAGAATTCTGTCAATCACTATCTTATCCGGAAGATTAACTCCCACTTGATTACAGCGATTGAAGTACCTGCACAATCTGAGCACATGCTCACTAGTTGAGCGATTCTCCTCCATCTTTTAGCTATAGAACTTGTTGGAGACTTCATATCTCTCAACTCGGGTATTTGCTTGAAATATTAACTTCAATTCCTGGAACATCTCATATGGTCCATGACGCTCAAAACGCCTTTGAAGTCCCGATTCTAAGCCGTTAAGTATGGTGCACTAAACTATCAAGTAGTCATCATATTTAGCTAGCCAAACGCTCATAACGCCTGCATTTGCTCTCGCAATAGGTCTGTCACCTAGCGGTGCATTAAGGACATAATTCTTACAGGCAGCAATGAGGATAAACCTCAGATCACGGATCCAATCCGCATCATTGCTACTAACATTTTTCAATACAATTTTCTCTAGGAACATATTAAAATAAACATATGAAAGCAACAAACATAGGGAAGCAACAACGCGAGCTATTGATCTACAACATAATTTGCAGAATACTACCAGGACTAAGTTCATGATAAATTTAAGTTTAATTAATCATATTAAAAACCTCCCACTTAGACAGACATCTCTCTAGTCATCTAAGTGATTACGTGATCCAAATCAACTAAACCATGTCCGATCATCACGTGAGATGGAGTAGTTTTAATGGTGAACATCACTATGTTGATCATATCTACTATATGATTCACGCCGACCTTCGGTCTCCGTGTTCCGAGGCCATATCTGCATATGCTAGGCTCGTCAAGTTTAACCTGAGTATTCTGCGTGTGCAAAACTGGCTTGCACCCGTTGTAGATGGACGAGAACTTATCACACCCGATCATCATGTGGTGTCCGGGTACTACGAACTTTAGCAACGGTGCATACTCGTGGAGAACACTTCTTGATAATTTTAGTGAGAGATCATCTTATAATGCTACCGTCAATCAAAGCAAGATAAGATGCATAAAGGATAAACATCACATGCAATCAATATAAGTGATATGATATGGTCATCATCATCTTGTGCTTGTGATCTCCATCGCCAAGCACCGTCATGATCACCATCATCACCGCGCGACACCTTGATCTCCATCGTAGCATCGTTGTCGTCTCGCCAACTATTGCTTCTACGACTATCGCTACTACTTAGTGATAAAGTAAAGCAATTACATGGCGCTTGCATTTCATACAATAAAGCGACAACCATATGGCTCCTGCCGATTGCCGATAACTCGGTTACAAAACATGATCATCTCATACAATAAAATATAGCATCACGCCTTGACCACATCACATCACAACATGCCCCGCAAAAACAAGTTAGACGTCCTCTACTTTGTTGTTGCAAGTTTTACGTGGCTGCTACGGGCTGAGCAAGAACCGTTCTTACCTACGCATCAAAACCACAACGATAGTTTGTCAAGTTGGTGCTGTTTTAACCTTCGCAAGGACCGGGCGTAGCCACACTCGGTTCAACTAAAGTGAGAAAGACAGACACCCGCCGGTCACCTTTAAGCAACGAGTGCTCGGAGCGGTGAAACCAGTCTCGCGTAAGCGTACGCGTAATGTCGGTCCGGGCCGCTTCATCTCACAATACCGCCGAACCAAAGTATGACATGTTGGTAAGCAGTATGACTTATATCGCCCACAACTCACTTGTGTTCTACTCGTGCACATGACATCAACGCATAAAACCAGGCTCGGATGCCACTGTTGGGGAACGTAGTAATTTCAAAAATTTTCCTACGCACACACAGACCATGGTGATGGCATAGCAACGAGAGGAGAGTGTCTGTCCACGCACTCGTGAGACCGAAAGCGAAGCGTTATAACAACGCGGTTGATGTAGTCGTGCGTCTTCACGATCCGACCGATCCAAGCACCGAATGTACGGCACCTCCGAGTTCTCGCACACGCTCAGCTCGATGACGATCCCGGACTCCGATCCAAAGAAAGTGTCGGGATGAGTTCCACAAGACGACGGCGTGGCAGGACGATGATGATGCTCCACCGACGCAGGGCTTCGCCTAAGCTCCGCTGACGATATGACTTCTCCGGCGCAGGCTTCGCTTAAGCTCCGCGACGATATGACCGAGGTGGAATATGGTGGAGGGGGGCACCGCACACGGCTAAGGAACGATCCGTAGATCAACTTCTGTGTCTATGGGGTGCCCCCTGCCCCCGTATATAAAGGAGCAAGGGAGGAGGAGGCCGGCCCAAGGAGGGGCGCGCCAGGGAGGAGTCCTACTCCCACCGGGAGTAGGATTCCCTCCTTTCCTAGTCCAACTAGGAGAAGGGGGGAAAGGAGGGAAGTGGAGAAGGAAGGGAGAGGGGGGCTGCGCCCCAAACCCCTTGTCCAATTCGGACTGGGCTTGGGAGGGGCGCGCGCCACCTCCTGGCTTCTTCCCACTAAGGCCCATTAAGGCCCAATACTCTTCCCCGTATTCCCGTAACTCCGGTACTCCGAAAAATACGAATCATTCGAACCTTTCCGAACTCCGAATATAGTCGTCCAATATATCGATCTTTACGTCTCGACCATTTCGAGACTCCTCGTCATGTCCCCGATCTCATCCGGGACTCCGAACTCCTTCGGTACATCAAAACTCATAAACTCATAATATAAGCATCATCGAAACCTTAAGCGTGCGGACCCTACGGGTTCGAGAACTATGTAGACATGACCTAGAACTATTCTCGGTCAATAAACAATAGCGGAACCTAGATGCCCATATTGGTTCCTACATATTCTACGAAGATCTTTATCGGTCAAACCGCATAACAACATACGTTGTTCCCTTTGTCATCGGTATGTTACTTGCCCGAGATTCGATCGTCGGTATCCAATACCTAGTTCAATCTCATTCTTGGCAAGTCTCTTTACTCGTTACGTAATGCATCATTCCATAACTAACTCATTAGCTACATTGCTTGCAAGGCTTATAGTGATGTGAATTACCGAGAGGGCCTAGAGATACCTCTCCAACAATCGGAGTGACAAAACCTAATCTCGAAATACGCCAACCCAACATGTACCTTTGGAGACACCTGTAGTACTCCTTTATAATCACCCGATTACGTTGTGACGTTTGGTAGCACCCAAAGTGTTCCTCCGTAAACGGAGTTGCATAATCTCATAGTTACAGAACATGTATAAGTCATGAAGAAAGCAATAGCAGCATACTAAACGATCAAGTGCTAGGCTAACAGAATGGGTCATGTCAATCACATCATTCTCCTAATGATGTGATCCCGTTAATCAAATGACAACTCATGTCTATGGCTAGGAAACTTAACCATCTTTGATTCAACGAGCTAGTCAAGTAGAGGCACACTAGTGACACTATGTTTGTCTATGTATTCACACATGTATTATGTTTCCGGTTAATACAATTCTAGCATGAATAATAAACTTTTATCATGAAATAAGGAAATAAATAATAACTTTATTATTGCCTCTAGGGCATATTTCCTTCAATTAGATATTGTAGAGTTCAGAGAGACCTTATTCCAACGCCATCGCCGATCTCATGACCTGTTTGCTTTTAGATGAGGTTATTATCTAAATTTAGCAACAATTCTCCTTCATGCGCTATTTTTCGCATGTTATGTCACTAGCCCCTTTCTGGATGCTACTTTTCTACTAGAGTTTTTGTGCATGCTGTGATCGCACAGAAACAACTTTTGGAACATTCTTCTTCTAACGTGTTCGGACGGGTTACTTCTCACCCCGACAAAAACAATTAATGGTACCTAATGGGTTGTCATTCTTGTTGTGACCTATCATGGTAAATAAAGTGGTGCTAGATGGGTTGTCTATCTCGTGGTAGCGTATCCGAGCAAATATAGTGGTACCAGATGGGTGGTTGCCTCAGAGTACGATATATCGCCAACCGACTAAAGAAAGATGGCTCGTGCAATACTCTCAAGATGTCGGGTGGTAGAGTTATGAGAGCACAGTTTTAAATGGGGAAGCTAACTAGCGGTCACCCGCTCGGCACCCACTGGTTGTCGTAGTTATTTTTCTGACCATGTTCTTTTTCCGTATTTGGTAGTGTTCCACCTTCCCATGTTCTTGCCTTTTTGGGGTTAGCCTCTTTTTTCTCTGCATGTTGCATCGATATTCCCTTTCCGCGCGCTAGTTTCCGACAAGAGTTGTTATCCATTGTTATAGTCCCGTGGAAACCCCCCGTTGCCTCCTTTTTGGCGCCATTTCTTGTTTCATCATGTCTGAGTGGGTTTTGGATAGATGTTCCCCAGTAGTAGCGTATATAGACAATGTCTTATTCCTCTGGTTGTACGTCACCCGCCAGAGCTTGAAAGCTGCACTGAATCGACGTTAAGGGAAAGAGACAACGGCAACGTCCCTCACCATACTAGGTTTTAACACCACAATAGCCACTTGTCGCTAAAAAAAAGATCGAGTGATCGTCGGGCATCACCCCCACGTATTGCAGGCTTGCAATTCTTCACTACTAATCCAGAGGGTTTGGGTTGGAAAACCCGAGCCATGTTGCGGAGCAAAATGGAACAGGTGGCCGAAGTTGGCGCAACAAGAGCTAGCCAGCTGCCTCCCTTGATTCACACGAGAGCACCAAGATCCGAAGAAAGTCAACAGATTTGACGACACCTGCCCTCACATGCCCTTGTCGGCGGTCGATTAGACGTTGTTGAGATAGGGAGGTTCCGAAAAGACCTCATTACGACGTCACCGCCTCAGTATTGTTGCCATAAAACAAAAACCTAAAAGACACGCATGTCTATTAGACCTATCACGGAAAGTGTTAGTACTCAGAAGCTATTGTGATGCTCGAACAGACCAGAAAAGGGTCCTCCCGTTCCATCAAACAATACAAGGCGCATTAGTTTCTCGAAAGGTCAAACAACTTTATCATCTTTTACGACCGGTCTAGTTTTTTCTTTTTCTTTTTTGAGAGCCGTCACTTGTCTAGTTTTTTGTGGAAAATATCAATGCCCGCAAAACCAAACTGGTGGCATCATTAGGTTTCCCATCAAATACGAAATAGGTTTATTTCATATTTTTTATCGATTTCGGGTTGTAGGCGCGTTGATACACTTGTCAAAGATTTGAATCGTGTAGATTTTTCATCATATTTTAATGGATGAGGGGCCGTAAAAAAAAGCAAAAATTGGTGGCGAACGGTGCTGCCGCCCACCCTCCTCTCCCCGGATCCGATCTGCCTGCAGCCGCGTCGTCGACACGGGCCAGGACGAGGACTCGGCGCCAAGGCCGCCAGCCAGCCGATGAGAATCGGGCGGGCGACGCCCACGTGCCCGGATGCCCAAGGCGACAGCCGGTCGGTCGATACTACCGAGGTCGTCCGTCACCCCGACCCCGCCCGCAATTACCACGACCACCTACCGCCCGCCCGTTACCGCCCCCTCCCTCCTCCCTTTTCTCCCAGGATACGGCCAGGTTCCGAGCCGCGGCCAAGGAAAAAATCCTTTTCTTTCCGAAAAGGAAAAGGGCAGCGGCGAGCAGCGTATATATACGTCCCGCATCCCTCCTTCCCTCCCTCCCTCCCCGCGATCCGCTCCCGTCCGTCCGTAGGCTCCTCGTCCTCCGGTCCTGCCCCGTCCCGGCCGTCTCCGACCTCGCGCTTCTTCTTCCCTCACTGGTACAGCGCACTCCCGTCCTTCTGCCGCCTCCCCCGCTCCACGATTCGACTTGATCTGGGTGAGATTGCAACCCGTCTCATGTCTGTTTTTGCTCATGTGCCCCGTGTCTTCCGTTGGGTTGCACCTCGGGTTTGGAACCAGGGAGGAGCAGAGGAGAGATGGCGGCGGAGAGGGTCAAGGACGTCGGCATCCTCGCCATGGACATCTACTTCCCGCCCAACTGCGTTCTCCAGGTTACATCATATCACACATCCACCCACACCATCTCTCATCTCTCATCTCTCTCTCTCTCTCGGCCTGCCTCCCTCTGAATCCCGTTACAGCGCCGCCGCCGCCGCCCGTCTTCTCCCGTTGCTGTAATTTGGCAGGGACAGAGAGAACAAAAAAAAAAGGAAAACAGAGGCGTGCGTTTCAGTAGCCGTTTCCGTGAAACGCCATGACAAAACAAAACAAAACATACTACTAGTACTAGTGCCAGTCAAGGGGCGCGCACGCTCTTTGTGTGTGGTTGGTGGTTTTTATCTGAACATTATCTGTTGATGGCTTGTGTGTACTCTTGGAGTGGAGGCAGGCCACCATTCAGCCTATTCTACGGCTGCCCAGACTCAGGGAATACCACTGTCACTTCTTTCCCAGTTACACGACTAGTTACAGACTGAAATAAGTGAACAAACGCACTAAAACGCGTCTACATACATACATTCGGTTTAGAAAAAGGCTAGAACATTTAGTATTGGTTAATTAATAACTTGGGCGATTATTAATTCTACCAATTACTCTTCTGCTAAAGCTACAAAAGAATTCTACTAGTAGCTGTGTGTGGGTGGCAAGGGTAAAGGCCATGGGTGATTATCAGGTCCGTACTATGGCGGTGACTCAAGCAGTTACTACTAGTTAATCTGTCACCCTCTGTAATTTATAGTAGTACAATTCCAGCTGGGCTGATCAATACTAGCGGAAGGAACCATGTAGGGTGCTTCCAGAGTGTGATGAAAGATTCCCAAGAGACGTAATTGCTTACACGAGGAATGTTGGCGCACTTTGTGGAAAGCAAAATTAATATGCCAAGACCTAGAACATGCCAGCTGAAAGAGCTTGCTGGGAGTAGTAGGGCCCAAAGTCCTCTGTTTACTTGAGGCTGCGTGGATGATTAATCAGCTGATGCTGATGCTGATGCTGATGCTGATGGCTCTGAAACTGTCCCTTTCCTTTCCTGGGCTTGTAAACCAAGCAGGTCTCTCGTGCGCGTGCAGTCATCGAATTCGGAAGCGTTGCTGTCCACGTGGATGTGCAGATCTTTTTGGCCGTACAAAAGGTGTTCTGAAAAGGGAGGCTTGACCCTAACAAGTTATTAGTATCATCATATATATTAGGTGGAGGTTGGACAAGGTTAACCCTAACAAGTTGGTAAGAATGATGGTCTGTTGACGTCAGCAACATGTCTGTTCTCATCTTCAGGCTTTGCATATCATCGTCCTCTTGGAAAAATTGTTCTGCTAAAGTACTCTGATATGTCTTTTATAAGATTCTGTTGACCACAAAGGAATCTATGAACTTTAAATCAAATAAGGGAATTACTTGCCACTGTACAACAGCCCATCACTACCCAATGGCGTCTTAAGACTTGTATGGTTTTCATTTGGAAAAATTACGAGATCTCTCGTAGTATTCTATCTTTTTTTTTGTCAATCTCACTTGCAGATCAATGATTTATTGATTTATTTCATATTCTCTTAGTTTCATTACTAGCTGGAAAATTTACATGATGCTGGTTACAGGAAGAATTGGAAGCTCATGATGGCGTGAGCAAAGGGAAGTACACCATTGGGCTTGGGCAGGATAGCATGGCCTTCTGCACTGAAGTGGAGGATGTCATTTCAATGAGGTACGGTTATTTCCTCAAGTACAAAAGTACTCTCATTCTCCTATCGTTTTTCTTTCTTTTCCTTGAAACCATTTATTCTCCTCCGTATTCGTTTGAAATGTGAGGACACAGGTTGTTAACACCAACAGATTTGTGCAACCTATGATGATGAGGGCCAATTTTAGAATCTAATAGAACATTATGCCATGCTTGTTTTAAGTTATACTATTTGACACCAGTGCTCCATGCTTGTTTTAACCTATGATGTTAGTGAAACGGTACAATATAGATGGCTGTGAATATAACAGCACAGTGTTGCGCCATTCGAGACGCCTTATATTTGTCTCTGAAGTCCAAATATATAAAGTTTCAATGTCCAGACATGAACCATTTTATGTTTTAAACATACGAACAGTGTATTGTTTGCCATTTTAGTTATGTTTATCTCATCTGATCAAGATTTTGTCTCAGCTTGACAGTGGTGAAGACTCTCCTGAAAAATTATAACATCGATCCAAAGTGCATTGGACGTTTGGAAGTTGGAAGTGAAACTGTAATAGACAAGAGCAAGTCTATAAAGACATGGTTGATGCAAATATTTGAGGTTTGTTCCTTTCAGCAAGAACATGCTAATAAGTTCGTTCACCTTTTGTTTCTTGGTGTAATTTGGTCTTGCGTACCTTCCATATGTAAAAGTTAAAAGAATTGTATTTGAATTCTCATCATCACTCTTGAGCATTTTTTTGAGATTTCTGTGGTACTAGTAATTCAATTCACTGCCAGACAATTCCTTTTGGTGATGCTCTGTTTGTAACAATGTTCCTTCATTGCAGGAGTGTGGCAATACTGATATTGAAGGAGTTGATTCCTCAAACGCATGTTATGGTGGAACAGCTGCTTTGTTTAATTGTGTTAATTGGGTTGAGAGCAACTCATGGGATGGACGTTATGGGCTCGTTGTTTGCACAGACAGCGCGGTACGTAATATATTGTTTCATTTTTCAGGATCCAATTTCATACTGCACGGCTTCTCAGACTATTTTACAACCTTGAGCATTTTATAGAACTTAGACCCTAGGTATATACATTCATGTCGATGTCGCCATGTTCTGGTATTCGTTTCTCGAAAAAAAAAGTTCTGGTATTAATTTTTTTTATCATTTTTTAATTTCTCTCATTAGCTTCAGGTTCCCCCATGTTCAGGCAAGCATATTTGCCTGCTCTATATTCTGTTTTCTTATATTTGATGTTTGACACCCATACTGATCCGAACATGAAATACGAATTTCGTGAATGGGACACAGGATTGTCTTACTGACCATGATAAAGAGTATAACTCAAGCTGACATCTTAGATCCATGTTGACACCTTATCAGGTTTATGCTGAAGGGCCGGCTCGTCCTACTGGCGGTGCAGCTGCTATTGCAATGCTGATTGGACCAAATGCTCCTATTTCATTGGAAAGCAAATTTAGAGGGTCTCATATGGCACATGTTTATGACTTTTACAAGCCTGATCTTGCGAGCGAATATCCGGTACATCACCATTCCATACAATTTATGCACCCAAATTCTGTTTAGGCAGAGCAAGCTTGAGATACACTGGAAATGAATTTACGTGATCTTCCAATGTGAACATCCCTTTTGACAAGATAGCAAAATTGCATGCAGGTGGTCGATGGGAAGCTATCACAGACATGCTATCTCATGGCACTGGATTCCTGCTACAAGACCTTTTGCAGAAGGTAAGTTGTCATCGTCTTACTTGAACAGGTCAATCAAGTTGACCAGCTGATTTAACCAGATCCCTTTGCTTTGGTCTTTCAGGTACGGAAAGATTGAAGGGAAGCCATTTTCAATCGTCGACGCAGATTCTTTTGTATTTCATTCTCCATACAACAAGGTATCATAAAACCCCATATTATTTTCTCACTGCAATCTTGGTTGGACATCACATGCCTTGCTCTCCGGATACACTTTATGTATAATCATCTGTTTTTTTATATATATTTACAAGTTATCCATGATTGTTCCATGTGCAGCTTGTACAGAAAAGTTTTGCTCGTTTATACTACAATGACTTCTTGAGAAACTGCAGGTTGGTCAGCTAGACTGCTAGTGTATTAGGAACTCTGTGCCTTGTATGTCATTTAGTACTTGTTTACTAACTGAAATTTCTGTTGTGTCAAATAGCATTGTTGACAAAGACTCGAGAGAAAAATTGGAGCCCTACTCAGGCCTGTCATCCGAAGAAAGCTATCAGAGTAGGGACCTTGAGAAGGTACCAGTAACAGTTAAATTATAGTACAAAATTACTCCTCTATGTAATAACTCATGATTGTAAGTTGATCTGTCCTCCCTTAAATATGCAGGTTTGTCAGCAAGTTGCGAAGCCTCTGTATGATACCAAGGTTCAACCAACAACATTGATCCCGAAGCAACTCGGGAACATGTATACGGCGTCACTCTATGCTGCTTTTGCATCAGTTGTCCACAATAAACATGATTCTCTGGTATAAATCATCACTGTACCGCGTTTTCTTCGGTCGTGATCTATGTTTGTTGAACTAAGTTTCCTCTCTTTTTTTCTCTTTCAAAATGTTCCAGGTGGGCCAGAGGATTGTCATGTTCTCTTACGGCAGTGGCATGACATCGACAATGTTCTCCTTCAAAATCAATGAAGTCCAGCATCCGTTCAGTCTACCGAACATCGCAAGCATACTGGATATCTCCAACAAGTTGGAGTCTAGGCATGTGGTAAGCCGGTCTTTCATGAACTTCCCCATCTAGCACCAGAGTATCTTATCTTACCCATTTCAAACCTCAAACTTGGCTCTGTCTCACTGTGCATCTTCCATGCAGGTTCCGCCGAAGAAATTCGTCGAGGCGCTGAAGCTGATGGAGCACCGCTACGGCTCCAAAGACTTCGTCACCAGCCAGGACACGGGCTTGCTCGTTCCAGGCACCTACTACCTCACCCATGTTGACTCCATGTACCGCCGGTTCTACGCCGTGAAAGGCGACACCGCCGCCACTCCGGTAACCAATGGCCATTGATTGATTGACTCTGCCCAGCCTGAAGCTGCAATAAGCGCCGCAAGCGCTCTTAGATTATTTATCCGGTAGGGAAGGGAAAGGGAAGGGTGGAGCTTGCCCAGATTAATCTCTCTGTAAACTTGTTTAAAGTTTGTAAAGTTAGATAGTGCTGCCATTGTCGTAATGCCTTGTCAGTGAGAATTCTTGGCTCTGTAGTGGGACGTTCGTGCTCTGCTGGGTTGTAAACTTGTGTAAGTTCTGAATAATCCACCGAATTACCGGCAGGTTTAAGGTGCGTGAGTTGTGACAAGAGGCATGATTGGTGGCTTCTGTGTGCCAGGTTGAGATGAAAATGATGAATGTGTTAAAAGAAAAAGGAGATGAACATGAAGGCATAATCAGTTTTCGTAATGTTTTAGCTGCAAGATGATGCGAATTTGAACTTTGGTTGTCACCAGTTTTCACCAGTTATTTGGTTATCAGCTGAACTTAGACAGGTCATATGCAGATTCTGTAACCCCTATATTATGGACGCGGATTTGGTGAACATGGGTGCGCGCGCACCCTTTATGTATAGTAAATTTGAAAAATACTAGAAAAAATAAGAAAAATCCAAATTTATTTTTGTAATATATATAGTCAACCGGTATACTCGTATATGAAGTTTCACGAAGAAACACATCTGTGGTAATCTAGGCAAAAATGACAAAACCGAAGCTATATTAGAAAACATTGTTTAATGAATAGTATGGTCGCATTTGTATTTTCTTCGCTAAGAATACCATAGGTGTCAATACATAATGAATTTTCAGACGTGAATGGAATGACCGACTAAGTTTCATACTATGAAATTTCAGATTTTTTTTATCTTTCTAATATTTTTTATGAATTTATCATTCACGTGGGTGCGCGCGCACCATGTTCACCTTTGTATTTCCGTTATATTATCTGAAAAATAAAGGACCCCAGTAAATCCCGAACGCTTGGATGTTAAGCATGTCATTCCGAAACGTTTTTTCATGGCAATTTAGTTGACGTGAGATGGCAACTTTAGTTGTTAACACATGACAACTTTGTCCCGGTTTGTTTTTTCTGACAGAAAATTTGCCATGTTTCCCAACCTCGCGTGAAATAAAGTTCTGATGAAAAACGTTCGGGTTGCCATACTTAAGAGCATCTCCAACAGGCGCGCTAGAAGACGCGCCCGCTGCAAAAGTGCTTTTTAAGCTAGCGCCGACGTTTCACAGCGCTCCGGTGATGGCGAAACAAGCACGCAGGAAACGATTATGCAGCGAGGAAAAAGCGGCGGCTTCGCGCGCAGAAGATTTGGCGCGCCGCCAGTAGCGCCTATAAAACTGCAGCGCCATCTGCCGCTCTCTCCACTGCTTTCCCTCCTCGCTGCCGAGCCGCCACCATGCCGCCTCGCCGCCGGGAAGGTTCAGGCTACCGCGGCGTCCGTGTGCGCCCGTCCGGCACCTACTCCGCCTCAATTTAGTCGGGCGGCGGCGTGCGCCTCGGCCTCGGAACCTTCGACACCGCCCAGGATGGCGCTACAAGATACGACGCTGCGGCGTGGCGCCTCCGCCGGTCACGTTGGGACATGAACTTCACCGACGTGTCGACGCGGGAGCGGGCACAGGAGTTGGTGCCTTTCCCGCGGCTTACCACTGACGAGGATCTTCGCAAACACCGGAGGCGGGAGCGCCGTCTTAGCCTGGCCGAGATGGACGAGAAGCCATGGCGGTGTGGAGGCAACGCTTCCCGAAGACATCATCAACGAAGAACAGTTCTTCGCCGAGAGGAGGCGGAGAGGAGGAGAGGAGGAAGGCGCGAGCCGCTTATCGCGAGGACAAGCGAACGCGAAGGCGGTCGCTAAATACAACATGGCGCTAGGGAGATGCGTCGTCACAGGACTCCCGCGACGAAGCGGTTCCTTGACGCCTATGCTCGAGATATCGGAGGAGGACATCACCGAGGCGGAGTCTCGAGTCGGAGAAGCAGTAGTAGTAGAACTATATATCGTTGGAGAAGGGTTTATTTTGTATCGTAGAAGCTGGCTATGTGGACGTAGTAGAACTATATATCGTTGGAGAAGCCAGTTTTATTTTGTATCGTAGAAGCTGGCTATGTGGACGTAGTAGAACTATATATCGTTGGAGAAGCCAGTTTTATTTTGTATTGTAGCAGCAGGCTATGTGGACGTAGTAGAACTATATATCGTTGGAGAAGCCTGGATATACGCATATGTGCGCTGCATTTTTTGCGTGTTCTTTGGAAGCGGCGCTGCATTCTTGGTATTGGAGCCCGTATTGCTGAGCGTAAAAGCAAAGCGGCGGCAGCAAAGTAGTTTTTAGCGCGTGGCGTGTTGCCCGCCTGTTGAAGATGCTCTAAAATCCGAACGATTCGGGATTTATCATTTAAAAAAAAGTCAAAGTAAAAAAAAAATTACCCTGTGCATTTCCGTGGGTGTTGGGTTAAAGTAGCCTGTATCCAACCGACTTGACCAAACCTCTGCTACCTTCCAGCGCCTCCTGCTCCCCCTCCAGCCTCCAGTCTCCACCCCCGCCGCCGCCGCCGCCGCCGCCGTCCCCGCCATGTGGCGAGACGAGGGGGTCGAGGACGAGGAGACCCTGAGCGCGCTCCTGGAGGCCTCCAAGACGCGGGAGGGCCGGGCGGCGCTCTCCGACGCGCTGGCCGACACGCTCCACCTCCTCCCGGCCTCCCCGGCGCCGCTCCTGCTCCTGCGCCTGCGCCTCCTCCGCAACCTCCTCGCCGGCGACGCGCTCAACCAGGGCACCTTCGTGCTCCTCTCGGGCCCCGCGGCCGTCGTCTCCGCGGCCCTCTCCCTCCCCGCCCTCCCCCCTGACCTCGCGCGCGCCGCGCTGCAGGCCCTGGGCAACGCCGCGCTCGGCGGGGACCGGCACCGCGAGGCCGTCTGGGACGCGCTCTTCCCGGGCGCGCTGCGGGAGTTCGCGCGCGTCCGGGACGCCGGCGTCCTCGACCCGCTCTGCATGGTGCTCGACACCTGCTGCTCCGGCGACGGCGGCCGCGGGAGGGTCGAGGAGCTCTGCCATGAGGACCTGGGGCTGCCCGTGCTCGTCGAACTCGTCGCCACCGCATCCCGATGTGAGCCCACGCCCACCGCTGCAACTAGTATTGGTTTATTGCTTTTGCGTGTTCGCCCATGTCTGCTGCTAGATGCCTAGATGTGCAACTGTTTCATAGCTGCATTTGCTTTACAGATGTAGTAGAAGTGTGGGTTGCTTAAGCTGTTTGTTTCTATGAATCTGTGTCATACTGTTTAGATTATTATTTCAGCAATTGAAATATTTGGCAAAGTGTTAAACATAGATCAGCAACTGTAGACAGGAATTTGGACCAACTGGATGTCACATACTTAACGCTTCTGTGACATTGCCAACAAATTTTAACCAACTATGGGTTCAGCCTTGCTCAGTGGTTGTAATGAGTTCACAGTTAGATTATGGTTATTTGCTATTGACAACTTTGGTTTATATCACCTGTTCGTTTGGTTCATTTTTCTGAAGCATGTTAGCATGACTGCTTGACCTGTTGCAACTTCTTATAGCAAGAAAAAAAAAACGTGGTGTCATATGTTTGACATGTTGCTGAAGTATTGGTCAGTTGCTTGATAGTTGGAACTGTTACTATGTGTTTTAGTGTAGAGTCTGAGCTTACATGTGATGTTAGATCATAGAACTAAATCTGACTTATTGAAGGCAACTTTTGCTTATTGGTGACTTACCGAATGTTATGGTTAGTTTTTTTTTTTTTTTTGCTTCTTAGGATGTAGTCGGTCACATATTGTTCTCTGGTTAATTCATTTGATTCTCCCATTTTCTCCCTGGTTACTTTTCACATGATGCTAATATAAATTATGAAATGCAGTGGGGCACAAGGAAGAATGGTTGGAGTGGCTTCTCTTCAAAATCTGTGTTGAGGAGGAGAAGTTCAAAACCTTGTTTGCGGCCCTAGGTTCAACTGATGGTGGTGAATCTGGAAATGAGTTCAGTGCTAAGCATGCATTTCTTATGGGTACATTGTCAAAGTGTTTGACTGAACGACCTGAAGAAGTTAGTGTCTCGAACAGTTTCGCTCTTCATGTTTTCAATATACAGAAGCATGCTGCTGAGACTGTGGATTTTACTTGCCGAGGTAGCTCTGAGCTTCCAACTGGTTGCCCTGGAATTGATGTCCTTGGATATTCATTAGTGCTCTTGAAGGACATATGTGCTTGGGAACCCTCTTCATCGGAGACTGAAGCACCTGTTGACTCACCGTTGCAGGCTGAGCCCTCTTCATCGGGGACTGAAGCACCTGTTGACTCACTGTTGCAGGCTGGTCTTGTAAAGCGCCTCTTAAAATACCTAGGCGAGCTTGAGCCCCCAAGTACAATCAGGAAAGCGATGGCAAAGGAACAAGGCGATCAACAGCCAGCTTTTGCAACTGCAAAGGTCTGCCCATACAATGGTTACAGGAGAGATTTGGTGGCTGTCATTGCCAATTGCTTGCATGGAAGGAAACAGGTGCAGGATGAGGTTAGGCAGCTGAATGGGATTATGTTGCTGTTGCAGCAGTGTGTCATTGATGAAGGGAATGCATACTTGAGGGAGTGGGGTCTGCTAGCTGTGAAATATTTGCTTGAAGAAAACGAGGAAAATCAGAAGGAGGTATCTGAGCTTCAGATGCAAGAACCTATTCTAACTCCAGAGGTCGCAGAGTTGGGCCTAAGAGTGGAGATCGACAAGAAAACGGGTCATCCAAAGCTGGTCAATTCCTCCTGATGTAAAAACGTAAGTTATAATCTGGTGTCTAAATATAACTGAATCTGCCTGTGCCCCACATCCTGTGCTCCTTCTACACTCGTTATTTATTCATAGTTGGTTCACATACAGTTTCCAAAGTGCTTAGCATCTAGCATTTCTGACTCTTTTGAAATCTTATTCAGACATCTGCTGTCTAAATTTGTGCTTGTCCTATTTCTGCAGCTCCCATCTTGTGATTGGCAATGCCTGGACTTACTATCTGGATGCATGTTTAACTTCAGCACATGATGAAGGTACTGCTCTTAGTAACGCTATAAATCTGTGCAGCAATCTTGAATGCTTATGGTACGCTTTGAAATGTGGACTGGTGACATTTGCGTTATCTGAGAGACTGTCTGATTTTGCAGATTTTTCACTTTGGTCTTGCCCTGTTTGAGACGAAAACCAGGAGAAACTTCCGCTGGTCATGGTTCCTCTAGACATCAGTGGGAGAAATGTAAATGTTGGATACTGCCGCCCCAGGGGAAATAGGGGTTATATTCTCATCAAGTACTTCTAGTTCTGGCGATGACGATGCAATGTCTGTCATTTTAAACTCTTGCGCTGGGCTATGATTACAGATTCAAACATTTTATGTAGTGTAGACACTTGAAATGTTTTTGGATCCGAACCGTTATGTACTGTCGCGCAACAGTGATGTGGGAGTAGGTGTATGGTTTGATTGCCGTTTCATGTTTTGTTGCTGAAGTTGGTGTGCAGTTAAACAACATGAACTGTCTTTAATTTGTGTATGCATTGACAGTCACTGCTTGTTTTGATAGGCTACTTTGGTGTTGGGACATTTCTAACTTATCTTTTACTCCCTCCGTCCGGAAATACTTGTCATCAAAATGAATAAAAGGGGATGTATCTAGATGTATTTTAGTTCTAGATACACCTCTTTTTGTCCATTTTGATGACAAGTTTTTTCGGACGGAGGGAGTACTAGATTTCAATTTTGCTTGGTAAAAAGCTTGACCTGCTTCTGGACGCTCAGTCCTGATCCAGGAAAGGATGGAGGCGGTAGAAGCTCCAAACTAGAGTCAGGATTCAACTTTTGCAGGTTACAGTCATATGATGTGAAGGACAAAGTAGAGTAAAACATCTCCATGATGACAAACGGTAGAATGATTTTGAGCATTTGCAGCAGTTAAAGAACTCTTATACAACGGTGCATGATAGAACACAATTTTTGATCAGACAGGCCGGCATTTCCAATGTTTGCAACAAGTACCTCTCAATTTTACCTCTGGGGCCTCTGTTTTCCACACACATCACAAAAAGCTTAAACCCATTGGCCCTTGGTCTGAAACTGGCTTCGAAGAAATTCAGCTAAGCAAACACGACATCTGAACGGAGCACGTACTTGACGTTCTTTTTCACGACGCGAGCTTCATGCAGCATGCACCTGGCGCCATGTAGATGGAGCAGAGCCATTCCTTGCACGGGAGCAACCTACATACATACATGTAGATAACTTCACATTAAGGCCAGCTAGCTTGGCAGTGACAGTGTTACTAACTGTATGTAAGAACGAAAAGGATGATTTCATCGCCTCCACACAGCACCATGATATTTCGCAAGGCTAACCATGTATGAGACCCTCTTGGTTTTCATAATCTAACAGTAGTTAACAATCCAAGGGCAGACTCGTAATACAGCGAACATGCGCATCTCATACTCCTTTTTTCTGATTTCTCAGCAGACATAATTCTCCAGTTCCCCCTCCTCTATAGCTAGATCGGATGCTCATATCGGCACAAATCAAAATCTTAGCCACCAGATTAGCAAGTCTAATATGTGTGACAAACAAAACCAATGGCATAATGTATATCCGAATCCGACCTTTACTACTAGCACTGGTTTTCCACAACAGAGGAACTGTCTGACAAAGCAATGAGGCAAACATTTTTATCAAACAGATGGGTTTTGGAATCAGTAAGTACCTCAGCAACAATTCCTCCTCGGTGATCATAAAAGACAGTCTCCCCTCCAACAAGAGCCACTGAATCTTTCGCGCTTCCCTTGCCAGAAAGGTATACCAGCAATGTATACTGTGTCCTCGAACCGTCCCCAAGGTTGACACTCTCATCGATATGCCTACCGAAGCGCTGACCTTCAACGTACCTACAAGCAACAACATCAGTGACCGAACCTGTCCAAGAGCACGATACTAACACCCACAGATCTGAAGTTATAAATCGGTATATATACCTGTAAAGCCTGATATTTGGGTTCAAGCCGGTCGCCACTTTGCCGGAGATGTTGATGTCCATGAATATCCTGTTTATCCCTGATTCCCACAGCGTTTGAGCGAGCAGGGGGTCCGTGACAGATATCCGGTCGTTGTCTCTGTAAGCCTCCCCCTTGAGTGGCCCAAGGCTGCCCTGGTGCGTGAAGCCCATGGATTCAGCGACGTCGACGAATGCCTTCGCCTCAGCGGAGGTGAGGAAATCAGGGACCTATGTCAAGTGTGGCAGTTGTCCATGAGCAACACAATCAGGTAAAGGTAAATCCAACAAACTACCATATCAATTCAGGTATTTTTCCTATCATTCGTTCAGTTTGATCAAACAGCACATCATCACAAAACATCCTCCCCTTCATACTCGCTAGGAAATATTTTTCCACAAATGGCGTGGCAAAAACTGATAAAGGCTGAGTCTCCCCTAGATGCTCAGCAACATCGTCAGACGTCAGCCCTAGATGGTAATCCCCTTCCCCTCCTAGCGGAATCAGATCGAGCCACCTGATGCCTAGATGCGGGCGTGTGTCGAGGTCCCTATGCTAATTGCGTCAGATTTAAAAGGGGGGATTGATTGATTGGCTTACGGTGAGGAGCTGGGTGCCCTTGAGGCGATTGACCAGGAGGTCCTTCTTGGGCTTTACCGCCGGCCATGCCCCGCCGCTGCCGGTGGCGCCGCCCTTCTTCGCCTTCTTGGCGGCGGAGGATTTCTTGTGGCGCTGCTGCGGAGCGCCGTCTCCTGCCTCGGGTTGCTCCATGGGTGGTCGCCTCTTCCGGTCCGGCGCCGGTGGTGGCATAGCATCGGCTTGTTGAGGCGACCGGGTTGGACCCGGCCCGGTTGGGTCGCTGTCTGACTCGTCAGGTCTTCAGTTATTTCTTTAGTTTTGTTTTTTGCAGGGATTTCGAAAATCTGAAAGGTTGAGCGTGGGTGTAGCATGGCGTATGAATAGTAAATTCATAAAAAAATACTAGAAAAAATAAAAAATTCTGAAATTTCGCTGTATGAATCTTAGTCGATCATTCTACTCACGTGTGAAGTTTCATGATGTATTAACACCCATGGTATTCTTAGTGAAGAAAATACAAATGCGATCATATTATTCATTAAACAGTGTTTTTAGTATAGCTTCGATTTTGTCATTTTTGCCCAGTTTACCACGGATATGATTTCTTCGTGAAGCTTCATATGCGAATATACCGGTTGACTATGTATATTTAAAAAATAAATTTAATTTTTTTATTTTTTCTAGCATTTTCTAAATTTACTATTCATAAAAGGTGCGCGCGCACCCATGTTCACCAAATCCGCGTCCGGGATTTCTTTAGTTTTTAAACATAATACGCAATTGCCATTTTGATAAAACCATCCTTCGTTCTTTGCGAATAGAAAAAAAGTTGCCATACTGATGGCATGTATTTTATTTATAGCGACTACTCAGCATCGACACGCCGACCAAAAGTTTCGGCCGGTCGCATGCCAGCCGCTGGATTACTTCATTGGTGGTTGTAGGTTAGAACCCCCTACGTCATCTTTTCCATCCCCCGCTTCGTCTCAGATCGGATCGAGAGAGATGGAAAACAGCTTTGACCTATTGTAGACAAATTGCCCCCCGCAGGGCCGCAGGCTACCTCGTCAGCGGCGACACGCCATCTCGCCATGGTCGTCGACGCTCCACCGGCGCCTTCTCGACCGTCGTCGTCGACCACACTCACCGTCTCGCCATCCGTTCGTGATCTACACATCAAACCACACCGTTCGTGGTTGTTGCCATCGTCGGTTGCAGTATACTTTACACTCGCCGTCGCAGCCCTCTTGTCAGTCTCCGGTGCAGCTCGCCGGCGGCACCTTCATGCGTCCCCCGTTGCAACCTCCACCTCTCCCCTGGATGCAGCTCACATGTAGCAAATAAACATGTCGATGGAAGCTTTTTTGTTGCCGGTTGAAACAAAATAAAGTCTCCCGCATTGCTGCCGCAGAAATTGCTCTAGTCGATGCAGCAAAAATAGATGCTATTTCTAGCTCAAGGCTTCACGGGTTGTAGCAAAACAATCTGCCGGTTCCAGCTATGGCGTCGGGCGGTGGCAACAAACATGCTCTGTTGGTTGTAACAAAGTCCCTCGCCGGTAGTAGCAAAAACTAAGGACGGTTGCAACAAAAAAAGCCACCGCCGTAGTAGGTCGCAGCTCCGCCGTGACGGATGTAGCAAATGCATTGCCGTTAGTAGCAAAATTCATGGAAGGTTGCAGCTTCTGGCTCAGCTGGTTGCAGCTCCCAGGGATGGATGTTCGCTCGTCGGAGTGGGGGTAGATGGATGGAGGGAGCGGATTCAATGGCGGTGCTGCGGGGGCGCGCGGGAGGAGCACGAGCAAGCAGTGCGCGGCCGGTAGCATGCAGCTTCTGCTATTCCATGGCGTAAAACGTCGGAGGCAAAGAGAGAGAGAGAGAAGACGGAGGTTGCGGGGGAAAGGGACATGGGATGGCTTCGCTTAGTTCCGTCCGGGTCCTGCCATCCGTCTGCCGATTCTCCTAGGCACATGTGTGGAAGGTACTCCTAGGCACATGTGTGGAAGGTACGTTGGCCCGAGCAGCCCTGGAGATGTGGTCTTCTTTGGAGGCCCCTGGCAATGGTTGTGACGCGGCTTTGACGCTCTGAGTCTAGATGCCTCGTCATTCATGGTTGGAGGCTGGACAAGGTGAGGCCTTTCATCGTTGATGTCTGTAGTTGGTGGCACCTCCTCGCCTGCTCAATAGATGAGGACGGTGGTGTGTGTGTCCCTTCTGCTGGTTGTTGTGCCCCATACCTCTATTTTCTTCATGTTTAATGACATGAAACGCAAAACCTTTTGTTTTTCTTGAAAAAAAGAGTCAAAGAGTTTCCTACAAGGATCAAAGCATGCCCGAATACATCGACTTGTTTTGGTCAGAAGGTACCTAGCTCCACAACAAATGCCCCTAAGAGGGTGACGACGCAAACGCGTTGCTGCTGTTGAGTTCGAAAAGACAGACAAGGATTTTCGTCTGAAGCTCCGACACAGAGATGGGGGACCACAAGGACGCTCCTAAGAGGGAAGCGACACCCGCAGGCACCACTGTCGCCAATGCTGGAGTGTGGAGCTTTTGCTCAGAACCTCCTCTATGCCACCTAAGGTGTCAAGGTCGACGATCCAACATGAGGGGAGGACGGCCGCAACCAGCACAAGTGAAAGTGCATGTAGTCGCCATGTGTGGTTTTGGTAATTAATTACAATCCTTATGGATTGTGTTCTTATTGAGTATATGTGTAGGAAAGTTCCATAGGCAATGCATGAAGAATATTGGAGGGATCGAAGGATGAAATCCATCAACACAAATATATGCATTGACACTTGGTAATGAATGAAAATTCCTATGGACCAACAATGTCATCAAGCTATATGTATGAAGATATGTTCCATGGGTGATGCAATAAGGAGATTTGATGGTTTTGGAATGAATGCCATCAAAATCTAGATATGCATCAAGATTGAGTTCAATGATTGAATGAAATATGATCAAGATGAATTCCATGTGATGAACAAGATGTTATCTAATGGAGTCCATCGGAGGATCTCAGAGGTTGTCATGCTTAGTCTAATGAGTTTAGCCATGGTGGATCAAGATCTTGAGAGAATAGTTAAAGAGAAGAATTATACATGTGGCTTGGATATGAGATTATGATGGCCTCATATGTTGATTAATGGTTGATCAAGTCATGAAGCAAGTAATTCAAGTGAAGAATTCGTTGTGCCTCTCAAGACATTGTGATGGAGCATGAAAAAGAGCAAGTGATGACCAATATGTTATTAATTAATGGAGAAACTCGATATGGTAATGAGAGAATTGTGTATTGGTGGTCATGTCTTGAAGTTATGTCCTACATGTGCAGAGGATTGAGTTGTGGCATTTTCGGAGTAAGAGTATCAATCCCACGGATAGCTTAGAAAATGGTCTATGCCTCTTCAAAGTTTATCGCGGAGTTCCTGCAAGTTAATTGTGGTCCAAAGCAAAAGCGATGCGGAAGTGAAAATGTTGCAAGAGTGGCATGGCAAAAATCAAAGTGTGCTAGAATAGAAATAAAGAACTAAGAGAGTAAATGAAAGTGATGCAAACTGCCGTAGAGCTAAGATGTTCTCAGGCAATCCAGATTCGCTTGTTAGTGTGTATGTTACTTAATTGCATGGGTGCACAACTCTAGATTCAGATACGTTCAGATAACTGATCCACTTTGTATGTTTTTACCTATGGGTGGATCCAAATAAGACATGCATACTTTCAGACAACTAATCCACTTTATATGTTTTTATGTGTGGGCAGATCCAAATAAAGATACGTGTATACTGTTGTAGCTTCGGATCACGCACCACCATCATTTCTCCTGTCAGGTGAAGGCGATGATGATTAAGGGTATCCATGTGGACGCGGCTTAAGACTTTGAGGTGGTATAAATTCCTGCAATCCGCCGACTTGCATACCGACAAATTATAATCGTAGGTCGGCACACATAGAAGATCAGATCAGGTACACATGAGAGAACGATTTATCCAGGTTCAGGCCCTCGTGGTGGGAAGGGGGTCACTTCATTGCACAACAACGTGGTTCATACCACGCGTATCAGATGCGGAAGCCGCTGAAACGCTTGCTCTTCATAATAGTCTCCTTTTGGTAAAGCAGCTGGGATGTAACAAACTGATGGCGAAATCCAATTCTTCCTTGGTTATTGATGCTACCAAGTGAGAACTATTATGGCCCCAATGTCGCCACAATCATGGAGTATTCCCATATTTCAAAGGCTTTGACATGGTTAAATTGTGCTGGTGCAAAAAGGAAGCAAATAAAGTTGCGGATTGTTTGGCGGAGGAGTGTTGTACATCTAAATCTTCGTCCTTTTCAGACAACTCTGCCGTGATTTCATCTCATCTTTGATTGTAAAAAATCTGTCATTTGATGAATAAAATCTTATATTCCCATAAAAAGAGAACTATGGACATGTTTGCAAAGGGGGGAAACAGCATACCACGAAGTATTGCCCCAACGGCAGCCGATGCCGTGCAAATTTTCTTTGTTTTTACACCTAAGGACCTGTTCAGATCCTCTCCACTCCACAATTATTGCGGTTCTCGGAGTGAAGGGAGCGGCAACACAATTTCAGGGACTCGTTTCCTCTACAGAGCGGATTTGTGAGATTGGAGAGGTTCCGAACAGGCTCTTAGTTCTCATTTCCATGACCAAAATACACGACAACCAAAAACAAATTTACAACCAGGAACAACAAATTTACAACCACGAACAAGTACGAACACATTATAGAACCCAGTATAATCGAAGTGTGCTTTGAGTACCAAGCTCACATGCACATGGTATGACAGTAAAATTTGAAGAATAGAATGAAAATCAAAACATACCTAATTTTTTCTTACAACAAACATTGCATAGCTTTCCATCTGCGTGCAATTTTCCGTGATGACATGGCATTCATGGATGTGTGGTAAAAAAAATACTTTCAAAATTAGTCTTTTCAGGGCATCGATTTTTTTCCTTATCCAAACCTTCACAAATGTGGTTCCATCATGAGATTTGGCACATGTGAAACTCTCCTCAATTTTAATCTAAAAACGATCTTCTTTTTTTACTATTTCAGGATGTTCTACTGTTCATCCGGGAGCAGAAACTCAATTCTGTATGTATTCCAGCCCTCCCAGAGAGGGGCCTAAGAATGCCATAAAGAATGAGTAGTAGTAATACTTGACAGTTGACACATGAGAGAGCGCTGAAACATCAAGCACGGAAAGCTGGTAGTCAGACCATATAAACTGAGTTGCTTAGCAGAGTGCTGGTACATAAGACACGGAAGGCTGGTTGGTAGTCAGGCCATATATAAGCATACTAATACTTGACACATCAGAGACAGATAGCAGAGACTAGGGGATAAACAGAGAGCTCCATCATGAGACATCCAACAACATCAACTGCAGAGTGCCCTCACTCCGAATGTCCAACACTAGCCTGACGTGCAGAAATCCCCAGACGTACGAGCTCGACAACGGCGCCAGCACCAAAGAACCACTTCACTTTTCCATATATACCCTGCAAAACTCTTGGCATGACATTCTCGTCGTACTCCCTTCACAAAAAAAAAGAGATGACAAATTGTTAAGTCAGAGAGATGCTGAAGTTACACTAAATAATAACTACAAAGGGTAAAATGCCACCTTCGACATTCCACATTTTCAAAAAGGACCTCACGTACTTAGGATCATCATCTGTGTAAAATAAAGCAACAAACTGTAATGATCTTACCTGATATGTGACAAATTTTTGTCAATTTGTTTATCTAGCAATCTTGCCTCCCGAATGACCTCCTCTTCAGTGGCTGACTCAAAATCTAAAATTCTTTTCCCATGCTGTTCACCCTGCAAACCAAGTAAACCAACATAAGCAGGCAATGTGAAATGCAAACTTGCTGTTCAAGGCGTTCATAATTAATATTACAAAAGAAAGATACATCTAAATCCAAATATCTTCATAGAAAATGCAGGTCTGCCGGTCTATGCAAGAATCCATTCATCTCCATGCTACGTACACGCTTTACTTCTTCGCAGCGGCATTTAAGTGAGTAAGAACCAACATCAGTTACACACCATGGACTTGATTGAAATAATTTCTTTGTCAAGTGGCCTATTTATTTATCTGATACCTGAAGCATGGACATTCTTGTGTTATCCGGTACCTTATCTGCAGTACTTGGCCAAGAAGTAGCAGAAGAAGCACAATGGCAAACAATCTTGGAAGTTGTATTCGGTGTGGCAAATCTTTGTTTTGCGAGATAACTGCTGTGCTTTGTGCTTTGATTTAGGCCAGACCAGAGGGGCATGGCATCCATCTAACGCAACGCACCAGATGACTATGTATTTTACGCGGCGAAATCACGCGGCTGAGGCTTGCTGTGCCTGCCGGTGAGGAATCCCAATTCTTGAAGCGGGCGGGCAAGGGAGGCGGGGAACGAACGAACGAACCTGACGGGGGGCTGCGGAGAAGGGCCAAGAGCGGACCGCCGGCGACCCGCGGGATACCGACGGCAGCCGGAGGGCGGCGGAGAGCGGGGCCCGCACCTTGGTGACCAGGTTACGCAGCGCCATGGGATGGGATGGCCGAGATCGATCGAGCTTGGAGGCGGCGGCTAGGGTTCGGTTTCTTCTCTCCTTTTCTTTCTTTCTTTCTTTTTTCTCGTCGTCCGGCGGGCTTCCTAAAATCGCTGGCTCCAGCTTCTCATCATCCCACGAGGAGCCAGCGCGATCCGTCTGCGGCTCCTCTCGCACGCATGGGCTGGCAGCCCAGGAAACAAGGCTACAGCCTGCTTAGCCACGCAGTGGGCCAGGTTTTAAGGCCCCGTTAGGAAGAAGGGATGGGCTGGATATCTCTACCTAATCTTTTTTTTTTAATGCCATTATGGCTTGTATTATTAATTTAAATCACACTAACATCGTCAATTAACAACGATAATAAAGCTAGGGGTGTCATCAGCCCAAAAACACTTCTCTGGATTACGCTCATGGGCTAGCGTATGTGCCACACGGTTCGCTTCCCTTGGACATTATGTGAATTGAACGTTGCCGAACGAGCTTGCATGAGGGTTTGGCGCTAGCTGATGATCTCTATCAGAGGCGAGTTCATGTTGCTTCGGACTGCAAAAATGTGGTGGAGGATCTAAATAAGGAGAATGCATCATCTCATGGAGCCATAGTGCATGAAATAATAGATCACTCGTTAGCTTTTGATTTATGCAATTTTTCTCATGAATTTAGGAGCTTAAATTTTAAAGCTCACGACCTAGCGAAGCACGCTCTGTCGCTCGGGATTGGCCGCCATGTGTGGTTGGGCCAACCTGCAGACCTTACTTTCGTCCCTGTAAATATTGTGACGTCTTAATAAAAAGCTTCGTGAGGTTGTCTAAAAAAAACATATGTCCTTGAATATTGGCGCTGCAGTTGTCGCAGAAAAAACCCCATTCTGAAGAATATTAATAACTTCTGAACAATCTGATTGGATTGCCAATTTCTGACACCCAAGTTGGTTTGCAAGATGAATTCCGTCCAAAACTGCTTGTGCTTCAGTAGTTGCCGCATCTATTGCGAAGGTGACAAGGACTGCAAACTTTCTGCATGGACCATCTGTCTTCTCCACCAAATGTACCAAGCCGACGTCAAAATTGTTTCTTTTATGTACTTCATAGATGCATCAGTTGGATTCTTAAACCTCCCTGCTAACAAATAATCCAGAACAGCACTACCAGACCGATCGACCTCGCAAGCTTCTTTGGCCACTTCTATCAAACCGAGTTTGACCCAAATTTCCTTTGTTTCCACACACTAAAATAGAACATGCTTAATATCCTCGCAATATTTATCTCTACCTAATCTTTATCTTTACCTAAAAATGACGAAAACTTTCATAATTCTCCATACGTCACCGTTAATCTTTCCCTAATAATAAAGCACGGATCGGCTCTATGGGTTCACCGTCACAATACGTTTTTTCTCATGTCATAATACGATTTTATGATTTGTATAGACAAAATCATAATATAAACGAGGTGGTACTAATTTCGTCCGTCAATCAAAACTTTCGTAGGTTGCTGTTGTTTTGCGTGAGTTGGACTTTTCCCTGATCCATCCTGAGTTTTACCAGATGATCTCTTGGCCGTCTGGGCCTCGGCCCTCAGCCCACCAAACCTAGCCCAGCCAAAACCGTGTAGTCCGCTGGAGGTGGAAAAAATAATGAAGCAGCCACACGGAGTCGAACTCCCGACCTCCTGTTCGATGTATAAGGAGCAATCCAACTGACCAAGCGTATGTTCTTGAATTAAAGTAAGATTGGTCGATATTAGATAGTCCCACCTCGCTTTCTTTAGCAAAATCTCACCAATTTAAATACATCTATGAGTTGATACCAGTAAGCCGCCCATAGAATTAATAAGGAGTTTGTCTGCTTCTTCATGGGAAGAAAAATATGAAATTAACACAAGAGAGACCCGATTAAACCAGCTCATACTAAGGAATGGAGAAGAAGAAGGGCCTGGCTAGTCCATGGGAAGGAGCAGGGAGGAGTTAAGGCCAACTGGAGCACTCTGGAGAGAGAGGTGGTGCGATGATGCAGCACGAGGTCGAATACAGGGCTCTATGCTCGGCGGCGCCATGGCTGCTGCTTGGTCGAGCTCGAGAGAAGGCAGGAGACGAGGTCGGTGTCCATGGCAGACAGAGGAGACTCGCAGAGGACGGGGGGCTCGAGGCAATCGGACGGGGCGGTTCCTCGAGGTTGCTCTGCTGCTGTTCGATCTCATGGAGCTATCGAGCGCGAGAAGAAAGTGAAGGAAATATGCCCTAGAGGCAATAATAAAGTTATTATTTATTTCCTTATATCATGATAAATGTTTATTATTCATGCTAGAATTGTATTAACCGGAAACATAATACATGTGTGAATACATAGACAAACATAGTGTCACTAGTATGCCTCTACTTGACTAGCTTGTTTATCAAAGATGGTTATGTTTCCTAGCCATGGACAAAAAGAGTTGTCATTTGATTAACGGGATCACATCATTAGGAGAATGATGTGATTGACTTCACCCATTCCGTTAGCTTAGCACTTGATCGTTTAGCATATTGCTATTGCTTTCTTCATGACTTATACATGTTCCTGTAACTATGAGATTATGCAACTCCCGTTTGGGAGGAACACTTTGGTGCTACCAAACGTCACAACGTAATCGGGTGATTATAAAGGAGTACTACAGGTGTCTCCAAAGGTACATGTTGGGTTGGCGTATTTCGAGATTAGGTTTTGTCACTCCGATTGTTGGAGAGGTATCTCTAGGCCCTCTCGGTAATACACATCACATAAGCCTTGCAAGCATTGCAACTAATGAGTTAGTTGTGAGATGATGTATTACGGAACGAGTAAAGAGACTTGCTAGTAACGAGATTGAACTAGGTATTGAGATACCGACGATCGAATCTCGGGCAAGTAACATACCGATGACAAAGGGAACAACATATGTTGTTATGCGGTCTGACCGATAAAGATCTTCGTAGAATATGTAGGAGCCAATATGAGCATCCAGGTTCCGCTACTGGTTATTGACCGGAGATGTGTCTAGGTCATGTCTACATTGTTCTTGAACCGTAGGGTCCGCACGCTTAAGGTCTCGATGACAATTATATTATGAGTTTATGAGTTTTGATGTACCGAAGGAGTTCGGAGTCCCGGATGAGATCGGGGACATGACGAGGAGTCTCGAAATGGTCAAGACGTAAAGATCGATATATTGGACGACTATATTCGGACATCAGAAAGGTTCCGAGTGATTCGGGTATTTTCGGAGTACCGTGGAGTTACGGGAATTCATATTGGGCCTTAATGGGCCATACGGAAAGGAGAAAGGCCTCAAAAGGTGGCCGCACCCTCCCCATTGGCTAGTCCGAATTGGACTAGGAGGGGGACGCCTCTTCCTTCCTTCTCCTTTTCCCTTCCCTTTCCTTCCTTCTACTCCTACTACTTGGAAGGGCTCCTAGTTCTACTAGGAAAAGAGGAATCCTCCTCCCGGTGGGAGTAGGACTCCCCTAGGGCACGCCATAGAGAGGGCCGGCCCTCCCCTCCTCCACTCCTTTATATACGGGGGCAGGGGGCACCCCATAGACACACAAGTTGATCTTCGTGATCGTTCCTTAGCCGTGTGCGGTGCCCCCCTCCACCATATTCCACCTCGGTCATATTGTAGCGGTGCTTAGGCGAAGCCCTGCGAAGGTAGAACATCAAGATCGTCACCACGCCGTCAGCCGATTTAAACTCCTCCCCGACGCTTTGCTGGATCGGAGCCCGGGGATCGTCATCGAGCTGAACGTGTGCCAAGAACTCGGAGGTGCCGGAGTAACGGTGCTTGGATCGGTTGGATCGGGAAGACGTACGACTACTTCCTCTACGTTGTATCAACGCTTCCGCTTCGGTCTACGAGGGTACGTAGACAACACTCTCCCCTCTCGTTGCTATGCATCATCATGATCTTGCGTGTGCGTAGGAAAATTATTGAAATTACTACGTTACCCAACAGTGGCATCCGAGCCTAGGTTTTATGCGTTGATGTTATATGCATGAGTAGAACACAAGTGAGTTGTGGGCGATATAATTCATACTGCTTACCAGCATGTCATACTTTGGTTCGGCGGTATTGTTGGATGAAGCGGCGGACCGACATTACGCGACGCTTACGAGACTGGTTTTAAAGCAGTGCTTTGCACACATGTGTATAGCGGGTGTCAGTTTCTCCAAGTTTAGTTGAACCGAGTGTGGCTACGCCCGGTCCTTGCGAAGGTTAAAATAGCACCAACTTGACAAACTATCGTTGTGGTTTTGATGCGTAGGTAAGAACGGTTCTTGCTAAGCCCATAGCAGCCACGTAAAACTTGCAACAACAAAGTAGAGGACGTCTAACTTGTTTTTGCAGGGCATGTTGTGATGTGATATGGTCAAGATGTGATGCAATATTTTATTGTATGAGATGATCATGTTTTGTAACCGAGTTATCGGCAACTGGCAGGAGCCATATGGTTGTCGCTTTATTGTATGAAATGCAAACGCCCTGTAATTGCTTTACTTTATCACTAAGCGGTAGCGATAGTCGTAGAAGCAATAGTTGGCGAGACGACAACGATGCTACGATGGAGATCAAGGTGTCGCGCCGGTGACGATGGTGATCATGACGGTGCTCTGGAGATGGAGATCACAAGCACAAGATGATGATGGCCATATCATATCACTTATTTTTGATTGCATGTGATGTTTATCCTTTATGCATCTTATCTTGCTTTGATTGACGGTAGCATTTTAAGATGATCTCTCACTAATTATCAAGAAGTGTTCTCCCTGAGTATGCACCGTTGCCAAAGTTCGTCGTGCCCGGACACCACGTGATGATCGGGTGTGATAAGCTCACGTCCATCTACAACGGGTGCAAGCCAGTTTTGCACGCGGAATACTCGAGTTAAACTTGACGAGCCTAGCATATGCGGATATGGCCTCGGAACACGGGAGACCGAAAGGTCGGCGTGAATCATATAGTAGATATGATCAACATAATGATGTTCACCATTGAAAACTACTCCATCTCACGTGATGATCGGTTATGGTTTAGTTGATTTGGATCACGTGATCACTTAGATGACTAGAGAGATGTCTGTCTAAGTGGGAGTTCTTAAGTAATATGATTAATTGAACTTCAATTTATCATGAACTTAGTACCTGATAGTATTTTGCTCATCTATGTTGTAGATCAATAGCTCGCGTTGTTGCTTCCCTATGTTTATTTTGATATGTTCCTAGAGAAAACTATGTTGAAAGATGTTAGTAGCAATGATGCGGATTGGATCCGTGATCTGAGGTTTATCCTCATTGCTGCACAGAAGAATTATGTCCTTAATGCACCGCTAGGTGACAGCCTATTGCAGGAGCAGATGTAGACGTTATGAACGTTTGGCTAGCTCAACATGATGACTACTTGATAGTTTAGTGCACCATACTTAACGGCTTAGAATCGGGACTTCAAAGACGTTTTGAACGTCATGGACCATATGAGATGTTCCAGGAATTGAAGTTAATATTTCAAGAAAATACCCGAGTTGAGAGATATGAAGTCTCTAACAAATTCTATAGCTAAAAGATGGAGGAGAATCGCTCAACTAGTGAGCATGTGCTCAGATAGTCTGGGTACTACAATCGCTTGAATCAAGTGAGAGTTAATCTTCCAGATAAAATAGTGATTGACAGAATTCTCTAGTCACCATCACCAAGTTAGTAGAACTTTGTGATGAACTATAATATGCAAGGGATGACGAAAGTAATTCCCAAGCTCTTCGTGATGCTGAAATCAACGAAGGTAGAAATCAAGAAAAACATCAAGTGTTGATGGTTAACAAGACCACTAGTTTCAAGAATAGGGCAAAGGGAAAGAAAGGGAAACTTCAAGTAGAATGGCAAACAAGTTGTCACTCCGTGAAGAAGACCAAAGATGGACCAAAGCCTGAAACCGAGTGCTTATAATCGCAAAGGAAATGGTCACCGGAAGCGGAAATGCCACGAATATTTGGTGGATAAGAAGGATGGCAAAGTGAACAAGGGTATATTTGATATACATGTTATTGATGTGTGCCTTACTAGTGTTTATAGTAGCCCCGAGTATTTGATGCTTGTTCGGTTGCTAAAATTAGTAACTCAAACAGGAGTTACAGAATAAACAGAGACTAGTTGAGGGTGAAGTGATGATGTGTGTTGAACCGGTTCCAAGATTGATATGATCATCATCGCACACTCCCTATACTTTCGGGATTAGTGTTAAACCTAAATAAATGTTATTTGGCGTTTGCATTGAGCATGAATATGATTTAATCATGTTTATTGCAAAAGGGTTATTCATTTAAAGTCATAGAATAATTGTTGTTCTGTTTACATGAATAAAACCTTCAATGGTCATACACCCAATGAAAATAGTTTATTGGATCTCGATCGTAGTGATACACATATTCATAATATTGATGCCAAAAGATGCAAAGTTAATAATGATAGTGCAACTTATTTGTGGCAATCGCCGCTTGGGTCATATCGGTGTAAAGCGCATGAAGAAACTCCATAAAGATGGATTTTCGGAATCACTTGGTTATGAATCATTTGATGCTTGCGAACCGTGCCTTTTTGGCAAGATGACTAAAACTCCGTTCTTCAGAACAATGGAACGAGCAACAAACTTGTTGGAAATAATACATACTGATGTATGCTGACCAATAAGTATTAAGGCTCGTGGCGGGTATCGTTATTTTCTGACCTTCACAGATGATTTGAGCGGATATGGGCATATCTACTTGATGAAACATAAGTCTGAAACATTTGAAAAGTTCAAAGAATTTCAGAGTGAAGTGGAAAATCATCGTAACAAGAAAATAAAGTTTCTACGATCTAATCATGGAGATGAATATTTGAGTTACGAGTTTGGTCTTCAATTAAAACAATGTGGAATAGTTTCACAGCTCACGCCACCTGGAACACCACAACGTTATGGTGTGTCCGAACGTCAGAATTGCACTTTATTTGATATGGTGCGATCAATGATGTCTCTTACTGATTTACCAATATCGCTTTTGGGGTTATGCATTAGAGACAAATGCATTCATGTTTAATAGGTCACCATCTAAATCCGTTTGAGACGACATCGTATGAACTATGTTTTAGCAGTAAACCTAAGCTATCGTTTCTTAAAGTTTGGGGCTGCGATGCTTATGTGAAGAAACTTCAACCAGATAAGCTCGAACCCAAATCGGAGAAATGTGTCTTCATAGGATACCCAAAAGAGACTATTGGGTACACCTTCTATCACAGATCTGAGGGCAAGATTTTTGTTGCTAAATTCGGATCCTTTCTAGAGAAGGAGTTTCTCTAGAAAGAAGTGAGTGGGAGGAAAGTAGAACTTGATGAGGTAATTGTACCTACTCCCTTATTGGAAAGTAGTTCATCACAGAAATCTGTTCATGTGATTCCTACACCAATTAGTGAGGAAGCTAATGATGATGATCATGTAACTTCAAATCAAGTTACTACCGAACCTCGTAGGTCAACCAGAGTAAGATCCGCACCAGAGTGGTACGGAAATCCTATTCTGGAGGTCATGTTACTTGACCATGGCAAACCTACGAACTATGAGGAAGCGATGATGAGCCCAGATTCCACGAAATGGCTTGAGGCCATAAAATCTGAGATAGGATCCATATATAAGAACAAAGTGTGGACTTTGGTTGACCTGCTCGATGATCAGCAAGTCAAGTTAAATAAATGGATCTTCAAGAGGAAGACGGACACCGATAATAGTGTTACTATCTACAAAGCTCGACTTGTTGCAAAAGGTTTTCGACAAGTTCAAGGTGTTGAATACGATGAGATTTTCTCACTCGTAACGATGCTTAAGTCTGTCCGAATCATGTTAGCAATTGCCACATTTTATGAAATCTGGCAAATGGATGTCAAAAAACTGCATTCCTTAAGGGATTTATTAAAGAAGAGTTGTATATGATGCAACCATAATGTTTTGTAAATCCTAAAGGTGCTAACAAAATGTGCAAGCTCCAGCGATCCATTTATGGACTGGTGCAAGCATCTCGGAGTTGGAATAAACGCTTTGATAGTGTGATCAAAGCATATGGTTTTATACAGACTTTTGGAGAAGCCTGTATTTACAAGAAAGTGAGTGGGAGCACTACAACATTTCTGATAAGTATATGTGAATGAATTGTTGATCGGAAATAATATAGAATTATTCTGCAAAGCATAAAGGAGTATTTTAAAGGAGTTTTTCAAAGAAGGACCTCGGTGAAGTCACATATATTGAGCATCAAGATCTATAGAGATAGATCAAGACGCTTGATAAGTTTTTTTTAATAAGTACATTACCTTGATAAGATTTTGAAGTAAGTTCAAAATGGAGCAGTCAAAGAAAGAGTTCTTACCTGTGTTAGAAGGTGTGAAATTGAGTAAGACTCAAAGCCCGACCACGGCAGAAGATAGAAAAAGAATCAAAGTCATTCCCTATGCCTCAGCCATAGATTCTATAAAGTATGCCATGCTGTGTACCAGATCTATTGTATACCCTACACTGATTTTGGCAAGGGAGTACAATAGTGATCTAGGAGTAGATCACTGGACAATGGTCAAAATTATCCTTAGTGGAATAAGGATATTTTTCTCGATTATGGACGTGACAAAAGGTTCACGTAAAGGGTTACGCCGATACAAGTTTTGGCACTGATCTAGATGACTCTAAGTCCGGTCGAGATACATATTGAAAGTGGGAGCAATTAGCTATAGTAGCTCCGTGCGAGCATTGTTGACATAGAGATTTGCAAAATACATACGGATCTGAATGTGGCGGACCGTTGACTAAACTTCTCTCACAAGCAAAAACATGATCACACCTTAGTACTATTTGGGTGTTAATCACATAGCGATGTGAACTAGATTATTGACTCTAGTAAACCCTTTGGGTGTTGGTCACATGATGATGTGAACAATGGGTGTTAATCACATGGTGATGTGAACTATTGATGTTAAGTCACATGGCGATGTGATCTAGATTATTGACTCTAGTGCAAGTGGGAGATCAAGGAAATATGCCCTAGAGGCAATAATAAAGTTATTATTTATTTCCTTATATCATGATAAATGTTTATTATTCATGCTAGAATTGTATTAACCGGAAACATAATACATGTGTGAATACATAGACAAACATAGTGTCACTAGTATGCCTCTACTTGACTAGCTCGTTTATCAAAGATGGTTATGTTTCCTAGCCATGGACAAAAAGAGTTGTCATTTGATTAACGTGATCACATCATTAGGAGAATGATGTGATTGACTTGACCCATTCCGTTAGCTTAGCACTTGATCGTTTAGTATATTGCTATTGCTTTCTTCATGACTTATACATGTTCCTGTAACTATGAGATTATGCAACTCCGTTTACCGCAGGAACACTTTGGTGCTACCAAACGTCACAACGAATCGGGTGATTATAAAGGAGTACTACAGGTGTCTCCAAAGGTACATGTTGGGTTGGCGATTTCGAGATTAGGTTTTGTCACTCCGATTGTCGGAGAGGTATCTCTGGGCCCTCTCGGTAATACACATCACATAAGCCTTGCAAGCATTGCAACTAATGAGTTAGTTGTGAGATGAAGTATTACGGAACGAGTAAAGATACTTGCCAGTAACGAGATTGAACTAGGTATTGAGATACCGACGATCGAATCTCGGGCAAGTAACATACCGATGACAAAGGGAACAACGTATGTTGTTATGCGGTCTGACCGATAAAGATCTTCATAGAATATGTAGGAGCCAATATGAGCATCCAGGTTCCGCTTATTGGTTATTGACCAGAGATGTGTCTCGGTCATGTCTACATTGTTCTCGAACCGTAGGGTCCGCACGCTTAAGGTTTCGGCGATGCTTATATTATGAGTTTATGAGTTTTGATGTACCGAAGGAGTTCGGAGTCCCGGATGAGATCGGGGACATGACGAGGAGTCTCGAAATGGTCGAGACGTAAAGATTGATATATTGGACGACTATATTCGGACATCGGAAAGATTCCGAGTGATTCGGGTATTTTCGGGAGTACCGGGGAGTTACGGGAATTCGTATTGGGCCTTAATGGGCCATACGGGAAAGGAGAGAAAGGCCTCAAATGGTGGCCGCACCCCTCCCCATTGGCTAGTCCGAATTGGACTAGGGAGGGGGGGGGCGCCCCCTTCCTTCCTTCTCCTTTTCCCTTCCCTTTCCTTCCCTTCTACTCCTACTACTTGGAAGGGCTTCTAGTTCTACTAGGAAAGGGGGAATCCTACTCCCGGTGGGAGTAGGACTCCCCTAGGGCGCGCCATAGAGTGGTTCGGCCCTCCCTCCTCCACTCCTTTATATACGGGTGGGGCACCCCATAGACACACAAGTTGATCTTCGTGATCATTCCTTAGCTGCAGCGGTGCCCCCTCCACCATATTCCACCTCGGTCATATTGTAGCGGTGCTTAGGCGAAGCCTGCGACGGTAGAACATCAAGATCGCCACCACGCCGTCATGTCGACGAAACTCCTCCCCGCCGCTTTCGGATCGGAGCCCGGGATCGCCATCGAGCTGAACGCGTGTGCCAAGAACTCCTGAGGTGCCGGAGTAACGGTGCTTGGATCGGTTGGATCGGGAAGACGTACGACTACTTCCTCTACGTTGCGTCAACGCTTCCGCTTCGGTCTACGAGGGTACCTAGACAACACTCTCCCCTCTCGTTGCTATGCATCATCATGATCTTGCGTGTGCGTAGGAAAATTATTGAAATTACTACGTTACCCAACAGAAAGGAAGTGAGAGCTAGGTCTCAGATATCCCTAAAAAAATGTATAAACACTACAAGAAATATGTCAACTTGTGACCTTGACTATTGGTCACTGAAAGGTCATGGTTTTTCATTTGTGACCTTTTTTTGACCAAAAACAGAAGGTCAAAAGCTGAGGGTCGTTAACTGACTATAGCGACTGTGACATTTACGACCAAAATATTCCTACTGTGGCGTTTTGGTCACTAGCAACCTCCCCAGGCCACGTAGGCATCTAGCGTGGCAAGCTGATGTGGCACAAGATTCAGCCCGGTCCAATTCAGTTTTCTACATGGGCCTAGCCCAACAATTCGGCCTTTCTATATTTTTTTTCCTGTGCTTTTATTAGCTACATGGGTCTGGCCCAAGAATTCGGCCTTTTTATTTTCTAGGCCATGGCCTTTTTTATTTTAGTTTTTCCAAAATATGAGCCCACTAGTGAGATGGGACCCAGTTGTCAGGTTCTAACAAGTGGTCCCAATTGTCAGTGTTATATTCTTCAGATCTCAATTTTCCAGTAAATAAATAACAATATTTAAATCCGAACAGAGAGAAAACAAAATGCTTCAAACAGAGCATGACTAATCAGGAAAAATATGGTACACATCACGAATACAATAAGAAAGAGCCAAACTTGGCACATTATTACAATCAAACTTGTTCACCCTGGTAATACAGCAAGGATGGTTCATCCTGGTAACACATTATTACAGAAAAATATGGTTCACATCAAGTTTACAATAAAAAAATGTTCACATCAGGTAACACAACTATCACAGTATAACTAGCTCCAATGCTTCTCCCAACTTGTTCATCCTGGACCTCACGACAAAACATGAATGAAGGCCAGCATCTACAAGTTATCAAGAAAAATGGTTAGAACAAGCAAAATGCGACATTTTTACCTTTTAAGCATAGAAGAACAGGGTCAACAACATTTTGATCTTTGAAAATGAACCAGGATTTCAATCTTTGAACAGCAAAAAATTGATACAGTAGATCATTTGCGGTTTAAAACAACCCCTAAGGAGAGACATGTTGACGCATTCATTTGGCAACATCTGTAGAAATTGAACCTCATAAACACGCAATGTGGAATTTGTATCTCAAAGAAGTATACATACTTATCAGGTTTAATGGGTGGAACTACAGTACATCCTCTAAATTAGCATGTTCACAAGATTAAAAGTAAGCGCATCATAAGCATATGAGTTTTGTTTGGCATAGTTTGTTCGGTAATTTAGAAAGAGGGGAGATGGGGCACAGAACTTTGAGGCACTGTTATGAGGTAGTGTCTGATGAAGGTTGCCCTTTGGGGCGGCAGCGGTAGCTCCACCAAATGTAGCAGCAGGACCTTCGACTAGCACAACGGCAAATACCAAGAAGAATGTCATGAAAAAAGCAACACAGAAGGCTTTTGTGATGGCGTACCTGAAAATAGCAGCAGTAGGTTAGTGTGGTTTATGTATATTTGCACAAAGACACGGCATAATGTATAAACAAAGGCCAAGAACCCGTAGGCGCAGGAAAACAAAAATCTTTTTAGCCTAATTAATAGTACTTCACAGTAGATAAACATTTGTTGATGCTAAAAAAGACAAAGGCGTGTACCATGACATGTCCAGCAAGCCTAACTAATAGTGTCAAACTATAGCTATAAATAGCACATCAGCAACAACATAATACAGTCAATGGTACACTCTGATGTATAGTTGAAACCAAAGGATAAGTCAAACGAAACTGCAAAGAAATAGATGATTTCTCTTCTATAGTTAAAAATCACTCAACAGGAAAATAATACACTCAATGATACACGTGAATTAGAAATGCCCATTATACACAGCCCGAATTGCCCATTATACACAGCCCGGAGTCTATTCTACAGAAAAACACTAATCAACCAACCAAGTAAAACCTTCTGAAAGTAGATGATCTCTTATCCGTCCTTGATATATTATGACTTCTACTAGAAATGCATTTACTATGAACTGCAACACTATGGTAACCTGTAAGCAACAATGATTACTATCCTCGGTAGATATATACTACACCTCCTGATTTTGATGGACAAACACTCATACATTCATGAAATTTCTTGAACATAAGCAACTCATATATATGACATGTTTGTAATGGCAGTTTGGTACTAGTGGTTGTAGAAATATGGAAAGAACACATTCAGGGTTGGAGGTCAGACACTTGCACGCCCATCTCCAAGGTTGGCTGCTAGTGCTCCATTGATTAATATATGAAATTTGAAAGGGGCTAATCTGACCATCAACCTAAACATCCTTAACTACTCTGTAAATACAGTAGCACGAAATCTGGACCTGACCATGGCTGGAATACACACACACACACACACACACACACACACACACACACACACACACACACACACACACACACACACACACACACACACACACCTCTTACCATGACCTTCCTTCCATGGCGATGGCCTCCTCCTTGACTTGTTCCATGGTGATGGTGATGGCCTGCACAAACCAACTGCTAAATCAGATGGGCAAATCCAGAAGAAGAAGAAGAAGAAAAGACGAGGGGAAGGAGGGGGGTGTACGTACCTTTGGCTTCGCCGGAGTCGAGGGCCACCACATCAGCAAGCTCGGGTCCCCGCCGAGGAACAAAGAAGAGCTCCATGGGGATGGGGATGGGGATGGGTGGGTGTGGGGCTAGGGTTTCACCCCGGCCATCCATCCATCTGTCCGTCCATGCGTCGGTTGGGGTCGGGCCTCCATGGTCAGCCGGCCTCCCTCGAGGAACTGGTGGACAACAGCGCGCCGGTCCCGGTTCCCCATCCATCCATCCAAGCGGTCATGGCGAGGGGGGGGAGTGTGGTTGGTGGATACGAGGTCGGCGTTAGGTGGAGGTGGCGGCGTTGGGTGGGGGGGGTGGCGGTGGAGCTTTCCATGGGTGGGAGATGGAGGGATACGGAGGCGGGGCGGCCGGGTGCCTCGATCTGGATCGAGGAGAGGGAGGCCGCGCGCTGGATCTTGCCAGAGGGGGAGAGAGGGAGGGAGGAGCAGAGCGTGGGGATCTTGTCGGAGGGGAGGGAGGGAGGAGCAGAGCACGGCGAGTTGGATCGAGGAGAGTAAGGGGAGGGCGGGTGGCGGCGACGCGAGGACGGGCGGCCATGGTCTGAGCCGCTGGGGAATGGGGAGGAGCCACCATGGGGGATCATGCAAGCGGGAGAGGATGAGGGGGAGAGTGAGGCCGTGGCGAGATTGGATCTGGGGAGGGATAGGGTTTGGGTGGTTGGAGGGATGAGGGGAGAAGGGGCATGACGATGGATCTGGGGAGGGGATAGGGTTTGGGTGGTTGGGCTGCCCCGGGGGTGGGGGTTCTTTTTCTTTCTTTCTATTTTTTTTCTTTAGATAAATGGGATGGATGGATGGATGGATGGATGCCATGTCATCGATCCATGGCACAAACATTTCAACCAATAAGAACAAAGCTTATGTAATTGTGTTTTCCTATTTGTTTCTCTTGTATTTTTTGCACGAGGGTGCATTTTAGAATGGCATAATTTTTTCAAAATATATCATACTTTGCATTATGGTGCATATTGGAATGACAAACAATGTTGCCTAAGGAAATATTCATCTTCTTTGGACGAAAAAATCATTTTCCATTTTTTGAGTGCCCCAAATGAGGTTTTTTTGTGAAGAACCTACCAAATAATTCTTGCAAAATTGGACCAAATCATTTTTGTAAAATACTAGTCCATATTTAATTCACAATTGACCAAATGGTTGGGTGTGAGAAGCTTTGATCCACCTCTCGTGAAAAAGACAAATTTCCGCTGGTTCAGTTGAAAGCGGGTCAAATTTGAAATGCAGCTGCCTCATAGTTTGCTCTTTATTTTTTCCAAAAATAATTTCTAGGTACATAAGTATCTATTTAATCAGAGAAATATCAAAAGTTTTCCAAGATTCAACAACTAGCTAGGAACGGTCAAGCCCGCCGTTTTGACCGCATTTTGAAACGGGCATAAAAAAATTCAAAAAAATAAAAAAAATGGAAAACCTTCGCATTGTGTCATTATATGTGACCAAGTTTCCAAGAAAAATAATAAACTTGTAATATGGTAATTATTTTAAAAAAGCGTTCTCGAGAAAGGAGTCATCAGCGTGAAGATTCGTGGCTTTCAAGCCAAATGATCAATCTTATGGCCACATTCGTGGCATAGTTTGTTCAAATGATCTCATATGGTGCACAAGGGTGCATCTTGGAATTCCAAACAATGTTGCCTAAGGAAGTTTTCATTTTCTTTGCACGGAAAAATTCATTTTTCATTTTCTTTGCACGGAAAAATTCATTTTTCATTTTCTGAGTGCCCAAAAGGAGGTTTTTTTGTGAAGGAACTACCAAATAATTGTTGCAAAATTGGACCAAATCATTTTTATAAAATACTAGGCCATATATAATGCACAATTGACAAAATGGTTGGGTGAAAAAGTTTTGATCTACCGTGAAAAAGACAAATTGCCGTCGATTTAGTTGGAAACGAGTCAAATTTGATCTGTAGCTGCCTCATAGTTTGCTCTTTATTTTTTCAAAAATCATTTCTAGGTACATAAGTATCTATTTAATCATAGAAACACCAAAAAAATTTCAAGATTCAACCACTAGCTAGGAACGGTCAAGCCCGCTGTTTTGACCGCATTTTGAAACGGGCATAAAAAAATTCAAAAAAATCAAAAAATTGGAAAACCTTCGCATTGTGTCATTATATGTGACCAAGTTTCTAGGAAAAATAATAAAATTGTAATACGGTAATTATTTTAAAAAAGTGTTCTCAGAAAGGAGCTATCAAGCGTGAAGATTCAGGGCTTTCAAGCCAAATGATCAATCTTATGGCCACATTCATGGCATAGTTTGTTCAAATGATCTCATATTGTGCACAAGGGTGCATCTTGGAATTCTAAACAATGTTGCCTAAGGAAGTTTTTATTTTCCTTGCACGGAAAATTCATTTTTCATTTTTCGAGTGCCCAAAAGGAGGTTTTTTGTAAAGGAACTACCAAATAATTGTTGCAAAATTGGACCAAATCATTTTTATAAATACTAGGCCATATATAATGCACAATTGACAAAATGGTTGGGTGAAAAAAGTTTTGATCTACCTCTGGTGAAAAAGACAAATTGCCGTCGATTTATCGGTTGGAAACGGGTCAAATTTGAACTGTAGCTGCCTCATAGTTTGCTCTTTATTTTTACAAAAATCATTTCTAGGTACGTAAGTATCTATTTATCATAGAAACACCAAAAAATTCCAAGATTCAACCACTAGCTAGAACGGTCAAGCCCATTGCTTTGACCGCATTTTGAATCGGGCATAAAAATTCAAAAAATCAAAAATTGGAAAACCTTCGCATTGTGTCATTATATGTGACCAAGTTTCCAGGAAAAATAATAAAATTGTAATACAGTAATTATTTTAAAAAGTGTTCTTTAAATGAGCTATCATGCGTGAAGATTCATGGCTTTCAAGCCAAATGATCAATCTTATGGCCACATTCATGGCATAGTTTGTTCAAATGATCTCATATTGTGCACGAGGGTGCATCTTGGAATTCCAAATAATGTTGCCTAAGGAAGTTTTCATTTTCTTTGCACGGAAAATTCATTTTTCATTTTCCGAGTGCCCAAAATGAGGTTTTTTTGTGAAGGAACTACCAAATAATTGTTGCAAAATTGGACCAAATCATTTTTATAAAATACTAGGCCATATATAATGCACAATTGACAAAATGGTTGGGTGAAAAAAAACATTGATCTACCTCTGGTGAAAAAGACAAATTGCCGTCGATTTAGTTGGAAGCGGGTCAAATTTGAACTGCAGCTGCCTCATAGTTTGCTCTTTATTTTTTCCAAAAATCATTTCTAGGTAAATAAGTATCTATTTAATCAGAAATACATGGTTTGATGGCGAGACATCGAGGTTTGGACGGTGGCCTAGGGCCCCAACTCTAGAGCGCGTAAGCTCGCATGCCTGGCCAAGCGTGGTCACCGCGTGACCGTGGCGTTGCCATGTGTTCTGGGCGGCCTAGGAATGTCTAGTGGGTTGGGCACTCCCCAAGTAGGTGCTAGGAAGAAAATCACAACATAAGATTCTCACAAGGAGACCGATCGATGCTCAAACATGAATAAGCAGCCAAGTGTTTGATTTGCGGTACGGGAAATGCACATGGCTAATGGGTGTGAGTTTTGGCTGAGGATGATCTGTTACTAAGAAGACCGTCTTCACAAATTTTCACCTCAAAAGGAGGAGCCTAGGTGGTACTTGCTTTACAAACTACCACACTGGACATAAATACGAATGTTGAAGCTGGGCTCAAAATAATGAATGGATTGAGCTGGAATTTGGTTGAGTATGGTTATTTGGGCATAGGAAAGCACTGTAGAAAATGGATACCATTTGGACATGCCAAAGTGGTACTTCCTTCACAAAGTGCTGCTCTGAACAGAATAGGAAAACGAATATTTTCGAATTATTTTTGAACTAGGCAAGGAATGTTTTTACATATTTGATGAAGATATGACCCAAAGAATTTATGAGATTTTTTTGGGAATTTTGGGAATGACAGAAATATAGGTTGCTTCACAACCTAGGGCAAAAACTGCCACATGGACATGACACATAGGCAAAACTGATGAGGTGGCGCCTAGTCATAGCAATCCACCACAATTTACAAGGCTATGACCATCTATATAGGTCGTTAACAACTAGAAATAAGGCAGCGGACTAGCGCTGTTTGCTTTATGACCTTTTCGTGTAAGGAAATTACAACCTTTCTGACCAAAATGGTCGCAATGGTTTAGGGTTTGGAGCCCCTCGAACAGCTTTTGACGAATTGGTCTGAAATGGTCATAGATCTATGACCAATTCTTCCAGGGTCACTGACAGAAGGTCACTAGTTGACATATTTCTTGTAGTGAAACTCAGATTTTGTCTGGCTTGTTGTACACTTCATCGCTAATTTAATCTAATTTAATTTCTAACCATGGCAACAACCGCAACAATGCTCAGTTATTTACTTTAAAGTATGATGTCTCCAGAAATACCTAAGGGGCTATAGAAAAATTTAGGTTGTCAAGAATGGAATACATACTCTTTGCCAAAATACCGTCCCAAAGTATGTTTCATGCATAGTTTTTTTTTCATCGGAGACTTTTGTCCCGCGTTGACCGTGACTAAAGTAGATTTATGTTTTTTTAGGTGACAACAGAGTTCAGGGTGGTCAAGGTGCCTAGGTTTAATTGAGAAATGAGAAAGTTGCGATCAGTTAATTTTTTTTTCTCCATAGCAATGTATGATCATTCAACTGTGCATTTCTTTATGTAGGCAATGCATGCATTGTGCATGTATGATACTTTAACAAATGGATAATTTAGTTTTTGTTTAAGACGAATCTTGATAGCATCACATATGTGAGTGTGCTCTCATGACAACGCACGAACACACCAGATAACATGGAAGAATTTTTTCTTCCGTTGCGACGCACATGCATTTTTGCTAGTTTTATGTTAAATCATATAGATTGACGAATGATATTTAATAGTTTTTTAGATATAAAGGGAGAAGCATTTCTCCCTTCGTACATCATGGTTTCTTGTCGTTCGTGTCTTTAAACTTTTGGATCCAATCGGTCACTTACGGAATAGCGCATAAACTGGGGTTTAAGCTTCTGTCACTCTCGCAACCCGTCATCTAATAACTACTCCACAATGCATTCCCTTAGGCCCAAATATGGTGAAGTGTCATGTAGTCGATGTTCACATGACACCACTAAGGGAATCACAACATACATATCATCAAAATATCGAACACATATCAAGTTCACATGATTACTTGTAACATGATTTCTCCCGTGACCTCAAGAATGAAAGTAACTAATCACAAATGATAATCATGCTCAAGATCAGAGGGGTATTAAATAGCACAATGGATCTGAACATATAATCTTCCACCAAATAAACCATATAGTAATCAACTATAAGATGTAATCAACACTACTAGTCCACAAGCACCAATCTATAGTTCCGATACAAAGATTGAACACAAGAGATGAACCAGGGTTTGAGAGTAGTTGGTTCCATTAAAGATGTTGATGAACATAGCCCTCCCCAAGATGAGAGAGTTGTTGGTGATGATGATGACGATGATTTCCCCCTCGGGAAGGGAAGTTCCCCCGGTGGAATCGCTTCGCCGGAGGGAAAAAGTGCTCCTGCCCAAGTTTCGCCTCGAGACGGCGGCGCTTCTCCCGAAAGTACTCTCCTTAGTTTTTCTAGGTCAAAATTACTTATATACCAGGGCACCGGAGGTGGGCCGAGGAGGGCAGCACCCACCAGGGAGCGCCTGGGCCTCCTGGAGCGCCCAGGTGGGTTGTGCCCACCTGGTGGCCCCCCTTTGGTACTTATTTGCTCCAATATTTCTTAAATATTTCATAAAAAATCCTTGTTAAGTTTCAGCTCATTTGGAGTTGTGCAGAATAGGTAGCTTGAGGTAGCTTTTTCAGATCCAGATTTCCAGCTGCCAGAATTCTCCCCCTTTGTGCATACCTTGCATATTATGAGAGAAAAGGCATTAGAATTACTCCAAAAAGCATTAGTATACAATAAAACAACATAAATAACAGTAGGAAAACATAATGCAAAATGGACATATCAACTCCCCCAAGCTTAGACCTCGCTTGTCCTCAAACGAAAACCGAAATCGAAAAACATGTCCACATGCTTAGAGAGAGAGAGAGGTGTCGATAAAAACAAAAATACGGATATAGCAGCATCATGTAACTTATTATAACAACAACAAACTTTAACATAAAACTTTTATCATAGACTTCTCATTAACAAGTGACAATTCATCACAACATCAAAGTATAAAGCATAAACTCTATTGGAAACCAACAAACTATGTTCTCAGTCAATTTTGCAACTACAATTCATCATCTTTTCAGGAAGGGTCACGTATCGGAGCCTTTAGGCAAGTCCACATACTCAACCGTCATTTAGTCTTCTATGATTGCTAACACTCACCGCGTACACATGAGCAAAACATTTCAACCGGACACATAGAAAGATAGGGGCTTATAGTTTCGCCTCCCAACACATTCACCTCAAGGATGATGTCAACAATAATAACTTATCCTACCCATATTCAACTGGATATATGTGCCTAGATATTTCCTCACCACATGATGCTTGCCAAAGGAGAAAATAAAAGAAATAGAGAGAAAAACTTTGACTCTTGCATGAAAGTAAATACATAAAAGTAAAAGATAGGCCTTTCATAGAGGGAAGTAGAGGTTGCCATGTGCTTTTTGTTTGTATGCTCAACCCCTTAGTGCAAGAGAACGTCACGTTATATTGCCCCTTGTGTGATGACAACCTTTATTATGCAGTCTGTCGCTTTTATTCTTCACCATCACAAGTTCGTACAACACTCAATTTTCCCTTACACTAAATGATCTTACACTTTTAGAAGCAAATTTTCTTGCCCTTTTTGCACCTGTGACAACTTACTTGAAGGATCTTGCTCAATCCATAGGTAGGTATGGTGGACTCTCAAACAAGATTTGGGTTTAAGTGTTTTGGATGCACAAGTAGTATCTCTACTTAGTGCGGAGTTTTTGGCTAGCAAAGATAGGGGCAATCACCACATGTTGAAGAATCTATGACAATATAACTTTTATGTGAATATGAACAAACATAATTCATTAAGTTATCTTTCTTTTCCAACTTCAACAATTTTGGCATATAATATTTTGATGGGTGGTCACAGTCACAAAAGATTTCCAGGATAGTGTATTTGTATGTGAATCTTCTCTTCCCTTATTAATCCTTTCATGAGTTGCATCATTGACAAGTGTTATGTTTGTTAGTCTACAATAAAATTTACTACCTACACTCATTACACCACGGTAGAGCTTCCATGACACACCTATGTGTCAGCATAGGGTACATTTGCCGACAGATAAGACGTAGCTAACATCAATGGTGACAGAAGATGAAAGAGTCAGAGGACTTGCTATGGGCAAAGGTATTGCCGACAGTTGTTTATTTCCCGACACTTTTTTATTCGGCACACACCCTACCTACACTGACAGATGCTATGTCCACATATACCCTACCTACGCCGACACTTTATCAGACAACATACACCCTACCTATGTTGACAGATAGCGTGTCCACATACACACCCTACCTATGCCGACACTTTTTTAGCCACGTACACCATACCTATGCCGAAAAATAGTCTAACAACATACACCCCACCTACGCTGACAGATATTGCCTTTGCCGACAGATAAATTGCTGGTATAGTGATGTGCAGCCAAAACAATATATACAAGCTATAAACAGATTCAATCCTTATCCTCACATCCACAAGCAGGTTCAAGATGAACACATACTGTACAACAATGAAAATATGTTCACAAACATGCATATACATTGAACGCAAGTTGACAAACACATCAATCTTGACAAAGCATAGTTTTGACCATCTTAACAATCACCCAAAACACACAAGTCACAAAAAGATGAGCACTATTTGTTGGTATGAGAGACTTCAACTACATGGTCCAAAACACACAAGTCTGTATCCACATGCACAAAAATGCAAGCTCCAAAATAAATGAAACACCAAATGATTACAAGTTGGTTGGTCCATAAACGCTGCAAAGTCATCACGTCCATGTACACAAGTTGGCTAAGTACCTAAAATTTTTTCACAAAAAATTGTCAAGAAAGTGGAATCAGCTCAAGCTATTCAAAGTGCATATGTGGATTAACACATGTTCGATCAATACATGGTACTATATAGAACTATGTTTCTAAATAAGTTATAATTGGCTCACATGGTACTATATAGAACTATGTTCCTCTGCTTGCAGTTTTATCAACAATGAAGTCATTGACCATCTGAAATAGAGATCCTACAACCTAGTAGCTTATTTTATAGCCTATTACATCAGCATTCATTGAAGAAAACACAACCTCTTTTGCAATATCTCTAGAGTTTCATGATTAAGAGCTACATAACCATGGATAAAAAAGGAAACCATGACACATATATACACAAGCAATTTAGTGTTAACACATAGGCCAACAACATTGTAAAGTGCATTTTAGAAACTGTTTTTGTGCAATAGCATGTGAGCTAATTACTACTGAAACAAAAATATACCTGGTAGCTGAGGTACCTGGCGACATTGCCCTCCATTTGCCACCGATGGCCCACTACAAGTCGTGGCCCTGGTTCCCAGTGAGGTAGCCTTCCATCCACCATTCATTTATCTGCTGCATGTGGGCGGCCATGGTTCCCAGCGAGGTGGCCATCCGTTCTCCGCCCATTGCCCGCGCTGCATGCTGGTGGTCGTGGTTCCCGGCATAGGCGTATCAAGGTACAACACTGAATTTAAGCATAAAAAGTACATGAGTGAGTCAATTTAATGGTTAAAAACCGGTCATGAGTTCCCCAACAAACATTAGCAGAGCATTTCCTAATACAACCAGTGAGCCACAATTACAGCAGCGAGTGCTAGTAGTAGTGAATTTAAATTACACATGATGCAATCACAAGACAAACTGAGTCATTCAGTTGCAAACTACCCTCTACACTTTGAAATAAGCCATTTGGGGTGCAGAGACTTACTTGAAGGACAAAGAGCTTGACGTTCAGTTGTGGGAGTTGTGCAGAATGTGGACTGATTGCAGACACATGTCAAGGTTGTTCTGTAGATCCCACCCACATTAACAGATCAGCTAAAACAAAGCCGCCCAAATTCAGTCCAGGGAGTTAAAAGTAGGCACATAAACCATAGCAGTAGTATAAGGGACTCGTGGAGAGTAAGAAGAAGAACCAGTGCATATTAAGGCCCCGTTCGGAAGCTCTCCAGAGCCAGCTTCTTAAAATCTCATCCGAGAAGCCAGCCCGAACGGTTATCCTCCGAGAAGCTAGCTCCGCGGAGACAAAGAATCCAGCGTGCAAATTTATGGGAAACGAGAAGCAGCGCCGGCCCAGCTTCACAAAAACCAGAAGGTGGAGTTCCTCCAAATTACGGTAGGAATGCCACCCAGTGCCACCCGAAGCGTTTCGGCTCAAAGCCCAGCTTGTTGGCGGCGAGAGCTGCTCGACAGAAACACGTGCAGCGCTCCTCTGCTCTCCAACCCTAGCAGCCGCCACCCGTCGGCCGGCCAGCGTCCCCAGCGCGCCGCCAGTCTCCGCCGCCTCGCCTCGCACCTCTGCCTCGCCCCGCCAGTCTCCTCCGGCGCACCGCCACACCACCACCAATCTACGCCACCGCGCCTCGCACCTATGCCAGGCTGGGAGCTGCAGCAGTGTGCCGAACGCCTCCTGCTCCTCACGGAAGCTGGCTGGCAAGATGAGAAGCTGGAGCCAGCTCTTTTTAGAAGCGAGATGACTTTCGAACGGGGCCTAAGTTCCAAGTGGACTCTCCGCGCATTGACTGAAAATAGTTCATGTGCCAAGATAGTAAGCTAATACATATTTATATTGTTTGTGATAAACTGAATCTTCATTTCTCAGGCCTAGTTTAAGATAATTCGATGACCAGAACGTATTAGTATTCCCACTAAAACTTCTCATGAGAAAAAAAGTGGAAATCAGAAAGCACCAGCACTGCAAGATGATGGATTGGTTGAACTGGTCAACAAAAAGGAAACCCTCGAGAAGCATCACGATGGCAAAATGATGGATCCATCCATTCCATTTGCTCACTTACCACGGCACATCCTCAAGTGGCTTGTATAAGATTAGTGAGGGCCCACCGGTGCCAACGGCATGCCTCTAGCACAAGCTGAAAATAAAACAACAAAGCTTATCATCATATTATTGTATGCCAGTGATCAAACTTGCATGGTTCCACATACTGAATCTAAAGGTTTAGAGCGTTATGTTTTTGTTATGCTATTCAGATTGGACAAACACATGGGAGCGACCATAGTTAATTATGTCAACACATGGGAACGGCCTGGTCAAGAGGGAATTGCCATTTTAGTATGTGGAGAGCGATTAATTATGCCAATACGACAATAGTTAAACACTTAACAATGCTGCACAACCTTTAGAACAAAAAACTGGACAAGAATGATCTATACTTCAGTTAACAAATGGTTTTGTTTCTTTGTTTCCAGTTCAAATAAAATTAGCTACAAATATGTTGTTTGCCAGGATCGAAGCATCTCTAGAGTCTGAAAATAAGAGCTGGTCAAAATTTACACTGTCTTACTACAAGTATAATTCATTAACTGAAGCATAACAGACTAATTTAAAGAGAGTTTTGATCTAGATTTTCACAGGGAAGTAAGAAGCATCTTTATTGATAAATAATAATCATTTTCACATAGAACTCATAACCATTTTCACAGAGAAATAAATGCATTAATAGTCTGGAATGATTACTATAGTGCAGCAGCATTAGAGTCACACCAGATCCATAACAAAGTACCTGAAATTTTCCAGATCCATAGCACTTTTAGAGAAATAAAAAATCACATAATAGACTAGAGCTTGTCAGACCAAACTAATAGATGCAACCAACTAGGCAAGCATATGAGAATGGCAGAAGATAATTTTCCTGGGATGCAACATAGCACAAATTGCTGTTGGTGACAACAGACAAAGTTTGCAGAAACCTTTCATGAGACATCGCGCCATTGGTGGCGGCGTCGCCGAGCTTGTTGGAGACGAGATTTTTTTCCTGAGCAAAAGGAGGGTGCTGACTTGGTCCTTCGTGAGGGCTAGTGGTGGTTTGTGAAGGTCCCGGCGGGCGGAGCTATCCTTGGCCACAACACTGGGGAAGGCATGAGCAGATGGGGTTAGGGAATCTGGGATATGCTCACCACCGTCGATGGAGACTCGGGCCAGCAAAGATTCCCATGTTGTGGCAGGGAAGGGGCCGGGAAAGGCAGGCGATGGAGGGGGCCGGGAGCTCGGGGCTATGGGCGCCGGTGGCGGCAGGGACGGGTCCGGACGGAGACCCCGAGGACGGGGACGACGACGGTGGTGAAAATTGTGGGCAGGGGCAGGGGTGGGACGGTTAGGGTTCACGCGAGTGGATGTGAGGCTACGGGATTGTTTGGGGTAATTTTTTTAGAATGTTTGGGGGTACTTGGCCAAGTGAGGTGAAAGCTGGGCCGCCCGCAGTGAAAAATTTGGGCTCTCGCGCTTAATTCACGCGGCGATTTTTTTGGCCTTTCGTTGTTTGACACGTGTCCACATACACCGACACTTAATCTGTGTCTATACACCCTACTTACGCCGACACTTAATCTGTCTCAAGTACATACCTACGCTGACTGAAAAACTATCAGGGCGCGCACATCTACCGACAGATGATATGCCACTAAGTGGTTGCCAACATATACATTGTCGTTGTGTGATTTCCGACACATAGTTTGTTTATAATGATGTACATTGGCCGACCAGTTATCTGATTACAAAGCTTCAGAGCTGCGCCGATAGTTCTCCTATAGAGATTAATAGACCTTTGCCCACAGAAGTGTGTCACCTAAGTTCCTCCGCGGTGTAGTGACTTTTCCTTGTGTAATGTCATCACTTACCATAAGATTAGCATATGATTTATTTCATTTATTTCCTTTATTTTTATTGAAACAAGAGAGTAAAGAAGGCAAAACTCAAACTAAACTTTATTATGTATCTCGCACACGATTACAAGGATTGATCACTAAGCAAACTCTTGAAAAGAAAGGATCGAATTAAACTTTTATTCATCTAATAGCAAAAGATAACCATGGATCTAACTAGGAAAGTAAAGGCAAAAGATAGTGGAGATGATACGATACCGGGGCACCTCCCCCTAGCTTGGCGGAAGCCAAGGGGAGTGCCCATACCCGATACTCTGTTTTCCTTTGGTGATGAAGAAGGAGGTGGTGGTGGTGATGAAGTAGAAGCAATCCGGTCTTTGAGGACCAGGAGACTCTTCAATCTTCGGATGACACTCCGGAGGGAGGCAATGTGCTCCAGATGCAGAATATTTTCACGAGTGAGATATTTAGTTTGCACACGAACCATTTCAATGATCCCGAAGGCTGCAATCTCAGTGGGGGTAAGATAAGCATGTTGGAATTAACCACGATCGGTGGCCTTGTCCGGCTCGGACAGGTGCAATCACCAAGCCGTATAGGTGTAGGACTAGGTTAGGCTAGCTTAGTTCCTATATATATATATATATATATATATATATATATATATATATATATACTTGTACCCCTGTAAGATTTTAAAACTCAGATCAAAGCAATAACAAATCCCAGGAGCGACACGCTCCTGTTGCGATCCATCAGCGTCTCGTGTTCACATGTTGTGCTAGTCTAGATTGATCAAGCAAACCCGGCGGATTGCAGGTATACGTACGTGTACGTGTGCTGTGGCCAGAGAAGAATCGATCGACCTGCCTGAGTGCCTGCTTGGTTGCATAGTACGTGTGTGTTGGCCAAAAGCATCGGCCGGCTAGAACGTGTCAAGCAACCTGGTTGTGTACGTGTGCCTCCTCGACGGAAAGTACTCGTCGGTGTCGCATTGTACGGGACCAGTGCCAACAATTGGTATCAGGGCTTGGTTTGTCGGTCGTGATTCTCGGAAAGCAGTCGAAGGATCATGCCGAACACAGGCAAGGAGATCATGACGGCGGCAGCGGGAGCACCGATGCCGATGGTGGGGGGATCTCAATTCCCCCGTCTGGATCGAGAGGACTACGCACTATGGGCGATGAACATGGAGGTCGCGATGGAGGGAGCTGAGTTCTGGGAAGCCGTGGAACCCGGCGGCGCCGAGTACGCGAAGGGCGCGACGAAGTACCGGAAGGATCGTCAGGCGTTAACGGCGATCTACTCTGCCATGCCGAAGGATGTGCTGCAACACCTCGTCGGAAAGAACTCGGCGAAGGAGGCATGGGAGACCATCAAGATCCTACACCAGGGTCATGACCGTGTCAAGGAAGCACATCTTCAGTCCCTGATGAGAAGCTACGAGTGCCTGAAGATGGATGAAAGTGAGACGGTTGATCAGTTTGCCTCCCGTCTCAAGACCCTTGTCAACGGCATACGCAGCTATGGTTCAACCCTAGAAGAAGTTGCGATCGTCCGACGATTTTTGCGCGCCGCGCCGGCACGCTACATTCAGATCGTCACGTCGATCGAGTAATGTCTCGACCTGAAGACTCTCACGGTCGAGGATCTCGTCGGAAGGTTCAAGGCCCACGATGAGAGAATTCGTCTCAGTTTCGGCGACGCGGAGGCGAGTGAGCACCTGATGTTGACAAAGGCGCAATTTACCGCCCTCTTGAAAGAAAAGCAAGGCGGATCCACGAGCAGCGGCAAGAAGAAGCGGAAAGGGAAGCAGCGCTCGGCGAGAAAGAACTTCGCCGACTCGGACGACGAGGCTGCACCTGAACCACCGAGGAGGAAGTTTGACATCAGAAAAGTAAGGTGTTATAAGTGTGGCCTCCTCGGTCACTTCAAGGCTGACTGTGAGGAAGCACCGAAGCAGAAGGCGCTCATGGCCGAGGAAGGAGACGACGGGGATATGATGCTGATGTGCGAGCTAGTGGACGAGGAGGATCCAGATGATCTTGGTCAGCTGGACACGGGTCCGGTGAGTGCATCCGCGCCAGTAAACCCAGGCGAAGTCATGGCGCCAGAAGACCATGAAACAAGGCATGTTGGTGTGGTCATGTTAGAAGCAGGCGAGGAAGTGGCACCAGAAGTCCATGATATTATGTGTGATGGTATGGTCGTGCTAAAAGAAGGCGAAGAAGTGGCGCCAGAAGTCCACGATACGAGGCGTGATGAAGTGGTCACCGCAGAAGAACGCAACATACAGCAAGCTGCACTCGAACCGGATGAATATGGCGCATACGTGATATTGGACAGTACAGCCGCGAGTTATGCGAACGTCGCGGGTCGTGGTGGATCCGACGTGATGTGTCCACGCGCTGTGTGCGCCGCTCCGGTCAGCCAGCACGAGCAGGCGGTGGAAGCTTTGGTCCCTACTAGCCTAGCGGACGAGCCGACTGATGGATTCATCGAAGCACGCACACCTCCATGCAGCAGCAGCCAACCACGTGATGCATGGCCTTGTGCTGCCTTGCATGGGATAGAAGAAAAGGACACACCACCACGTGAGGGCCATGTGGATGGGCTAGATGGTGTGCAATATTCAGAAAAAAGAGACGGGCAAGAAAAAGTGAGTTGGTTACCGTGTGCAGGACACACAACCACCTCGGGAAGGCCCGGATCGCCAGAAATCAGGAGTTTGGCTACCCCAGATACAGAAACGCCAGGAACAAGAAGTTTGGGAACTTCAGAAAGAAATTTGTCATCTCCAACAGTATCAGAAGCAAGAAAAGGGCCACCAACGGTAGTCCGTCTTCGACCAGTGTTGGATCTCTTTCCAGAAGAAGCACTTCAAATAAATTCGGTGAAGATGAAGAGCAAAGAGCAACGACGTTTGTACATCGAGGAACCGGAAAATTTTGAAGACGCAAAGATGGAAGAGTGTTGGCGTCGTGCTATGGATGAAGAGTTGGGTTCGATCCGAGACAACGATAAATGGGAGCTCGTGGATCTTCCCAACGGGCATAATGCCATAGAGCTCAAGTGGGTGTACAAAGTCAAGAAGGGTGCCGAAGGGTACTTGGTGAAGCATAAAGCAATGCTCGTGGCTAAACCAAACGTGCAAGAGCAAGATGTGGACTTCGAAGAAGTGTTCACTCCAATTGACAAGATGAACTCGGTGAGGCTACTTATAGCTCTCGCGGCTCAAGAATCTTGGAGGATACATCATATGGATGTGAACTCCACGTTGTTGACTGGGGAGTTAGAAGAAGGGTTGTATGTGAAGCAACCACCGGGGTACATCCAAGAAGGAGAGGAGCACAAGGTATTGAAGCTACACAGGGCATTGTACGGGCTACGACAAGCTCCTCGGGCATGGAACATCAAGCTTGATCGTACATTGATTTCTCTTGGATTTGAGAAAGCCCCACTAGAGCATGCTATGTACAAGCGAGGTGAAGGCAAGGATCGTCTCTTAGTGAGCATCTATGGGGATGATCTATTGATAACTGGAGCAGATGAAGAGGTGATTGCAAACTTCAAGCTACAAATGAAGGAGCTATTCAAGATGACTGATCTAGGGCTCTTGAGTTACTACCTTGGGATCGAGGTACAACAAAAGCCGGAGGGGATCACAATATGCCAGGAAGCATATGCAAAGAAGGTACTTGAAAGCTATGGCATGAAAGATTGCAATGCAAGTCATGTTCCGATGAAGCCTCGTCTTGTTCTAAGCAAGAAGAGTGAAGCACCCGCGGTTGATGCAACGGAGTATAGAAGTGTGGTCCGAAAGTTGAGGTATCTCACTAATACAAGACCGGACTTGGCCTATTCCGTTGGCATAGTGAGTCACTTCATGGAAGCACCCACGACGGAACATTGGGCAGCTGTGGAAAATATACTCAGGTACATCAAAGGGACAACAAACTTTGGTTGTGTCTATTTGAGAGAGAAGAAGGAGATGGTGGATTTACTTGGCTATAGTGATAGCAACCTGGCAGGAGATGTGGACGACCGTAAAAGTACCTCGGGCGTGGCATATTTCTTGGGAGGAAGCATAGTGAGTTGGCTATCACAAAAGCAGAAGGTGGTCGCATTATCATCACGTGAAGTGGAGTATATTGCAGCTGCAATCATGTGTGTCAAGGCGTTTGCCTAGGAAGACTACTCGGTGACCTCACAGGTAAGGAACGAGTGGTGCTCAACATTGATGACGAGTCTGCAATCTCTCTATGGAAGAATCAAATGCATCATGGTAGATGCAAGCACATCGGTACGAGGTATCGATACCTAAGGGAGTGTTTGGAAGAAAGCAAGATCGACATCAACTACGTTTGCACCAACGACCAGCTTGCAGATATCTTAACCAGATCTTTGGGACGGCAGAAGTTCGTGAAGATGCGGCGAAGGATCGGTGTTCAAGTTGTGAAGTGAGGACATCGTGTTTAGGGGGGGTGATTGTTGGAATTAACCACGATCGGTGGCCTTGTCCGGCTTGGACAGGTGCAATCACCAAGCCGTATAGGTGTAGGACTAGGTTAGGCTAGCTTAGTTCCTATATGTATACTTATACCCCTGTAAGATTTTAAAACTCAGATCAAAGCAATAACAAATCCCAGGAGCGACACGCTCCTGTTGCGATCCATCAGCGTCTCGTGTTCACGTGTTGTGCTAGTCTAGATTAATCAAGCAAACCCGGCGGGTTGCAGGTATACGTACGTGTACGTGTGCTGTGGCCAGAGAAGAATCGATCGACCTGCCTGAGTGCCTGCTTGGTTGCATAGTACGTGTGTGTTGGCCAAAAGCATCGACCGGCTAGAACGTGTCAAGCAACCTAGTTGTGTACGTGTGCCTCCTCAACGGAAAGTACTCGTCGGCGTCGCATTGTACGGGACCAGTACCAACAAAGCATAGTAGGGTTTAAGGTATCTTCCTCTTCCTCATCGGCCGACAAGGCTTGCTCGTCCATCGGCATTTGATCTCTGGTGGCCTCCTTGCCCTTGTCCTCCTTGGCTGCTCCAATGGGATCCTCTTTCTTCAACTCGATCTTCATTAACCAAGCATCCTCTTCCATATGATCAGAGGGAGAAGGAGACATGATGCCTGGCTCAACAGATCTTACAAAAAGCAGCGAGAAAAGAAAACAGGAGGTTTCTCCGTGATACGGAGGTCAACAGGTTCGGGAGGTATATAAAGAGTTTTTATCTTGGGGAACAAGCAGAACAGAAGAAAAACGGAGTCCGAAAAGTACCCGAGGTGGGCAAAACCCACCGGGGCGCGCCTGGCATGCCAAGCGCGCCCTGGTGTATCGTGCCCACCAGGGTCACTTTCTTGGAAGTTTCTTATTTTCCTAATCTATCTATCTATACTATCTAAAAGAAACGTAAGGTTCCCTCACCCCTCTTACGTCAATTCTTTCGTCCAACCTTCAAAAAAAATAGTCCAACCTTCCGTCAACAAATGGTCCCTCGCCTTGGTCCGCCCCTAATAAAAGGAAACACAGTCAAGGATTGAGAAAAAAAATCAGGCGCAATCCCAGGCTTTCTCTCCTCGCGTTTCGCTTCATACAAATCGGAGAGTCCCTCGGTGCCCCACCTCGCCTTCGTCCAACTTCGTCTACCACCTACACACGTCCAAGGATGCCCTATCTCCGCCCCTTTCCTCGTGCGTTGATAGATAAGAGTTGATTCAATTACCATAATTTGGGAACTAATCACCGTAATCGCATTTATTTATTTCCTGTCTCCGCCAGCAATAATCTCTTTTTCTACTATCTAAAAGAAACGTAAGGTTCCCTCTTCCCTCTTACGTCAATTCTTTCGTCCAACCTTCTACTATCTAAAAGAAACGTAAGGTTCCCTCTCCCCTCTTACGTCAATTCTTTCGTCCAACCTTCAAAAAAAATTCTTTCGTCCAACCGTCAACAAATGATCCCTCGCCTTGGTCCGCCCCTAATAAAAGGAATCACAATCAAGCATTGAGAAAAAATCAGGCGCAATCCCAAGCTTTCTCTCCTCGCGTTTCGCTTCATACAAATCGGAGAGTCCCTCGGTGCCCCACCTCGCCTTCGTCCAACTTCGTCTACCACCTACGCACGTCCTAGGACGCCCTATCTCTGCCCCTTTCCTCGTGCGTTGATAGATAAGAGTTGATTCAATTACCATAATTTGGGAACCAATCACCGTAATCGTATTTATTTATTTCCTATCTCACTCTTTCTCTATTCTTTAGCAGCGTCGCGGCGATGGCTACAGGCGGGAGGAGCCTGGTGGCCGAATGGGCGAACGGTACGACCGGCTGAGACTGAGAGTCACCTCTCTCTCTCTCTCTCTCCCTCTCTCTCCCCCCCTCTCTCTCTCTCTCTCTCTCTTTCTCTCTCTCTCTGGAACGACGGGAGGAATCAGTCTGGGCCGACGATGGCGTCGGTGACGCGCCTGTTGTCCACCAGGATCTTCAGGTCTTCCAGATCAGCGTTGACACTAGCATGCGATCGCCGCGCTGCACGTGTCGTATCTAATGCCCTCGGCCGTGGCTACTCCAGTCTCCACATGACGCCCGCTTCGCTTGTCGCATACATGCTGGCTCGGCGATGGCCGCAGCGTTAGCGTGCGCCCATAAGATGGAATGCCTCTCAGCAACTCGCGTGATAGTTCATCAACGACGATGACGAACTGGATGATGACCTCCGCCAGGCTGATCATCGGAGCTCACTACACGTCACGTCCGGCGGGAAAGCTGGCAACGAGGCCCGTGACTGCCCCTCCGTCGGCAGAAAGGCCTTCATCGTCGAGGTCGCCTCCGAGCATAGGATCCATGCGAGGTTGGGGCGTTCGGCATTGAGGACAGCGTGATTGGTTTGTCGCCTGTAAGGCTGTAACCCCAAATGACCAGCCCGGCGTGATCGACGAAGACTATTATGGCGGGGAGCTGCGCCTCCCCAAGCAACCACCACCTCGCTACGGCTCCAAATCAGGGAGTACCGCTTCCCGGTTAAAGAGACCACACTGCTGCCTGGAGCCGCCGGCAGGCTTCGCCTTTGTCGTGAGCGGATAGAGGCAAGGAGGGACAACAGTAGGTATGCCATGCAAAGCGCTCAATCTATTTGACATACATTTGACTTTTTCATTTAGATAATCTATGATTCTCTAGCTATATGTCTCATGGTGTACGTGATGCCTTCAGTCCACATAATACATTTTACTGACATTTAGCTTTTTGATTGAGGCCTGTGATTCTCCAGCTACATGTCTCTGTGTACGTGATACCTTTCTCTGAACATTGTTTTCATTATATACATAACCACCCCTCAGGCCATTACAAAAGAGAAGTTCTCATTACTCATTTTCTTTCTCGTGATTTCTGTTAGGGCCACCTATCACACATGCATATACACCATGTTTATCTACTGTAATTTGATGTTGTTTACATGCGACACAAAAGAGTTAAGAGTGCACTCGAGAAAAAATTGCTTTGCGGGTACACATTTGCTCAAGTACTGGTGTGTTGAACTTTCAACGATTTTGATTGGTCACTGAGATAATCTTTTCTCCTTTTGTTGATATATGTCTCAAAGAGATTCGTCTTTCCCTTTTTTGTGTTATGTTTTCAACGTGAAGAATTCCATACTTTTGTAGTGGAGCCATCCAAATATATATTACGAGTTTCTCAAAATAATCATTAAGACGTAAAATCATTATATGTGCATATTGTTTCCTGTATTTTTTATGTGAGCGGAAGTTTTAGATTTGGGACCAGCTTATTGCATGATCACTAAGAAATTATTGTGTAGTTCATCATTTATATTTTATTGTGTCTATGTAAACAAGAATTTTGTTGGTTATTTGGCCTCACAAACTTCTTTCTTGAACAGAGCTTCCTGTGCCCTGGCCGCTGCTGAGAAAATCGACCAGCAAAGAACATGAACGAAGATGGTGATAAGACAGGAAGGAGCCGAGTATGCCACATCCAGATATGATGGTTTCCCCTCTGTTCTCTTCCCTCTTTCTTCGTAAGTGAATGATTTTAGATTGTTGGGCATTATTCAATTGCTATACGTGTGAAGAAGTTGTACTAAACTATAGTAGTAGTAAATAACTTTTAGTTTTTTCATTTGTATTCCGCTACTAGGAATTTATCTATCCTAATTACTTCATTAGATTCTGTTCACTTTTTGAAGTTTTATTTTGTGCAAGAAAAGGCACCAAGAGCACGTGACTCCGTTTGAAGATTCACACAATAAACAGCCAGAAGTAGTGGACACTGTTTATCATCTAAGATCGTACTCATGTTGATGTTGCACATGAGAAAGTAAAGAGTAAAGGCTGATCATGCTGATAATGTTGACCAGATTTAGATGGTGAAACAGTTGGGACTTGGGAGTACAAGCTCAAACCATTGAGATAGTTCAAGGTATACACTGTCCAGGTTTTCATGCATTCCAGACAGAAGTTTAGATTAAATAAACAGTTGGGACTTGGGAGTAGAAGCTTGCTGATGATTACAAATCTTCTAGACAAGATTATGTATGTGCTGGCATTTGAATAAAATAAACATGCATGGACTCTCTAAAGTCTGATTCATCATCCTGAGGTTTGGACAAAAGCACAACTTTGTTTCTTACAATCTATTCTGGCATTGACGGTGTTCAAGAAAGTTCTACCAAAGATAACGGGACAAAAGTCATCTTGTGGGGAGCCAAGAACAAGAAAATCAGTAGGATATTTTTTTCCCACACAAGACTTCAACATCTCTAAGAATCCCAATTGGTGGTATAGTATCTCTATTAGCAAGTTTAATAGTAACATCTATGTCTTCTATTTCAGCAGGTGCTATTTCATTCTTAATTTCTTTGTATAAGGAAAAAGGAATAACACTCACACTAGCACCAATATCACATAACCCATGATAACATATCTTAACAGAGACAACAAGCATGCCAACAACTGGTCTATGTTTATCCTTTTTATCGGGTTTGGCAATTCTAGAAGCTTCATCACAGAAGTAAATAACATGCCCATCAATATTATCGATCAAGAGATCTTTAATCATAGCAACACTAGGTTCAACTCTGATTTGTTCAGCTGGTTTGGGTGTTCTAACATAACTTTTGTTAACCACAGTTGAAGCTTTAGCATGTTCCTTCATCCTAACAGGGAAAGGTGGTTTTTCAATATAAGGAGTGGGAACAACTGGATCAACATTGTAAATGATAGTTTCTTCTTTAGCTTTTACCGGTTCTTTAATTTCTTCTTTAATAGGTGGGTGATATATAAACCACTTCTCCTTGGGAAGATCAACATGAGTAGCAAAATATTCACAAAAGGAAGCTACTATCTCGAGTCAAGTCCATATTTAGTGCTAAACTTTTGAAAAACATCGGTATTCATAAAAGATTTAACACAATCAAACTTAGTTTCAATACCTGGCTCTTTACCTTTGTCGAGTTCCCAATCTTCAGAGTTGCATTTAATTCTTTCTAAAATATCCCACCAGAATTCAATAGTCTTCTTCATAAAAGAACCAGTACAAGAAGTATCGAGCATGGATTGATCATTATGAGAAAGCCGAACATAAAAATTCTGAATAATAATTTCTCTTGAGAGCCCATGATTGGGGCAAGAATATAACATTTACTTAAGCCTCCCCCAAGCTAGAGCGATACTTTCTCCTTCACGAGGCCAAAAATTATATATATAATTCCGATCATGATGAACTAGATGCATAGGATAATTTTTTTTGATGAAATTCCAACTTCAACCGATTCCAGTTCCAAGATCCGATATCATAGCATAGCCTATAGCATGTCAATGCTTTTTCCCTTCAAAGATAAAGGGAAAACCTTCTTATTAGCTTCATCTCCGGGTAAACCTGCAAGCTTAAACAATCCACAAATTCCATCCACATATATCAAGTACATATCAAGATGTTTGGTTCCATCTACTGCATAAGGATTAGCTAGCAGTTGTTCTAACATACCCGAAGGAATTTCATATTCAATATTTTCAGTAGGTGCAGTAGGTTGAGGGGCAACTAGTTGTGGTTCCGGTCGAGGTGAAGATACCCCGAACAAACCCCTCAAAGGATTGTTTTCCATAGTAGCAAGTGATAATAAATTTTAGCACGTAGTAATAATTTTAGCACGTAGTAAAAATTCAACTAAAACACCTAAAAATTAACTAAAGCGCCTACTGTATAGCTTCTGTAGTTGTATACGTACATATACGAATGATGTAACTTGTACCTCTTCATTATATATATGAGATAGGCCACCCCTAGAGGGTTGAGCCGGTTTCCCCAATTCTATTGTCTTACAAATGGACTGGCTATACATTAGCTATAGTAATTAATGTTTATATGGAGAGAGAGGCAAAGAAATCGCAATATGATTGGTAGGTAGAAATAAACGCATACCTTTAGCCCATGCGCTGGGTGCATGCCGGCTCTATTGCTTCGTAGGCTGCGCTATCGCCCGGCGACTCACCAAGTGCCGGCTCTCTTTTCTCTCTTGTGTTCTCTTTCCTCCAACTAGGATTTCAGTGATGTGGAACATCTTATAGCCAGCTGACTAGGATCTATTATTCTTGCTCTAAAGTAGATCTATGTACTTGCTCCTGGTGGGTAGTGTGATGTTTTGTGATGCACCTCTTTTTGGTAGATGCGCCACATGAATAGATGGACAAAGAGGAGAAAAAGAAGAACCTACTAATGAAAGCATGATGCAACTGCGAGCACACATGTAACAAACAATGCAGAATAAGATGTCACATGCAACCCTGTGACAAATATGTTTGATATAACCACAATCATAGGAAGCTTCAAATTGTAGGAAAGGTCATTTTAAATGCTGAAAATCTATGTACTGAATAATTTTAAACTTATTGTCAGCTTGATCAAGCAACCTGAATTTGATGCCTCATCTGTTAGATGTGCAGAATCAGCTGACAGTTGGTTGCAACCTTCATCTCTAAAATTAAATAATAATACAACACTTTGGTTATTTGGTCCCCTTAGGACAAAATTACTTTCAAACCGTTCAACTCCAACTGCACTTGTTAAAAATTCAGAACAGTACTAGACAACTAATTTGGAACTTATGGTATGCCACTCTCACCAACTTCTGAACCAAAACAAGATGGAAATGCTGGTGCCTATTTGATTAATTCTGCTACCACTGCATTATCAATTAGCTTTAATTGTCTCAGTGCCGGTTCATTCTAGCAAATTATTGATTTGTATGGTTTTGGAAATTGATGAGATATTGGATTTACTGATGTAGGAATTGTCTATTTGAATTTTCTATGTTAGTAGATTACCAGCGACAGCAAGGCACGACGGTGGCCGGGGCTGGAGGAGAGATTCAGCCTTTTCAGCTATGCAGTCGACCACCGAGTATTGATTGTTATAAATTCAGGTGACTTAGATAAACTGATTTCTGCATAATGGTACTGATTGTGCAGTGTGCTCGACCTAGAGTGGTGTTTTCCATGTTGCTGGCTTAGGAGTACTATCAATGTGAGCTTTAGTTACAACTAGAAGCAATCTACACGCTTTGCCGCGCCGCTTTTCATCACTCTTTCCCCCTGACTTTGGTTGGAACTGTTTGTCGGTGTTGTGTGATGGGTTGGTTGTTCGACATGTCGCTGTTTCTCGGCCTAACATCACTGTTCCTTTTTTATTTTATATTTAGCCATGACAGTTGAAGGAGTTGGTAATGCTCATGGTACACATGTATAAGCTACTGACGGACAAAACTTACGAAGCAAATTTTATTCCTTCATTTAAATTCAAATAGAGTTACTCCCTCCGTAAAGAAATATAAGAGCGTTCACATCATTACAATAGTGATGTAAACACTTATATTGCCTTACAGAGGGAGTACTTTTTTTTATGAAAAAAGAGGTTCAAACAGAACACCAAAAATGAGTTCTGCTTATTCAATGTTGCATTTAGCGTGCTTGGCGGAAAGGTTTTCCCATTACAGCAGACCAAGAAAGAAATTTTACATCTGATCCAAGTCTAGCAGAGCTTACCACCTGGGGGTTTGATTACAGAAAAAAATCTGAAACTTGGGAGGTTTCTTCTGTTAGCTGATCATCACCAATGTCCAATAACAAATTAACTGTTGAAACAGACAACATGATACAAACGCAGCATTAGCATTAGTAAACCGACCAAGTTGGGATAGGATGAAGTACGTGCCAAAAATATTCTTTTTCTTCCAGAATAAACAAATTTATATGAATAGGTAACCAACCACCAACTTTGAAGGTTGTAGTTGCGATAATACATTTATCTTTAATGAAGCTAGAACGGGGATGAAATTTTTCTAGGCACAATTGAAACATGATTCCTGCCTGACTACCTGACTAACACAATACTTCTAGTATAGCCGAGAGGTATGATGAACACATTTCTCAATGCTTACTACACTATGATAAAAATTGGCCCTATAAGTAACTGAAGCGGAAGCTGTTCATATTTTTTCCTACAACGCAAGAAAAATAATGGAAAGCAATCCTAGTGATAGTGTGGTATAAAAACCTGCAAGTACTCAAGTAAAGTACCCATGACAGTTAAGATATACTCCCTCCGTTCCTAAATATTTGTCTTTCTAAAGATTTCAACAAGTGACTGCATACAGAGCAAAATGAGTGAATCTACACTCTAAAATATGTCTATATGCATCCGTATGTGATAGTTCATTTGAAATCTCTAAAAGACAAATATTTAGGAACGGAGGGAGTATAAGTTACCCTTTCTTATTGGCCCTTGGAAAGGAGCAAAGGGAGTACATGTCAATACAAATGAACTTTCGATAAATAAATAAAAGGCTTTTCTCATACACTGTTGCTACTCCAGTATCTAGGTAGCATGTAAGCTACTATGAAACTGGCAAAGCCAAATGTGAATTTGAACTGGAAATATTACCCCATTGGCTTTAGAGTTTGTCGGAGATATCATATTTAGTAGAAATTTAACAAATGACATTTATTATTTCCAGAATCTTAACATAAACCATGGCATCTTATTTTTAGGATCTGTTTTGACTTTAAACACAAAAAAGCATGAATGTGAACAGAAACTCGCAGAACATGGTGAACTATTTCACAGATTTGCTATCCAGCATATTAAACATGCAAAAAAAAAATCTCAAAAGGAGGTTATCCCCCGGCCTCTGCATCAGAACGATGCATGGGGCCATCTTATTGATAAGCAAAAAGGTTCAACAAAGTCTCTAGGTCTCAAAAAGGTAAAAAAAGGCTCACAAAGAGCAAGAAGAACATGAAAACAGGATAGCCACAACCGGCGGAATAAAAGTAGATAGGAACTAAACACCTATCCTATTACATGATCGCCATCCAAACTGGTTGAAGATAGCCCGTGCTACCGTCTCCCACCGGATAGACCCAGTAACCATACGCTCCCTGGCATCCGTCGGAGTGAGTAGCGACCACATACGGATCAGTGTAGTGGCCCGAAAGATAACCCGCAAGAAATGAATATGTGTTATTCTGTTAAAAACCAGACCATTCCTGCAGTTTCAAACTGCCCATAATAAAGCACATACTCCTACACGGATATGTTTTGCCGTTTCTGACTCAATTCCGTCTAGCCACGTCCCAAATAACGTGTCGATGGTAGTCGGACAAGTAATGTCAAACGCTATGTGAACAGACCACCATAATTTTTTTGCCATTGGGCAATCAAGAAAGAGGTGTTTGGTAGATTCATCTTGATCACAGAAGCTACATCTTCTAGATCCTGTCCAGTTATGTTTTGCCAAAATGTCCTTAGTTAGAATGACTTGTTTATGGACAAACCACATAAACACTTTAATTTTAAGGGCACTTTGACTTTCCAAATATGCATTGATCGAGGGATAGAGCCAGAGTTGATAATATCCAAATACATGGATTTTATCAAAAACACTCCATTCTTGGTTAGTTTCCAGTGCAACTGGTCTGGCTATTGAGAAAGGTGGACATCCGTCAATCTTCTCACAAGATGGAGCCAAGCTTCCCAATGGTTTCCGACTAAAGTCCTCCTAAATTGAATATTGAGAGGGTTGGACTGTCATACTGTTGCAACGTAAGCATCTCTACGCTAAACAATATTATAGAGAGAAGGATACTGGATAGCTAGAGGCGTCTCCCCTAACCATGTATCCTCCCAGAATCTCGTGGTTGTACCATTTCCAACGATAAATTTTGTCCTGTGGAAGAAGGCTGATTTCACTCTCAACATTCCTTTTCAAAACGGTGAATCAGTCGGTCGAACCATCACCTGGGATAAGGTTTTAGAATGCAGGTACTTATTACGCAGAATCTGGGCCCATGTGTCATCGGTCTCTACAGATAGCTTATACAACCACTTGTTGAGAAGACATCTGTTCTTCATCTCTAAATTTTCAATACCAAGACCCCCTTGGTCTTTTGGCCTACAGATAATATTCCATTTAGCGAGTCGGTACTTTTGTTTTAACTCATCGCTTTGTCAGAAGAAGCGCGGTCGATAGAAGTCCAGTCTTTTACGAACTCCAACTGGTACCTCAAAAAAGGACAAGAGAAACATTGGCATACCCGTGAGCACCGAATTAATGAGAATTAGTCGGCCTCCATGGAACCAGCAGAAGTAGTGGAATCAAAAGTATTATACCAATCTCTATGGGGACACATATGAAAAGTGGTATACAGAGCCAAGTTTGCAAATACGAGATTTGAGACGAGAGATTAGGGTTCGGTTGTGCGCGTCTGCCGCCCCTGCACGTGATCTGTCAATCCGAGGGTAGATCGATTTCTCCAGCTGCCGTTGAAGCTGAGATCGACAAGATATTCCGGTGCAGCAGTCCATCGAATCCGACTGGATATCCATACAATAGCTTCGACATGTCATACAGATATCCACTAGATATCCGTGGAGCAAAAATTATAATCATGCCTAACCCAGCTATTCGCGGATATCTAGATCCATGTACCCACGGGAAAAAAATGCTATCCATACCCTTGCCCAACCGGGTCGGGTATCCATGGTACCCGGATCCATGGATAAAATTGCAATCCCTACAATAGCTGAGGCAAAGCCCATCATTCTGTGTGTGCTTATATCGAATATCCACAAAAGAATGTAATGAAATAAACTTTCTTCTTTATGTTATCTCGCTTTTGCACTAGTAGAAAACGGAGCTTTAAAACCGGTTTGTAAGTGCCTTGTGCCGGTTATGGAACAGGCACTAAAGTGTGGGCACTAAAGGCCCCCCCTTTAGTACCGGTTCGGCACGAACCGGCGCTAAAGTGCCACCACGTGGCGTGAGCTCGCGCCCTAGTATGGGGGACCTTTAGTACCGGTTGGTGAGGTTTTTTTTTTGAATTTTTTTTTGAAAATTTTGGAAAAAAATTTAATTTTTTTTTGATTTTTAATTTTTTTGAATTATTTGATGATTTAGTCTCTAATCACCTCTCTTAACTGCTCAAGTGTGGATCACTCATTCCAAATCATCTAACTTCCCGACCGGTCACCCATCCCTCTCACTACTCCAGCCCGAGCACGCTTAACTTTTGGGTTCTATTCTCCTTCGCTTCAGTGTGCACTTGTTGTTTTCCGACAATAGTAAGATGTCAATCCTATTAACCCTCAGGAGTTTAGCTTGAGCATGAAGTCACACATTTCACCGTTTGAGTTTGAAACTATTATTATAAAAAAAACAGTAATTATTTAGTAACGCTATTATTTCTTGAATAAGTTTGACCATAGTTTGACCATAGTTTGACCACAGTTTGACCAGATTTGACCAAAATTCAAAAAATTGAAATAATTATTTAGTAACACTAATATTCTTGAATAATTATGTAGTAACATTAATACTTCTTGAATCAGTTGTTTGACCGGTTTGACAAGATTTATCGAAAATTCAAAAAAACATAAATTAGAGCATATCTTTTTTTCCTTTTACAATTTTGTCATTTCAAAAATTGTCCTAAACTCTAAACCCGGGACTTAAAATGTCGGAAACTCTATGCTAAACAGTAAAAATTAAGGGTTTAAACCATAAAACCTAACCCTAAACTCTGAAATCTAAACCCTAGCACTAAACGCTAAAAACGTCTAAAACGCCAAAAACTCTATTTTCCCTTTGGAATTTTGTGATTTTAAAAAATTGTCGAAACGGAAAACTTGTTGTTTCAGCGGATCGATCTTTAGTCCACATAATACATTTTACTGACATTTAGCTTTTTGATTTTCTAGCTATATGTCTCATGGTGTACGTGATGCCTTCAGTCCACATAATACGTTTTACTAACATTTAGCTTTTTGATTGAGGCCTGTGATTCTCCAGCTACATGTCTCTGTGTACGTGATACCTTTCTCTGAACATTGTTTTCATTATATACATAACCACCCCTCAGGCCATTACAAAAGAGAAGTTCTCATTACTCATTGTCTTTCTCGTGATTTCTGTTAGGGCCACCTATCACACATGCATATACACCATGTTTATCTACTGTAATTTGATGTTGTTTACATGCGACACAAAAGAGTTAAGAGTGCACTCGAGAAAAAATTGCTTTATGGGTACACATTTGCTCAAGTACTGGTGTGTTGAACTTTCAACGATTTTGATTGGTCACTGAGATAATCTTTTCTCCTTTTGTTGATATATGTCTCAAAGAGATTCGTCTTTCCCTTTTTTGTGTTATGTTTTCAACGTGAAGAATTCCATACTTTTGTAGTGGAGCCATCCAAATATATATTACGAAGTTTCTCAAAATAATCATTAAGACGTAAAATCATTATATGTGCATATTGTTTCCTGTATTTTTATGTGAGCGGAAGTTTTAGATTTGGGACCAGCTTATTGCATGATCACTAAGAAATTATTGTGTAGTTCATCATTTATATTTTATTGTGTCTATGTAAACAAGAATTTTGTTGGTTATTTGGCCTTACAAAAGTTCTTTCTTGAACAGAGCTTCCTGTGCCCTGGCCGCTGCTGAGAAAATCGACCAACAAAGAACATGAACGAAGATGGTGATAAGACAGGAAGGAGCCGAGTATGCCACATCCAGATATGATGGTTTCCCCTCTGTTCTCTTCCCTCTTTCTTCGTAAGTGAATGATTTTAGATTGTTGGGCATTATTCAATTGCTATACGTGTGAAGAAGTTGTACTAAACTATAGTAGTAGTAAATAACTTTTAGTTTTTTCATTTGTATTCCGCTACTAGGAATTTATCTATCCTAATTACTTCATTAGATTCTGTTCACTTTTTGAAGTTTTATTTTGTGCAAGAAAAGGCACCAAGAGCACGTGACTCCGCTTTGAAGATTCACACAATAAACAGCCAGAAGTAGTGGACACTGTTTATCATCTAAGATCGTACTCATGTTGATGTTGCACATGAGAAAGTAAAGAGTAAAGGCTGATCATGCTGATAATGTTGACCAGATTTAGATGGTGAAACAGTTGGGACTTGGGAGTACAAGCTCAAACCATTGAGATAGTTCAAGGTATACACTGTCCAGGTTTTCATGCATTCCAGATGAAGTTTAGATTAAATAAACAGTTGGGACTTGGGAGTAGAAGCTTGCTGATGATTACAAATCTTCTAGACAAGATTATGTATGTGCTGGCATTTGAATAAAATAAACATGCATGGACTCTCTAAAGTCTGATTCATCATCCTGAGGTTTGGACAAAAGCACAACTTTGTTTAAATGGAAATTACATGGCCTGAGTTTTCTTTTAGTGTTTTATATCAAATAAATGGAAATACATTTGCACAATGATTGGTTGCTACTACAAAGGATGTGTTACTTAATGGGCAGTGGAATGGGCTTAGGCCTCACAATTTACAAACAACTCAGAGAATTGAAGTAACGAAAGTATGTGTCACACTTGGATATGTGGTTGGAAAGAAAATGAATCATTGAAATGCTTCTGCCTCCCAAAGGAGGCCTACCTGCGTTTCCATCGAAGGGAAATGTTCCCAAATATGAGGTTTTTATCACCGACTATTGTAACTATTGTGTGTATAAATGTGAGAGATGTGCCTCTCATTACGGTCCATATTTGCTCGTGGGTAAATGTTTAACTATTGTCTGTATAAAAAAATGAGCGATACATCTCTCATTACCTCCCATATTTGCTATCAGGCTAATGTTTCTAGATAGGGTGCTATTTTGTAAAACACATGAGGATAAGGTATATGTTTGACATGTTTAGGATCAAGCCAATAGAACATTTATGTTCCAGTTGCAACGCACGGGCAATTACCTAGTTTTTTTAAATATTCCAAAACTTACAAACAATATTTTTGCGGATTTTTCGGAGTCTGTTTACTTACCGTATCACTTACCTCCCCTTTTTCATGATTCTGGAGCGTTCCGGAAGGTTTCCTTTGTGTGTTCTTCCGGTGTCAAAGTTTGGATGATATTGCTTTCAACATTAATGGGCATACCTGAGATATAGTGTTTTATTCATTGCCCATTGACAACCTTCGGGTTAGTATCTTCGGCATTATTTATTTTGATGGCTCCGGATCGATAGACCTCCTCAATGACATAGGGTCCTTCCCATTTGGAGATGAGTTTTCCTGCAAAGAATCTGAAATGAGAGTTGTACAAAAGAAAATATTCTCCAACTTTGAGCTCACGCTTTTGGATTCTTTTGTCATGCCATCTTTTAACCTTTTCTTTGAATAACTTTGCATTCTCATAAACCTGGGTTCTCCATTCATCTAATGAGCTAATATCAAATAGCCTCTTTTCACCAGCAAGTTTGAAATCATAATTGAGTTCTTTAATTGCCCAATATGCTTTATGTTCTAACTCAAGAGGCAAATGACAAGCTTTTCCATAAACTATTTTATAAGGAGACATACCCACATGATTTTTATAAGCTGTTCTATAAGCCCAAAGTGCATCATCTAATTTCTGAGACCAATTCTTCCGGGACCTATTGACAGTCTTTTCTAAGATTAGTTTTATTTCCCTATTGCTAAGTTCAACTTGACCACTAGACTGAGGATGATAAGGTGATGCAATTCTATGGTTAACATCATACTTAGCAAGCATTTTACGGAAAGTACCATGAATAAAGTGTGAACCACCATCAGTCATTAAATATCTAGGGACTCCAAACCTTGTGAAAATAACTTCCTTAAGCATTTTAATAGAGGTGTTGTGATCAGAACTACTGGTTAGAATAGCTTCTACCCATTTAGTAACATAATCAACAACAACCAAAATATGTGTATACCCACTAGAGGAAGGAAAAGGTCCCATGAAATCAAGTCCCCAAACATCAAATGGTTCAACAACAAGTAAATAATTCTTAGGATTTCTTGACGCTTACCGATATTACCTATTCTTTGACATTCATCACAAGACGAGACGAATTTACGGGCATCCTTGAAGAGAGTAGGCCAATAAGAACCAGATTGCAATACCTTATGAGCGGTTCTGTCTCCCGCGTGATGTCCTCCATAAGCTTCAGAGTGACATTTCCGTAGGATTTGTTCCTGTTCATGCTCAGGTACACAACGTCTAATAATACCATCTACTCCTTCTTTATAAAGATGTGGGTCATCCCAAAAGTAATGTCTTAAATCATAGAAGAATTTTTTCTTTTGCTGGTATGTGAAGCTAGGTGGTATCTATTTAGCAACAATATAATTAGCATAGTCAGCATACCAAGGTGTACTAGTAGAAACATTTATTGCAGCTAATTGTTCATCAAGAAAGCTATCATTAATAGGTTGTGGGTCATCAAGAATATTTTCAAGCCTAGACAAGTTATTAGCTACGGGTTCTCTGCTCCTTTCCTATCAGTGATGTGCAAATCAAATTCTTGTAGTAGGAGAACCCACCTAATGAGTCTAGGTTTATCATCTTTCTTTTCCATAAGATATTTTATAGCAGCATGGTGAGTGTGAACAAACACTTTAGAATCAACAATGTAAGATCTGAATTTATCACAAGCAAACACCACTACTAAGAATTCTTTTTCAGTAGTCGCATAATTTCATTGAGCACTGTCTAGAGTTTTACTAGACTAATGGATAATATTCAGCTTCTTATCAACTCTTTGTCCTAGAACAACACCAACATCATAATCACTAGCATCACACATAATTTCAAAAGGCAAGTTCCAATCAGGTGGTTGAACAACAGATACATAATTAAGGCTTTCTTTAGTGTTTCAAAGGCTTCCAAACAATTATCATCAAACATAAAGGGAATATCCTTTTGCAAAAGATTTGTAAGAGGCCTACAAATTTTAGAGAAGTCTTTGATGAACCTCCTATAGAAGCTAGCATGACCTAGGAAACTACGAATACCTTTGATATCTTTAGGACATAGCATTTTCTCAATTGCATCAACCTTAGCTTTGTCCACTTCAATACCTCTTTCAGAAACTTTATGTCCCAAAACAATACCTTCATTAACCATAAAGTGACACTTCTCCCAATTCAAGACAAGATTTGTTTGTCCACATCTCTACAAAACTCGATCAAGATTGCTTAAAAAATCATCAAAAGACTTCCCATAAACGGAAAAGTCATCCATGAAAACCTCAACAATCTTTTCACAAAAATCAAAGAATATAGCAGTCATACATCTTTAAAAGGTAGCAGGTGCATTACATAAACCAAAAGGCATATGTCTATAAGCATAAGTTCCAAAAGGACAAGTAAAAGTGGTCTTTTCTTGATCAAGTTGTGAAACAAGTATTTGTGAAAAACCAGAATATCCATCAAGGAGGCAAAAATATGTGTGCTTAGATAATCTTTCTAACATTTGATCAATAAAAGGCAGAGGGTAATGATCTTTTCTAGTTGCTTTGTTTAATTTTCTATAATCAATTACCATTATAGCATGTGACAATTCTTTGTGGAATAAGCTCATTCTTATAATTAGGAACAACAGTAATACCTCCCTTCTTAGGGACACAATGAACATGACTTATCCATCTACTATCAGCTATAGGATAGATTATACCTGCTTCCAGAAGTTTCAATATTTCCGTTCTTACCACTTCTTTCATCTTCGGGTTTAACCGACATTAGTGATCAACAACGGGTTTAGCATTAGGTTCCATATTAATCTTGTGCTGACATAGAGTGGGACTAATGCCCATAAGATCATCAAGAGTATATCCAATAGCATCTCGGTGCTTCCTTAGAACTTTCGATAATCTTTCTTCTTCATGTTCTGAAAGGTTAGCACTAATAATAACAGGATATATTTTTCTCATCAAGATAAGCATATTTCAAAGTGTCTGGCAATTGTTTTAATTCAAACACAGGATCACCTTTAGGTGGAGGAGGACCTCCTAGAGTTTCAATAGGCAAATTATGTTTAAGCAGAGGTTGTTGTTCGAAAAAATTCTATATATTTCATTTCTTTCACGCATATGCAAATCATTTTCATGGTATAGCAAATATTGTTCCAAAGGATCAGTAGGAGGTACAAAAATAGAAGCAAGACCAATAATTTCATCCTTACTAGGCAACTCTTTCTTATGAGGTTGTCTACTAAACTTGGAAAAATTAAATGCACGAGATTCATCACCAAAGCTAACAACGATAGTTTGTTTCTTACAATCTATTCTGGCATTGACGGTGTTCAAGAAAGTTCTACCAAAGATAATGGGACAAAAGTCATCTTGTGGGGAGCCAAGAACAAGAAAATCAGTAGGATATTTTTTTCCCACACAAGACTTCAACATCTCTAAGAATCCCAATTGGTGGTATAGTATCTCTATTAGCAAGTTTAATAGTAACATCTATGTCTTCTATTTCAGCAGGTGCTATTTCATTCTTAATTTCTTTGTATAAGGAAAAAGGAATAACACTCACACTAGCACCAATATCACATAACCCATGATAACATATCTTAACAGAGACAACAAGCATGCCAACAACTGGTCTATGTTTATCCTTTTTATCGGGTTTGGCAATTCTAGAAGCTTCATCACGTAAGTAAATAACATGCCCATCAATATTATCGATCAAGAGATCTTTAATCATAGCAACACTAGGTTCAACTCTGATTTGTTCAGCTGGTTTGGGTGTTCTAACATAACTTTTGTTAACCACAGTTGAAGCTTTAGCATGTTCCTTCATCCTAACAGGAAAGGTGGTTTTTCAATATAAGGAGTGGGAACAAGCTGGATCAACATTGTAAATGATAGTTTCTTCTTTAGCTTTTACCGGTTCTTTAATTTCTTCTTTAATAGGTGGGTGATATATAAACCACTTCTCCTTGGGAAGATCAACATGAGTAGCAAAATATTCACAAAAGGAAGCTACTATCTCGAGTCAAGTCCATATTTAGTGCTAAACTTTTGAAAAACATCGGTATTCATAAAAGATTTAACACAATCAAACTTAGTTTCAATACCTGGCTCTTTACCTTTGTCGAGTTCCCAATCTTCAGAGTTGCATTTAATTCTTTCTAAAATATCCCACCAGAATTCAATAGTCTTCTTCATAAAAGAACCAGTACAAGAAGTATCGAGCATGGATTGATCATTACGAGAAAGCCGAACATAAAAATTCTGAATAATAATTTCTCTTGAGATCCCATGATTGTGGCAAGAATATAACATATACTTAAGCCTCCCCAAGCTAGAGCGATACTTTCTCCTTCACGAGGCCAAAATTATATATATAATTCCGATCATGATGAACTAGATGCATAGGATAATTTTTTTTGATGAAATTCCAATTTCAACCGATTCCAGTTCCAAGATCCGATATCATAGCATAGCCTATAGCATGTCAATGCTTTTTCCCTTCAAAGATAAAGGGAAAACCTTCTTATTAGCTTCATCTCCGGGTAAACCAGCAAGCTTAAACAATCCACAAATTCCATCCACATATATCAAGTACATATCAAGATGTTCGGTTCCATCTACTGCATAAGGATTAGCTAGCAGTTGTTCTAACATACCCGAAGGAATTTCATATTCAATATTTTCAGTAGGTGCAGTAGGTTGAGGTGCAACTAGTTGTGGTTCCGGTCGAGGTGAAGATACCCCGAACAAACCCCTCAAAGGATTGTTTTCCATAGTAGCAAGTGATAATAAATTTTAGCACGTAGTAATAATGTTCCCTTACCAAGAGCACTTCACTCCCCAGCAACGGGCCAGAAAATAGCCTTGATGACCCAAAAGTATATGGGGTCAATTGTAGCATTTTCGATAAGTAAGAGTGTCGAACCCAACGAGGAGCAGAAGGAAATGACAAGTGGTTTTCAGCAAGGTAATGTTTGCAAGTGCTAAAATTGTAAGTAGTGGAGTAGTTTGATAGCAAGATAATTTGTAACGAGCAAGTAACGATAATAGTAACAAAAGTGCAGCAAGGTAGCCCAATCCTTTTGAGGCAAAGGACAGGCCAAAATGGTCTCTTAAGATAAGCAAAGTGTTCTTGAGGGTACACGGGAATTTCATCTAGTCACTTTTATATGTTGGCTTAATTCATGTTCGCTACTTTGATAATTTGATATGTGGCTGGACCAGTGCTTAGGTGCTGTTCTTACTTGAACAAACCTCCTACTTAAGATTAACCCTCTCACAAGCATCCGAAACTACGAGAAAAGTATTATGAATAAATTCTAACCATAGCATTAAACTTTTGGATCCAATCGGTCCCTTATGGAATAGCGCATAAACTGGGGTTTAAGCTTCGTTCACTCTCGCAACCCATCATCTAATAACTACTCCACAATGCATTCCTTTAGGCCCAAATATGGTTGAGTGTCATGTAGTCGACGTTCACATGACACCACTAAAGGAATCACAACATACATATCATCAAAATATCAAACACATATCAAGTTCACACGATTACTTGCAACATGATTTCTCCCTTGACATCAAGAATGAAATTAACTTCTCACAAATGATAATCATGCTCAACATCAGAGGGGTATTAAATAGTATAATGGATCTGAACATACAATCTTCTACCAAATAAACCATATAGTAATCAACTACAAGATGTAACCAACACTACTAGTCATCCACAAGCACCAATCTATAGCTCTGGTACAAAGATTGAACACAAGAGATGAACTAGGGTTTGAGACTAGTTGGTTCCGTTGAAGATGTTGATGAACATAGCCCTCCCCAAGATGGGAGAGTTGTTGGTGATGATGATGACGATGATTTCCCCCTCCGGGAGGGAAGTTCCCCCGGCGGAATCGCTCCGCCGGAGGGAAAAAGTGCTTCTACCCAAGTCCCGCTTCAAGACGTTGGCGCTTCATCCGAAAAGTCCTCTCCTTAATTTTTTTTGGTCAAAATGACTTATATACCAGAAGAGGGGCACCGGAGGTGGGCCGGGGAGGGCAACACCCACCAGGGCGCGCCTGGGCCTCCTGGCGTGCCCAGGTGGGTTGTCGGTGGCTCCCCCTCTGGTACTTATTTGCTCCAATATTTCTTAAAATATTCCATAAAAAATTCTCGTGAAGTTTCAGCTCATTTGGAGTTGTGCAAAATAGGTAGCTTGACGTAGCTTTTTCAGGTCCAGATTTCCAGCTGCCAGAATTCTCCCCCTTTGTGCATACCTTGCATATTATGAGAGAAAAGGCATTAGAATTACTCCAAAAAACATTAGTATACAATAAAACAACATAAATAACAGTAGGAAACATGATGCAAAATGGGCGTATCAAGTGACGACCGCCTCAACCTGCTCTACCCTGCTCTAGACATCGGGTAGCAGCGGGCTCAGGCTGGGGTTGCAGTCCAGCGACGCATGAAGGGTGGCCCTGCCAAGAGAAGGAGGCTCTATGGTTGGGTAGCAGCTGGAGGAGGAGACGACGAGGGCCTTCACACGCAGCGTCTGATGGCCTTACTTAAAGTGTTTTCAGTTTCAGGCACACTCCCAGTATGCCTCCCCTTTTAAGAGCAAGATCAATAGAAGAGCCTACTGCTGGCTATATACTAGTGAAACATTATCTAGAGCCATCACAGAAATTTACTCATGCAATGGTGTTAGACTGTATAGCTTCTGTAGTTGTATACGTACATATACGTATGATGTAACTTGTACCCCTTCATTATATATATGAGATAGGCCACCCCTAGAGGGTTGAGCCGGTTCCCCCAATTCTATTGTCTTACATGGTATCAGCCTAGGTCAACACGCTTCCGCCAAAACCCTCAACCCCGCCGCCTGCTCTGCGCCGCCGCCGTCCCCGTGATTGCGCCGCCGCCGCCGCCATGTCGGGCCCCGTCGCCTCCGGCTCCACCACGGCTAGCTTCTTGCCGGCCTCCCTCGCGGCCCTTCTCTCCCGACCCCTCGACGCCACCGCGGCCTCAACCTTTCCGATCGGGACGAGGAGCATCGGGTCCTTCTTCTCCTCGTCGCCGGGGCACGCGATCATGCCTTATCCCGCTTGTCGTGGAATTGTCACGGCAGATGTCCTTAGTGTCAGGACTTAGTCGCGAGGCCAACGCATCTATGTGGTAGCTTGAGAGGGGTTGAGCGGAATCGAGAGACGCAACACAAGACAGGGATTTAGACAGCTTCGGGCCCCGGGAAACATCATCCGGTAAAAACCCTACATGCTGTTTGAGGCTAGATCTCATTATCATCACGAGGGAGTCGCCGCAAACCGACTCTCCTCTTTGTGTCTAGCCCTAAGATTGTTTCTTCTTGCTTGTAGCTTGTCCCTCTTTGGGGAGCCCTGCCCCTCCTTATATAAGTTGAAGGGGCGGGTTACATGTGGAGTCCTACTAGGATTAGGACAAACCTATCTCTAATACAAACCGGATACAAGTCCAGGTCTTAACTCCTTGTAAGACAAATATTCCTTATGCCTTTCCTTATAAACCGCCCACCGTAGTTGAACTGCCTTCATGAACCGCCAGATCAGGCCACCGGTCTTGCCGCCTCGCCTCGCCTGCCGGATCACCAATGAACCGTAAACCGCCGGTCGCCAAATGAACCGCCAAGTGTCATTGAGTTCTTCAAGTAAACCGCCAAGTCCGCCGGGTTATACTTCCGGCCGGTTTACGCCAAGGGTATATCCTCAACATTAGCCCCAGTTTAATTTGGATTTATCCATGTTAAACTGATCTGTGAAATAAACACAAGAACAAACTTGACAGATTATGCTCCGGGTTAAGAATTCTTGTAAACCGGCATCTGATCATCCTTAAATCCTTTCATTTCCTCCTTCTAGAAAAGTCGGTTTAATAGGCCAGCTTCATAATCAACTTGCTGACATTGGTTTGTCGCAGAGAAATATTGTGAAGAATAACTTCTTTGACTCAGCTCCCAATGACTTAACAAAAATAATGGTCGTTGAAATCCTCATCTGATCTTCAGCCGGTTTAAGAATGTAGAACTTGCCGGTTTATCATTGCCAAGATCACCGGTTTATAAATATTGATAGCACCGGGTCATACTTGTAGTTAACATCCAGCTTGAAAATATACCGGTTTATATGCCTATCACTTGTAGCCCCCAAGTCTTAAGAAGGTAGCATAGCAACAGCTTGAGACTTGCTTAAATATCACAATCTTGAAGAAATCCAGGTTGTTCATCTCAATCACTAGTCAGAATTGAGTATTCCACATATGTAGCCCCCAAGTACCGGGTTGTCATGCTTGCAGCAACCTGGGACTTGTAATTGTCTGATGCTCATAAAAACTTCAACCAGTGTAGCCCCCAAGGGCCGGGTCATTATGCAATAATAAGCAGGGACTTGACATATACTTGAATTGTTTGACAGGAGCAATTGGTAGCCCCCAAGGGCCGGCTCATTATAATGTGATGAGTCGGGTCTTCAATAAGATAAACAAAGAATGACTTTGCATTAGCCCCCAAGTGTCATGGTGCATGCTTGCAGCGACATGAGACTTGCATATTTGATGTAATCTCAACTTAAATAATGTAGCCCCAGTGCCGGGTTGTAAGCCTGCAGCAACTCGGGACTATTCCTTCAGTTGTAGAATAAAAATCATATCCATTGATAATATGATAGCCATTGCGCTAAAGCGACTTTGAAAACCGTAATCACAATACTGGTTATTGATAACCATAATAGAAATCCAGCCATGTTGGCTATTTGAATAATATACCCAATGATTTATAAGCGCATAATTCCAATGGTGCAATCCAAATATATCTTTGGCGACTTATAGTCCCAAGCCAGGCCGGTTTAATAAACACCGGATAATTTTTCATCATATCTTTGGCGACTTATCGTCTTAAAGCCAGCCGGTTTAACAAACACCGGATAATTTATCATCATCTTGGCGACACATAGTCGAAAGCCAGGCCGGTTTAATAAACGTCGGTGATTTATAACCATGCTTTATTCAACCTGTTTACGCATACAACAAGTTTGAAGTGTCTGGCGGTTTATCACGGACGGGTCATAATGCCCAACATATAACCTGGGTTTACAACCAAGGTTGCACTTGAGAATAATCAAATATGAAATATATCATACCTGTGATATTGAATCACATTGCTGGTTTTACCAACTTTTTGTAGTAAGAGTGATAACCCCAATCTTGAGTAATGATAACTTCTTTCATATTGTGCCGGTTTATGATAAAACCATACCGGTTGTGATAAACACCGGTTTAACCATATATCTTGGCGACTTCGTAGTCAAACCAGACCGGGCTGATAGTCTCCGGATTATAACTTGATCCTGTATTGACAACTTGTAATTGAAAGTCAAGCCGGGTTAATGAACGCCGGTTTACTCCATAATAGGATGGTAATAGAAAATCAAACCGGGCAGATGGCCTCCGGATTAAGATTTGACTGTGTTCCGTCAATTTGTAATTAACAGTCGAACCGGATTAAAAATGTCGGTTTGAAAACACAACAAACGAAATAATTTAAAAGAGAACAAAATTCATGCAAAGGCAAATATAAAACCATTGCAAATGAGGCTTTGAGCCGATCAAGAGGCATTACCATGGTCGGACACGACCAAGCCCCCAAAAGGCGTAGCTATGGTTCGCGTCAGCCAGGTCCCCAAATGATGCATTGGCATTACGCCGATCAAGAGGTGTAGCGATGGTTCGGGTTGACCAAAGCCCCCAAGTGATGTGGCACTAGGCCGATCAAGAGGCGTGACTATGGTTCAGACGTGACCACAAGTCCCCAAGTGATGTGGCTTTTCGCCTACCAAATGGCGTTGCTATGGTTCGGACACGACCAAGGCCCCCAAGTGATACTGTGGCATTGCGCCGATCAAGAGGTGTGACTATGGTTCGTATACATGACCAAGCCCCCAAGTGATCAATAATATGATAAGCCAACAAGGCATGATACCCATGTTTGAACCGCGCATCATGGCAGCAGGTCCTCTTTGGCACCCTTTAACTTTTGCAAGAGATAAATCCTTCTTGAACCGGGATTTTGAACCGGATATTGAGAGCTTCAAAGCTTTGTGGGAGACATCTTTCCCTTGAACCGGATGTTAAACCAGAATCTTCATTTTCAGCCAGAAATTTTCTAACGGCCTTTAAACTCGAACTTGCGAGAAGTTAATTCCTTTTTGAACCGGACATTGTTAAACCGGATTTGAGAGCTAAAGAGCTTTGTGAGAGAACAGATTTCCCTTGAACCGGATTGTAAACCGGATATTTGAGAGCTTCGGTGAGACTGACTTTCCTTTAGCCGGATTTTAAACCAGAATCCTTTCTGATTTCCCGGATCTTCTTCATTGAGCCGGGATTTTGTAACTGTCATACACTTTCTAAACCGGAAATTTTCTGACGGCCTTTAAACTTTCATCAATATAACAGTAGCCTCCGGGACCGGGTTATCCTTCCCTCCATCGCCCCGGGGTTCTTTAAATTTCTTGAAATCGGCAATATTATTTGAGTCATGTCATCGTAGCCCCCGAGTCTCAAAGGTGTCTCGAGGAGTTGGCTTGAGACTCTCCATATTTGACTGTGATATAAACCGGCATAACTTGTATATCATTGTTGTTGATAGCACGATGTGAATCCATAGAAGGTTGAGGTGACTGCGGTGGGTTGTAAATGATCCCATATGAGCCGTGTCAGCAACTCGGCCAATGGTTTCTTCCAACCGGCGATTTGAAGTTAATCAAAACTATAATGGCGGCGACTTGTGCGCCTGCCCATTGAACCATCCAAAGGTAAACGGCGGTTTGATGATAATTTGTCTCCAATTTGAAAGAAAACCGGGCTACCCAAGTTGTGACTTGCTCATACCCAATAAACAGCTCATGCAGACAGATGCGGCCCGGTATGTTGATGTAGACCAGGCCGCGAGAGACGGACGACAAAAGCGACCGCAACATCAAAAGCAGCTCGGATAGATGAATCGGCCGCGGCATTGTAAACCGGTGCGGACGGGGAAGATCTTCACCGGTGTTGTAAACTGGCACGGACGGGCGAGTTAATCGCGGGTGCGGTCCCGGTGAGTCGAAGTAGTCCGGGCCACAAGGCGGCGTCTTGCACGCATATTCTTTGATCATTGTGGCACGGTCATATGCTAGCACATGACAGTAATTACGCAATTTATATATCCATGATCCGCCATCGGCTTTGTAATGACCAATTGTCCCGCATATAAAATGCAAAGACCAAAGTAATTGCTCGATAAAAACAATATGTGCTAAAGTTATACTTAGAGGGATATCACCTGATTCGCCCAGACAACAGATGAGTCGACCATGGCATTGTAAGCCGGTGTGGACGCGTGAACCGGTGCGGACGCGCGAACCGACGTGAGGACAGATGGACGAGTCGTCCATGGCGTGGTAAAGCGGCGCAGATGGCGAGTCAAACGTGATGTTATTTAACTGGTGTAGACGCATGAATCGGCCACAGGTGCGGCGGATGTAATCCGAACATTGGGGAGGCGACTTGCACGGGTATCCGTTGAGCATCATAGCACGGACAAACACAAGTGCAAAAGTGATGTTGACGCGCCCCCTTAGGCGACACCTTTTTAATGATCCTGCAAAAATATTGCAAGACCAAGTAATTGTTCCTGATGAAAAACAATATGTGTTAATAATATAGAGTCAGATGGATATGACCTGATTTCTTCGGAGGACCGATGGTTTGTATATACAGCGTCCATGATTTCTTTTTTCAACACATGTGCTGTCCACCCTGACTTTCCTTCAAACCAGTCTCCCTTATCCCTTTGCAGGAGCAAGGACCGGTGGTGGTGAAGCGCCTGACCGTAGATCTGAGAGGAAAACCACCTAGCGGCGAACCGCTCGAGTAGCGGCGGCTTGCCAAAGAACGGCCGGGCGTCTTAATAACGGAGGCAACGCGAGGCTGGGCTCGAACCCGACGATTTATTTACAGCAGAGTCAGAGCAGCAGGTTCGGGCGGCTCAATGGCAGGCGGGTTGTCGAAGCGAGGGCGGGCCAGAGCGAGGCCGAGTTGGAACAGGTCGGAGCAGCGGCCACTCGGAGTCGGAGTCCGGTGGCTCAACGCAGGCGGTGGCTTGCCGCTACAACGCTGCGTGGCGGCGAGTGCTTGTGACGACGAGTCAATCATGGATAGCTTAGCGACTTTGGCAGAGGGGCGCTGGAGGCGATGACTTGGAACCGATCCGGGCGGCTTGGCTGGCGGAGACGACGGAGGAACGATAGCGTGGAGACAACCCGGCGACGGGCCAGACGGAGGCGGATGGAAATCGAGGCGGCAGAATCCATCACCCCGTCCTTATCCTTTTTTGCTTGGCATGACTTTGCACGGCGTGTGGCTCTCAGAATCTGTGTATGCACTAGTAGCTTTTCCAAAATAATGAATACTAGCACCCCCTTTTGATTGGTTTGACCTTTCGTTGGTTGTCCTTCCCACGTAGATCAGCAGCCATAGTAGATGTATTTTTTCTTCTCGGGAACTCGGTCCTGCTTGTATTGATAGTAGCAAGATATCGTCTTAGCAGATCGTGTGGTGTGGAACGGCAGCACTAGTGGCCGATCTCATCAGCCTGTGGCCCATAAAAAGTTATGTTTCTGAGTCGGACTCGGCGGATTATCCGCCGCCGCAGAACACATCGTCAATCTTGACTGATGAATTTATTGTTGATGTGAATTTTCCACGCCAGTTCTCGTCGAACCGAAAAATTGCGAACTTCTTGATCCTCGTGAAAGATCCTCCAAGAACTCAACACCACCATGCGCGAGCCCCACGGTGGGCGCCAACCGTCGTGGAATTGTCACGGCAGATGTCCTTAGTGTCGAGGACTTAGTCGCGAGGCCAACGCATCTATGTGGTAGCTTGAGAGGGGTTGAGCGGAATCGAGACGCAACACAAGACAGGGATTTAGACAGCTTGGGCCCCGGAAACATCATCCGTAAAAACCCTACATGCTGTTTGAGGCTAGATCTCATTATCATCACGAGGGAGTCGCCGCAAACCGACTCTCCTCTTTGTGTCTAGCCCTAAGATTGTTTCTTCTTGCTTGTAGCTTGTCCCTCTTTGGGGAGCCCTGCCCCTCCTTATATAAGTTGAAGGGGCGGGTTACATGTGGAGTCCTACTAGGATTAGGACAAACCTATCTCTAATACAAACCGGATACAAGTCCAGGTCTTAACTCCTTGTAAGACAAATATTCCTTATGCCTTTCCTTATAAAACGGCCCACCATAGTTGAACCGCCTTCATGAACCGCCAGTCAGGCCACCGGTCTTGCCGCCTTCCTCTGCCTCGCCGGATCACCAATGAACCGTAAACCGCTGGTCGCCAGCCGAACCGCCAAGTGTCGTGGTTCTTCAAGTAAACCGCCAAGTCCGCCGGGTTATACTTCCGCCGGTTTACGCCATGGGTATATCCTCGACACGGCTGGTGCTACAGCAGGTGCTCCTTCGTCCGCCTCCCTCAGCGACGAGGCTCCTTCGTCCGCCTCGCTTAGCGACGCGCCGATCGCCCCGTCCAGTGGGGGCCAGCCGCCGATCGCCCCGACCAGTGGGGGCGAGTCCTTCAGTTGTAGAATAAAAATCATATCCATTGATAATATGATAGCCATTGCGCTAAAGCGACTTTGAAAACCGTAATCACAATACTGGTTATTGATAACCATAATAGAAATCCAGCCATGTTGGCTATTTGAATAATATTTCCAATGATTTATAAGCGCATAATTCCAATGGCGCAATCCAAATATATCTTTGGCGACTTATAGTCCCAAGCCAGGCCGGTTTAATAAACACCGGATAATTTTTCATCATATCTTGGCGACTTATCGTCTTAAAGCCAGGCCGGTTTAACAAACACCGGATAATTTATCATCATCTTGGGCGACACATAGTCGAAAGCCAGGCCGGTTTAATAAACGCGTCGATGATTTATAACCATGCTTTATTCAACCTGTTTACGCATACAACAAGTTTGAAGTGTCTGGCGGTTTATCACGGACGGGTCATAATGCCCAACATATAACCTGGGTTTACAACCAAGGTTGCACTTGAGAATAATCAAATATGAAATATATCATACCTGTGATATTGAATCACATTGCTGGTTTTACCAACTTTTTGTAGTAAGAGTGATAACCCCAATCTTGAGTAATGATAACTTCTTTCATATTGTGCCGGTTTATGATAAAACCATACCGGGTTGTGATAAACACCGGTTTAACCATATAATACTGGCGACTCGTAGTCAAACCAGACCGGGCTGATAGTCTCCGGATTATAACTTGATCCTGTATTGACAACTTGTAATTGAAAGTCAAGCCGGGTTAACGAACGCCGGTTTACTCCATAATAGGATGGTAATAGAAAATCAAACCGGGCAGATGGCCTCCGGATTAAGATTTGACTGTGTTCCGTCAATTTGTAATTAACAGTCGAACCGGATTAAAATGTCGGTTTGAAAACACAACAAACGTAAATAATTTAAAAGAGAACAAAATTCATGCAAAGGCAAATATAAAACCATTGCAAATGAGGCTTTGAGCCGATCAAGAGGCATTACCATGGTCGGACACGACCAAGCCCCCAAAAGGCGTAGCTATGGTTCGCGTCAGCCAGGTCCCCAAATGATGCATTGGCATTACGCCGATCAAGAGGTGTAGCGATGGTTCGGGTTCGACCAAAGCCCCAAGTGATGCTGTGGCACTAGGCCGATCAAGAGGCGTGACTATGGTTCAGACGTGACCACAAGTCCCCAAGTGATCTTTGTGGCTTTTCGCCTACCAAATGGCGTTGCTATGGTTCGGACACGACCAAGGCCCCCAAGTGATACTTGTGGCATTGCCCCGATCAAGAGGTGTGACTATGGTTCAGACATGACCAAGCCCCCAAGTGATCAATAATATGATAAGCCAACAAGGCATGATACCCATGTTTGAACCGCGCATCATGGCAGCAGGTCCTCTTTGGCACCCTTTAACTTTTGCAAGAGATAAATCCTTCTTGAACCGGGATTTTGAACCGGATATTGAGAGCTTCAAAGCTTTGTGGGAGACATCTTTCCTTGAACCGGATGTTAAACCAGAATCTTCATTTTCAGCCAGAAATTTTCTAACGGCCTTTAAACTCGAACTTTAGAAGTTAATTCCTTTTGAACCGGACATTGTTAAACCGGATTTGAGAGCTAAAGAGCTTTGTGAGAGAACAGATTTCCTTGAACCGGATTGTAAACCGGATATTTGAGAGCTTCAGTGAGACTGACTTTCCTTTAGCCGGATTTTAAACCGAATCCTTTTCTCGATGACCCGGATCTTCTTCATTGAGCCGGATTTTGTAACTCTCATACACTTTCTAAACCGGAAATTTTCTCGACGGCCTTTAAACTTTCATCAATATAACGGTAGCCTCCGGGACCGGGTTATCCTTCCCTCCATCGCCCCGGGTTCTTTAAATTCTTGAAATCGGCAATATTCACCGAGTCATGTCATCGTAGCCCCGAGTCTCAAAGGTGTCTCGAGGAGTTGGCTTGAGACTCTCCATATTTGACTGTGATATAAACCGCATAACTTGTATATCATTGTTGTTGATAGCACGATGTGAATCCATAGAAGGTTGAGGTGACTGCGGCGGGTTGTAAATGATCCCATATGAGCCGTGTCAAGAACTCGCCAATGGTTTCTTCCAACCGGCGATTTGAAGTTAATCAAAACTATAATGGCGGCGATTTGCGCCTGCCCATTGAACCATCCAAAGGTAAACGGCGGTTTGATGATAATTTGTCTCAAATTTTAAATAAAACGGGGATACCCATGTTGTGATTTGCTAATACCCAATAAACAGCTCATGCATACTGTTGCGGCCCGGTTTGTTGATGTAGACCAGGCCGCTAGAGACGGACGACAAAAGCGACCGCAACATCAGACGCAGCTCGGATAGATGAATCGGCGCGACATTGTAAACCAAAAGGACGGGGAAGATCTTCACCGTGTTGTAAACTGGCACGGACGGGCGAAGTTAATCGCGGTGCGGTCCCGGTGAGTCGAAGTAGTCCGGCCACAAGGGCGGCGTCTTGCACGCATATTCTTTGATCATTGTGGCACGGTCATATGCTAGCACATGACAGTAATTACGCAATTTATATATCCATGATCCGGCCATCGGCTTTGTAATGACCAATTGTCCTGCATATAAAATGCAAAGACCAAAGTAATTGCTTTCTGATAAAAACAATATGTGCTAAAGTTACACTTAGAGGGATATCACCTGATTCGCCTGCATAAATGTATGAGTCGACCATGGCATTGTAAGCCGTGTGGACGCTGCGTGAACTGCGCGGACGCGAACCGGCGTGAGGACAGATGGACGAGTCGTCCATGGCGTGGTAAAGCGGCGCAGATGGCGAGTCAAACGTGATGTTATTTAACCGGTGTAGACGCATGAATCGCCACAGGTGCGGCGGATGTAATCCGAACATTGGGGAGGCGACTTGCACGGGTATCCGTTGAGCATCATAGCACGGACAAACACAAGTGCAAAAGTGATGTTGACGCGCCCCCTTAGGCGACACCTTTTTAATGATCCTGCAAAAATATTGCAAGACCAAGTAATTGTTCCCTGATGAAAAACAATATGTGTTAATAATATAGAGTCAGATGGATATGACCTGATTTCTTCGGAGGACCGATGGTTTGTATATACAGCGTCCATGATTTCTTTTTTTTCAACACATGTGCTGTCCACCACGACTTTCCTTCAAACCAGTCTCCCTTATCCCTTTGCAGGAGCAAGGACCGGTGGTGGTGAAGCGCCTGACCGTAGATACAGAGGGAAAACCACCTAGCGGCGAACCGCTCGGAGTAGCGGCGGCTTGCCAGCAACGGCCGGGCGTCTTAATAACGGAGGCAACGCGAGGCTGGGCTCGAACCCGTGACGATTTACAGCAGAGTCAGAGCAGCAGGTTCGGGCGGCTCAATGGCAGGCGGGTTGTCGAAGCGAGGGCGGGCCAGAGCGAGGCCGAGTTGGAACAGGTCGGAGCAGCGGCCACTCGGAGTCGGAGTCCGGTGGCTCAACGCAGGCGGTGGCTTGCCGCTACAACGCGTGGCGAAGGCGAGTGCTTGTGACGACGAGTCAATCATGGATAGCTTAGCGCGACTTTGGCAGAGGGGCGCTGGAGGCAGTGACTTGGAACCGATCCGGGGCGGCTTGGCCTGGCGGAGACGACGGAGGAACAGTAACGTGGAGACAACCCGGCGACGGCTTGTGACGGAGGCGGATGGAAATCGAGGCGGCAGAATCCATCACCCCGTCCTTATCCTTTTTTGCTTGGCATGACTTTGCACGGCGTGTGGCTCTCAGAATCTGTGTATGCACTAGTAGCTTTTCCAAAATAATGAATACTAGCACCCCCTTTTGATTGGTTTGACCTTTCGTTGGTTGTCCTTCCCACGTAGATCAGCAGCCATAGTAGATGTATTTTTTCTTCTCGGGAACTCGGTCCTGCTTGTATTGATAGTAGCAAGATATCGTCTTAGCAGATCGTGTGGTGTGGAACGGCAGCACTAGTGGCCGATCTCATCAGCTGTGGGCCCATAAAAGTTATGTTTCTGAGTCGGACTCGGCGGATTATCCGCCGCCGCAGAACACATCGTCAATCTTGACTGATGAATTTATTGTTGATGTGAATTTTCCACGCCAGTTCTCGTCGAACCGAAAAATTGCGAACTTCTTGATCCCTGTGAAAGATCCCTCCAAGAACTCAACACCACCATGCGCGAGCCCCACGGTGGGCGCCAACTGTCGTGGAATTGTCACGGCAGATGTCCTTAGTGTCAGGACTTAGTCGCGAGGCCAACGCATCTATGTGGTAGCTTGAGAGGGGTTGAGCGGAATCGAGAGACGCAACACAAGACAGGGATTTAGACAGCCGGGCCCCGGAAACATCATCCGGTAAAAACCCTACATGCTGTTTGAGGCTAGATCTCATTATCATCACGAGGAGTCGCCGCATAAACCGACTCTCCTCTTTGTGTCTAGCCCTAAGATTGTTTCTTCTTGCTTGTAGCTTGTCCCTCTTTAGAGCCCTGCCCCTCCTTATATAAGTTGAAGGGCGGGTTACATGTGGAGTCCTACTAGGATTAGGACAAACCTATCTCTAATACAAACCGGATACAAGTCCAGGTCTTAACTCCTTGTAAGACAAATATTCCTTATGCCTTTCCTTATAAACCGCCCACCATAGTTGAACCGGCCTTCATGAACCGCCAACAGGCCACCGGTCTTGCCGCTCCTTCGCCACTGCCTGCCGGATCACCAATGAATCAGAACCGCTGGTCGCCAAATAACCGCCAAGTGTCAGCGGGTTCTTCAAGTAAACCGCCAAGTCCGGCCGGGTTATACTTCCGGCCGGTTTACGCCGCGGGGTATATCCCCGACACCGCTGGTGCTACAGCAGGTGCTCCTTCGTCCGCCTCCCTCAGCGACGAGGCTCCTTCGTCCGCCTCGCTTAGCGACGCGCCGATCGCCCCGTCCAGTGGGGGCCAGCCGCCGATCGCCCCGACCAGTGGGGGCGAGTCCTTCGCGCTGGTGGTTCCCCCGTCTGCCATGATGGCCGGCTTCGCTGCCTCGGGCTCGGCCCCTTCGTCGTCCGTTCCCGCGGCTGCGACGGTGGCTGCAACCGCGGTCTCTGCCTCTATGGCGTATCCGCCTCCGGCAGTCTACTCCGCGGGCTCTTTGCCGCCGCCGCCGTTTCACTTCGGGAACCTCATAACCATCAAGTTGTCATCAGACAACTACATCTTCTGGCGTGCGCAGGTCCTCCCGCTCCTCGGGAGTCATTATCTCCTGGGCTACGTCGACGGTTCTCTCCCCTGTCCCCCTGCGCTGGTGGATAGCGTGCATGGCCCGGTCTACAATCCGGCGCACCGTGTTTGGACCGGGCAGGACCCGGCGAACCTCTCCTCCATCCAGGGGTCGCTCACTCCGGCTGTTGCCGGACTTATTGTCTTCGCCAAGACGTCTCATGAGGCATGGACAATCCTCGAGCGCTCGTTTGCAGCACAGTCGCAGGCTTGTGTCTCCGCGCTTCGTCGCCAGCTTTGTGAGTGTCAAAAGCTGGACTCCACGGCCACTGAGTTCTACAACAAGGTCAAGGGCCTTGCCGACACGTTGGCCTCCATCGGACAGCCCCTCACCGACTCCGAGTTTAACTCGTTCATTGTCAATGGTCTCGATGAGGAGTATGACGCCTTGGTCGAGTTCATCAACGAGCGGGGCAACTCGACCCCCATGATGGCGCATGAGGTCTTTTCCCGCCTCCTTCTCGCGGAACAACGGGTCGAGTCGCGCCGCTCCAGGGGCAGTGGGGGCTCCCTCTCGGCCAATGCCGCCACCAAAGGGTGGCCGCCCTTCTTCATCATCCAGGATTCCTTCGGGGCTGCCATCGCCGCCTGCCTCGGCCCCCCTGCTACCGCGACATTACCGGGGGCTGGCGGTAAGCGCGTGTGCCAGCTCTATGGCATTGAGGGGCACTGGTCCTCTAAGTGCCACAAACGCTTCCAGAAGAGTTTTCTGGGTCTTGGCAATGATGGCAAGGACACGCGCAACTTTGCGCGTCAGGTGGCCATGACAGATCGCCCAGTGTCCACAAAGTAGCAAGGGCACACTCAGTCCTACTCTGTTGATCCCCACTGGTACATGGACTCTGGGGCCATGGAGCATCTGACGAGTGAGATGGGCAAGCTCCATACTCGCGAACCCTACCATGGCTCCAACTTGATCAAGGAGGAGAGCTACACATGTTTTATGTTGTTTTACCTAAAAGAGAGCAGCAGGAGTGATTAGCTAGCTAGAAATGAGTTTCAGGATGATGATGTGCTACACTATTACTATGATGATAAAATAGCTAGTGTTGGTGGTAATGACTATGATGATTATTATTAGCTAGTGTTAGTGGTCATTAAATAAATACTGTTGGTGGTAATGACCATGATGATGATTAAATATCTAGTGCTGGCAGATTAGATTCAAGTGGAGGCAACATGTGGTGCACATCGGAAGTACTACTAGTCCAAACTAGATCAAGTTTGGATTAGTAGTATACTTTTGACATGCACCACATATTGCCTCCACTTGAACCTAATACACCTTCATTTGACACACTGTTATGGACATAATGATGTAAACCTCATAACTAGTATTGTACCAATATTTGTATGATGGCGCATAAATACAATAAAAATAAAAAAATAAAAAAGTACTAGTAGCGATGGGCAGAAAACACGCTGCAAGTAGTTACCTTAGCAGCAGCGTGGTAACGAACAAACGCTGCAGCTATTTGTCCTAGCGATGGCGTGGGCACGCTACCGGTGCTAAGCAATAGCTGCAGCGCCTTATTAGTAGCGCCTATACCCGCGCTACTGATACATCTAAAACCCGCGCTGCTGCTAGCCTTTTCCCTAGTAGTGTATTGGCAATGATATTGATCTTACCAAGTATCAGCCGGGTTATGACAACGAGAACCGGAGGATTCCAACTCCTCATTATGATGATGTCAGCCTGATTCCTCCAACTCGTAAGCATACCTTTGCTCCTGAAGTTGACCCAGCCAGTTTAATAGATGATGAAGCTGAATTTGAAGCCTTAAGCGGCATTGACTGGACCTCGTCAACCTTCCAGGACAAAGCAGCAGACGGAGAGGCGGAGAAGGATAAACCGGAATCTTCAAGCCCACCAAAGGAGTAACTCGCCTGGTGCTATGTCTTTGAAAAAATGATGCTTCATTATTCAGACCCGGGGAGTCCTGTAATAGGGTAGAAAAACCTCTTAACTCTGTCATGCCTTCGCGCATGTTTGTGGTGCTTAATATTGTCATAAGCCGTTATCGTCATATACTGCCGGCTTATGTTAATTGTTCCTTGACATCCAAAACTTTCTTGCTTTATCCTGTGTATAAAACAAAAAACAGAATTCCTTTGGCGTCTCATCACATCCGGGGTCATATAGAATTGTGATAACCCGGAGTATGAACCAAAACATCATGAAAACAGCCGTTTTATGACCATAATAATATGCCTGCTATCTTATTTGAAGCATACCTTACCGGCTTATGTGATTCCAAAAAGCAGACAGTTAAACTTAACTTCTGAAAGTTGGCACATATAATGTTTACCTGGCCCTTAATATTATTTACCCTTATAGAGTAAAATAAATAGTAAACTTAATTTTCAAAGGCCTCTGATTCGAATACGATCAGTAGAACCGTTCCAAAGGGGTTAAGCTAAGATTCGGATACGATCATATAGCCCCTAATGGCTTTGGCGATGCCGATCAAGTGGGTATCGACAGCTATGTTCTCTTTGGTTCGAATACGACCTATGTTTGAACAGGAAGCCCCCAAGTGACCATTAGAGTTGTTTAATGACGCTGATTCGAATACGATCCACGTCAGACCCAAAGGGGTTAAGCTATGATTCAAATATGATCAAGAAGCCCCCAAGTAGGTTTGGCAGTACGCCGATCAATTGGGTATCGACATCTATGTTCTCTTTGGTTCGAATACGACCTATGTTTGAACAGGAAGCCCCTAAGTGACCATGGCTAGATTCAGATATGATCATAAGCCGGACCAAAGGGAAAGCCGGATTCAGATATGATCCGCTCCCTGTTGGTTGTTTCCACCACACAGTAAAGAAGATATATAAATTTTAAGGGTGGAAAGAAAAGAGGTCCTGCTTTATTGCTTTATATAATATATACATTGCTAAACAAGGAAAAACATATGTATTCTGAGAGCCGGTGGCTCAAGTATAGTAGGGCCGAAGATGAGCTATGTTCCACGGTCGGCGGGTCTCTTCCTACGACTTACGTGAATCTTTATGTTCTCGAACATCGATGAGGTAGTAAGATCCGTTGTTCAGGTTTTTACTGACCACAAAAGGTCCTTCCCGAGGAGGGGATAGTTTGTGCATATCAGACTTATCCTGGATGAGCCGGAGCACTAAATCGCCTTCTTGAAAAGTTCTGCTTCTAACCCGGCGTCTGTGATAACGGCGCAGGTCTTGCTGGTAAATCGTCGAACGGGCTATTGCCAAGTCTCGCTCCTCATCCAACAAGTCAAGTGCATCCTGGCGAGCTTTTTCATTATCAGCCTCAACGTAAGCCGTCACTCGGGGTGAATCATGCCGGATGTCACTTGGCAGAACCGCCTCTGCTCCGTACACCATGAAGAAAGGTGTATAACCTGTAGATCTGTTAGGCGTTGTGTTGATGCTCCATAGCACAGAGGGTAACTCCTCCACCCAACAACCCGGAGTTCGCTGCAAGGGAACTAAGAGTCGGGTTTGTTACCTTTCAAGATCTCTTGATTAGCTCTTTCTGCTTGACCATTAGATTGAGGGTGAGCAACAGCCGAAACGTTGAGCCGGATGTGCTCTCGTTGACAGAACTCTTCCATGGCACCTTTGGAGAGATTAGTACCATTATCAGTTATAATGCTGTGTGGAAAGCCAAAACGAAAGATCACCTTTTTCATGAACTGAACCGCCGTGGCTGCATCACACTTACTGACCGGCTCTGCTTCAACCCACTTGGTGAATTTATCCACGGCCACCAACAGGTGTGTCTTCTTATCCTTAGACCTTTTGAAAGGTCCAACCATGTCAAGCCCCAGATCGCAAACGGCCAAGTAATTGGAGTCATCCTCAATTCTTGAGCCGGCACATGAGCTCATCGTGAGAATTTTTGACATCCGTCACATTTGCTGACCAGATCCTCCGCATCAGCATGAGTCGTCAGCCAATAGAAACCATGACGAAAAGCCTTGGCCACTAGAGATTTTGAACCGGCATGATGACCGCAATCTCCTTCATGAATCTCACGAAGTATCTCCTGAACCTCCACAAGCGATACGCAACGTTGAAGCACCCCAGTGACGCTGCGGTGATGCAACTCGCCATGAACAATTGTCATGGATTTGGACCGCCTGATGATTTGTCTTGCCAAGGTCTCGTCCTCAGGCAACTCTCCCCGGGTCATATAGGCCAAGTATGGGATTGTCCAATCTGGGATGGCGTGGAGAGCCGCCACCAGCTGCGCCTCCGGGTCTGGCACTGCTAGCTCTTCCTCTGTTGGCACTCTGACAGAAGGGTTATGCAAAATGTCAAGAAAGGTGTTAGGCGGCACCGGCTTACGCTGAGACCCCAGCCGGCTTAAAGCATCAGCCTCCTCATTCTTCCTTCGATCCATGTGCTCTACTTGATATCCTTTGAAGTGCCCGACCACCGCATCAACTTCACGATGATAAGCCGCCATAAGGGGATCCTTGGAGTCCCACGTGCCTGACACCTGTTGAGTGACGAGGTCTGAATCGCCCAAGCACCTTACCCGGCTCAAATTCATCTCTTTGGCCATCTGGAGACCATGGAGTAAAGCCTCGTATTCAGCTGCATTGTTAGTACAGGGAAACATAAGCCGGATCACATAGCAAAATTTGTCACCTTGGGGGGAAGTTAAAACGACTCCAGTCCCCGAGCCTTCTAACTGCCTGGACCCATCGAAGTGAATAGTCCAATACGTGTTATCTGGCTTCTCCTCTGGTGCTCGCAACTCCGTCCGATCATTGATAAAGTCCACCAAGGATTGAGACTTGATAGTCAGACGTGGCATATACTTCAAACCGTGAGGCCCAAGCTCAATGGCCCACTCTGCGACTCGCCCTGTGGCTTCCTTGCTCGATGATGTCCCCCAAGGGGCAGAACTTACCACGCTTATAGGATGACCTTGGAAATCTTGCTTTAGCTTCCGCTTGCCATGAACACCCCATAAACAAGTTTACGCCAATGCGGATATCTTTGCTTGGACTCTATGAGCACCTCATCGATGTAATAAACCGCCTGCTTGAACCGGATGCTCCTTGCCAGCCTCCTTACGCTCCACCACAATGGCCACACTAAGAGCTCGTGAGTTAGCAACAACATACAACAACAACGACTCTTTATCAATGGGAGCCGCGAGAACCGGCGGCTCAGACAATTGTCTCTTTAAATCTTCAAAGGCAGCATCAGCAGCCTCACTATAGACAAAAGTGTCTGTTTTCTTCATCATCTGATACAGTGGTAGAGCCTTCTCACCTAACCGGCTTATGAATCAGCTTAGCAAAGAACGCGACCCGCGATCGCTGAACATCATTGATGCACGCCCGGTTTAGCGGAGAGGTAATCGCCTTGATCTTCTCGGGTTAGCTTCAATGCCCTGTTTGAGACCAGGAATCCCAAAAGTTTGCTGCAGTACACCAAATACACACTTGTCCGGGTTAAGCATCATCTTATAGACCCGGAGATTATCAAAGGTTTCCTTTAAATCAGATATCAAGGTTTCCTTCTCTGGACGTCACCACAATGTCATCTACATAAGCGTGAACATTGCGCCTAATCTGATTGTGGAGACAATTCTGTACACACCGCTGATAAGTCGCCTGGGCACTCTTGAGCCCAAATGGCATAGATACATAGCAGAAGGCTCCAAACGGAGTAATGAAAGCCGTCTTCTCCTGGTCCTTAGCTGCCATTTTGATCTGATGATAACCAGATGAAGCATCCAAAAAACTCAAACGCTCGCAACCCGCTGTAGCATCAATGATTTGATCAATACGGGGTAGAGCAAAGGGATCAGCCGGACAAGCTTTATTTAAGTCCGTGTAATCTACACACATCCGCCAGGTGCCGTTCTTCTTGAGCACAAGCACCGGGTTAGCCAACCACTCCGGGTGAAAAACTTCCACGATGAACCCGGCCGCTAAGAGCCGAGCGACCTCTTCCTCGATAGCTTTCCGTCTTTCCTCATTGAACCGTAGAAGAAACTGCCTGACCGGCTTATACTTCGGATCAATATTAAGAGTGTGCTCAGCGAGTTCTCTCGGGACACCCGGCATGTCGGAAGGTTTCCATGCAAAGATGTCCCGGTTCTCATGGATGAACTCGATGAGCGCGCTTTCCTATTTGGGATCCAAATTAGTACTGATGCTGAACTGCTTGGAAGAGTCGCCTGGAGTGAAGTCGACCAGTTTTGTCTCGGGCGTCGACTTAAATTTCAACGCCGAGTCTTGCTCTGTGGTTGGCTTCTTTAAAGAGGTCATATCCGCCAGTCAACATTATTTTGATAAAACTTCAGCTCCTCTTCAGCACAAACAGATTCAGCATAAGCCGCATCGCCTTCTTCGCATTCCAAGGCTACCTTTCGACTCCCATGCACAGTGATGGTGTCCTTGTAACCCGGCATCTTGAGCTGTAGATAAACATAACACGGTCGTGCCATGAACTTGGCATAAGCCGGCCGTCCAAACAGAGCGTGATACGGGCTCCTGATTTTGACTACCTCAAATGTCAGTTTCTCAGCCCTGGAATCATATTCATCTCCAAAGGCTACTTCCAGCTCGATCTTACCAACTGGATATGCCGATTTACCAGGTACCACCCCATGAAAGACAGTGTTGGACGTCCTCAAGTCCTTATCAGTCAACCCCATGCGGCGAAAGGTCTCATAATAGAGAATATTGATGCTGCTTCCTCCGTCCATGAGTACCTTAGTGAATTTATATCCACCAACCCGAGGGGCCACCACCAAGGCCAACTGACCCGGGTTATCAACCCGGAGGGGGTGATCTTCCCTGCTCCATATGATGGGTTGCTCTGACACCTCAAGTAACGGGGAACCGCCGGCTCAATGTAATTCACAGCCCTCTTATGAACCTTTCGGTCACGTTTGCACAAGTTAGTGGTGAACACATGGTAACGCCCACCATTCACCTGCTTTGGATGGCTCTAATAACTTTGGCTCTTTCTGCTGTCCCCCTTGACCGGGTTCTGCTGATTATAGCCACCTTGATCTCCTGGCCGGAACTTGAATCGCCACCAGGCCATGAAAACCACCGCCCTCGAGCCGCCGCCGATCCGTGATTGCCATCGAACATGTTGGAATTCTTGAAAGCCTTCATGATCGCGCAGTCTTTCCATAAGTGGGTGGCGGGACGCTCCCGAGTACCGTGTCTCGGGCAAGGCTCATTCAGAAGCTGCTCAAGAGATGGGCCTGAACCGCCAGATCGAGGGGGCGGTCTCCCCTTACGTTTCTGGTTGTTACCTTGTGCATTAGCATTGGCCACAAACTCCGGGTTACCCTCCGCCTTACGCTTGTTGCCTCCTTGACTTACCGGGTTATGCTGCTGACCCTTTCCATTGTCATTCTTCTTTCCCTTCCCTGTCTTTTCCTCATCAGACACGGGATCCTTGGTACTATCAGAATCGGCGATTTGACTAAGGCTGCCATCAGCGTACCCATATCATTGCAATCACGCTTAAGCGCCTCTACCGCCTCAACGGCTCAAAACGACAATTCTGATGGAGCATAAGTACCGCAGAGCCGGCATCCATCTTATCAGATGAGTGTATTATTTCCTTGACCCGGCGCACCCAATGAATTGTGGATTCACCCTCCTCCTGCCTACAATTGGTCAAGTCCACAATTAACATAGACTGCTTGCAAGTGTCCTTGAAGTTCTGGATAAACCGGGCCTTTAGCTCTGCCCATGAACTGATGGAATTGGGAGGCAAACTTTTTAACAAATACAGGGCCGTTCCTTCTAACATCATGGTGAAATTCTTAGCCATTGTTGCGTCGCTGACCTCCAATAGCTCCATGGCCATCTCATAACTTTCGATCCATGCCCCAGGCTGTAAGTTGGCCGTGTAATTCGGCACCTTTCGAGGTCCCTTGAAATCCTTGGGCAGACGTACATCCCGCAGAGCCGGCACCAAACAAGAGACACCCCCGGTTCTAGTGGCCACTCCTGCTCCAATAGAAGTCGTCGGATACTCTAGGAGACCTTCATATGCCGTATGCTGAGCCGCTTAATCGAGCCGCCTGCTCGGCCCTCCCCGACGATTCGGTCCTCAAGACCGGTTATAGCCACCGGCTGGTTACTGACGCTTGGGCGTTGCTTGATAAAGCTTCTGACTCCATGTGCCTGCTATAACTCGGGCTCCGGTTTTGACGAGGTCCTGGCCAAGGCGGAGGAGTTGAATGAATCTTGTCCCTGCTGTAAGAATAGGTCTCCTGCTGCGCCAAGGCCGTCTGAATAAGATCTCTGACCCTCCGGGTTTCCACCGCCGTCGGGTCATCACCGTCCACTGGAAGAGCCGCCAGACGCGCCGATGCTGCTAACAAGTTCTCCATGGGGTTGGAGAAGTGACCCGGTGGTATTGGTATGTATCGGGGCGGGGCCATACTCCCGTGAGGTGGTGCCATTTCTCGGGGCTGAACCGGTCCTCCAGCTCCGGGTGTCATAAACTGATTGGCTTCGGGCGGGTTGCTAGGACCAGCTCCGGGTGTCGTGAAAAGATTTCGAGGATCGTAAACCGGAGGCAGACGGGACTGGGTTTTCTGATGTCTCCTTCTCATGACTTCATTGGATGCGTTCAGACTCATAATAAGCTGGAAAGCCTCTGACTGGAGTCGCTGCGCCCGTGTGTCCAAAGCCGCCCGCTCCGTAGCTAACCTGGTGTCCTCAGCTGCCAAGACCTTCTTGGCCAGGGCTATCTCCTCACGCACCTTTGCCACCTCCGCGTTATGCTCATCTTGATTTGCAGGAATAACCGTGGTGATTAGCAGGGTCGTCAACTTATCCATGAGATCCATCAGCACCTGAGCCGGCGGGCGCACATGGCCTCCTGCCCCGGCCGCTCCTGACCCGGACATTATTGTTGTTGTAGCCGTCGAGTGTTGACCATGCTGAGTACCAGCCATGAAGACTCCTACCCAGCTCGGCGGCTCATAGAAGTCCGGAATGCTAGAGTCGTCAGAACAGCCCCGAAGCATGCCCTCTTGGACCTGATACAAAGAATCTGTTGAACCGGCGGACGAATCATCATCCGATGGGACGGCCGTCTCCGCCATCTTTAGATCCTTCGGAAGTTCTTCTCCGTGGGCCAGAGCCTACGAAGGCACGTTTCATGACGGGTTGAACTTCGGCGGGTCTCGGACGCCGAGCCGTCTCGACGAGGTAGGTCGGTTGTCCGGCCAGGGCACAGCTCACCAATCCGGCCGATGAAGACGTGGATTACGCCAAAGGGGACCTGGTACCGTACTCAATTGAGTCGGCTTCGGGCCCCAGCCTTCGTTGTCGATGTAGATTTTACCGCGACGACTCTTGGTCATCCGGCCCACTGCGTATCCCTTGAGCCCTTCGAAGCTGCCCTTCAAGGACTCAAATCCATCGTGCGCTAGACCCACGGTGGGCGCCAACTGTCATGGAATTGTCACGGCAGATGTCCTCGTGCAAGGACTTAGTCACGGAGCCATCGCAACTAGGAAGCTTAAAGGGGTTAATTGGGACAAAGGACATGAGAGGTTTTATACTAGTTCGCCCCCTTGCGGAGAAGGAAAGCCTACGTCTAGTTGGGTTGGTATTGCTTGATGTTTCGATGACCAGGGAGCGGAATCCGCTATGCCCGGCTCTCGATGGGTTGTTTCTTGCCCTAAGCCGCCAGCAGGTCGTCCCCTTATATACACGGGTTGACGCCCTGTGGCCTACAGAGTCCCAGACGGCTTATAAACAATGTCCGGCTCGGTGACTAGTTAAATCTACCTTATGATACAAGTCATGCCATTATGGCGGTTTACTACAACGGGCCTTAAGTCGCTTGTGGGCCTTAAACCCTTTATTGAACCGCCATCTTCATGCTTGGCCTTGGGCTTCTTTCTGGTGAATCCTCTTTGTGTAACCCGGCCCCTCCAGGGCGGCTTACACAAATAGTTATATCCCCAACAGTTGGGTTGGCACGAATCGAGACTGGAATTTGTCACTCCGTATGACGGAGAGGTATCTCTGGGCCCACTCGGTAATGCATCATCATAATGAGCTCAATGTGACTAAGTGGTTAGTAACGAGATCATGCATTATGGAACAAGTAAAGTGACTTGCCGGTAACAAGATAGAACAAGGTATTGGGATACCAACGATCGAATCTCGGGCAAGTAACGTACCGATTGACAAAGGGAATTGTTTACGGGTTTACTTGAATCCTCGACATCGTGGTTCATCCGATGAGATCATCGAGGAACATGCAGGAGCCAGCATGGGTATCCAGATCCCGATGTTGGTTATTGGTCGGAGAGCTGTCTCGGTCATGTCTGCGTGATTCCCGAACCCGTAGGGTCTACACACTTAAGGTTCGATGACGCTAGGATTATTAGGAAGATTTGTATGTGAATACCGAATGTTGTTAGGAGTCCTGGATGAGATCCTGGACGTCACGAGGAGTTCCGGAATGGTCCGGAGGTGAAGATTTATATATGGGAAGTTGTCATACGGTCAGCGGAAATATTCGGGGCTTACCGGTATTGTACCGGGGCCACCGGAGGGGTTCTGGGGGTCCTCCGCAAGAGCTTGGTGAAGCCCTGCCGGAGTACTGCCACTCCATCACCACCACGCCGTCGTGCTGCTGTTGGAGCCTTCTTCCTCAACCTCTCCCTCCTCCTTGCTTGATCAAGTCACGGGAGACGTCACCGGGCTGCACTTGTGTTGAACGCAGAGGTGCCGTTGTTCTGCGCTAAGATTGGAATCCACCGCGATCTGAATCGCTTCGAGTACGACTCCTTCATCCGTGTTCTTGTAACGCTTCCGTCTCGCGATCTTCAAGGGTATGAAGATGCACTGCCCTCTCTCTCGTTGCTAGTTACTCCATAGATTGATCTTGGTGATGTGTAGAAAAAATTTAATTTCTGCAACGATCCCCAACAGTGGCATCATGAGCTAGGTCTATGCGTAGTTTCTATGCACGAGTAGAACACAAGTTTGTTGTGGGCGTTGATTTTGTCAGTTTACTTGCCACTACTAGTCTTATCTTGTTTCAGCGGCATCGTGGGATGAAGCGGCCCGGACCGACCTTACACGTACGCTTACGTGAGATAGGTTCCACCGACTGACATGCACTAGTTGCATAAGGTGGCTAGCGGGTGTCTGTCTCTCCCACTTTAGTCGGATCGGATTCGATGAAAAGGGTCCTTATGAAGGGTAAATAGCAATTGGCATATCACGTTGTGGTTTTTGCGTAGGTAAGAAACGTTCTTGCTAGAAACCTATAGCAGCCACATAAAAACTTGCAACAACAATTATAGGACGTCTAACTTGTTTTTGCAGCATATGCCGTGTGATGTGATATGGCCGAAAAGGATGTGATGAATGAAATATATGTGATGTATGAGATTGATCATGTTCGTGTAATAGGAATCACGACTTGCATGTCGATGAGTATGACAACCGGCAGGAGCCATAGGAGTTGTCTTTATTTATTGTATGACCTTCGTGTCACTGAATTAATTACTTTACTTCATTGCTAAACCGTTAGCCATAGTACTAGAAGTAATAGTTGGTGAGACAACTTCATGGAGACACGATGATGGAGATCATGATGATGGAGATCATGGTGTCATGCCGGTGACAATGATGATCATGGCGCTCAAGATGGAGATCAAAGGAGCAAAATGATATTGGCCATATCATGTCACTATTTGATTGCATGTGATGTTAATCATGTTTTTGCATCTTATTTGCTTAGAACGACGGTAGTAAATAAGATGATCCTCATAATAATTTCAAGAAAGTGTTTCCCTAACTGCACGCTATGTAAAGTTCATTGTTTCGAAGCACCACGTGATGATCGGGTGTGATAGATTCTAACATTCACATACAACGGGTGTAAGCCAGATTTACACATGCAAAACACTTAGGTTGACTTGACGAGCCTAGCATGTACAAACATGGCCTGGGAACACAAGAGACCGAAAGGTCGAACATGAGTCATACAGAAGATACGATCAACATGAAGATGTTCACCGATGATGACTAGTCCGTCTATGATCGGACACGGCCTAGTTGACTCGGATCACGTATCACTTAGATGACTAGAGGGATGTCTATCTGAGTGGGAGTTCATTAAATAATTTGATTAGATGAACTTAATTATCATGAACTTAGTCTAAAACTTTTGCAAAAAATGTCTTGTAGATGAAATGGCCCACGCTCATGTCAACCTCAACTTCAACGCGTTCCTAGAGAAAACCAAGCTGAAAGACGATGGTAGCAACTTCTCTGATGCAGATGCGGAACTTGAGGATCATCCTCATAGCTGCCAAGAAAGCATATGTCCTTGAAGCACCGCTAGGTGAAGCACCCGTCCCGGCGAATCCAGACGTTATGAACGCCTGGCAGTCGCGTGTTGATGATTACTCCCTGGTTCAGTGTGGCATGCTTTACAGCTTAGAACCGGGGCTCCCAAAACGTTTCGAGCAGCACGGAGCATATGAGATGTTCCAAGACCTGAAAATGGTTTTCCAAGCTCATGCCCGGGTCGTGAGATATGAAGTCTCCGACAAGTTCTACAGTTGTAAGATGGAGGAGAATAGTTCTGTCGGCGAGCACATACTCAAAATGTCTGGGTTGCACAACCGCTTGTCCCAGCTGGACATTAACCTCCCGGATGAGGCGGTCATTGACAGAGTCCTTCAGTCGCTCCCACCTAGCTACAAGGGCTTTGTGATGAACTACAATATGCAGGGGATGGTGAAAACCATTCCTGAGGTATTTTCAATGCTGAAATCAGCGGAGGTAGAAATCAAAAAGGAACATCAAGTGTTGATGGTCAATAAAACCACTAGTTTCAAGAAAGGCAAGGGTAAGAAAAACTTCAAGAAGGACGGCAAGGGAGTTGCCGCGCCTAGTAAGCCAGTTGCCGGGAAGAAGCCAAAGCATGGACCCAAACCTGAGACTAAGTGCTTTTATTGCAAGGGAAACGGTCACTGGAAGCGGAACTGCCCCAAGTACTTAGCGGATAAGAAGGCCGGCAACACCAAAGGTATATGTGATATACATGTTATTGATGTGTACCTTACCAGTACTCGTAGTAGCTCCTGGGTATTTGATACCGGTGCGGTTGCTCATATTTGTAACTCAAAACAGGAACTGTGGAATAAGCGGAGACTGGTGAAGGACGAGGTGACAATGCGCGTCGGGAATGGTTCCAAGGTCGATGTGATCGCGGTCGGCACGCTACCTCTACATTTACCTATGGGATTAGTTTTAAACCTCAATAATTGTTATTTAGTGCCAGCTTTGAGCATGAACATTGTATCTGGATCTCGTTTAATACGAGATGGCTACTCATTTAAATCCGAGAATAATGGTTGTTCTATTTATATGAGAGATATGTTTTATGGTCATGCCCCGTCGGTCAATGGTTTATTCTTAATTACACATATTCATAGTGTGAATACCAAAAGATGTAAGATTGATAATGATAGTCCCACATACCTGTGGCACTGCCGCCTTGGTCACATTGGTGTCAAACGCATGAAGAAGCTCCATGCATATGGAATTTTGGAGTCTCTTGATTACAAATCATTTGACACGTGCGAACCATGCCTCATGGGCAAAATGACCAAGACTCCATTCTCCAGAACAATGGAGCGAGCAACCAACTTATTGGAAATTATACATACTGATGTGTGCGGTCCAATGAGCGTTGAGGCTCGTGGTGGCTATCGTTATGTTCTCACCCTCACTGATGACTTAAGTAGATATGGGTATGTCTACTTAATGAAACACAAGTCTGAGACCTTTGAAAAGTTTAAGGAATTTCAGAATGAGGTAGAGAATCAACGTGACAGAAAAATAAAGTTTTTACGATCAGATCATGGGGGAGAATATTTAAGTCACGAGTTTGGTATGCACTTAAGGAAATGTGGAATTGATTCACAACTCATGCCGCCTGGAACACCTCAGCGTAACGGTGTGTCCGAACGTCGTAATCACACTCTATTGGATATGATGCGGTCTATGATATCTCTTACCGATTTACCACTATCATTTTGGGGATACGCTTTAGAGACAGCTACATTCACTTTAAATAGGGCACCGTCTAAATCCGTTGAGATTACACCGTATGAATTGTGGTTTGGGAAGAAACCTAAGCTGTCGTTTCTAAAAGTTTGGGGATGCGATGCTTATGTCAAGAAACTTCAACCTGAAAAGCTCGAACCCAAGTCAGAAAAATGCGTCTTCATAGGATACCCTAAGGAAACCATTGGGTATACCTTCTACCTCAGATCTGAAGGAAAGATTGTCGTTGCCAAGAACGGGTCCTTTCTGGAGAAAGAGTTTCTCTAAAGAAGTAAGTGGGAGGAAAGTGGAACTTGATGAAGTACTACCTCTTGAACAGGTAAGTAGCGCAGCTCAGGAAGATGTTCCTGTGGTGCCTGCACCGACTAGTGAGGAAGTTAATGATGATGATCAAGGTACTTCGGATCAAGTTGCTACTGAACTTCGTAGGTCCACAAGGACACGTTCCACACCAGAATGGTGTGGCAACCCTGTCCTAGAAATCATGTTGTTAGACAATGGTGAACCTTCGAACTATGAAGAAGCGATGGTGGCCCAGACTCCAACAAATGGCTTGAAGCCATGCAATCTGAGATAGGATCCATGAATGAAAACAAAGTATGGACTTTGACAGACTTGCCCGATGATCGGCGAGCGATAGAGAATAAATGGATCTTTAAGAAGAAGACGGACGCGGATGGTAATGTTACCATCTATAAAGCTCGACTTTTCGCTAAGGTTATCCACAAGTTCAAGGGGTTGACTACGATGAGACTTTCTCTCCCGTCGCGAAGCTGAAGTCCGTCCGAAACATATTAGCAATTAACGCATACTATGACTATGAGATATGGAAAATGGACGTCAAAACGGCATTCCTTAACGGCTATCTTAAGGAAGAATTGTATATGATGCAACCGGAAGGTTTTGTCGATCCTAAGCATGCTAACAAGATACGCAAGCTCCAGCGATCCATCTATGGGCTGGTGCATGCATCTCGGAGATTGGAACATTCGCTTTCATGAAATGATCAAAGCGTTTGGGTTTATCTTGAGACTTATGGAGAAGCCTGTGTTTACAAGAAAGTGAGTGGGAGCTCTGTAGCATTTCTCATATTATATGTGGATGACATACTTTTGATGGGAAATGATATAGAACTTTTCGACAGCATAAAGGCCTATTTGAATAAGTGTTTTTCAATGAAGGACCTTGGATAAGCTGCTTATTTATTAGGCATCAAGATCTATAGAGATAGATCGAGACGCCTCATAGGTCTTTCACAAAGCACATACCTTGATAAGATATTGAAGAAGTTCAATATCGATCAGTCCAAGAAGGTGTTCTTGCCTGTGTTGCAAGGTGTGAAATTGAGCTCGGCTCAATGCCCGACCACGGCAGAAGATAGAGAAAAGATGAGTGTCATCCCCTATGCCTCGGCCATAGGGTCTATTATGTATGCAATGTTGTGTACCAGACCTGATGTAAACCTTGCCGTAAGTTTGGTAGCAAGGTACCAAAGTAATCCCGACATGGAACACTGGACAGCGGTCAAGAATATCCTGAAGTACCTGAAAAGGACAAAGGATATGTTTCTCGTTTGTGGAGGTGACGAAGAGCTCGTCGTAAAGGGTTACGTCAATGCTATCTTCCACACAGATCTGGATGACTCCAAGTCACAAATCGGATACGTGTATATTTTGAATGGTGGGGCAGTAAGCTAGTGCAGTAGCAAGCAAAGCGTTGTGGCGGGATCTACATGTGAAGCGGAGTACATGGCAGCCTCGGAGGCAGCACATGAAGCAATCTGGATGAAGGAGTTCATTACCGACCTAGGAGTTATTCCCAATGCGTCGGGGCCGATGACTCTCTTCTGTGACAACACTGGAGCTATTGCCCTTGCCAAGGAGCCCAGGTTTCACAAGAAGACCGGGCACATCAAGCGTCGCTTCAATTTGATTCATGAAAACATTCAAGATGGAGACATAGATATTTGGAGAGTGCGTACGGGTCTGAATGTCGCAGATCCGTTGACTAAGCCTTTTCCGTGAGCAAAACATGATCAACACCAGAACTCTATGGGTGTTCGATTCATCACAGTGTAACTAGATTATTGACTCTAGTGCAAGTGGGAGACTGTTGGAAATATGCCCTAGAGGCAATAATAAAATGATTATTATTATATTTCCTTGTTCATGATAATTGTCTATTGTTCATGCTATAATTGTATTAACTGGAAACCGTAATACATGTGTGAATACATAGACCACAGCATGTCCCTAGTGAGCCTCTAGTTGACTAGCTCGTTGATCAACAGATGGTCATGGTTTCACGACTATGGACATTGGATGTCATTGATAACGAGATCACATCATTAGGAGAATGATGTGATGGACAAGACCCAATACTAAGCATAGCACAAGATCGTGTAGTTCGTCTGCTAAAGCTTTTCTAATGTCAAGTATCATTTCCTTAAACCATGAGATTGTGTAACTCCCGAATACCGTAAGAGTGCTTTGGGTGTACCAAACGTCACAACGTAACTGGGTGACTATAAAGGTGCACTACATGTATCTCCGAAAGTGTCTGTTGGGTTGGCACGAACCGAGACTGGAATTTGTGACTCCGTATGACGGAGAGGTATCCTTTGGCCCACTCGGTGATGCATCATCATAATGAACTCAATGTGACTAACTGGTTAGTCACGGGATCATGCATTATGGAACGAGTAAAGTGACTTGCCGGTAACGAGATTGAACAAGGTATTGGGATACCAATGATCGAATCTCGGGAAAGTAACGTACCGAGTGACAAAGGGAATTGTTTACGGGATTACTTGAATCCTCGACATCGTGGTTCATCCGATGAGATCATCATGGAACATGTAGGAGCCAGCATGGGTATCCAGATCCCGATGTTGGTTATTGGCCGGAAAGTTGTCTCGGTCATGTCTGCGTGATTCCTGAACCCGTAGAGTCTACACACTTAAGGTTCAATGACGCTAGGGTTATTAGGAAGATTTGTATGTGATTACCGAATGTTGTTCAGAGTCCCGGATGAGATCCGGGACGTCACGAGGAGTTCCGGAATGGTCCGGAGGTGAATATTTATATATGGGAAGTTGTCATACGGTCATCGGAAATATTGGGGGGCTTACCAGTATTGTACCGGGGCCACCGGAGGGGTTCCGAGGGTCCACCGGGAGGGCCCACCTGTCTCGGAGGGCCTCATGGGCTCTAGAGGGAAGGGAACCAGCCCCTTAGAGGGTTGGGCGCCACCCCCTAGGGCCCATGCGCCTAAGGTTGGGGGGAACCCTAAGGGGGGGCACCTCCCCTTGCTTGGGGGGCAATCCCCCTCCCCCCTTTGGCCGCCGCCCCCTCTAGATCCCATCTAGAGGGGCCGTGTTGGAAAACATAGTAATTTCAAAAAAAATCCTACGCACACGCAAGATCATGGTGATGCATAGCAACGAGAGGGGAGAGTATGTCCACGTACCCTCGTAGACCGTAAGCGGAAGCGTTAGCACAACGCGGTTGATGTAGTCGTACGTCTTCACGGCCCGACCGATCAAGCACCGAAAGCACGACACCTCCGAGTTCTTGCACACGTACAGCTCGATGACGTCCCTCGAACTCCGATCCAGGCTAGTGTCGAGGGAGAGTTACGTCGATGCAAGCTTTAACACCTATCCGAATGACTCTGAGTAGCAAAACGGATACGTATAGTGGAGCAACCATTTGGAATAGCTCCAAGTGGAGCGTGGAAGCAGCATTTACAATATGACATAGAGAATTGCAAAGTACACACGGATCTGAAAGGTTCGCACCGTTGACTAAAACCTCTCTCACAAGCAAAACATGAGCAAACCCCAGCACTCATTGAGTCTTAATCACATGATGATGTGAACTAGTTTACAGACACTAGTAAACTCTTTGGATGTTGGTCACATGGCGATGTGACCTATCAGTGTTAATCACATGATGATGTGAACTAGATTATTGACTCTAGTGCAAGTGGGAGACTGTTGGAAATATGCCCTAGAGGCAATAACAAATTAGTTATTATTATATTTCCTTGTTCATGATAATCGTTTATTATCCATGCTATAATTGTATTGATAGGAAACTCAGATACATGTGTGGGTACATAGACAACACCAAGTCCCTAGTTGACCTCTAGATGACTAGCTCGTTAATCAATAGATGGTTACGGTTTCACGACCATGGACATTGGATGTCATTGATAACGGGGTCACATCATTAGTAGAATGATATGATGGACAAGACCCAATCCTAAGCCTAGCACAAAGATCGTAGTTCGTATGCTAAAGCTTTTCTAATGTCAAGTATCATTTCCTTAGACCATGAGATTGTGCAACTCCCGGATACCGTAGGAATGCTTTGGGTGTACCAAACGTCACAACGTAACTGGGTGGCTATAAAGGTGCATTACAGGTATCTCCAAAAGTGTCTGTTGGGTTGGAAGGAATCGAGACTGGGATTTGTCACTCCGTGTAAACAGAGAGGTATCTCTGGGCCCACTCGGTAGTACATCATCATAATGTGCACAATGTGACCAAGGGGTTGATCACGGGATGATGTGTTACGGAACGAGTAAAGAGACTTGCCGGTAACGAGATTGAACAAGGTATCGGGATACCGGCGATCGAATCTCGGGCAAGTACAATACCGCTAGACAAAGGGAATTGAATACGGGATTGATTGAGTCCTTGACATCGTGGTTCATCCAATGAGATCATCGTGGAACATGTGGGAGCCAACATGGGTATCCAGATCCCGCTGTTGGTTATTGGCCGGAGAACGTCTCGGTCATGTCTACATGTCTCCCGAACCCGTAGGGTCTACACACTTAAGGTTCGATGACGACGCTTAGGGTTATAAAGGAAGTTTGTATGTGGTTACCGAATGTTGTTCGAAGTCCCGGATGAGATCCCGGACGTCACGAGGAGTTCCGGAATGGTCCGGAGGTAAAGATTTATATATGGGAAGTCCTGTTTTGGTCACCGGAAAAGTTTCGGGTTTTTCCGGTAACGTACCGGGACCACCGGGAGGGTCCCGGGGGTCCACCAAGTGGGGCCACTAACCCCGGAGGGCTGCATGGGCCAAGTGTGGGAGGGAACCAGCCCGAGGTGGGCTGGTGCGCCCACAAGGGGCCCAAGGCGCCTAAGGAGAGGAGAGGGCAAACCCTAAGGGCAGATGGGCCTTAGGGCCCATACCGTGCGCCTCCTCTCCCTCCACCGGCCGCCACCCAGATGGGATTGGGGCTGGCCGCCGCCCCTAGGGTGGAACCCTAGAGGGGGCGCAGCCCCCTCCCTCTCCCCTATAAATACTTGAGGCTTGGGGGCTGCCCAACAGATGAGTTTTTCTCCCTCTTGGTGCAGCCCTGCCTCTCTTCCTCCTCCTCCTCTCCCGTGGTGCTTGGCGAAGCCCTGCTGGATTGCCACGCTCCTCCACCACCACCACGCCATTGTGCTGCTGCTGGATGGAGTCTTCCTCAACCTCTCCCTCTCTCCTTGCTGGATCAAGGCGTGGGAGACGTCACCGGGCTGTACGTGTGTTGAACGCGGAGGTGCCGGCCCATTCGGCACTAGGATCTCCGGTGATTTGGATCACGACGAGTACGACTCCTTCAACCCCGTTCTCATGAACGCTTCCGCTTAGCGATCTACAAGGGTATGTAGATGCACTCTCCTTCTCTCGTTGCTAGTCTCTCCATAGATAGATCTTGGTGACTCAGAGGAAAATTTTGAATTTCCGCCACGTTCCCCAACAATGGCATCATGAGCTAGGTCTATTGCGTAGATTCTTTGCACGAGTAGAACACAAAGTAGTTGTGGGCGTTGATTTTGTTCAATATGCTTACCGTTACTAGTCCAATCTTGTTTCGATGGTATTGTGGGATGAAGCGGCCGGACCGACCTTACACATACTCTTACGTGAGACAGGTTCCACTGAATCGACATGCACTTGGTGCATAAGGTGGCTAGCGGGTGCCGCCTCCCACTTTAGTCGGAACGGATTTGATGAAAAGGGTCCTTATGAAGGGTAAATAGCAATTGGCATATCACGTTGTGGTTTTGCATAGGTAAGAAACGTTCTTGCTAGAAACCCATAGCAGCCACGTAAAACATGCAAACAACAATTAGAGGACGCCTAACTTGTTTTTGCAGGGTATGCTATGTGATGTGATATGGCCAAGAAGAATGTGATGAATGATATGTGATGTATGAGATTGATCATGTTCTTGTAATAGGATTCACGACTTGCATGTCGATGAGTATGACAACCGGCAGAGCCATAGGAGTTGTCTTTATTTATTGTATGACCTGCATGTCATTAAACAACGCCATGTAATTACTTTACTTTATTGCTAACCAAAGAGCCATAGTAGTAGAAGTAATAGTTGGCGAGACAACTTCATGAAGACACGATGATGGAGATCATGATGATGGGGATCATGGTGTCATGCCGGTGACGATGATGATCATGGAGCCCCGAAGATGGAGATCAATGGAGCTATATGATATTGGCCATATCATGTCACTACTATATAATTGCATGTGATGTTTATTATGTTTATGCATCTTTTTTACTTAGAAAGACGGTAGTAAATAAGATGATCCCTTACAACAATTTCAAGAAGTGTTCTCCCCTAACTGTGCACCGTTGCTAAAGTTCGTCGCTTCTAAGCACCACGTGATGATCGGGTGTGATGGATTCTTACGTTCACATACAACGGGTGTAAGACAGATTTACACACGTGAAACACTTAGGGTTAACTTGACGAGCCTAGCATGTACAGACATGGCCTCGGAACACGGAGACCGAAAGGTCGAGCATGAGTCATATAGTAGATACGATCAACATGAAGATGTTCACCGATGATGACTAGTCCGTCTCACGTGATGATCGGACACGGCCTAGTTGACTCGGATCATGTAATCACTTAGATGACGGAGGGATGTCTATCGAGTGGGAGTTCATAAGATGAACTTAATTATCTTGAACATAGTCAAAAGACCTTTTGCAAATTATGTCGTAAGCTCGCGCTTTAGTTCCACTGTTTAGATATGTTCCTAGAGAAAATATAGTTGAAAGTTGAAAGTAGCGATTATGCGGACAAAAGAAAGCTTATGTCCTTAATGCACCGCCACAGGTGCTGAACCCCAAACGTCGTTTGTGGATGTTATAACATCGGACATACACGTTTTGATAACTACGTGATAGTTCAGTTAAACGGTTTAGAGTTGAGGCACGAAAGACGTTTTTGAAATGTCGCGGGACATATGAGATGTTTCGAGGGCTGGAATTAGGATTTCAGGCTCATGCCCACGTCAAGAGGTATGAGACCTCCGACGATTTTCTTAGCCTACAAACTAAGGGAGAAAAGCTCAATCGTTGTGCTTGTGATCAGATTGTCTGAGTGCAACAATCACTTGAATCGAGTGGGAGTTGATCTTCTAGATGAGATAGTGATGTTTCTCCAAAGTCATTGCCACCAAGCTGGTAGAGCTTCGTGATGAACTATAACATATCAGGGATAGATATGATGATCCTTGAGGTATTCACGATGTTTGACACCGCGAAAGTAGAAATCAAGAAGGAGCATCAACTGTTGATGGTTGGTGAAACCACTAGTTTCAAGAAGGGCAAGGGCAAGAAGGGATACTTCATGAAACGGCAAATCAGCTGCTGCTCTAGTGAAGAAACCCACGGTTGAACCCAAACCCGAGACTAAGTGCTTACGTAATAAGGGAAGAACCACTGGAGCAGAATTACCCTAGATACTTGGTAGATGAGAAGGCTGGCAAGGTCGATAGAAGTATATTGGATATCCATTATGTTAATGTGTTCTTTACTAGTACTCCTAGTAGCACCAGGGTATTAAGATACCGGTTCGGTTGCTAAGTGTTGGTAACTCGAAATAAAAGAGCTACGGAATAAATGGAGACTAGCTAAAGTTGAGCTGACGATATGTGTTGGAAGTGTTTCCAAGTTTGATTTGATCAAACATTGCACGCTCCCTCTACCATCAAGATTAGTATTAAACCTGAATACTTGTCATTTGGTGATTGCGTTGAGCATAGACATGATTGGATTATGTCTATCGCAATACGATTATTCATTTAAGGAGAATAATGGTTACTCTATTTATTTGAATAATACCTTCAATGGTCTTGCACCTAAAGGAATGGTTTATTGAATCTCGATCGTAGTGATACACATTTTCATGCCAAAAGATATAAGATAGTAATGATAGTACCACCTACTTGTGGCACTGCCATTTGAGTCATATTGGTATAAAACGCATGAAGAAGCTTCCTATTGATGGATCTTTGGACTCACTCATTTTTGAGAAGTTTGAGACATGCGAACCATGTCTATTGGTGTATACGCATGAAGAAACTCCATGCAGATGGATCGTTTGGACTCACTTGATTTTGAATCACTTGAGATATGCAAATCATACCACATGGGCATATTGACTGAAAAGCCTCTGTTTCAGTTAGTTGGAACAAGATAGCAACTTGTTGGAAGTAACACATTTTGATGTGTGCAGTCCAATGAGTGCTGAGGCATGCAGTGGATATCGTTATGTTCTTACTTCACGGATGATTTAAGTAGATACTGAGTATATTTACTTGATGAAACACGAGTCTGAATTATTGAATGGTTCAAGTAATTTCAGAGTGAAGTTAAAGATCTTCGTGACAAGAGGATAGAATGTCTATGATATGATCATAGAGATGAATATCTGAGTTACGAGTTTTGGCACGCTATTAAGACATTGTGCAAATAGTTTCACAATTAATACCGCCTGGAACACCATAGTGTGATGGTGTGTCCGAACATCATAGTTGCACCCTATTAGATATGGTGCGTACCATGATGTCTCTTATCGAATTACCACTATCGCTCATGGGTTAGGCATTAGAGACAACCGCACTCACTTAAATAGGGCACCACGTAATTCCGTTGAGATGACACCGTATGAACTATGGTTTAGAGAAACCTAAGCTGTCATTTCTTAAAGGTTTGGGGCTATGACGCTTATGTGAAAAAGTTTCAGGTTGATAAGCTCGAACCCAAAGCGGATAAAATGCATCTTCATAGGACACCCAAAACAATTGGGTATACCTCCTAATTCAGATCCGAAAGCAATAGGGATTGTTTCTTGAATCGGGTCCTTTCTCGAGGAAAAGTTTGTCTCGAAAGTTGAGTGGGAGGATGGTGGAGACTTGATGAGGTTATTGAACCGTCACTTCAACTAGTGTGTAGCAGGGCACAGAAAGTTGTTCCTGTGGCACCTACACCAATTGAAGTAGAAGCTTATGATAGTGATCATGAAACTTCGGATCAAGTCACTACCGTACCTTGTAGGGTGACAAGGATGCGTACTGCTTGAGTGGTATAGTAATCCTGTCTTGAAGGTCATGTTGCTAGACAACAATGAACCTACGAGCTATGGAGAAGCGATGGTGGGCCCATATTCCGACAAATGGTTAGAGGCCATGAAATCCGAGATAGGATCCATGTATCAGAACAAAGCATGGACTTTGGTGGACTTGCCCGATGATCGGCAAGCTATTGAGATAAATGGATTTTAAGAAGAAGACGGACATGGACGGTAATGTCACCGTCTATGAAGCTCGACTTGTGGCGAAGAGTTTTTCACAAGTTCAAGGAGTTGACTACGATGAGATTTTCTCATCCGTAGCGATGCTTAAAGTCCGTCGGAATCATGTTAGCACAAGCTGCATTTATGAAATCTGGCAGATGGATGTCAAAACGAGTTTCCTTACCAGTTTTCGTAAGGAAAGGTTGTATGTGATACAATCAGAAAAGTTTTGTCAATCGTAAGGATGCTAAAAGGTATGCTAGCTCCAGCAATCCTTCTAAGGACTGGAGTAAGCGTCTCGGAGTTGGAATGTACGCTTTGATGAGATGATCAAAGATTTTGGGTTTATACAAAGTTTATGAGAAACTTGTATTTCCAAAGAAGTGAGTGGGAGCACTATAAAATTTCTGATAAGTATATGTTGTTGACATATTGTTGATCAGAAATAATGTAGAATTTCTGGAAAGCATATAGGATTATTTGAAAAGAGTTTTTCAATGGAAAACCTGGATTAAGCTACTTGAACATTGAGCATCAAGATCTATGAGGATAGATCAGAAACGCTTAATGGTACTTCCAAATGAGCATATACCTTGACATGATCTTGAAGGTGTTCAAGATGGATCAGTCAAAGAAGGAGTTCTTGCCTGAGATGTAAGGTATGAAGTTAAGACTTAAAGCTCGACCACGGCAGTAAAAGAGAGAAAGGACGAAGGTCGCCCCTATGCTTCGCACGTAGGCTCTATAGTATGCTATGCCGTGTACCGACCTAAGTGTGCCTAGCCATGAGTCGGTCAAAGGGGTACAAGAATGATCCAGGAATGGATCATTGGACAATGATCAAAATTGTCCTTGGAGTAAATAAGGACATGTTTCTCGATTATGGAGGTGATAAAGAGTTCGATGTAAAGTGTTACGTCGATGCAAGCTTTAACACCTATCCGAATGACTCTGAGTAGCAAAACGGATACGTATAGTGGAGCAACCATTTGGAATAGCTCCAAGTGGAGCGTGGAAGCAGCATTTACAATATGACATAGAGAATTGCGAAGTACACACGGATCTGAAAGGTTCAGACCCGTTGACTAAAACCTCTCTCACAAGCAAAACATGATCAAACCCCAGAACTCATTGAGTCTTAATCACATGATGATGTGAACTAGTTTAATGACACTAGTAAACTCTTTGGATGTTGGTCACATGGCGATGTGACCTATCGCTGTTAATCACATGACGATGTGAACTAGATTATTGACTCTAGTGCAAGTGGGAGACTGTTGGAAATATGCCCTAGAGGCAATAACAAATTAGTTATTATTATATTTCCTTGTTCATGATAATCGTTTATTATCCATGCTATAATTGTATTGATAGGAAACTCAGATACATGTGTGGGTACATAGACAACACCAAGTCCCTAGTTGACCTCTAGATGACTAGCTCGTTAATCAATAGATGGTTACGGTTTCCTGACCATGGACATTGGATGTCATTGATAACGGGGTCACATCATTAGTAGAATGATATGATGGACAAGACCCAATCCTAAGCCTAGCACAAAGATCGTAGTTCGTATGCTAAAGCTTTTCTAATGTCAAGTATCATTTCCTTAGACCATGAGATTGTGCAACTCCCGGATACCGTAGGGAATGCTTTGGGTGTACCAAACGTCACAACGTAATCTGGGTGGCTATAAAGGTGCATTACAGGTATCTCCATTGTTGGGTTGTACGAATCGAGATCGATTTGTCACTCCGTAAACGGAGAGGTATCTCTGGGCCCACTCGGTAGTACATCATCATAATGTGCACAATGTGACCAAGGGGTTGATCACGGGATGATGTGTTACGGAACGCAGTAAAGAGACTTGCCGTAACGAGATTGAACAAGGTATCGGGATACCGACGATCGAATCTCGGGCAAGTACAATACCGCTAGACAAAGGGAATTGAATACGGGATTGATTGAGTCCTTGACATCGTGGTTCATCCGATGAGATCATCGTGGAACATGTGGGAGCCAACATGGGTATCCAGATCCCGCTGTTGGTTATTGGCCGGAGAACGTCTCGGTCATGTCTACATGTCTCCCGAACCCGTAGGGTCTACACACTTAAGGTTCGATGACGCTAGGGTTATAAAGGAAGTATGTATGTGGTTACCGAATGTTGTTCGGAGTCCCGGATGAGATCCCGGACGTCACGAGGAGTTTTGGAATGGTCCGGAGGTAAAGATTTATATATGGGAAGTCCTGTTTTGGTCACTGGAAAAGTTTCGGGTTTTTCCCAGAACGCATCTGGGACCACCGGAGGGTCCCGGGGTCCACCAAGTGGGGCCACTAACTCCGGAGGGCTACATGGGCCAAGTGTGGAGGGAACCAGCCCTGTGTGGGCTGGTGCGCCCACAAGGGGCCCAAGGCGCCTAAGGAGAGGAGAGGGGCAAACCCTAGGGCGAGATGGGCCTTAGGGGCCCATACCGGTGCGCCTCCTCTCCTCCACCTGGCCGCCACCCAGATGGGATTGGGGCTGGCCGCCGCCCCTAGGGTGGAACCCTAGAGGGGGCGCAGCCCCCTCCCTCTCCCCTATAAATACTTGAGGCTTGGGGGCTGCCCAACAGATGAGTTTTTCTCCCTCTTGGTGCAGCCCTGCCTCTCTTCCTCCTCCTCCTCTCCCGTGGTGCTTGGCGAAGCCCTGCTGGATTGCCACGCTCCTCCACCACCACCACACCGTTGTGCTGCTGCTGGATGGAGTCTTCCTCAACCTCTCCCTCTCTCCTTGCTGGATCAAGGCATGGGAGACGTCACCGGGCTGTACGTGTGTTGAACGCGGAGGTGCCGTCCATTCGGCACTAGGATCTCCGGTGATTTGGATCACGACGAGTACGACTCCTTCAACCCCGTTCTCATGAACGCTTCCGCTTAGTGATCTACAAGGGTATGTAGATGCACTCTCCTTCTCTCGTTGCTAGTCTCTCAATAGATAGATCTTGGTGACTCGTAGGAAAATTTTGAATTTCTGCTACGTTCCCCAACAATATTTCCTTCAGTCTCCCACTTGCACTAGAGTCAATAATGTAGATTACACAGTAATGATTCTAACACCCATGGAGCCTTGGTGCTGATCATGTTTTGCTCGCGGAAGAGGCTTAGTCAACGGGTCTGCAATATTCAGATCCGTATGTATCTTGCAAATTTCTATGCCTCCCACCTGGACTTGGTCCCGGATGGAATTGAAGCATCTCTTGATGTGCTTGGTCTTCTTGTGATATCTGGATTCCTTTGCCAAAGCAATTGCAGCAGTATCGTCGTAGAAGATTTTCCAATTAATAATATGTCGTCCACATATAAAATCAGAAATGCTACAGAGCTCCCACTCACTTTCTGGTAAATACAGGCTTCTCCAAAAGTCTGTATAAAACCATATGCTTTGATCACACTATCAAAGCGTTTATTCCAACTCCAAGAGGCTTGCACCAGTCCATAAATGGATCGCTGGAGCTTGCACACTTTGTTAGCATCCTTTGGATCGACAAAACCTTCTGGTTGCATCATATACAACTCTTCTTCCATAAATCCATTCAGGAATGCAGTTTTGACATCCATTTGCCAAATTTCATAATCGTAAAATGCGGGAGGGGCGCACGGCCTGCCTTGGCCGCCCCTCTTCTTCTCCACTTTGGGCCCATGAGGCCCATTAACTTCGGGGTTCCGTAACCCCGGTACTCTCAGATATATCCGATAACCCCGGAACCATTCCGGTGTCTGAATATAGTCGTCCAATATATCAATCTTCATGTCTCTACCATTTCGAGACTCCTCGTCATATCCGTGATCATATCCGGGACTCCGAACTACCTTCGGTACATCAAAACATATAAACTCATAATATAACTATCATCTAACTTTAAGCGTGCGGACCCTACGAGTTCGAGAACAATGTAGACATGACCGAGACACGTTTCCGGTCAATAACCAATAGCGGAACCTGGATGCTCATATTGTCTCCCACATATTCTATGAAGATCTTTTATCGGTCAAACCGCATAACAACATACGTTTTTCCCTTTGTCATCGGTATGTTAGTTGCCCGAGATTTGATCGTCGGTATCTTAATACCTAGTTCAATCTCATTAGCGGCAAGTCTCTTTACTCGTTATGTAATGCATCATCCCGCAACTAACTCATTAGTCACATTGCTTGCAAGGCTTATAGTGATGTGCATTACCGAGAGGGCCCAGAGATACCTCTCCGACAATCGGAGTGACAAATCCTAGTCTCGAAATACGCCAACTCAACAAGTACCTTCGGAGACACCTGTAGAGCACCTTTATAATCACCCAGTTATGTTGTGACGTTTGGTAGCACACAAAGTGTTCCTCCGGTAAACGGGAGTTGCATAATCTCATAGTCATAGTAACATATACAAGTCATGAAGAAAGCAATAGCAACATACTAAACGATCAAGTGCTAAGCTAACGGAATGGGTCAAGTCAATCACATCATTATCCTAATGATGTGATCCCGTTAATCAAATGACAACTCTTTTGTCCATGGCTAGGAAACATAACCATCTTTGATAAACGAGCTAGTCAAGTAGAGGCATACTAGTGACAAGTAGTTTGCCTATGTATTCACACATGAATCATGTTTCAGGTTAATAACATTCTAGCATGAATAATAAACATTCATCATGATATAAGGAAATAAATAATACCTTTATTATTGCCTCTAGGGCATATTTCCTTCAGTCTCCCACTTGCACTAGAGTCAATAATGTAGATTACACAGTAATGATTCTAACACCCATGGAGCCTTGGTGCTGATCATGTTTTGCTCGTGGAAGAGGCTTAGTCAACGGGTCTGCAATATTCAGATCCGTATGTATCTTGCAAATTTCTATGCCTCCCACCTGGACTTGGTCCCGGATGGAATTGAAGCATCTCTTGATGTGCTTGGTCTTCTTGTGATATCTGGATTCCTTTGCCAAAGCAATTGCACCAGTATCGTCATAGAAGATTTTCATTGGACCCGATGCACTAGGTATGACACCTAGATCGGATATGAACTCCTTCATCCAGACTCCTTCATTTGTTGCTTCCGAAGCAGCTATGTACTCCGCTTCACATGTAGATCCCGCCACGACGCTTTGTTTAGAACTGCACCAACTGACAGCTCCACCGTTTAATATAAACACGTATCCGGTTTGCGATTTAGAATCGTCCAGATCAGTGTCAAAGCTTGCATCGACGTAACCACTTACGACTAGCTCTTTGTCACCTCCATAAATGAGAAACATATCCTTACTCCTTTTCAGGTATTTCAGGATATTCTTGACCGCTGTCCAGCGATCCACTCCTGGATTACTTTGGTACCTCCCTGCTAAACATGTTGCTAAGCATACATCAGGTTTGGTACACAGCATTGCATACATGATAGAGCCTATGGCTGAAACATAGGGAACTTCTTTCATTTTCTCTCTATCTTCTGCAGTGGTCGGGCATTGAGTCTGACTCAATTTCACACCTTGTATTACAGGCAAGAACCCTTTCTTTGCTTGATCCATTTTGAACTTTTTCAAAACTTTATCAAGGTATGTACTTTGTGAAAGTCCAATTAAGCGCCTTGATCTATCTCTATAGATCTTGATGCCCAATATGTAAGCAGCTTCACCGAGGTCTTTCATTGAAAAACTTTTATTCAAGTATCCTTTTATGCTATCCAGAAATTCTATATCATTTCCAATTAATAATATGTCGTCCACATATAAAATAAGAAATGCTACAGAGCTCCCACTCACTTTCTTGTAAATACAGACTTCTCCAAAAGTCTGTATAAAACCATATGCTTTGATCACACTATCAAAGCGTTTATGTAGCGACCCAACCCAAAAACGGTCAAGTCTCTGTGTAGCTGTACCATCCCAAGATCATGCTGGCACACACAGTACATTGATGAAATAATCAAAGTTCAATCACACCTGAATTTATTACACGATTCTCATATCGAGTCTTTATTACAATAGAATAAATTCGGCCGAAGGCCAACTCATGAGAAATAAACTAAACAAAGCTGCGGAAGCGTAGACAAATAGCGAGTCCATCCGACTCCATAGGGAAATCGCCAAGCGTGGATCGTAGCCTCACTCCTGATCGGAATACTCCTCTGCAACATAAGACATTGCAGCCGTGTAGGTCAGCACTTTGAATATGCCGGCAAGTCGTGAAGAGAGAATAACAATGAAAAATTACTAACACTATATGCAATTTGGCTGTGGGGCTCTAAGTTTCATTGTTTTGCGAAAAGGCCAGTTTTTCCCTACAATACTGGACTTGTTTGCAAATACTACAAAATGTTGGTAGTTTATTGAGATGGTTCCGCCAACCAATGTCTCATTCCCAATTATTAAATAACCCCTCAATTAATTTATTAAATTTGGTGTTGAGATATCTGAAATACTCCAAGTTCCAGAGGCTCAAATTGTCCAGAATCGGGGACACGGCTAACCGATTAGATCTTCACTCTGCAGAGGTTTATGACTTTACCCGCAAGATTCGCTTCCTCCTTTAATTCTTCGCACTTCATGGTGTTTGAAGACGGACGAACGTAAACAGGGTCTTCCGAAGAGTTCCTCCGCCACCGCCGTACCCATCCAATCCTACCGTTCTTCTACATCTCGTAGCACCGTCCGCCGTAGTCACACCTAGGGTCAACCAAGCCAGAGCCCATAATGGCTTGCGGCTGCACAGGTAAGCTTCCGATCAATGGGGTATACATCCGTCTCTTCGTGGCTGGGTGAAGCTTTCCGCAAGATGTCATGGCGCTTCTCCATGCATCCCGGCCAACCGCTGGTTTTCTCCAGTGGTGCCCGTCAATCAATCCTCCACCCAAAGAGTGAATTTTGAAGTCCATCTTGAGCTTGAAGTCATGGGGTTGTCATCATCTTGACTCTCACATCTCCCTTATGAATCACTCAACCAACCCCGCCTACGAACATAGCAAAAATAAACTACTTCGGCCCCGCCATGGTAACAAGGGGATTGGTTTCATCCTACCTCATGATACTACTCAAGAACATAACTTAAAATTCTCCTACTGCATGCATGGTGGGGAGGTATAATTTCTAATGCAATAAAATCATAGGTATTGTAAAGGAAAACATGATCAATTGACTTGCCTTGCTGACGATCTTCGAAAGCTAGGGACTCGTGGTAGCAAGCTTCGCACTCCGGAAATTCTACCGAGGTAAACAATAATCATATAAGCATAAGAGCATACAATCAATTAAGATAACAGCATGCTAACATAAAACACACAAAACAATCGAACCAAAACCCAAGGAAAACTCGAAGAAATCCAAATCAATGTTTTCACCACATCAAACAACAACCAAGAAATAGTCTTACACAACCAAATTTTTCTTAACAGAACCTAAGCATGGGTTTTTTGCTAACTAACAGAAGAGAAAACATCATGCAACTAGGAGCAAAAAGAATCACATCAAAAGCTATTATAGAACTCCTATTATGCCTATAACAATCCTAGCAAGAAAAAATAACATAAAATTTTTATTTATTGTAAATAAAAGTTCATGTTCTAAAGTTACAGAAACTAACCTAAAATAAACTATCACATAGGGAAAATAAAATTATTTGCTAAATAAAACAATAGGAAAACAGTAGCTAGTTAAATAAATAAGAACCACATGATTTTGATTAAAACTATTTTTTTATTAAATCTAAAATGCCCAAATAAATTCCTACGGTTAGGCAAGGTCAAAGCAAAGTAGTGACAAAAAGAATCACTAAAATAAAATAATCCTAACTCATTTTATAGCAGAATTACTAATCTGTCTAAAACTAAAATAAAACAATTTCTAATAATTTTAACATGACTAAACATATTTTCTACAGAAACTACAACAAATTTGCAAACCAACAAAAAAAGAAACAATTAAAAATATTAAGTAACCTAAAAGATATGGATTTTACAAAACTGAAACTATTCTGTAAAAAAAACAAAAACGAAAATATAATAAAAAAAACTAGTGCTAATGGGCCTATCTAACGCTCGGGCGTCAAATAACTAAAACGCGCCCGGGAAATAAACCGAGTCGGGCCGGTCTAACTAAACCACTAACTAAACCAAAATAAAAACCGTAACTAAAACCGGGTTTTTAAACTAAAACCTACCCCTTCGCTAAATCTAATCTAAACCCTAGATTTTAGATCTAACGGTGGGGGGCATCTCCGGCGACTTACCGTGGTGGAGACGACGGCGACGGTCGACGGCGGCTCGTGCGACGATGGCGCGGTGGCTCCAGTGGCCGGGGAAGACGGCGGAGGCCTCCGGCGGGTGCAAGTGAGCGAGGTCGGTGGTGGACTCGGTGGAGCTCGGGGGTCGGAGACGAGCGGTGGGCGGTAATGGCAAGGGGCGGAACGGCTCCGGCGAGCGATTGCGGCGAGGGGAGATCGTTTCGGGCGCGGCGAGGGGGCGGAACGGGTCGAGGGGGGGTATATATAGGGGGGACCGGCTTGGAGGAGGGGGCGAATCGGGGAGGCGATCCCGGGATCCCCGGGATTCCGGCGGCGGCGGTGGTTGTGCTTGCGTGGAATGGCGTGGGCGAGGGGAAAGGGAGAGGTGGGTCCGGGGCATCAGCGGGAGAGGGAGGTGAGGGTTCGGTCGGGCGACCGAGGGGTAAGGGGTTCGGGCGCTGGCTGGGTCGGCCGACTCGCTGGCTGGGCTGGCTCACTGGCTGGGCCGGTTGGCTTGGCCCACGGGTGGGCTGCCGGGCGAGCCGGGTTAGCTGGTGGCGCCTGGGGTTTTCTTTTTTTCTATTTTTTTTGAATTAGGGAGAGAGAGATAATATATTAAATATATATATTTTATATAGGACATATATATATCAAAATGATCAGGGGAATATTCCCTACAATTTGAACATTTTTCCAGGGGCAAAACTCAAACTTAAAAAAAACATTTTTCTAAAATCCCAAATAAAATCAAAATTTGAATTCAAACTTTTTGGCAATGTTTTTCATCTGACATTTTTGGAGTGTCATGTTTACTCCTCTCATACTTTTTCTCAAGTATTTGTCAGGCATTGATTTGAAATAAATTTCAACTGCCAATTCAAATTCAAATTCCATCAACTCAAAATCTTCTGAAACTTCAAATGCCACTCAATTTCAAACAATATGCATAGATGCTTAGCTATAATTGTAAAACATTCCAAATGGGAAATTTGGGATGTTACAAACCTACCCACCTTAAGATGAATCTCGCCCTCGAGATTCGGGTTGGCTAGCAAATAGGTGCAGGTGGTCTCGGCGGAGGTCTTCTTCTCGCTCCCAGGTGGCTTCCTCCTCGGAATGATGACTCCACAGCACCTTGCAAAACTTGATGATCTTGCTGCAGGTGACTCGTCATCAGTCTCGAGAATTCGGACGGGTTTCTCCTCATAAGTCGATCACCGTCCGAGCTGTATGGCCTCTAGGGGCACCGTGTCTCTCAACGGAATATCGGCCATGTCGGCATGGCATTTCTTCACCGAGAAACATGGAAGACATCATGAACTCCGGACAATCCTTCCGCAATTCCAACTTGTAAGCAACTTCTCCACGACGCTCGAGGATTTTGTAGGGGCCAATGAACCGGGTGCTAGTTTTCCTTTAACACCGAACCTCTTGATTCCACGTAAGTGGGGGACACACAAAGATATGCCGGTCTCCCGCTTCGTAAGTTACTTCCTTTGCGTTCTTGTCGGCATAACTCTTACGCCTCGATCGAGCTACCTTGAGTCTATCTCGAATCAGCTTGACTTTCTCTTCGAAATCTCTGATAAGATCGGGACCGAAAAGTTTTCGATCTCCAACACCATCCCACAGCAATGGCGTTCTGCACCTCCGTCCGTATAGAGCTTCGAAAGGGGCCATTTTCAGACTGGCCTGATAACTGTTATTGTACGAGAACTCCGCGTATGGCAAATTATCATCCCAGCTAGACCCATAGTCTAGCGCACAAGCTCTCAACATGTCCTCCAGGATCTGGTTGACTCTCTCGGTCTGTCCATCTGCTCATGCGGATGAAAAGTCAGCATCTTGAACTCCAGCCTCGCACTCCAAAGTTTCATGCAACTGATTCCAAAACTTTGAGGTAAATTGTGTTCCTCTATCTGACACGATACTCCTCGGAACTCCATGCAGGCATACGATCCTGGTCATGTATATCTTGGCTAACTTAGCGCTGGTATAGGTAGTCTTCACGGGAATGAAATGAGCTACCTTGGTCAATCGATCAACTACTACCCAGATGGAATCATAACCTGAACGGGTCCTGGGTAATCCTGTGATAAAATCCATTCCAAGTTTTTCCCATTTCCACTCGGGAATCGGCAAGGGTTGAAGTAACCCTGGCTTCGATGTTCCGCCTTTACTCGTTGGCAAACATCGCATACTGCTAAGTACTCGGCAATATCCTTCTTCATACCGCCCACCGTAAACTTTCCTTCAAATCCAGATACATCTTGGTGTTACCGGGGTGAATCGAGTACGGTGAATCATGAGCCTCCTGAAGAATTAGCTTCCCGAGTTCGGGATCATTGGGTACATAAATACGATCCTCGAACCATATAGCTCCGTATTCATCCTTACGAAACCCTTTAGCTTTTCCTTCATTCATCCTTTTCTTTATCTCATCAATTTCCTTGTCCGTCTTCTGTGCTTCACGAATTCTTTCGGCCAAAGTGGACTGAACTTCCAGAGTTGCAACATATCCTCTCGGAACTATCTCCAGTCGAAGATCTCTGAGGTCATCGACTAACTCCTGGGGTAATCCTCCCGCTATAAGAGTATTCACATAACTCTTACGGCTCAAAGCATCTGCTACAACATTAGCCTTTCCTGGGTCGTAATGCAATCTCATGTCATAGTCCTTGATTAACTCTAGCCATCTCCTCTGCCTGAGGTTCAACTCTTTCTGCGTGAAAATATACTTCAAGCTCTTATGATCCGTGTAAACATCACAACGGTTTCCGATAAGAAAATGTCTCCAGGTCTTGAGTGCATGCACTACGGCTGCTAACTCCAAATCATGTGTGGCATAATTCATCTCGTGTGGTCGTAGCTGTCTGGAGGTATAAGCTACAACTTTTCCTTCCTGCATGTGTACTCCTCCGAGTCCCTGACGAGAAGCGTCACAATATACCTGGTAATCCTTGTGTATGTCCGGCAAAATCAGCACTGGGGCTGTAACCAAACGTTTCTTCAATTCCTGGAAGCTGGCTTCACAATCCTCGGTCCAAATGTACTTGGCATCCCTTCTTCAACAGCTCAGTCATGGGCTTGGCAATCTTCGAGAAATTCTCAATAAACCTCCGATAATATCCTGCGAGTCCGAGAAAACTGCGGATCTCCTTGATCGAGGTGGGCGAACGCCAATCGGTGATCGATACAACCTTGGCGGGTCAATCGCTATTCCTTCTCCTGAAATAACATGTCCGAGGAATCCGACTTCCTTCAGCCAAAATTCACATTTGCTGAACTTGGCATACAATCGATGTTCTCGGAGTTTCTCCAGAACTAGACGCAAATGTTCCTTATGCTCTTCCTCGCTCTTGGAGAAAATCAGTATATCATCGATGAACACCACGACAAACTTGTCCAGATATTCCATAAATACCTTGTTCATCAAATTCATGAAGTATGCAGTGGCATTAGTCAATCCGAATGACATGACGGTATACTCATATAAACCATACCTGGTGGTGAATGCTGTTTTAGGTATATCCTTTTCACGGATCTTCAACTGATGATACCCTGATCGAAGATCGATCTTGGAGAATACCTTGGCTCCAACTAGCTGATCAAATAGGCCATTAATCATCGGCAGAGGGTACTTGTTCTTGATGGTCACGTCGTTCAACGAACGCTAATCCACAACCATTCTCAGGGTTCCATCCTTCTTCTCTACCAAAAGAACTGGGGCTCCCCAAGGTGATGAGCTTGGCCGAATATATCCCTTCTCCAAGAGTTCATTAATTTGATTCTTGATCTCTTTCAAATCGTTCGGGGGCATCCGATAGGGTCTCTTGGATATTGGGGCTGTGCCGGGCAATAACTCAATCAGAAATTCAATGTCTCTGTCCGGTGGCATTCCTGGTAATTCCTCCGGAACACATCGGGAAAATCTTGCACTCGGCAATTCCTCTGAACAACTCCGTGAGGGAATTCACCGATTCTTCATCGGGATAGGTGCGGATACATACTTGATCCTCTTACGCTCCGGGGTGGTGAGCGAGAATCGACTTCTGAGGCACGATCTATGTTTCCTTCAAACTTTGTCAACCAATCCATGCCTAGGATTACATCCAAGGTCTGGGTTTCCAATACTATGAGGTCTGCGGGAAATTTATGGTTTCCGATGTTGAGGGTTGCATGGCAGCCTAAGCCTGCCATCATTTCACCTCCTGCGGAACTGACGCGAAGAGGGCTTCTAAGGGTTCTAGTGGGCAACCCGTACTTTTCCACAACTACCCTTGATATAAATGAATGCGTTGCACCAGAATCAAAGAGTACCAATACTGGATGTGAATTTAATAAAAACTTACCAACCACAAAGGTTCGGCTGATCATAGACGCCCTCCACGTCAATGTGGTTCACCCGAGCACGAGGAAAAGGGTTGGGCTTCTTTGTCGAGCTTCCATTGCCGCTTTCCATTCCTCCGCTTGGCCTCCGGGCAGTCGGTGGCATAGTGCCCTGTTTTCGGCACTTGAAACAGTGATGTGACTCAGATCCTTCGAACCGGGCAGACGGTGCTGGTTGCCATTGCTGTTTCCATTGCCTGTCTTGTTGTCGGGGTTGCGGTTGTTCCCATTTCCTCCATGGTTATGTCCTCCATGATTATGTCCTCCATGGGTGTGACGGGTATGCCCTCCCGAGTATGGGGCATAACGGGCTTCGCTGAGCTCGAGTTGTACTTCCTGGCCATACTTCCGCTATGCGGCTATCAATCTGCTGCTGCTTGCCTTCAAGTATGGTGGCCTTGTCTACCAGCTCTGGGTAGTTGTTGAAGGTAGCCACCATTAGCTGCATTCCCAGCTCGTCATTGAGTCCCTCGAGAAACTTTTCCTGCTGCGGCATCTGTGGCCACATCATTCGGGGCATAGCAAGCTAACTTGCTGAACTCATCCACGTCTTGCCCCACAAGACGGTTCCCTCGGGCGTAAGTTGCGGAACTCACGCTTCTTTAGACTCATGGCTCCGGTTGAGACATGAGCGGTGCGAAAGCTTCGCTGGAACTGATCCCACGTGATGGTGGCGATGGGATAAGTGGCGGTGTAGTTCTCCCACCAAGAGGCTGCAGGTCCATCAAGTTGATGTGCGGCAAAGCGCACCTTCTCTCGTGATCTGTGCATCCAAAGGTGGCTAACTCCTTCCGACCTTGCGGAGCCAATTATCGGCCACAATCGGCTCAAGGTCGATAGAGAACACCGGGCGGATTCAGCCTTAGGAAGCGGGTCAAGTTGTCAACAGGGGGTGGTGGCGGTGGATTGTTGTTGTTGTTGTTGTCCTGGTTCTGGATGAGCATCTGCATGAGGGCATTCTGCTGCTGGATCAGCTGTGTGAGCTCCGGCGGAAAGTTGAGACCGGGGTCACGTCTCGGAGGCATCTGGTGTTTTGGAGGGGATGAGAAATTAGAATAGAACAAGGGTCTAATGAGAAAATATCACTACCCATATGAATGCACAATCATAATCACACCAATCATTTATTCAATCAAACATGGTTCAATCTCGGATTACAAATTCTCACGACTAATCGAAAATAACGGCCTAACTGATCGACGGACAAAATAAAAGAACATGGCGGTCGACTAAATGTCTTCATCAATTATCCTTGCGTCCTCTGGTGTGGCGTCCTCCGGTGTGGCGTCCTCTGATGCGGCGCCTCCTCTTGCGGCTTCCTTCAGTGGAGCTCTCTTCATAATCCTGATCATTGCTCACGAGGGGTCCGTCATCTCCACTCGGAAAAAGGTCTTCTCCCAAGTCCATCTTTTCCTCTAATGCGGCAACATCCATCTTCAGCTTGTCGACTCTCTCCATGAAATCCTTGATTTCTTCTTCATGGTCAAGGAAGTCTGCGTGTGCTTTCTCCTCCAGTTCCAGTTCACGGAACAACAGCCTCCTGTGTACCTTCGAAGTTACGGCGAAGTCCGGATCTCCCGTTTCACGAGGAGACACTCCAAGTCTTGGACATATGAGAGAATGGAGTCGTCCTCTACAGACGGATGATATCTCCATTCCTAGCTCTGCGAGAAATCATGGCGAGGTCTCGATGGGTCGAGCTCGGCCTGCATTTTCTTCTCGGAGATGTCCAAGTGCACGATAAATCGCCATGTCTCTTCCGAGGATCCAATTGAAATCGGAAAACTCAAAGTCAATGGGCTCTGAATGTCCTCCGAAGGTCCTCCTGGAATGTGCACCTCAATCAGAAGCGGGTATCCGTCGGAAGTGCATTGGTAGGCTTCACGGTGATCGAGGGCAGAGCAATCTTCAGCTTCTTCACGATCTGAACCAGCTTCTTGCCGAGAGGCATCGTCTCATCTGGTGGCAAAACTCTGGTAGCAAACCGGGGTGAACTTCGCGCCATCTAGAATGTTGAAAATCGGAGAGAAGTCAGAAATGAACAGGGGAGAATTGCGGAATGATAAGGACATAAAATAAATAGTCTCTTCCTATGGCTTTCCGATCCTAGGGGTTACGTCCTACGGTCAGCGTGTGCTCTGATACCATCTCTGTAGCGACCCGACCCAAAAACGGTCAAGTCTCTGTGTAGCTGTACCATCCCAAGATCATGCTGGCACACACAGTACATTGATGAAATAATCAAAGTTCAATCACACCTGAATTTATTACACGATTCTCATATCGAGTCTTTATTACAATAGAATAAATTCGGCCGAAGGCCAACTCATGAGAAATAAACTAAACAAAGCTGCGGAAGCGTAGACAAATAGCGAGTCCATCCGACTCCATAGGGCAATCGCCAAGCGTGGATCGTAGCCTCACTCCTGATCGGAATACTCCTTTGCAACATAAGACGTTGCAGCCGTGTAGGTCAGCATTTTGAATATGCTGGCAAGTCATGAAGAGAGAATAACAATGAAAAATTACTAACACTATATGCAATTTGGCTGTGGGGCTCTAAGTTTCATTGTTTTGCGAAAAGGCCAGTTTTTCCCTACAATAATGGACTTGTTTACAAATACTACAAAATGTTGGTAGTTTATTGAGATGGTTCCGCCAACCAATGTCTCATTCCCAATTATTAAATAACCACTCAATTAATTTATTAAATTTGGTGTTGAGATATCCGAAATACTCCAAGTTCCAGAGGCTCAAATTGTCCGTAACCGGGGACACGGCTAACCGATTAGATCTTCACTCTGCAGAGGTTTGCGCACTTTACCCGCAAGATTCGTTCCCTCCTTTAAGTCTTCGCACTTCATGGTGTTTGAAGACGGGACGAACGAAACAGGGTCTTCCGAAGAGTTCCTCTGGCCACTGCCGGTACCCATCCAATCCTACCGTTCTTCTACATCTCGTAGCACCGTCCGGCCAGAGTCACACCTAGGGTCGACCAAGCCAGAGCCCATAATGGCTTGCGGCTGCACAGGTAAGCTTCCGGTCAATGGGGTATACATCCATCTCTTCGTGGCTGGGTGAAGCTTTCCGCAAGATGTCATGGCGCTTCTCCATGCATACCGGGCAACCGCTGGTTTTCTCCAGGGTACCCGTCAACCGTCCTCCACCCAAAGAGTGAATTTTGAAGTCCATCTTGAGCTTGAAGTCATGGGGTTGTCATCATCTTGACTCTCACATCTCCCTTATGAATCACTCAACCAACCCCGCTCTGAACATAGCAAAAATAAACTACTTCGTCCCGGGCCATGGTAACAAGGGGATTGGTTTCATCCTACCTCATGATACTACTCAAGAACATAACTTAAAATTCTCCTACTGCATGCATGGTGGGCAGGTATAATTTCTAATGCAATAAAATCATAGGTATTGTAAAGGAAAACATGATCAATTGACTTGCCTTGCTGACGGTCTTCGAAAGCTAGGGACTCGTGGTAGCAAGCTTCGCACTCCAGAAATTCTACCGAGGCAAACAATAATCATATAAGCATAAGAGCATACAATCAATTAACATAACAGCATGCTAACATAAAACACACAAAACAATCCAACCAAAACCCAAGGAAAACTCGAAGAAATCCAAATCAATGTTTTCACCACATCAAACAACAACCAAGAAATAGTCTTACACAACCAAATTTTTCTTAACAGAACCTAAGCATGGGTTTTTTGCTAACTAACAGAAGAGAAAACATCATGCAACTAGGAGCAAAAAGAATCACATCAAAAGCTATTATAGAACTCCTATTATGCCTATAACAATCCTAGCAAGAAAAAATAACATAAAATTTTTAGTTATTGTAAATAAAAGTTCATGTTCTAAAGTTACAGAAACTAACCTAAAATAAACTATCACATAGGGAAAATAAAATTATTTGCTAAATAAAACAATAGGAAAACAGTAGCTAGTTAAATAAATAAGAACCACATGATTTTGATTAAAACTATTTTTTTATTAAATCTAAAATGCCCAAATAAATTCCTACGGTTAGGCAAGGTCAAAACAAAGTAGTGACAAAAAGAATCACTAAAATAAAATAATCCTAACTCGTTTTATGGCAGAATTACTAATCTGTCTAAAACTAAAATAAAACAATTTATAATAATTTTAACATGACTAGACATATTTTCTACAGAAACTACAACAAATTTCAAACCAACAAGAAAAGAAACAATTAAAAATATTAAGTAACCTAAAAGATATGGATTTTACAAAACTGAAACTATTCTGTAAAAAAAACAGAAACGAAAATATAATAAAAAAAACTGGTGCTAATGGGCCTATCTAACGCTCGGGCGTCAAATAACTAAAACGCGCCCGGGAAATAAACCAAGTCGGGCCGGTCTAACTAAACCACTAACTAAACCAAAATAAAAACCGTAACTAAAACCGGGTTTTTAAACTAAAACCTGCCCCTTCGCTAAATCTAATCTAAACCCTAGATTTTAGATCTAACGGTGGGGTGCATCTCCGGCGACTTACCGTGGTGGAGACGACGGCGACGGTCGACGGCGGCTCGGGCGACGATGGCGCGGTGGCTCCGGTGGTCGGGGAAGACAGCGGAGGCCTCCGGCGGGTGCGGCGGAGCGAGGGGGGGTCGGTGGTGGACTCGGTGGAGCTCGGGGGGTCGGAGACGAGCGGTGGGGCGGTAATGGCGCGGCGGGGGCGGAACGGCTCCGGCGAGCGATTGCGGCGAGGGGAGATCGTTTCGGGCGCGGCGAGGGGGCGGAACGGGTCGAGGGGGGTATATATAGGGGGGCTTGGAGGAGGGGCGAATCGGGAGGCGATCCGGGATCCCGGATTCCAATGGCGGTGGTTGTGCTTGGCGTGGAATGGCGTGGGGGGAAAGGGAGAGGTGGGTCCGGGGCGTCAGCAGGAGAGGGAGGTGAGGGTTCGGTCGGGCGACCGAGGGGTAAGGGGTTCGGGCGCTGGCTGGGTCGGCCGGCTCGCTGGCTGGTCTGGCTCGCTGGCTGGGCCGATTGGCTTGGCCCGCGGGTGGGCTATCCCGGCGCTGGCTGGGCCGGTTGGCCTGGCTGGCGCCTGGGGTTTTCTTTTTTTCTATTTTTTTTTGAATTAGGGAGAGAGAGATAATATATTAAATTTTTTTTTATATAGGACATATATATATATATATCAAAATGATCAGGGGGTTATTCCCTACAATTTGAACATTTTTCCAGGGGCAAAACTCAAACTTAAAAAAAACATTTTTCTAAAATCCCAAATAAAATCAAAATTTGAATTCAAACTTTTTGGTAATGTTTTTCATCTGACATTTTTGGAGTGTCATGTTTACTCCTCTCATACTTTTTCTCAAGTATTTGTCGTGCATTGATTTGAAATAAATTTCAACTGCCAATTCAAATTCAAATTCCATCAACTCAAAATCTTCTGAAACTTCAAATGCCACTCAATTTCAAACAATATGCATAGATGCTTAGCTATAATTGTAAAACATTCCAAATGTTAAATTTGGGATGTTACAGTTTATTCCAACTCCAAGAGGCTTGCACCAGTCCATAAATGGATCGCTGGAGCTTGCACACTTTGTTAGCATCCTTTGGATCGACAAAACCTTCTGGTTGCATCATATACAACTCTTCTTCCATAAATCCATTCAGGAATGCAGTTTTGACATCCATTTGCCAAATTTCATAATCGTAAAATGCGGCAATTGCTAACATGATTCGGACAGACTTAAGCATCGCTACGGGTGAGAAAGTCTCATCGTAGTCAACCCCTTGAACTTGTCGAAAACCTTTCGCAACAAGTCGAGCTTTGTAGACAGTAAATTTACCATCAGCGTCAGTCTTCTTCTTGAAGATCCATTTATTCTAAAACTTCAATCTTTTCATGGCTGCTTCATTGTCCTTGGCTATCCCGAGGGAGCAGCTGAGAGGATCCATATGCCGAGCCGAAGCGCATAAGTCATTAGAAGGAATTCTAATAAACAAATTGCCGATCATCGGGCAAGTCAACCAAAGTCCACACTTTGTTCTCATACATGGATCCCATCTCAGATTTCATGGCCTCAAGCCATTTTGCGGAATCTGGGCTCATCATCGCTTCCTCATAGTTCGTAGGTTCGTCATGGTCAAGTAACATGACTTCCAGAATAGGATTACCGTACCACTCTGGTGCGAATCTTACTCTGCTTGACCTACGAGGTTCGATAGTAACTTGATCTGAAGTTTCATGATCAATATCATTAGCTTCCTCACTAATTGGTGTAGTTGTCACAGGAACCGGTTTCTGTGATGACCTACTTTCCAATAAGGGAGCAGGTACAGTTACCTCATCAAGTTCTACTTTCCTCCCACTCACTTCTTTCGAGAGAAACTCCTTCTCTAGAAAGGATCCAAATTTAGTAACAAAAATCTTGCCTTCAGATCTGTCATAGAAGGTGTACCCAATAGTCTCCTTTGGGTATCCTATGAAGACACATTTCTCCGATTTGGGTTTGAGCTTATCTGGTTGAAGTTTCTTTACATAAGCATCACAACCCCAAACTTTAAGAAACAACAACTTTGGTTTCTTTGCCAAACCACAGTTCATAAGGCGTCGTCTCAACGGATTTTGATGGTGCCCTATTTAATGTGAATGCAGCCGTCTCTAAAGCATAACCCCAAAACGATAGTGGTAAATCAGTAAGAAAAATCATAGATCGCACCATATCTAGTAAAGTGCGATTACGACGTTCGGACACACCATTACGTTGTGGTGTTCCAGGTGGCGTGAGTTGCGAAACTATTCTGCATTGTTTCGAATGTAAACCAAACTCGTAACTCAAATATTCTCCTCCATGATCAGATCGTAGAAACTTTATTTTCTTGTTACGATGATTTTCTACTTCACTCTGAAATTCGTTGAACTTTTCAAATGTTTCAGACTTATGTTTCATTAATTAGATATACCCATATCTGCTCAAATCATCTGTGAAGGTGAGAAAATAACGATACCCACCGCGAGCCTCAACATTCATTGGATCGCATACATCGATATGTATGATTTCCAATAAATCTTTTGTCGCTCCATAGTTCCGGAGAACGACGTTTTAGTCATCTTGCCCATGAGGCATGGTTCGCAAGTACCAAGTGATTCATAATCAAGTGATTCCAGAAGTCCATCAGTATGGAGTTTCTTCATGCGCTTTACACCAATATGACCCAAACGGTAGTGCCACAAATAAGTTGCACTATCATTATCAACTCTGCATCTTTTGGCTTCAACATTATGAATATGTGTATCACTACTATCGAGATTCAATAAAAATAGACCACTCTTCAAGGGTGCATGACCATAAAAGATATTACTCATATAAATAGAACAACCATTGTTCTCTGATTTAAATGAATAACCGTCTCGCATCAAACAAGATACAGATATAATGTTCATGCTTAACGCTGGCACCAAATAACAATTATTCAGGTCTAAAACTAATCCCGAAGGTAGATGTAGAGGTAGCGTGCCGACTGCGATCACATCAACTTTGGAACCAATTCCCACGCGCATCATCACCTCGTCCTTAGCCAATCTTTGCTTAATCCGTAGTCCCTGTTTTGAGTTGCAAATATTAGCAACAGAACTAGTATCAAATACCCAGGTGCTACCGTGAGCATTAGTAATGTACACATCAATAACATGTATATCACATATACCTTTGTTCACCTTGCCATCCTTCTTATCCGCCAAATACTTGGGGAAGTTCCGCTTCCAGTGACCAGTCTGTTTGCAGTAGAAACACTCAGTCTCAGGTTTAGGTCCAGCCTTGGGTTTCTTCTCTTGAGCAGCAACTTGTTTGCCGTTCTTCTTGGAGTTCCCCTTCTTCTTCCCTTTACCCTTTTTCTTGAAACCGGTGGTCTTGTTGACCATCAACACTTGATGCTCCTTTTTGATTTCTACCTCCGCGGCCTTTAGCATTGCGAAGAGATCGGGAATAGTCTTGTTCATCCCTTGCATATTATAGTTCCTCACAAAGCTCTTGTAGCTTGGTGGCAGTGATTGAAGAATTCTGTCAATGACACTATCATCAGGAAGATTAACTCCCAGTTGAATTAAGTGATTATTATACCCAGACATTTTGAGTATATGTTCCTTGTGAACTATTCTCTTCCATCTTGCAGCTATAGAACTTATTGGAGACTTCATATCTCTCAATCCGGGCATTTGCTTGAAATATTAACTTCAACTCCTAGAACATCTCATATGCTCCATGACGTTCAAAACATCGTTGAAGTCCCGGTTTTAAGCCGTAAAGCATGGCACATTGAACTATCGAGTAGTCATCAGCTTTGCTCTATCAAACGTTCACAACGTCTGCAGTTGCATCTGCAGCAGGCCTGGCACCCAGCGGTGTTTCCAGGACATAATTCTTCTGTGCAGCAATGAGGATAATCCTCAAGTTACGGACCCAGTCCGTGTAATTGCTACCATCATCTTTCAACTTAGCTTTCTCAAGGAACGCATTAAAATTCAACGGAACAACAGCACGAGCCATCTATCTACAGCAAACATAGATAAGAAGAATACTATCAGGTACTAAGTTCATGATAAATTTAAGTTCAATTAATCATATTACTTAAGAACTCCCACTTAGATAGACATCCCTCCAATCATCTAAGCGATCACGTGATCCAAATCAACTAAACCATGTCCGATCATCACGTGAGATGGAGGAGTTTTCAATAGTGAACATCACTATGTTGATCATATCTACTATATGATTCACGCTTGACCTTTCGGTCTCAGTGTTCTGAGGCCATATTTGTATATGCTAGGCTCATCAAGTTTAACCTGAGTATTCCGTGTGTGCAACTGTTTTGCACCCGTTGTATTTGAACGTAGAGCCTATCACACCCGATCATCACGTGGTGTCTCAGCACGAAGAACTTTCGCAATGGTGCATACTCAGGGAGAACACTTATACCTTGAAATTTAGTGAGAGATCATCTTATAATGCTACCGTCAATCAAAGCAAAATAAGATGCATACAGGATAAACATCACATGCAATCAATATAAGTGATATGATATGGCCATCACCATCTTGTGCTTGTGATCTCCATCTTCGAAGCACCGTCATGATCACCATCGTCACCAGCGCGACACCTTGATCTCCATCGTAGCATCGTTGTCGTTTCGCCACCTATTGCTTCTACGACTATCGCTACCGCTTAGAGATAAAGTAAAGCAATTACAGGGCGATTGCATTGCATACAATAAAACGACAACCATATGGCTCCTGCCAGTTGCCGATAACTCAGTTACAAAACATGATCATCTCATACAATAAAATATAGCATCACGTCTTGACCATATCACATCACAATATACCCTGCAAAAACAAGTTAGGCATTCTCTACTTTGTTGTTGCAAGTTTTACGTGGCTGCTATGGGCTGAGAAAGAACCGTTCTTACCTATGCATCAAAAACCACAACGATAGTTCATCAAGTTAGTGTTGTTTTAACCTTCTCAAGGACCAGGCGTAGCCACACTTGGTTCAACTAAAGTTGGAGAAACTGACACCCGCCAGCCACCTATGTGCAAAGCACGTCGGAAGAACCAGTCTCGTGTAAGCGTACGCGTAATGTCGGTCTGGGCCGCTTCATCCAACAATACCGCCGAACCAAAGTATGACATGCTGGTAAGAAGTATGACTTGTATCACCCACAACTCACTTGTGTTCTACTCGTGCATATAACATCAACGCATAAAACCTAGGCTCTGATACCACTGTTGGGAAACATAGTAATTTCAAAAAAATTCCTACGCACACGCATCATGGTGATGCATAGCAACGAGAGGGGAGAGTATGTCCACGTACCCTCGTAGACCGTAAGCGGAAGCGTTAGCACAACACGGTTGATGTAGTCATACGTCTTCACGGCCCGACCGATCAAGCACCGAAAGCACGACACCTTCGAGTTCTTGCACACGTACAACTCGATAACGTCCCTCGAACTCCGATCTAGCCGAGTGTCGAGGGAGAGTTCCGTCAGCACGACGGCATGGTGACGATGATGATGTTCTACCGACGCAGGCCTTCGCCTAAGCACCGCTGCGATATTATTGAGGTGGATTATGGTGGAGGGGGCACCGCACACGGCTAAGAGATCTATGATCAATTGTTCTGTCTAGAGGTGCCCCCTGCCCCCGTATATAAAGGAGCAAGGGGGAGGGGCGGCCGACTAGGAGGGGGCGTGCCAGGAGGAGTCCTATTCCCACCGGGAGTAGGACTCCCTCCTTTCCTTGTCCAAGTAGGAGAGGGGGAAGGAAGGGAGAGAGGGGAGGAAGGAAAGGGGGGCGCCGCCCCCCCTCCTTGTCTTATTCGGACTAGAGGGGGAGGGGGCGCGCGGCCTGCCTTGGCCGCCCCTCCTCTTCTCCACTTTGGGCCCATGAGGCCCATTAACCCCCCGGGGGGTGCCGGTAACCCCCCGGTACTCCGATATATATCCGATATCCCCCGAAACCATTCCGGTGTTCGAATATAGTTGTCCAATATATCAATCTTCATGTCTCTACCATTTCGAGACTCCTCGTCATGTCCGTGATCATATCCGGGACTCCGAACTACCTTCGGTACATCAAAACATATAAACTCATAATATAACTTTCATCTAACTTTAAGCGTGCGGACCCTACGGGTTCGAGAACAATGTAGACATGACCGAGACACGTTTCCGGTCAATAACCAATAGCGGAACCTGGATGCTCATATTGGCTCCCACATATTCTACGAAGATCTTTTATCGGTCAAACCGCATAACAACATACGTTGTTCCCTTTGTCATCGGTATGTTAGTTGCCCGAGATTTGATCGTCGGTATCTCAATACCTAGTTCAATCTCGTTACCGACAAGTCTCTTTACTCGTTATGTAATGCATCATCCCGCAACTAACACATTAGTCACATTGCTTGCAAGGCTTATAGTGATGTGCATTGCCGAGAGGGCCCAGAGATACCTCTCCGACAATCGGAGTGACAAATCCTAATCTTGAAATACACCAACTCAACATATACCTTCGGAGACACATGTAGAGCTCCTTTATAATCACCCAGTTATGTTGTGACGTTTGGTAGCACACAAAGTGTTCTTCCGGTAAACGGGAGTTGCATAATCTCATAGTCATAGGAACATGTATAAGTCATGAAGAAAGGAATAGCAACATACTAAACGATCAAGTGCTAAACTAACGGAATGGGTCAAGTCAATCACATCATTATCCTAATGATGTGATCCCGTTAATCAAATGACAACTCTTTTGTCCATGGCTAGGAAACATAACCATCTTTGATAAACGAGCTAGTCAAGTAGAGGCATACTAGTGACACTTAGTTTGTCTATGTATTCACACATGTATCATGTTTCCGGTTAATACAATTCTAGCATGAATAATAAAAATTTATCATGATATAAGGAAATAACTAATAACTTTATTATTGCCTCTAGGGCATATTTCCTTCAGGCCGGCCCCCCTCCTCCTTCTCCTATAAATAGAGGGGCGAGGGGAGGGCTGCAACACCACATCCATGGCGCATCCCCTCCCCTCCCCAACACCTATCCACCTTCACAAGAGCTTCGCGAAGCCCTGCCGGAGTACTGCCACTCCATCACCACCACACCGTCGTGCTGCCGTTGGGGCCTTCTTCCTCAACCTCTCCCTCCTCCTTGCTGGATCAAGGCGCGGGAGACGTCACCGAGATGCACGTGTGTTGAACGCGGAGGTGCCGTTGTTCGGTGCTAAGAACGGAATCCACCATGATCTGAATCACTTCGAGTACGACTCCTTCATCCGCGTTCTTGTAATGCTTCCGTCTCGCGATCTTCAAGGGTATGAAGATGCACTCCCCTCTCTCTCATTGCTAGTTACTCCATAGATTGATCTTGGTGATGAATATAAATTTTTTAATTTCTGCAATGATCCCCAACAAGAAAGTAGGCGCACTCAGCGCACCCGACTTTGTTGTTTTACGCAGGGCACTGGAGGGTGACAACACTTATAGCTTGGGAGTTATTGTGGCTCGTCGCCTGCATCTTAATAAATCTCAGGATGAAATACATGGTGGGATTTTTGCTACTCGTTTGGAGGCTCACTTCAAGGTTGAGATACGCCCTCATGATTACCTTATAACCAAGGATTACCTAGACCGAGCAGCCATGGATCACCATCATTTCACTGATAATAACTCTCCTGACATCCCCATTCCTTATGACCTGGTCTTTAGCGTTAACACTCATGATATTATCCCCTTGCCTGCACCTGCTTTGTTTGATTCTGCTGCCAGGGGCGGATATAGGATTATGTCTGAGGACATCATCGCCTATCGGAATGCTCAGGCTGCTGCGGAGGCAGCACAGGAGGAGCCTCAACAGTGGGATGAGTGGATGCCTGCTCCTCAGGATCCCTACTACCCTCCAGGCTACTGACCAATTACCAACTTAGGCCAAAAGCCTAAGCTTGGGGGAGTACGTGTTTCTCACCGAAATTATATTCACTAGTCAGCAACCCCGTGCGAACGCACGGGCTAGTGATTTTGTAAACACAACATTATTTAAAACAACGAATAACTCTATGGTAATGTAATAGTAATTAGAGAATTAAGTTTTGAACATCTCTCAACTGATCCTTGAATGGCATAGATTTAGAATAAAAAAAGATGGCCACTTTAGGACCATAAAACTGGAAACTCAAAATAGAATAATGGAAGGAATATTTGAGGTCATGAGATTTTTTATAGTTAGTTTGGCGGAACATATATTCCCAAAAATACAATATGGAATCATGCATGGTTATTATATATCAAGGACATTATAAATGATAAATATCTTTCTCTTCGACATGAAGGACATGTAATAGTGAAATTATTCTGTCTGAGTCTTAATCATTGCATCGCTATTTGTATTATAACATAAATAGCTCGTCATTATGTTCATAGTTATATAACCATGTAAATTAAAATTGGAAGAAACAACTTATTCCAGATATCCATATTTCTGCAAAAAGAGGCATTTTGGCTCATGTATGCGGGATGAACACTTAAAAAGAGGCATTTATTTTGTTTTGGTGATATACGACAAATTCATTGGAATGTTATATAGATAACACAAAAGAAATAACTGGTTTTTCATATTAGATAACAAAAAAGAGACGATCCTTCCTGTCTATATTTTTTAACACTATATAACGCGAGGCAGACAACCTGGATTTCTAGTTCATTTATGTTGAAAAGTTTCCCAATGAAACTTCCATTGTAAGACTTAACAAATGCATCGGGATGTAGAGCTACTTTGCCTGTTGAGTCAGGGTATGGGAGAGACTGGCGATTTTGGTGTCGAGGAGGTGAATAGCTTCGCCACAAATATGTACCAAGAGGTTAACTTGATCATCATTTTTTGATCTCCCACGTTGCTGCAAATAAATACTGCTCAGGACCACGCCTTCTTGAATTCTTGAATGCATGTACACTCCATGTCTGCAAAAACAACACTATCAAAAAATCCCATCAGAACAGAGTATAATTTGAGTTTCTAAAAAGCACATATCCTATTGCATCATTAGGTGAGCATAACATGGAGCAGGTCCAAGTAAGCAAACACCTAGTTTTTTCTTGAAATAAACAGAGAAGTAAACTGGACATAACATGTAATGATCTAAAACAACCTATCTACTTTCCAGAAGAGATTCTCTAGTTCATTGTGCGGTGAATTGAATCCACTACTTCGATATGTATCTATACTTATCTAAAATTGAAGAACACACATCATGGCCAGCCCCCATAATGCAACCTAGGCTGCACTTGCTCATTATAATAGAGACCAAGCCTGAAATTCCAGGACAACACACCATAAAAATCCCAAAAAGCAAAAACCAACTCTGTCGTTGCTTCTTGCATACCTGCAATAAGCCTGACATAGTTCCTCACCTCTGCAGCTTCACTAATATTGTCGACTGTCCGATCTAAAAGAAACTGCATTTTTTGCATTGGGTTCTCTGGCACATGTCCGCTGCTTCCATGGTATATATTGTTGTTTGGTCGTACGTGGCATGAAAGCTGGAAAGACATCCTCCTTAGCCAAGATGGATTGCAGCATGTTGGGATTAGTGGATAACAAATTCAAAGATTGTAGAGAAAGGGAATCAAGAAAATTGGAACGTTTAATTTAGATTAGATGCTTGTACATGAAGACTGGAGAAGGGACATGAGGAGCAGTGTTGGGGATCGGTGAGGAAGGAGTCGCGGAGAAGTTTTGTGAAGAGAGATCTGTAGCCACCTCATGGCAGCTTCGTTCTCTGTTGTCCCTTCCCATTAGCAGCTGCAGGCTGGAGTACCCAAGCTCCTCCTTACTCAAGCCCAATCCAACCTACCCTGCTGTGCCTGAAGACTGGAGAAGTGACAGGAGTAGGAGCCCTAGGGATCGACGAAGGAAGGACTCAGGGTGATACTTTTCACAGGGATCTGTCAAGTTGTGCTTTTTCCTTGATTCAAGACTGCCACGCTTGATAGGAGGAGACGGGGGGAGTTCAAATCGAGGAGCTCATGACTGCGATGAAGGGATTCATCAAATCCCCCCAAAAGGAAAATCTAGATTGTACCTGCGAGTTAGAAACTAACATCAAAATCCTCCAAAAGCAGAGGAAGAGATAGAGGAGAGGATCCATGGATCGCTTTAGACGATTGCTGCATGAAGAGTGGAGAAGGGACGGGAGGTGGAGCACGGACGGAGGAGAAACAGGCTACACATGGATGTTGCATCTGTTCCTAAGCGAGGAGCTGGGACATTGGGTGAGAAAAAGATTGTTCACTGTTTTTTTTTACAGAGAGGAGGTCGTGGGAGGTGGGACATTGGGTCAGGACTCTTGGAATCTCATCCGACTACTATAGACAATTAATACTCGATCCAGTGGATGATTTTATAGTTATGAGGATTAATGTGGAGCTTCGTATGGTGCCTCCGATTAGTAAATATAAGATGTCTACTTATCATTCTATTTGTCGGTATTCACACTTTTTCATTGTATCATCCATGCTTAGATTTATTATCTTGCTTTCTTCTTATGTGTTTGAAAAACTTTAGCAAAAACAAAAAAAATAGTTGTAATCAATTTACTTTCTATGGATGCTTAGTAGTAGTATTAAAAAGAAATCCAAAAAGATTTCCTTGATCTTCTTTTGCTTGTTGGGAGCTTTCCCATGTAAATAGTTTTCTCGTTTTTGCTTTTCCCTTTTATTTGCTAGTTCTAGAAAATCAAAAACTCCAAAAATATTTCAGTATGTTTCTATGAATTTATTTTTCTTTTATTCGAGTTGTACCGAGGAGAAGACCACGATGAAAATGTTGAGTGGCTCTCATATGAATAATTGTTGAACTAATAAAGAGCACATTTTACCCTGTCTTCTCCTGTTGAATAAAATGTTTGCAGATTCCAGCTTAGTCCACGACATTCTTGCACTATTATTATTTTCATATCGTTCGGTTGTGCAAGTGAAAAGCAATAACGATGACATCCGATGAACTGGCCATGGCAGGGAGAAACTGGTATGAACTCGACTTGTTCTGTTTGTGTAAATATGTTTAACCTAGTATCCATGATTCAGCCCATTATTATTAAACATGTTTACAATGACAATTGGAGATTATAGTTTCTCGTGCCATGCATAAGTAGTTGGGAGTTGATAATGATTTATCTTGGATATCAACATAGCATTAAAATGATTGTGATGTAGTATGATGATATGGTATCATCCTCTGAATGTTCGAGTGGCTTGACTTGGCACATGTTCATGCGCATTTTTTGACCAGAAGTGAAATGATTTTCTACAGAAAAATATTCCACACGACCATGAAATATTTTTGCACATGAAGTTGGGCCAAGGTACAAATAATATTTGGGAATTTTCTCAGAATTTTTGGAGCAAGAAAAATAGGGGTTGCTTTGGAGCAGAAGATAAAATAGATCATTTTCTGAGTGAAAATGAATACTTTTCCTTTGAGAAAAATATTCCCATAGCCATATTTTGAAAGATCAGAGATCAAGAGATAATTTGGGAGTGAGTGGAGTCACTTGGGTGAAAATCAAAACAATGCCCAAGTGCTAAGTCCAAATGAGTTAATTCAAAACTCTGTTTCAAATCAAATTTGCAATAAAACTCCAAAGAAAGAAAATGGGCAAAAACCAAGGTGTCACACAATATGTGCACATGCACAAACTAACAAACACTTGCACACAACACGAAAAGGGGGTTGTCAATCCCTTCACGGTCACTTGCAAGAGTGAGATCTAGTAGAGATAGATTTAAAAAGTTTGCGGGTCTCCTACGCACCTCAGTCGTCGCATCTTCCTCCTCCTCCAAAACAAATATAGGGTTTGTGCCTCTCGCCAATAGTCCTGGAGCCTTTGCAATAATGCTCAAAGATGATGTTTATGCTCTTCTTCTCCCTTGGAATATATAAGAATATCGTCGATGAAGACCACCACAAACTTGTCCAAGAAGTCCACGAACACTTTGTTCATCATATGTATGAAGAAAGCTAGGGCATTCGTCAGACGGAAAGACATGACTGTATATTTCTTACAGACCGTAGCGAGTGGTGAATGCGGTCTTAGGAATATCTTCCTTCTTGATCTCGAGTTGATGGTACCCGGTCCTTTAATCAATCTTGGAAAAGATTTGGGCTCCATTCAGTTGATCGAACAAATCATCAATCCTACTATTTGAGCTGGCGGTAGTCTACACACATCCGAAGACTACCATCTTTCTTGTCCACAAATATGGCAGGTGATCCCCATTGTGAAGAACTAAGGCGGATGTACCCTTTCTTGAGCATATCATCAAGTTGTTTCTTCACCTCAACTAACTTGGATGAAGGCATCCGGTAATACTTCTTGTATATGGGTGCTATCCCTGGCACCAGATCAATAGCAAACTCGAGCTCACGATCAGGTGGCATTCCTGGCAAGTCTTTAGGGAATACGTTTGGAAACTCACTGACTACTGGTATTAATTCCATGCCTGAGGTAACAGCTGTGAAAGTCATCTCCTTTTTAGGCATGGTTCTGCGAGCCACAAACCATGCTGCTTGTCCTGCCGGATTTATTAATGTAACTTCTCTTGTTGCGTAGTTGATGCAGACCCGATGCTTTGTCAGCCAATCCATTCCTAGTATGACATCCAACCTTGCAGATTCAACTGATACCTGGGTGGCAGGGAAAATAACTCCATGGACATTTATTTCCAAGCCATGACATACCACATTTGTTTTGAGCATGGATCCCGGGGATTGCACCATCATGAATTTCTCAAGAAGAGAGCAAGAAAACTGGTTTTGGGCAACAAAACTCCGCGAAATAAAAGAATGGAAAGCCCCAGAGTCAAATAAAATTGTTGCAGGTATGTTATTAACAGGGAACACACCAATGACTACTTCGGGGTTTTCTTGGGATTCTTCGACGGAGAGATGATGCCCTTGGCCTTGGATAAGCTCCTGCTCAGGGAAGGATTCCATGTGGTTTACTTGAGGCTTGAAGGGTGTATTTGGCTTTCCGTTCTTGGGACACTGCCTCTCATAGTGCCTGGTCTGTCCACAAGAGAAGCATGCGTTGCTACGCTGACAGTCCTCCCGTACAGGGTTGGTCACAACATTCTTGACTCGGTTGTCGGTCTTGTTGGTATTCTGCTACCATGTTAGCTTGAACTCAAACTAAGCCTGCTGCCAAGTACGAGCCTTCTGAACTGGTTGTCCGTCTTTCTTGGGCTCGAACTTGCATTTGCAGTCGTCATAAGCTGGCTTGTTATCATGGAATAGCTTGTGCTCCTTTTTTACGATAAGAGCCTTGTTCACCAAAGTCTGGAAGTCGGGGAAGTCGAACATGCTGAGTGTGCATCGGAGGTGCTGATTGAGTCCTCTAAGGAATCAGTCGATCTTCCTTTCTTCGGTGGCCACATCATAGAGGGGATAACAAGCCAAGTGATTGAACTTGTTTAAATATTCACTTACGGACAGGTTCCCTTGAGTGAGAGTGAGAAACTCACGCTGCCACTAGTAGAAAAAGGGCCTGTTGACCCGGTTGGTGAGGGCCTTTAGTCTCGGTTCATGAACCGGGACTAAAGGGTCGATTAATACCCTGGTTTTTAGTCCCGGTTCAATCCAGAACCCGGGACTAATGAAACCTCCGTCAACCTGTCCGCTCAGCCCGAGCGGGGAGGGCCTTTGGTCCCGGTTGGTGGCACCAACCGGGACCAATAGGCATCCACGCGTCGACATTTCTATGGCTGTGGTTTTGTTTTTTTTTGAAAAGGGGGGGGTTTGGGGGTTTTGGGGGTTAATTTAGGTGTTTCATATATTGTGCTATAGCTAGCTAATTAATAGAGAAAAGTGTCCTCTCTTTTGTCCGTGCTTGGTCGACGCCTTCGTACTATACATACGTTATAGAGAGGACTAGCTAGACACGCTAGCTAGCTAGTAATTAAGCAAACAGAAGATCGTCATGAACATATATATATGCATACAGAGAGAAGTGATATCGACCACCTCTCCTTCTCCGAGAGATTGGTCGAACAACAAGTTCTCGTATATCTATCCAACACTACCGGCTACATATATACAATAGTTATCTTTTACAATACGGACGCGTGGTCCACATAGTATTCTCCGTCTTCAGCGATCACGTGGTCAAGAAAGAATGCCGCCAATTCCTCTTGAATTGCTCGCATGCGATCTGGTGCTAGGAGTTCATCCCGCTTCCGAGACATATAATTATAAGAAAGGGGTCAATACATATATATATATATATATATATATATATATATATATATATATATATGAATGTATGAATCTCAACAAAAATGATGGTAATAAAATAAAATGGTGAATTTTTGTATTTACGCACTTCATATTGTTTGTCGGAGTAGCCCCTCTCACAGGTCGTGTGGCGGATGGACTCGCATAAGCGTAGTATCCACAGAAATCATTCCCTTGTTCCTGCCACAACCACTTTACAAGAAACAAAGGTCAATCAAACTGATAATTAGCAAGCATGCTAAATGGTATTGATGAAACTAGTGCTTGAATCACTAGGAGATGCGCGTGGAATATGCTACTATATAGTACTTACTTTCGGGTGTCAATGCAACCGGAAGCAGTTGCGTCATAATCACGTGGCAGTCATGAGACTTTAGGTTCTGGAACTTTTTCTCTGGCATATTTATTATTCCCTTTATATTCGACGAGAAGCCAGTCGGGACCTTCGTACTGAGCAGGCATTGAAAGAATATTTCTTTCTCTTCTTTCGTAAGAGCGTAGCTGGCAGGACCTTCATACTGCTTCGGAGGCATGCCCTCTTTTTCGTACTGGCGTTGCAGGTCCTCTCGTGCCTCGTGTGTATCTTTTGTCTTCCCATACACGCCCAAGAAGCCTAGCAGGTTCACGCAAGGTTCTTAAATCACGTGCATCACGTCGATCAAGAGCGGACCTCTAGGTCTTTCCCGAGGGTAGGTCCCAAAATATAAATTTCTTCTTCCACATGGGTGCGTGATTCTCGGCGTCATTCGGAACAGCTAGTCCGCGGGACCCTTTCCAAAGATTACGTGTAAATCATTGACCATAGCAAATGCGTGATCACCGATGCGCATGGCGGGCTTCTTCCGGTGATCTGCCTCGCTTTTGAAATGCTTGCCTTTCTTTCGACATTGATGGTTGGTCGGAAGAAATCGGCGATCGCCAGTACACATTCTTCCTGCAGCTTCACGGTATATACTATCGGTGTCAAGTAAACAGTGCGTGCATGCGTGGTATCCCTTGTTTATGCATCACGAAAGGTTACCGAGAGCGGGCCAATCGTTGATGGTCACGAACAGCAACGCCTTTAGGTCAAATTCCTCCTTTTGTGCTCATCCCACGTACGTACACCGTTTCCATTCCACAGCTATAAAAGTTCTTCAACTAATGGCCTTAGGTACACATCAATGTCGTTGCCGGGTTGCTTAGGGCCTTGGATGAGAACTGGCATCATAATGAACTTCCGCTTCATGCACATCCAAGGAGGAAGGTTATACATACATAGAGTCACGGGCCAGGTGCTGAGATTGCTGCTCTGCTCCCCGAAAGGATTAATGCCATCCGCGCTTAAAGCAAACCATACGTTACTTGGGTCCTTTGCAAACTCATCCCAGTACTTTCTCTCGATTTTTCTCCACTGCGACCCGTCAGCGGGTGCTCTCAACTTCCCGTCTTTCTTACGGTCCTCACTGTGCCATCGCATCAACTTGGCATGCTCTCCGTTTATGAACAGACGTTTCAACCGTGGTATTATAGGAGCATACCACATCACCTTCGTAGGAACCCTCTTCTGGGAGGCTCGCCGTCAACATCACGAGGTCATCTCGTGCGATCTTATACGCAATGCACCGCATACGGGCATGCGTTCAGATCCTTGTAGGCACCACGGTAGAGGATGCGATCATTAGGGCATGCATGTATCTTCTCCACCTCCAATCCTAGAGGGCATACGACCTTCTTTGCTGCGTATGTACTGTCGGGCAATTCGTTATCCTTTGGAAGCTTCTTCTTCATTATTTCCAGTAGCTTCTCAAATCCTTTATCAGGCACAGCATTCTCTGCCTTCCACTGCAGCAATTCGAGTACGGTACCGAGCTTTGTGTTGCCATCTTCGCAATTGGGGTACAACCCCTTTTCGTGATCCTCTAACATGCGATCGAACTTCAGCTTCTCATTATGACTTTCGCATTGTGTCCTTGCATCGAAAATGACCCGGCGGAGATCATCATCATCGGGCGCATCGTCTGGTTCCTCTTGATCTTCAAGACTTCGCCCGTTCCGGCACCATCGTGCACATCGTGCAGTGCATCTTGATGTTCAGTAGCATCACCGTATTCAGGGGCACATAGTTGTCATCGTACTCTTCTTCCTCGCCGTCTTCCATCATAACCCCTATTTCTCCGTGCCTCGTCCAAACATTATAGTGTGGCATGAAACCCTTGTAAAGCAGGTGGGTGTGAAGGATTTTCCGGTCGAGTAAGACTTACGTATTCCCACATATAGGGCATGGACAACACATAAAACCATTTTGCTTGTTTGCCTCAGCCACTTCGAGAAAATCATGCACGCCCTTAATGTACTGGGAGGTGTGTCTATCACCGTACATCCATTGCCGGTTCATCTGCATGCATTATATATAATTAAGTGTGTCAAAAATCATTTCAGAACATCATGAATAGATAATTAAGTGACCAAATTAATAGAAATTCATCATCACATAAAAACCAAAGTACATACATAGTTCTCATCTAACAACATAAAGCTCTGCAGAGCATCTAAATTAATTAAACCATACATTGAAACTATGTAAAACATTTCAATGCAAAAACAAATACGATCATAATCGCAACCAAGGTAACAACTGATCCAACGGCATAATGATACCAAGCCTCGGTATGAATGGCATATTTTCTAATCTTTCTCATCTTCAAGCGCATTGTCCATCTTGATCTTGTGATCATCGACGACATCCGCAACATGCAACTCCAATATCATCTTCTCCTCCTCAAGTTTTTTTATTTTTTCCTTCAAGAAATTGTTTTCTTCTTCAACTAAATTTAACCTCTCGACAAGAGGGTCGGTTGGAATTTCTGGTTCAACAACCTCCTAGATAAATAAAATCTATGTCACGTTGGTCGGCATAATTTTCATAAACAATAAATGAACCAATAGTTATGAAAAGATAATATATACCACATCCGAATCATAGGCGGGGCGAGGGCCGACGGGCGGATACCAAAACCATTGCACTATATAAGATGCAATAATAAAAGTAAGAAAATAATACAAGTATCTATCTAAACAAACAAGTAATAATATTATTCCTTTCGGAAAGAAGATAAGAACAAGAGGCTCACCACGGTGGTGCCGGGCGATGAGATCGGCGCGGGTGATCGACGGTGATGAAGACGGGGACGGGGCGTGACGGACCGCTAAACCTAGATAAATATTGAGGAAAATGGAGCTTGGCGGTCGAGCTTGGAGAGGAGAAACCTTAAGTAGTGTGGCTCGGGCATTCCATCGAACACCTTGTGTGCATGGGAGGTGAGCTAGAGCACCACCAAGCCCTCTCCCCCTCGGCCAGAAAAAACAGAGCAGTGTGCTCTGGCGATCTTCTTGCGAGGGGCTATATATAGGCAGCACCATTAGCCCGGTTGGTGGCATGAACCGGGACTAAAGGGAAGCCTTTGGTCCCGGTTCATGCCACCAACCGGGACCAATAGTGGTGGGCCAGGCCAGGCCCATTGGTCCCGGTTCGTCCCACCAACCGGGACCAAAAGGTCCGCATTTAACTGGACCAATGGCCCACGTGGCCCGGCCCGGCCCCCTGGGCTCCTGAGCAGGGCAAATAGCTCCATTGGTCCCGGTTCTGGATTTAACCGGGACTAATGGGCTGAACTGGCCTGGACGAAAGCCCTGTTTTCTACTAGTGTGCTTGACCTTCATGATACCGGCGGGAATGTGGTACTTGCAGAACTTCACTAGTATGCGTCGGTGCTATACAAACGGTTTTTAACCCCTTTCCGCAACAACATTTGGAACCGTCGCCAAGTGAGTGTGGGCGATAGGGGGGGTCCTTCCCACATGACCCACAAACCATCGGGGATAGGGAGCCAAGATGCATATACAGTACTCCTACTCGTTTGTGCTCGCATTGCCATCGCAATCAGTATTCTGTGGTGCTATGTTTACGATGCGCGGCCCATCACAAATGGTCCACTATTATAGAATGTGTATTATAATCATACAATCACACACATTCACTTTTCCCAAACTGTCTGCTATAACTAATTAAGAAGATTAGCTAATCATCGTACGAGTGTCTGACAGGCTTACGAAATGTTGGACCGTCGTAACATCATTGTACACAACAACTATCACACACGCTATTCTGTGGTGCAATTTTTAGGATGCATACTTCATCAGAAACAGTTCATGGTTGCGAATCATGTATGATAAGGCAACTATCACAAATGTTTAGTTTGCCCGCACCGTTTGTGATATTGTCTGACATCGCACATGCTTTGCAAACGGCAACTGTGTGCATGCTTGCACACATTTCCTCTTTGTGAACAATGTTGGATTATGGTGTATATCGCAAACGTTTGTGTTTTACTAACCGTGTGTGCCGTAATGACCTAGAGAGCGTAATTTTGCTGTAATTTAATTGCCGCTATTTCAAATTGTACCAGATTTGAATTTGAATTTGAATGTATGATATAGTTTTATTCATGTCCATCAGGTTCAAACAACCAATGCATTATTCGATTCATAGGTACATATGTTTAAGAATTACATAAGAACCAAATAAAGAATGATGAACCATAGTTGTATACTTGTACTATTAAGACGGTAAAGAAAGAGGCGAAATACATTCTGGTTGTTGAACAAGGTGAAGCAGAATGCCCATATTGTGCCCTCCTCCATGCAGAAGGCACGCATGACTCTAGTCCAACCCCTTGTGATGGACGACCGCCCACCTTCACGGTCTTCATGAAAACATCTATATAATCATCGTGTTTTGGTAGAAATACTTTAACCTTTGCATGCCCACCAATCATGTAGTTTGAGAGGTAATCTTGAGTAAACTGCTTTGGTAACCACTGCAAAGGAAAAATATTCAAACATTGTCATCTAACACAACTCATTATGGGCAGTAAAAAGAAGGCTGCAGAGTTCTTACTTACTATCCTGCAGTTTGCTATCGTCTTGGATAAAGTGTAAACAAATAGTTTAATTGCCATCTTTTGACCCATTTTACTAACAATCTTTATCAGCTTCCTCACTTGATGCTGGTTCATCGATATATCATTTCCCCATATGCAGAAAGGGTTGAAGCGCGGATCTTTACCAATGACATATGTATCTAAAAGCACCAAGTTAATATTAGAAGCTAAACAACAATTGCACAATGATGTAGTACAACACTCTTTTATAATATCTTATAACATCCAATATACTCACATATTAGATTAATTAACATCTTATATTATGGTCCGGAAGGAGTTTATTGCATTCTTATAAATTATCGGCTAATTAACTGCTATTGTATCCATGGGTTAGAGTTAGTTTGAGCTAGTTCGGGCTCAAATAGCACTAAAGTATATCCAAACACGAGGGCTAGATTGAGCTCGTTGCATCTAACCCACCCAAAAAAACTATCCAACCCAAGAGGTGCTAATTGGAGCTAGTTCTCCTAGTGCATCTATTGTCAATCTAACCCTGTCATCGAAACACCTCTTTGGATGGAGTTAGTTCATTGTTAGTCATGAGCTGGAAGCTAACTCTAACCTCTAGCTAAGTTGAGTATCCAAACAGGGTTGTGTTGTTGTTGTTGTTGTTCTTGCTGCTCCTATATGTATATCTAGACATCATCCGAACATTAAGGTAACACTCTTCCATGTTGCTAGGTAGCCTAGGATTTCATATTTAGACATTAAGTATATTGCATGTTGCTATGTACCCTCAGATATATTACATATGGCCCTAGTTAACTTGAGGATCAATGGGTTACAAATATATTCAGTTAAAAGTCCGATTCACCGATTAGTCCCTTATCAGCCCCCGACTTATATGGTACCAGCTACCGATATCCTGAATAGTGAGCATATATAAGACATAGGATGAAACTAACATCGATGGAAAACAGTAGTCGTTCCCAAAATTGTCATGTGTAGGTACATCGAGAGGCATGTTAAGCACAACAGGCTAAACATCAACCAAAATGATCCATGGCAGACAAAATAATCTCCAAAAGATAGCTTCAGTGTGCAGGTTTAAGCACGCTAGTAAAGCAAAACAAGTGCAAACGTGTGTTAACTGCAACAGGCCTAACATTTAACAACAAGAAAACATAGTCATTGAAACAGGTATTGTACCGGTCTAAGTACACTAGTTATTGTTAAATAAATATGGAAAGGCATGTTAACTACAAGATGCAGCAACCAAATGTAGTCATTCATAGTGGTATTGTTGAAACTGGTTCTGATGAAATTGGACTGCACAGTTCATACTTGCACATATAGAACATCACGTTGTGAATAACTAGAATAAACAAGGCATACTACGAACAACCAAGTATAGCATTTGAAACTGGACATATGCTAACTACAAACAACCGAACAATCAAAAAACTTTAAAACAGACACATGCTAGCTATAACAGGCTTAACAGCAAGCAAATATATGCATTCCTATCGGTATGTTTAAAACTGGATTGATGAAATGTACTGCACAATAAATAATTGCACATATAGAGCATCACATTGTGAACAACTGAAATAAACAAGGCATACTGCAAACAACCAAATATAGCAATTAAAACTGGACATATTCTCACTACACTACAAAAGGGACTCGACAAAACAAATCATGGGTTTCCCCCCGTGATGAGGCACGTCAAAACAAATCATGGGTTTCCTCAGTTGTCACATATGGGCTTGTTCCCGTGGGAAGAGCACAGACCCTGGATGCGCTCTAGGTTGTCGCAAATGGCTCCTTCCCCTTGGAAGAGCACAGCTGTAGGGTGCCCTTCCTAATGTCGCGGACGGGCTCTTTCCCCTTGGAAGAGCAGATGGGCTCTTTCCCCTTGGAAGAGCCGGAGAGGGTGCCCTCCTCGTGGTCGCCGTCGATGAGGTATGACTTGGAAGCTGTGGATGCCAAGCCAGCATTGCAGAATGTGTCCTTCAGAAATGACAAAAGGGACTCGACGCGATGTAGGATGGAAAATTCTTGACAGCGAGCCAGAGGAGATCAGCGGCGGGGCCATGGATGAGACGGGCCGGTTTTTTAACCCGGGGGGTTGGGGTGGGCCACTTAACCTGTGACATAGCCCACCTCAGGCCATCACGGTCGACGACCTCGATGTCGTAGCTGGCGTTCGCGACATACCCGCATACTCTAGCCCGCTGATTGAGTGCTTGCGGCCAGTAATGGTTGTCAGCTGATACGTCTGCAACGTATCTACTTTTTCTCATGCTTTTCCACTTGTTTTGGACTCTAATTTGCATGATTTGAATGAAACTAACCCCGGACTGACGCTGTTTTTAGCAGAACTACCATGGTGTTGTTTTTGTGCAGAAATAGAAGTTCTTAGAATGGAACAAAACTTTGCGAGGATATTTTATATCAATAATAAGAATTTCTGGAGCCAAGACCTTCCGAAGAGGGGCACCTGGGTGGGCACAACCCACCAGGGCGCGCCCCCTCTTCTGGCGCGCCCGGGTGGATTGTACCCACCTGGTGGCCCCGCAGACGGCCCCCCTGATACTATAAAATCACATATTTCCAAAAAAATAGGGAGAAAGAATTATCGCGATCCATGAGATGGAGCCGCCGCCAAGCCCTATTCTTCCTCTGGAGGCCAGATCTGGAGTCCTTTGGGGCTCTGGAGAGGGGGATCTTCGTTTTTCGTCATCACCAACACATCTCCATCGCCAATTCCATGATGCTCCCCACCAAGAGTGAGTAATTCCTTCGTAGGCTCACTAGTCGATGAGGAGTTGGATGAGATTCATCATGTAATTGAGTTAGTTTGTTAGGGCCTGATCCCTAGTATCCACTATGTTCTTAGATATGTTGCTATAACTTTGCTATGCTTAATGCTTGTCACTTTGGGCCCGGGTGCCATGAACTCAGATCTGAACCGTTTATGAATTCATCATTATATCCATGTTCTAGATCCGATCTTGCAAGTTATAGTCACCTACTACGGTTATGATCCGACAACCCCGAAGTGACAACAACCGGCCCCACTCTCGGTGATGACCGTAGTTTGAGGAGTTCATGTATTCATCGTGTGCTAATGCTTTGTTCCGGTTCTCTTTTAAAAGGAGGCCTTAATATCCCTTAGTTTCCAATAGGACCCCACTGCCATGGGAGGGTAGGACAAAAGATGTCATGCAAGTTCTTTTAATAAACCATGTATGACTATTTACGGAATACATGCCTACATTATATCGATGAACTGGAGCTAGTGCCGTATTGCCCTAGGTTATAACTGTCACATGATGAATATCATCCAACAAGTCACCGATCCAATGCCTACGAATTTATCTTATATTGTTCTTGCTAAGCTACTACTATTGCTACTGCTATTGTTAATCACTGTTACCGTTACTGTTACTACTGCTGCTATCATCAAAACTATCATACTACTGTGCTACTAATCACTTTGCTATAGATAATTAATCTCCAGGTGTGGTTGAATTGACAACTCAGCTGCTAATACCTTCAAATATTCTTTGGCTCCCCTTGTGTCGAATCTATAAATTTGGGTTGAATACTCTACCCTCAAAAACTGTTGCGTTCCCCTATACTTGTGGGTTATCAAGACCTTTTTATGGCACCATTGCCGGGGAGCATAGCTATATTTGTTGAGTCACTTGGGATTATCAATTTATCACTATGAAAAATCTAAAGGATTCAAAGACTAAGATATTTCCCTCAAGTACGAGGGGAGGTAAGAAACTGCCATCCAGTTCTGCTTTAGATTCACCTTATATTATGAGTAAACTTGCAACACCACCACAACATGCTATTCATTCTGATATGTCGCAAGTTATTGATGATTCTACTTCTACTATGAATGATGCTTATCATGAAGCTAGTACCATGCTCGATAATGATGATGTGCCACTTGGTGAATTTCTTGATGAACAAATTGCTAGGGTAATACAACATGATGTTGTTTAATCTCATGATGAGCTTGAAACTGAAACTCCTGAAGCACTTGCTAGAGCTAGCCTATGTTATGAGTGAAGAGGCAACTAGAGATTATGAATTCTCTGTCGACCCAGAGTTAATTACTTTGGTTGAATCTGATCCTTTCCATGGTTATGAAACTAAAACTGTTGTGGCACATCTTACTAAGTTGAATGATATAGCCACCCATTTTACTCATGATGAGAAAACTCGATACTACTTTATTCTCAAATTATTTCCTTTCTCATTAAAGGGTGATGCTAAAGCTTGGTACAATACTCTTGCTCCTGGTTGTGTGTGTAGTCCCCAGGATATGATTTACTACTTCTCTGAAAAATATTTTCCTGCTCATAAGAAACAAGCCACCTTACAAGAAATATTTAACTTTGTTCAAACTAAAGAAGAGAGTCTCCCACAAGCTTGGGGGAGGATTTGCCAGTTACTTAATGCTTTGCCTGATCATGCTCTTAGGAAAAATGAAATACTTGATATCTTCTATAATGGAAACTGATGCTTCTAGGGACTTCCTAGATAGTTGTGCTGGTTGTGTTTTCAGGGAACGAACTATTGCTCAAGCTGAAGAATTATTGAATAACATATTGAAAAATTATGATGATCGGACTATTCCTGAACCACCGCTTAAACCCACTCCGAAGAAAAGGGGTATATTATATCTCAGTCCCGAAGATATGCAAGAGGCAAAGAAATCTATGAAGGAAAAAGGTATGAAATCTGAGAATGTTAAAAATTTACCTCCTATTGAAGAAATACATGGGCTTGATACACCACCACTGCCTAAGGAGGTAGAGGTAAATTCTCTTATGGAGTTCAATGAAAACGATAATCCTCACAATATGCATCCTAGCCAATGCCTTTATGAGTTTGAAAACTACATTAGAAAAGAAGACCACTTCAATGAAATGTTATGAAACAATTGAAATATAATTCTGATATGATTGCTCGCTTGAGTGACTTTTTATTTAGAATCTCAAATAATGTTAAGGTGTTGGAAAACATACTTCTATGGTTCAAACCCAGTTAGAACAAGTTGCTAAATCACAAAGAGAATTACTTGATGAAATGAATCATAATATACATGACTTTGCTGTTAGAGTTGCAACTAGTTGAGGTAAAATGACTCAGGAACCACTTTATCCTGAGGGTCACCCAAAAATAATTGAACAAGATTCGCAAAGAAATAACACTAGTGCACCTAGTCCTTCTAAAAAGAAAAGGAAAAAATAAGAATGATAGGACTTTGCATGCTTCTAGTGAACCTGAAATAGACAAACCTCCTAATAATGAGAATGAAACTTCTATCTCTGATGCTGAAACTCAATATTGTAATGAACATCCACCTAGTGATAATGAAAAAGACAATGAGAAGGTTCATGAAGACACTCAAACAAATAATGATAAAGAACCAGATAATGATGTTGAGATAGAACCACATGTTGATCTTGATAACCCACAACCTAAGAATAGAAGATATGATAAAAGAGCCTTTATTGCTAGAAAACATGGTAAAGAAAGAGAACCGTGGGTTCAAAAACCTATGCCTTTTTCCACCCAAGTCAAATAAAAAGAATGATGATGAAGAATTTGAACGCTTTGCTGAAATGCTGAGGCCAGTCTTTTTGCGTACTCGCTTGACTGATATCCTTAAAATGCCTCGTTATGCAAAGTATATAACAGATACCATCACAAATAAGAGAACAATACTGGAAGCTGAAATCTCCACTATGCTTGCTAACTATACTTTTAGAGATGGAGTACCTAAAAAACTTGGAGATCCGGGTATACCAACTATACCTTGCTCTATCAAAAGGAACTATGTGAAAACTGCTTTGTGTGATTTAGGAGCTCGTGTTCGTGTTATGCCTTTATCTTTATATAAAAGACTTGACTTGAATAAACTCACACCTACTGAAATATCTTTGCAAATGGCTGATAAATCAACTGCCATACCTATCGGTATCTGTGAGGATGTGCCTGTTGTTGTTGCTAATGTTACTATTTTGACTGACTTTGTTATACTTGAGATGCCCGAGGACGACAACATGTCGATTATCCTTGGTAGACCCTTCTTTAACACTGCAGGGGCTATTATTGATTGCAATAAAAGCAAGATCACTTTTCATATTAATGGTAATGAGCATACGGTGCACTTTCCGAAAAAACAATTCCAAGTGAATGGTATTAATGTTATTGAAAAATCTCCGAAAATCACTATTGGAAGTTTTCAAATACCTCTACCTACTATCAAAAATAAATATGAGATGCTTATTGTTGGGGAAAGGCATATCCCCCATTGAGGTAACTTAGTGATTTACGGAAGTTCTTCGATTTCATGTTAATCGAAAGTGGTTGTTAATAAGACCTGATCAACCTTATTAATGAATCATTTTTGAACGGTATGAAGTTGATGAATTTAGTAAGCACTACCTTCTTTCCTTACTTTTTGTTTCCTGTTTTTACTAGTTAAATAAAATAAAATGCCATGTTTCGTCTGTTTTCTGACTTTCCCGTGCAATAAAAAAATGACCCAAAAATAAAAGTTGTCAGAATGCCCTGAACATTGAACATGAATTTTTTCTGAATATTTAAGAATTCTTGGTGCAAATAATACCAGAGGGAGGTGCAGCAGGTGGGCACAACCCACCTGGGTGCGCCAAGACCCCCAGGCACGCCCTGGTGGGTTGTGGTCCCCACGTGGGCCCCCTCACTTATCTCTTTAGCCCACATCATCACTTATCTCCAGAAAAAAAAATTCTCCATTGCTCTCTCTCCCGTGTTCTTGAGCTAGAACCCACGATTTCGATCTCTTTGCTTGAAGCTCGGTTTCAGAAATTGTTTTGGGGGATTGTTGCTGTTGGAGAACGTAGTAATTTCAAAAAATTTCCTACGCACACACAGGACCATGGTGATGGCATAGCAACGAGAGGGGAGAGTGTCTGTCCACGTACCCTCGTAGACCGAAAGCGGAAGCGTTATAACAACTCGGTTGATGTAGTCATACGTCTTCACGATCCGACCGATCCAAGCACCGAACGTACGGCACCTCCGGAGTTCTCGCACACGTTCAGCTCGATGACGATCCCGGACTCCGATCCAGCAAAGTGTCGGGGATGAGTTCCGTCAAGACGACGGGCGTGGTGGCGATGATGATGCTCCACCGACGCAGGGCTTCGCCTAAGCTCATGACGATATGACTTCTCCGGCGCAGGCTTCGCCTAAGCTCGCGACAATATGACCAAGTGGAATATGGTGGAGGGGTCACCAGACACGGCTAAGGAACGATCCGTAGATCAACTTGTGTGCCCATGGGGTGCCCCTGCCCCGTATATATAAAGGAGGGAGGGAGGAGGAGGCCGGCCCTAGGAGGAGGCGCGCCAAGGAGTCCTACTCCCACCGGAGTAGGACTCCTTCTTTCCTAGTCCAACTAGGAGAAGGGGGAAGGGGAAGTGGAGAAGGAAGGGAGAGGGGCTGCGCCCAAACCCCTTGTCCAATTCGGACTGGGCTTGGGAGGCGCGCGCCACCTCCTGCTCCTTCCCACTAAAGCCCATTAAGGCCCAATACTCTTCCCCGTATTCCCGTAACTCCCGGTACTCCCAAAAATACCCGAATCACTCGGAACCTTTCCGAACTCCGAATATAGTCGTCCAATATATCGATCTTTACGTCTCGACCATTTCGAGACTCCTCGTCATGTCCCCGATCTCATCTGGGACTCCGAACTCCTTCGGTACATCAAAACTCATAAACTCATAATAAAACTGTAATCGTAACCTTAAGCGTGCGGACCCTACGGGTTCGAGAATTATGTAGACATGACCTAGAACTATTCTTGGTCAATAACCAATAGCGGAACCTGGATGCTCATATTGGCTCCTACATATTCTATGAAGATCTTTATCGGTCAAACCGCATAACGACATACGTTGTTCCCTTTGTCATCGGTATGTTACTTACCCGAGATTCGATCGTCGGTATCCAATACCTAGTTCAATCTCGTTACTGGTAAGTCTCTTTACTCGTTCCGTAATACATCATCTCACAACTAACTCATTAGTTGTAATGCTTGCAAGGCTTATATGATGTGTATTACCGAGAAGGCCCAGAGATACCTCTCCGACAATCGGAGTGACAAAACCTAATCTCGAAATACGCCAACCCAACAAGTACCTTTGGAGACACCTGTAGTAATCCTTTATAATCACGCAGTTACGTTGTGACGTTTGGTAGTACCCAAAGTGTTCCTCCGGTAAACGGGAGTTACATAATCTCATAGTTACAGGAACATGTATAGGTCATGAAGAAAGCATTAGCAATATACTAAACGATCAAGTGCTAAGCTAACGGAATGGGTCATGTCAATCACATCATTCTCCTAATGAGGTGATCCCATTAATCAAATGACAACACATGTCTATGATTAGGAAACACAACCATCTTTGATTAATGAGCTAGTCAAGTAGAGGCATACTAGTGACACTCTGTTTGTCTATGTATTCAGACATGTATTATGTTTCCGGTTAATACAATTCTAGCATGAATAATAAACATTTATCATGATATAAGGAAATAAATAATAACTTTATTATTGCCTCTAGGGCATATTTCCTTCAGTCTCCCACTTGCACTAGAGTCAATAATCTAGTTCACATCGCCATGTGATTTAACATCAATAGTTCACATCTATATGTGGTTAACACCCATAGTTCACATCGACATGTGACCAACACCCAAAGGGTTTACTAGAGTCGATAATCTAGTTCACATCGCTATGTGATTAACACCCAAAGAGTACTAAGGTGTGATCATGTTTTGCTTGTGAGATAATTTTAGTCAACGGGTCTCATACATTCAGAGCCGTGAGTATTTTGCAAATTTCTATATCTACAATGCTCTTGCGGAGCTACTCTAGCTAATTGCTCCCACTTTCAATATGTATCCAGATTGAGATTCAGAGTCATCTAGATTAGTGTTATAACTTGCATCGACGTAACCCTTTACGACGGGCTCTTTTATCACCTCCATAATCGAGAAATATTTCCTTAGTCCTCACTAAGGATGTCTTTGACCAATGTCCATGATCTACTCCTAGATCACTATTGTACTCCTTGCCAAATTCGGAGCAAGGTATACAATAGGTCTGGTACATAGCATAGCATACTTTATAGAACCTATGGTGAGGCATAGGGAATGACTTTCATTCTCTTTTCTATTTTCTGCCGTGGTCGGGATTTGAATCTTACTCAATTTCATACGTTTTGCAACACAGGCAAGAACTTTTCTTTGACTGTTCCATTTTGAACTACTTCAAAATCTTGACAAGGTATGTACTTACTGAAAAACTTATCAAGCGTCTTGATCTATCTCTATAGATCTTGATGCTCAATATGTAAGCAGCTTCATTGAGGTCCTTCTTTGAAAAACTCCTTTCAAATACTCCTTTATGCTTTGCAGAATAATTCTACATTATTTCCGATCAACAATATGTCATTCACATATACTTATCAGAAATGCTGTAGTGCTCCCACTCACTTTCTTGTAAATACAGGCTTCTCCAAAAGTCTGTATAAAACCATATGCTTTGATCACACTATCAAAGCGTTTATTCCAACTCCGAGATGCTTGCACCAGTCCATAGATGGATCATTGGAGCTTGCACATTTTGTTAGCTCCTTTAGGATTGACAAAACCTTCTGGTTGCATCATATACAACTCTTCTTTAATAAATCCATTAAAGAATGTAGTTTTGACATCCATTTGCCAGATTTCATAAAATGTGGCAATTGCTAACATGATTCGGACAGACTTAAGAATTGCTACAGTTTGAGAAAATCTCATTGTAGTCAACACCTTGAACTTGTCGAAAACCTTTTGTGACAAGTCGAGCTTTGTAGATAGTAACACTACTATCAATGTCCGTCTTCCTCTTGAAGATCCATTTATTTAACATGGCTTGCTGATCATCGAGCAAGTCAATCAAAGTCCATACTTTGTTCTCATACATGGATCCTATCTCAGATTTCATGGCCTCAAGCCATTTCGCGGAATCTGGGCTCATCATCGCTTCCTCATAGTCCGTAGGTTCATCATGGTCTAGTAACATGACTTCCGAACACGATTACCATACCACTGCAGTGCGGATTTTGCTCTGGAAGACCTACGAGGTTTGGTAGCAACTTTGATCTGAAGTTTCATGATTATCATCATTAACTTCCTCACTAATTGGTGTAAGAATCACTGAAACTGATTTCTGTGATGAACTACTTTCCAATAAGGGAGAAGGTACAATTACCTCATCAAGTTCTACTTTCCTCCCACTCACTTCTTTCGAGAGAAACTTCTTCTCTAGAAAGGATCCATCTTAACAACGAAAAACTTGCCTTCGGATCTGTGATAGAAGGTGTACCCAATAGTTACCTTTGGGTATTCTATGAAGACGCACTTCTCCGATTTGGGTTCGAGCTTATCGGTGAAAACTTTTTCACATAAGTATCAAAACTCCAAACTTTTAAGAAACGCAGCGACTTAGGTTCTTTGTTAAACCATAGTTCATATGGTGTCGTCTCAACGGATTTAGATGGTGCCCTATTAAACGTGAATGCAGCTGTCTCTAATGCATAACCCCAAAAGCGATATTGGTAAATCGGTAAGAGACATCATTGATCGCACCATATCAAAATAAAGTCTGATTCTGACGTTCGGACACACCATAACGTTGTGGTGTTCGGTGGCGTGAGCTGTGAAACTATTCCACTTTGTTTTAATTGAAGACCAAACTTCGTAACTCAAATATTCATCTCCACGATCAGATCGCAGAAACTTTATTTTCTTGTTACGATGATTTTCTACTTTACTCTAAAATTCTTTGAACTTTTCAACTATTTCAGACTTATGTTTCATCAAGAAGATATATGCATATCTGCTCAAATCATCTGTGAAGGTCAGAAAATAATGATACTTGCCACGAGCATCAACACTCATTGAATCGCATACATCGGTATGTATTATTTCCAATAAGTCAGTAGCTTGTTCCATTGTTCCGGAGAACGGAGTTTTAGTCATCTTGCCCAAAAGGCACGGTTCGCAAGTATCAAATGATACATAATCAAGTGATTCCAAAAGTCCATCAGCATGGAGTTTTCTTCATGCGCTTTACACCAATATGACCTAAACTGCAGTGCCACAAATAAGTTGCACTATCATTATTAACTTTGCATCTTTTGGTTTCAATATTATGAATATGTGTATCACTATGATCGAGATCCAATGAACCATTTTCATTGGGTGTGTAACCATATAAGGTTTTATTCATGTAAACAGAACAACAATTTATTCTCTTACTTAAATGAATAACCGTATTGCAATAAACATGATCAAATCATATTTATGCTCAACACCAAATAACACTTATTTAGGTTCCACACCAATCCCGAAAGTATAGGGAGTGTGCGATGATGATCATATCAATCTTGGAACTACTTCCAACACTCATCGTCACTTCCCTTCAACTAGTTTCTGTTCATTCTGCAACTCCGTTTCAAGTTACTACTCTTAGCAACTGAACCGGTATCAAATACCGAGGGGTTGCTACGAACACTAGTAAAATACACATCAATAATCTATATATCAAATATACCTTTGTTCACTTTGCCATCCTTCTTATCCGCCAAATACTTGGGGTAGTTCCGCTTCTAGTGACCAGTTCCATTGGAGCAAAAGCACTTAGTCTCAGGCTTAGGTCCAGACTTGGGCTTCTTCACTCGAGCAGCAACTTGCTTGCCGTTCTTCTTGAAGTTCCCCTTCTTCCCTTTGCCCTTTTCCTTGAGACTAGTGGTCTTGTCAATCATCAACACTTGATGCTCTTTCTTGATTTCTACCTTGGCGATTTCAACATCACGAAGAGCTCGGGAATCGTTTTCGTCATCCCTTGCATACTATAGTTCATCACGAAGTTCTAGTAACTTAGTGATGGTGACTAGAGAATTCTGTCAATCACTATCTTATCCGGAAGATTAACTCCCACTTGATTCAAGCGATTGAAGTACCCGGACAATCTGAGAACATGCTCACTAGTTGAGCGATTCTCTTCCATCTTTTAGCTATAGAACTTGTTGGAGACTTCATATCTCTCAACTCGGGTATTTGCTTGAAATATTAACTTCAATTCCTGGAACATCTCATATGGTCCATGACGCGTTCAAAACGTCTTTGAAGTCCCGATTCTAAGCCGTTAAGTATGGTGCACTAAACTATCAAGTAGCCATCATATTGAGCCAGCCAAACGTTCATAACGTGCGCATTTGCTCCTGCAATAGGTCTGTCACCTAGCGGTGCATTAAGGACATAATTCTTACGTGCAGCAATGAGGATAAACCTCAGATCACGGATCCAATCCGCATCATTGCTACTAACATTTTTCAATACAATTTTCTCTAGGAACACATATAAAAACATAGGGAAGCAAAAACATAGGGAAGCAACAACGCGAGCTATTGATCTACAACATAATTTGCAAAATATTACTAGGACTAAGTTCATGATAAGTTAAAGTTCAATTAATCATATTACTTAAGAACTCCCACTTAGATAGACATCTCTCTAGTCATCTAAGTGATTACGTGATCCAAATCAACTAAACCATGTCCGATCATCACGTGAGATGGAGTAGTTTCAATGGTGAACATCACTATGTTGATCATATCTACTATATGATTCACGCTCCGTGTTCCGAGGCCATATCTATTATATGCTAGGCTCGTCAAGTTTAACCTGAGTATTCCGCGTGTGCAACTGTTTTGCACCCGTTGTAGATGGACGTAGAGCTTATCACACCCGATCATCACGTGGTGTCTGGGCACTACGAACTTTGGCAACGGTGCATACTCGTGGAGAACACTTCTTGATAATTTTAGTGAGAGATCATCTTATAATGCTACCGTCAATCAAAGCAAGATAAGATGCATAAAGGATAAACATCACATGCAATCAATATAAGTGATATGATATGGCCATCATCATCTTGTGCTTGTGATCTCCATCTCCAAGCACCGTCATGATCACCATCGTCACCGGGCCGACACCTTGATCTCCATCGTAGCATCGTTGTCGTCTCGCCAGCTATTGCTTCTCGACTATCGCTACTGCTTAGTGATAAAGTAAAGCAATTACATGGCGTTGCATTTCATACAATAAAGTGACAACCATATGGCTCCTGCCCGATTGTCGATAACTCGGTTACAAAACATGATCATCTCATACAATAAAATATAGCATCACGTCTTGACCACATCACATCACAACATGCCCTGCAAAAACAAGTTAGACGTCCTCTACTTTGTTGTTGCAAGTTTTACGTGGCTGCTACGGGCTGAGCAAGAACCGTTCTTACCTACGCATCAAAACCACAACGATAGTTTGTCAAGTTGGTGTTGTTTTAACCTTCGCAAGGACCGGGCGTAGCCACACTCGGTTCAACTAAAGTGAGAGAGACAGACACCCGCCGGTCACCTTTAAGCAACGAGTGCTCGAAGCGGTGAAACCAGTCTCGCGTAAGCGTACGCGTAATGTCGGTTCGGGCCGCTTCATCTCACAATACCGCTGAACCAAAGTATGACATGCTGGTAAGCAGTATGACTTATATCGCCCACAACTCACTTGTGTTCTACTCGTGCATATGACATCAACGCATAAAACCAGGCTCGGATGCCTTTGTTGGAGAACGTAGTAATTTCAAAAAATTCCTACGCACACAGGACCATGGTGATGGCATAGCAACGAGAGGAGAGTGTCTGTCCACGTACCCTCGTGAGACCGAAAGCGGAAGGCGTTATAACAACGCGGTTGATGTAGTCGTGCGTCTTCACGATCCGACCGATCCAAGCACCGAACGACGGCACCTCCGAGTTCTGCACACGTTCAGCTCGATGGCGATCCCGGACTCCGATCCAGCAAAGTGTCGGGGATGAGTTCCGTCAGCACGACGGCGTGGTGACGATGATGATGCTCCACCGACGCAGGGCTTCGCCTAAGCTCCGCGACGATATGACTTTTCTGGCGCAGGGCTTCGCCTAAGCTCCGCGACAATATGACCGAAGTGGAATATGGTGGAGGGGGGCACCGCACACGGCTAAGGAACGATCCGTAGATCAACTTGTGTGCCCATGGGGTGCCCCCTGCCCCCGTATATAAAGGAGGGAGGGAGGAGGAGGCCGGCCCTAAGAGGAGGGCGCGCCAAGGGGAGTCCTACTCCCACCGGGAGTAGGACTCCTTCTTTCCTAGTCCAACTAGGAGACGGGGGGAAAGGGGGGACGTGGAGAAGGAAGGGAGAGGGCTGCGCCCCAAACCCCTTGTCCAATTCGGACTGGGCTTGGGAGGGGCGCGCCACCTCCTGGTTCCTTCCCACTAAAGCCCATTAAGGCCCAATACTCTTCCCCGTATTCCCGTAACTCTCCGGTACTCCGAAAAATACCCGAATCACTCGGAACCTTTCCTAACTCCGAATATAGTCGTCCAATATATCGATCTTTACGTCTCGACCATTTCGAGACTCCTCGTCATGTCCCCGATCTCATCCGGGACTCCGAACTCCTTCGGTACATCAAAACTCATAAACTCATAATAAAACTGTCATCGTAACCTTAAGCGTGCGGACCCTACGGGTTCGAGAACTATGTAGACATGACCTAGAACTATTCTTGGTCAATAACCAATAGCGGAACCGGGATGCTCATATTGGCTCCTACATATTCTATGAAGATCTTTATCGGTCAAACCGCATAACGACATACGTTGTTCCCTTTGTCATCGGTATGTTACTTATCCGAGATTCGATCGTCGGTATCCAATACCTAGTTCAATCTCGTTATTGGTAAGTCTCTTTACTCGTTCCGTAATACATCATCTCACAACTAACTCATTAGTTGTAATGCTTGCAAGGCTTATATGATGTGTATTACCGAGAAGGCCCAGAGATAGCTCTCCGACAATCGGAGTGACAAAACCTAATCTCGAAATACGCCAACCCAACAAGTACCTTTGGAGACACCTGTAGTACTCCTTTATAATCACCCAGTTACGTTGTGACGTTTGGTAGTACCCAAAGTGTTCCTCCGATGGCAGGAGTTGCATAATCTCATAGTTACATGTACATGTATAGGTCATGAAGAAAGCATTAGCAATATACTAATCGATCAAGTGCTAAGCTAACGGAATGGGTCATGTCAATCACATCATTCTCCTAATGAGGTGATCCCATTAATCAAATGACAACACATGTCTATGGTTAGGAAACACAACCATCTTTGATTAATGAGCTAGTCAAGTAGAGGCATACTAGTGACACTCTGTTTGTCTATGTATTCACACATGTATTATGTTTCCGGTTAATACAATTCTAGCATGAATAATAAACATTTATCATGATATAAGGAAATAAATAATAACTTTATTATTGCTTCTAGGGCATATTTCCTTCAGTTGCTTGGTATATGACTCCACTGTTTGTCCAATTAGCTTTGTTTTAATGGTTTATACTCTGAATAATTAGCTACTCTTGGCGCTGTTGTAGATGAGCTTGCATGTTGAATTCTTAGTGTTCTAAGTAGTTTGAATGCTTGCTATGGCCTCTATGTATCCCTATGAGTAGTTGCTATCAATTTTGTGATGTTTTGTTGGGAAAATTTTGTGAACTGAAAATTTAGATTTTTGCTCATCGGAAAAATTGTATGCGGACATGAATATCTTCAGAAAATTTGGCTCTAAGAAGAACTCCAAGGGTGTTATTGGGGAGTATTCTGACAGTGATCTCCACCCTCAGAGGTTAGCGGAAGTACGGCCGTGTGAATGGTCGCACACCTAGTTCCTACAAGAGGATGGAATTCTTGAGGAGTTCATGCAATATATTGCTAATGCCGGCCTCACCGAACACCAAATCCTCACAAACATCTTTGTTCAAAGTTTTACTTTCCTGCCTAGGAATAATCCTCCTGAAGTGAGCTTTGATTTATATGCTGAAAATCATCAGATACCACTTACCGAATTTTGTAACATATACTTGATCCCCTCTGATGGGAGCTTAGCCGAGCCTAGGCCGGCTGGGTTTGAGGATTTTGATCGCACTTTGACAGTGGGAGATGAGAGAGGGGTGTCGACCACCACGACTGCTAGCTTACACTTTCCTGTTGTACATTATTTTGCTTTATTTGTTGCTAAGTGTCTACTTGCTAGAAAGAAATGTTGGAAATATGCCCTAGAGGCAATAATAAAATGATTATTATTATATATCCTTGTTCATGATAATTGTCTATTGTTCATGCTATAATTGTATTAACCGGAAACCGTGATACATGTGTGAATACATAGACCACAACATGTCCCTAGTGAGCCTCTAGTTGACTAGCTCGTTGATCAACAGATGGTCATAGTTTCCTGACTATGGACATTGGATGTCATTGATAACGAGATCACATCATTAGGAGAATGATGTGATGGGCAAGACCCAATACTAAGCATAGCACAAGATCGTGTAGTTCGTCTGCTAAAGCTTTTCTAGTGTCAAGTATCATTTCCTTAGACCATGAGATTGTGTAACTCCCGGATACCGTAAGAGTGCTTTGGGTGTACCAAACGTCACAACGTAACTGGTGACTATAAAGGTGCACTACAGGTATCTCCGGAAGTGTCTGTTGGGTTGGCACGAATCGAGACTGGAATTTGTCACTCTGTATGACGGAGAGGTATCTCTGGGCCCACTCGGTAATGCATCATCATAATGAGCTCAATGTGACTAAGTGGTTAGTCACGGGATCATACATTATGGGACGAGTAAAGTGACTTGCCGGTAACGAGATTGAACGAGGTATTGGGATACCAACGATCGAATCTTGGGCAAGTAACGTACCGATTGACAAAGGGAATTGTTTACGGGATTACTTGAATCCTCGACATCGTGGTTCATCCGATGAGATCATCGTGGAACATGTAGGAGCCAGCATGGGTATCCAGATCCCGATGTTGGTTATTGGCCGGAGAGCTGTCTCGGTCATGTCTGCGTGATTCCCGAACCCGTAGGGTCTACACACGTAAGGTTCGATGACGCTAGGGTTATTAGGAAGATTTGTATGTGATTATCGAATGTTGTTCGGAGTCCCGGATGAGATCCCGGACGTCACAAGGAGTTCTGAATTGGTCCGGAGGTGAAGATTTATATATGGGAAGTTGTCATACGGTCACCGGAAATATTCGGGGGCTTACCGATATTGTACCGGGGCCACCGGAGGGGTTTCGGGGTCCACCGGGAGGGGCCACCTATCCCGGAGGGCCTCATGGGCTGTAGAGGGAAGGGAACCAGCCCCTTGGAGGGCTGGGCGCCACCCCCCCTAGGGCCCATGCGCCTAGGGTTGGGGGAACCCTAAGGGGGGCGCCTCCCCTTGCTTGGGGGGGCAAGCCCCCTCCCCCCTTTGGCCGCCGCGCCCATCTAGATCCCATCTAGAGGGGCCGGACCCCCTTCCTCCTTCTCCTATAAATAGAGGGGCGAGGGGAGGGCTGCAACACCACATCCAAGGCGCATCCCCTCCCCTACATCTCTCCTCCTCCGCAAGAGCTTGGTGAAGCCCTGCCGGAGTACTGCCACTCCATCACCACCACGCCATCGTGCTGTTGTTGGAGCCTTCTTCCTCATCCTCTCCCTCCTCCTTGCTAGATCAAGGTGCGGGAGACGTCACCGGGCTACACATGTGTTGAACGCGGAGGTGCCGTTGTTCGGCGCTAAGATCGGAATCCACCGCGATCTGAATTGCTTCGAGTACGACTCCTTCATCCGCGTTCTTGTAACGCTTCCGTCTCGCGATCTTCAAGGGTATGAAGATGCAATCCCCTCTCTCTCGTTGCTAGTTACTCCATAGATTGATCTTGGTTATGCGTAGAAAAAATTTAATTTCTGCAACGATCCCCAACAAGAAAGTAGGCGCACTCAACGCATCCGACTTTGTTGTTTTACGCCGGGCACTGGAGGGTGACAACACTTATAGCTTGGGAGTTATTGTGGCTCGTCTCCTGCATCTTAATAAATCTCAGGGTGAAATACATGGTGGGATTTTTGCTACTCGTTTGGAGGCTCACTTCAAGGTTGAGATACGCCCTCATGATTACCCTCTGACCAAGGTTTACCTAGACCGAGCAGCCATGGATCACCATCATTTCACTTATAATAACTCTCCTGACATCCCCATTCCTTATAATCTGGTCTTTAGCGTTAAAACTCATGATATTATCCCCTTGCCTGCACCTGCTTTGTTTGATTCTGCTGCCATGTGACGCCCCCGATTCAATCGTACACTAATCATGCATGCAAATGTGTACGATCAAGATCAGGGACTCACGGGAAGATATCACAACACAACTCTACAAATAAAGTAAGTCATACAAGCATCATAATACAAGCCAGGGGCCTCGAGGGCTCGAATACAAGTGCTCGATCATAGACGAGTCAGCGGAAGCAAAAATATCTGAGTACAGACATAAGTTAAACAAGTTTGCCTTAAGAAGGCTAGCACAAACTGGGATACAGATCGAAAGAGGCGCAGGCCTCCTGCCTGGGATCCTCCTAGCTACTCCTGGTCGTCGTCAGCGGGCTGCACGTAGTAGTAGGCACCTCCAGAGTAGTAGTCGTCATAGGCGGTGGCGTCTGGCTCCTGGGCTCCATCGTCTGGTTGCAGCAATCGAGTAGAGGTAGGAGGAAAAGGGGGAACAAGGCAACCGTGAGTACTCATCCAAAGTACTCGCAAGCAAGGAGCTACACTACATATGCATGGATATATGTGTAAAGGGCCATATCAGTGGACTGAACTGCAGAATGCCAGAAAGAGGGGGATAGCTAGTCTTAACGAAGACTACGCTTCTGGTCACCTGTCTTGCAACAGGTAGGAGGGACCAATCTGAGGTCCTCCAAGTAACATCACATAGCAATAATCCTACCCGGCGATCCCTGCTCATATCCACGCGAGAGCGACCACCGGTTGTATCTGGCACTTAGAAGGGTGTGTTTTATCAAGTATCCGGTTCTAGTTGTCATAAGCTCAAGGTACAACTCCAAGTCGCCCTGTTATCAAGATCACGGCTATCCGAATAGATTAACTTCACTGCAGGGTGCACCATCTTACCCAAAGACGCTTGATACCATTTGGCAGGACACACTTTCCTGGGTCATGACAGGCCGAGGAAGATCAACACGTCGAAGCACCACATAGGCAAAACAGTGAGGACAACAAGCCGGTCTATACCTAAGCGCCGCAGGGTCCGGGCCCATCGCCTGAGCACACTCAAGACGTTATGTCTGGCCGGAAGCAGACCTAGCCCAGAAGGCGTTCCAGTCCAATCCGGCGCGCGCCGCTCCGTCGCTGACGTCTGAAGTACTTCGGCTGATACCACGACGCCGGGATACCCATAACTACTCCCGCGTAGATGGTTAGTGCGTATAAGCTCGTAGCCAACTCAGATCAAATACCAAGACCTCGTTAAGCGTGTTAAGTAACCGCTGAGCGCCCGAACAGGCCAGGCCCACCTCTCTCCTAGGCGGTCTCAACCTGCCCTATCGCTCCGCCACAAAGTAACGATCGGGGCCGTCGGGAACCCAGGCCCACCTCTACCGGGATGGAGCCACCCGTCCTTTCAGCCCCATCTCCGAACAGTATCACGGGTAATGTAATAGTGTAAAGTATATAGTATATGCCCGTGATCACCTCCTCAAGTGATCACAGCCCAAAGAGTATAGCATGGCGAGGCGGACAAGAGTGTAGGGCCACCGATGGAACACTAGCATCCTATACTAAACAGAGGGATAGCGGTAAAGGTAACAATAGTAGTAGCAAGGACAGGCTATGCAGCAAAGATAGGATTAACTGAAGCATTAACATGCTACACTACTCTAATGCAAGCACTATAGAGAAGAGTAGGCGATATCTGGTGATCAAAGGGGGCTTGCACGGTTGCTCAGACAAGGAGGGGTCGTCGGTGACGTAGTCGACCACAGGGGCAGCATCGGTCTCGGGGTCTACCGAAGAGAAGAGGGGGAAGAACAGTAAATACATAGCAGGCAAGTGCATAACAGGACAACAGACAGAGCTAGACGTGTTCTAACGTAGCGCTTAGGCGTGATCTTGGCGAAGGGGGAAACATCCGGGAAAGTTTTCCCGGTTCCGGACGTCTGTCAGACAGATGAACCGGAGAGGAAAGTTTGCAGGTTCGCTATGCTAGAGACGTGTGGCGGACGAACGGACTGCGTATCCGGATTCGTCTCGTCGTTCTGAGCAACTTTCATGTTGAAAATATTTTAATCCGAGTTACGGATTAAAAGATATGATTTTCTAAAGATTTTATTAATTTCTGGGATTTAATTAATTATTTAATTAATTCGAAAATGATTTAATGACATCAGCATGATGTCATGCTGACATCAGCAGTCAACATAGTTGACTAGGTCAAACAGACACGTGGGTCCCGGTTGTCTTTTGTTTTCGCTGCAAGGAAGCAGGACATTATGCTACTAAATGTCCCGACAAGATGAAAGCTGGAGTTGAGTAGTTGGAATTTTGATATTGGAAACAAGAGTAGTAGAAAACAATTTCATTTTCATGAGTTCGATGAGTTGAGATATGTAATGAGTGCTCAGAGATTGTAATGAATTCGTGAAATCAATAAAGTTAATGTGTCATGATTTCATACGTGGATTGTTTTTTTTTTTTGAGTTGTTACTCTGTGAACAAAGATTTTGACCATTTTCGAGGATATGAGAAATATGGTCTATGGATGGATTTGTGAATTTCATTTTAAGGGTGATAGTACCCTATGAAGAACACTAGACCAATGGAAATGGAAATGTGTCCCACAGGTTGGAGTTTGGAAAAAAATGAGTTGAAGTTTTATCTTTGATATGATGGTATGAAGAAACAGAGTACTACTGGATTTAAGGAGGTGTAACAAGAGAGTTACTCCAAGGATGAGTTAAAGCTGCACTAGTGTTGAAGTGGGCCATAACCCACAGGCCCGTGGATTTTGAGAAGGAACCGTTGTAACCTTGATAAAGGAATAAATTTGGAAGAATCGGTGATCCAATCAGCTTACGTGTCGTAGGAGGTTACGCAAAAACACGAGAGTAGTGAAGTAACGATAGATGTTTTGCTTGGCTTGCAGAAAACCATGGATTTATACGAACTCAGTTCGTCACAACAAGAGAAATTCTGCAATGCTTGTGAGTATGCCCAAGTGTTAGAATACGTGATTCGATATTTACGTATGTGGTAATGATTCAAGTACGGGATGGATTGGCCCCCATACCGAGACTTCTATCATGAACTATCATATGTTGATGGAAAATCGAGAGCCTCGAAAACCTTAGAAGAGTGTCGACACGATAAGCCATAAAACCATAGAATGGTAGTACGATGGAACCCTTTACAGCAACCGTTGCCAATCGTAGGTTATACGGTGAAGTTCAACCTGCACCAGTTTCTGCAGGAGAAACCATTAATGGTAGACCACCATGAGTATTTCGATAGTTGTCTAGAATGGACACAGACCTATCAGCTAAGGAGATTCAGTCTCGGACAAACTTCAACTTTGACGAACCGACCCACGATTTTGAGGAAAACTCTATGCTTCTCGATGTAAGAGCTTTAATGAAGGAGCTATTGTAAGATATGTGAAGAGACATACATTGTCAGCCCTCCGGAGGAAATATCTGAGTTTATTGGAACCATGACCTTGTTTTTAAGCGTGGTAGCACCCCGACCTTTCTCGACCAAAACATTTGCTAGAAGACCCCCAACCCTAACCTTTTTCTTGTTAGCCTCTTGAATCTCGAGGACGAGATTCATTTTAAGTGTAGTAGGTTTGTAACATCCCAAAATTCTAAATTTTGGAATGTTAATATAATTAATTGAATTGTTTGTTTGTTTGCTTGAGTGAATTAAACTTGAGTGAAATTTGAACCTTTTCAAAAACTTTTGAATGAGAGGGAATAAAATGACTTTCCCTTCTCCGTAAATTCAAATTCATCCTATTAAAATCAATGAGAGAAGATGACATGACTTCTTCAACTATAAAGAATTTGAACGGAGTTTTGCAATTTAATTCTTTCAAATATTTGCACTTGCTTCTCTATTTTTCTTCCCGAGAAATACCCGAAAATAAATTCTTGCAAGCAAGAAAGAGCGGAGGAAAATGACCCTCCAAAATCAGGGGCATTTTTGAAAATATTTGAGCCAAGAAAAACCAAAGTTTTTATTTAAAAATTATTTGCAAAAAGAAATAAAGCCTTTAGGGATTTTCTGAAAAACATTTTTTTAAGTTTTTATTTTTGGCCGTGGAATAATGCGCATCATCTACATTTTATTTTTCTGATAATTTTAGTATATAAAAACTCTTTATTCGAATTGATTTGATTTCCTTTTTATTGTTTTAGTTTCCTAATTTAAAAATAGGAATGGAATCGTTTTATTAGGAAAAACCTGCTGGCCCATTAAGCACTTTCCTATTCTAGCCCAACAAGAGATCATCTCCAACCTCTGTTTCCTCTCACGTTACATAAGCTTTTCATATCCATGAAGACAGGAAACTCCACCTTCCCGATCTCCCTCGTCTTTCCATCCCAGCGCCTCCCGAGACCGCCTATAAAACCCCCTCCCTCTTCTCGTTCCATTTTTCCCATCACCACGCCTCCCTGCCTGCCCTCCTCGCCACCGTCCTCCTTTTCCTGCCTAGAACGCTCACCAGAGCTCTCCTGGAACCTCCCATCGCCTCAGCCACCTCCCCAAGCGCCGACCCCTCCTCCGCCACCCCCACCTCGCCCGTGACCTCGCCCCCTCGCCGGAGCAGCCCTCCACATCGCCGTCTCCTTCCTGCCATCTCTGCCTCACGTACAGGTAACTCCCTTGTTGTTTTTTTTTTGTTTTCAGATTTATTTCCGTAACAGATTTAGTTCCGTTCTTGTTTAGCTTATAACTTTTGATCTAGAAGTCCAATGATGCTGATTCTTTTTGTGTTAGATCACAATTTTCTTATAGTTTCCAAAAATATATAATTTGTCTATGTTTGGATTTATAAAAATTGAGTTAGATCAGATTTGAATTAAACCTTGTTTTGCTTATTCCGGGAGTTTAAAAATAGATTTTTATTTGATTCTTTTTCTACTGATCACTAGTGATCATATTTACCAGTGGTAAAAAGTTCAAAATTGTTTGAGTATTTTAGCTTATTGTTTCATGTAAAACAAATTCTATTTTAGTTCTATTCGAATAATAGCTACTTCTTTTTCTATAGTTGTTTTTAAATTATTTTATTTTATATTTCAGAAAGTTTATGTTTGGTTTCTATTAGTTAAACAGTAGGTGTTCAACAAGTTTTGATATTTATTTTTATTTTGTTATCGTGAAATCAATTCAAGTTCGCTAATAACTTGCAATGGATTTCTCTACTGTTTTAACTCCCAATTGAAAATACTTTCAAAATAGCTTTATGAAAAATACTTTATTTTTTGTCTTAACTAAATTTATATTTTATTCTCTATTATTTTAGTGTTTTATTTTCCGTTAGACAAAACTATTTTTGTGAATGTTGTAGAAGAAGACTCCCTAGTTTTATTTGAAGTTCCTTCGATTCTTATTCGCTCTCTCTTTGTTTTGATTGTTAGTGTGAGTGCTTATGTGAATGATATGTTTGTTATATAGATTTCATCAGAGAGTGACGAATAGTCTATCAAGTTATTTCTTGAGAACGATAATTTCTTCTTCGTCAACATCACCAGGCAAGTTCACTTTGACCATGCTTTCATACCTATGTTTTATTGCATTTAGTGACATCTTTGCAACCACCCCTCAGTAGTGTTATTGAATCCTTGTAGTTGAGTAGTATGCATGAGGTAGGAACCCATCCCCCTGTTACCAAGCCCGGGACGATATTTTATTCTAATGCTACGCTATAGTAGACGGGGTTTGGTATGAGTACTCGGGAGTGGTGTGAGAATGGAGGATTCTACGTCAATGACGACAACTCCATGATGGAATCTGCAAGGACTGCATCTTCAAGACCTCAAGACTTCAAGACTCGAGACAGTAATTCAATACACACTACTGGGTGAAGGACGGTTGACGGGCACCCTGGAGAAACCAGTGGTTGGCCGGGATGCATGGAGAAGCGCCATGACATCTTGCGGAAAGCTTCACCCAGACTCAAAGAGACGGAAGAATACTTCATGCCCGGAAGCTTACCCGCAACCGCAAGTCATTATGGGCTCGCTTGGTTGACCTTAGTAGTGACTCTGGCTGGGACGGTACTAGCAGATGTAGAACTACGGTAGGATGGGTTGAGTACCGGACGGTGGTCGAGGAACTCTTTGGAAGACCATGTTTCGGTCATCTTGTTCTCAAACACCACGAAGTGCGAGAACGTAAAGAGAGGGATCGAATCTTGCGGGTAAAGTGTACAAACCTCTGCAGAGGGTTTAAACCTAATCGATTAGCGTGTCCCGGTTACGGACAATTTGAGCATCTGGACTTGGATCTATCTTGGAACTCTCAACACCGGATTGATAACTTAATTGTGGGCAACTTATGATGATTTGGGCTATGAGACATCGGTTGGCGGAACCATGTCATGATAGAAAACTCCATAGTACAGACTTCATTTATTCCTTTGATGTAGGGAAAATAAAATCAGCTTTTATGCAAACAAAACTCAGATGTGAGCCATAAAGCCATATTGCATATAGTATAGTTTTATCATCTGTTTTCTCATATTGTGATCTTGCCGGTACATTCAATGTACTGACCTACACGGCTGCAACGTATCATGTTGCAGATATTTCCTCGACGAGTAAGAGTACGGTACATGGTTACGGTCTACACTCAACCTGCCGATGGCGTTGATGGGACTCCACACCCGTTTGATTGTTTCCGCTGAATATTATGAGGTATATATCATTTTACGTTATTTATACATGTGATTGCACTTTGATATATACACTGATGTACTGTGTGTGCCAAAGATATCTTGATCCAGTGGATGGCACAAGAATACGTAGGCTTGACCGTCTGAGGTCGGGTCGCTACAGATATGGTATCAGAGCACATGTTGACTGTAAGTCGTGACCCTAGAAATCGGAAAGCCCCTTGGACAGGAAATTTCTAAAACTTTATTTTCAAAAAGACTCTTACTTCTCATCTTTTAGATTTTATCAAATAGACATTCTCACCTCAAATAGTTAGAATATACACCTTTCCTTTTGACCACACGGAAGATCAATGAAGTCACTCCAAGAATTAAAGATATCGGACAATGATAGCCATTTCAGAGTAAAGAGGATTTCACCATGTGTTGGAAGGATTGCAGCTGCAACAATTGAAGACTCAAGACTTGAAGAATTTGAAGTTCCTGAAGAATTATTTGACCTTTAGAGACCAAACCCTGTTATACACCCACGTTAGATGCGATGATTTGTGAGCTGTCATTTGTTTGATGTTTTCCGACAGCCCCAAAATAAAACTTCGTTTCTTCAAAACTATTGTTTGTATTGTGTGTATCTCTCCCTCCCCACCTCTCTCATATCTCATCCCAAAACTTTTGGACCCAGTAGATGATGAATGAAGTTGGACCGGTATTCTCTGGATCGAAAACCCAGCCAGAGGCAGAGCTATGGATTCAGAACATGGAGAGTCACTTCGGGAGCAATTTGGTTTCAAGGAAGAATGAAGTATCGTACGCTCTTCAGTACTTTGAAGGAAGTGCTGCAACATGGTGGCAGATGCATCAAGCTATACAGGGATGGAATGGAGCAAGAACTTGGGAGGAATTCAAGAAGACCCTGTTGAGATCACGTCTCATCCGGAAGCACTATGATAACCCGAAGAAGAAACCTTGTGCCTGCAAGATTTGCGGAGAAATAGGACACACCAGTGAGGAACACAAGGATGGATGCCCTCATTGTGAGGAGAAACACCCAGCTGAGGAATGCCCAACTAGTCAGGTGACTTGTTTCTTGTGTGAAGGACCACCCACTACCCAGCTCAGTGTCACATTTACCCCACGGTGCAACAAACTATTCAGAAGCAGGAAGAAGGAATGAAAGAAGCCCTCCGAGAAGTTATGAAAGAACCTGTGATTAAGGAAAGTGTTGAAGACCCTGATGGAGAAAGCCTCAACAGATTTTACTCCAATGTCTGTTATTCATGTGGAGGAGAAGGACATTTTTCACAGTACTGCACCAAGGAAAGAAAAGAGTATCTGGATACTTCAAGCGGAAGCAATAGAGTTTGATCCACAGGGAATAGAAGGTTTGATCGAGAACGAAGAAACCGTGAAGAGAAAACAAACACACCCTCAGAACAACCCAATTTCTGCAAAGAGGGACAAGAGTCGTATTACACTGTTTTGAATGTAAGGACGTCGGGCATTATGCCGATCATTGTCCGTAAAAGAAGCCAAGAATCCAAGGAGCCTACATAATCACAAAGAAGCCCCGAGACATGTCGGAAGTCTTTTGTTTTCGCTGCAAGGAAGCAGGACATTATGCTACTAAATGTCCCGACAAGATGAAAGCTGGAGTTGAGTAGTTGGAATTTTGATATTGGAAACAAGAGTAGTAGAAAACAATTTCATTTTCATGAGTTCGATGAGTTGAGTTATGTAATGAGTGCTCAGAGATTGTAATGAATTCGTGAAATCAATAAAGTTAATGTGTCATGATTTCATACGTGGATTGTTTTTTGAGTTGTTACTCTGTGAACAAAGATTTTGACCATTTTCGAGGATATGGGAAATATGGTCTATGGATGGATTTGTGAATTTCATTTTAAGGGTGATAGTACCCTATGAAGAACACTAGACCAATGGAAATGGAAATGTGTCCCACAGGTTGGAGTTTGGAAAAAATGAGTTGAAGTTTTATCTTTGATATGATGGTATGAAGAAACAGTACTACTGGATTTAAGGAGGTGTAACAAGAGAGTTACTCCAAGGATGAGTTAAAGCTGCACTAGTGTTGAAGTGGGCCATAACCCACAGGCCCAGGATTTTGAGAAGGAACCGTTGTAACCTTGATAAAGGAATAAATTTGGAAGAATCAGTGATCCAATCAGCTTACGTTTCGTAGGAGGTTACGCAAAAACCTGAGAGTAGTGAAGTAACGATAGATGTTTTGCTTGGCTTGCAGAAAACCATGGATTTATACGAACTCAGTTCGTCAACAAGAGAAATTCTGCAATGCTTGTGAGTATGCCCAAGTGTTAGAATACGTGATTCGATATTTACGTATGTGGTAATGATTCAAATGCGGGATGGATTGGCCCCATACCGAGACTTCTATCATGAACTATCATATGTTGATGGAAAATCAGAGAGCCTCGAAAACCTTAGAAGAGTGTCGACACGATAAGCCATAAAACCATAGAATGGTAGTACGATGGAACCCTTTACAGGCAACCGTTGCCAATCGTAGGTTATACGGTGAAGTTCAACCCAGACCAGTTTCTGCAGGAGAAACCATTAATGGTAGACCACCATGAGTATTTCGATAGTTGTCTAGAATGGACACAGACCTATCAGCTAAGGAGATTCAGTCTCGGACAAACTTCAACTTTGACGAACCGACCCACGATTTTGAGGAAAACTCTATGCTTCTGACAGAAGAGCTTTAATGAAGGAGCTATTGTAAGATATGTGAAGAGACATACATTGTCAGCCCTCCAGAGGAAATATCTGAGTTTATTGGAACCATGACCTTGTTTTTAAGCGTGGTAGCACCCACGACCTTCTCGACCAAAACATTTGCTAGAAGACCCCAACCCCTAACCTTTTTCTTGCTAGCCTCTTGAATCTAGGGGCTAGATTCATTTTAAGTGTGGTAGGTTTGTAACATCCCAAAATTCTAAATTTTGGAATGTTAATATAATTAATTGAATTGTTTGTTTGTTTGCTTGAGTGAATTAAACTTGAGTGAAATTTGAACCTTGTCAAAAACTTTTGAATGAGAGGGAATAAAATGACTTTCCCTTCTCCGTAAATTCAAATTCATCCTATTAAAATCAATGAGAGAAGATGACATGACTTCTTCAACTATAAAGAATTTGAACGGAGTTTTGCAATTTAATTCTTTCAAATATTTGCACTTGCTTCTCTATTTTTCTTCCCGAGAAATACCCGAAAAATAAATTCTTGCAAGCAAGAAAGAGCGGAGGAAAATGACCCTCCAAAATCAGGGGCATTTTGAAAATATTTGAGCCAAGAAAAACCAAAGTTTTATTTAAAAATTATTTGCAAAAGAAATAAAGCCTTTAGGGATTTTCTGAAAAACATTTTTTTTAAGTTTTTATTTTTTGGCCGTGGAATAATGCGCATCATCTACATTTTATTTTTCTGATAATTTTAGTATATAAAAACTCTTTATTCCGAATTGATTTGATTTCCTTTTTATTGTTTTAGTTTCCTAATTTTAAAAATAGGAATGGAATCGTTTTTATTAGGAAAAACCTGCTGGCCCATTAAGCACTTTCCTATTCTAGCCCAACAAGAGATCATCTCCAACCTCTGTTTCCTCTCACGTTACATAAGCTTTTCATATCCATGGAGACAGGAAACTCCACCTTCCCGATCTCCCTCGTCTTTCCATCCCAGCGCCTCCCGAGACCGCCTATAAAACCCCCTCCCTCTTCTCGTTCCATTTTTCCCATCACCACGCCCCCTCCCTGCCCGTACCCTCCTCGCCACCGTCCTCCTTTTCCTGCCTAGAAACGCTCACCAGGAGCTCTCCTGGAACCTCCCCATCGCCCAGCGCCACCTCCCAAGCGCCGACCCCCTCCTCCGCCACCCCCACCCTCGCCGGCGACCTCGCCCCCTCGCCGGAGCAGCCCTCCACATCGCCGTCTCCTTCCTGCCATCTCTGCCTCTCGTCTGAGTAACTCCTTGTTGTTTTTTTTGTTTTCAGATTTATTTCCGTAACAGATTTAGTTCCGTTCTTGTTTAGCTTATAACTTTTGATCTAGAAGTCCAATGATGCTGATTCTTTTGTGTTAGATCACAATTTTCTTATAGTTTCCAAAAATATATAATTTGTCTATGTTTGGATTTATAAAAATTGAGTTAGATCAGATTTGAATTAAACCTTGTTTTGCTTATTCGGGAGTTTAAAAATAGATTTTTATTTGATTCTTTTTTCTACTGATCACTAGTGATCATATTTACCAGTGGTAAAAGTTCAAAATTGTTTGAGTATTTTAGCTTATTGTTTCATGTAAAACAAATTCTATTTTAGTTCTATTAGAATAATAGCTACTTCTTTTCTATAGTTGTTTTTAAATTATTTTATTTTATATTTCAGAAAGTTTATGTTTGGTTTCTATTAGTTAAACAGTAGGTGTTCAACAAGTTTTGATATTTATTTTTATTTTGTTATCGTGAAATCAATTCAAGTTCGCTAATAACTTGCAATGGATTTCTCTACTGTTTTAACTCCCAATTGAAAATACTTTCAAAATAGCTTTATGAAAAAATACTTTATTTTTTGTCTTAACTAAATTTATATTTTATTCTCTATTATTTTAGTGTTTTATTTTCCGTTAGACAAAACTATTTTTGTGAATGTTGTAGAAGAAGACTCCCTAGTTTTATTTGAAGTTCCTTCGATTCTTATTCGCTCTCTCTTTTGTTTTGATTGTTAGTGTGAGTGCTTATGTGAATGATATGTTTGTTATATAGATTTCATCAGAGAGTGACGAATAGTCTATCAAGTTATTTCTTGAGAACGATAATTTCTTCTTCGTCAACATCACCAGGCAAGTTCACTTTGACCATGCTTTCATACCTATGTTTTATTGCATTTAGTGACATCTTTGCAACCACCCCTCGGTAGTGTTATTGAATCCTTGTAGTTGAGTAGTATGCATGAGGTAGGAACCCATCCCCTGTTACCAAGCCCGGACGATATTTTATTCTAATGCTACGCTATAGTAGACGGGTTTGGTATGAGTACTCGGGAGTGGTGTGAGAATGGAGGATTCTACGTCAATGACGACAACTCCATGATGGAATCTGCAAGGACTGCATCTTCAAGACCTCAAGACTTCAAGACTCGAGACAGAATTCAATACACACTCTTGGGTGAAGGATTTGCTGACGGGCACCTGGAGAAACCAGTGGTTGGCCGGGATGCATGGAGAAGCGCCATGACATCTTGCGGAAAGCTTCACCCAGACTCAAAGAGACGGAAGAATACTTCATGCCGGAAGCTTACGTGCAACCGCAAGTCATTATGGGCTCGCTTGGTTGACCTTAGTAGTGACTCTGGCTGGGACGGTACTAGCAGATGTAGAACTACGGTAGGATGGGTTGAGTGCAGACGATGGTCGAGGAACTCTTTGGAAGACCATGTTTGGTCATCTTGTTCTCAAACACCACGAAGTGCGAGAACGTAAAGAGAGGGATCGAATCTTGCGGGTAAAGTGTACAAACCTCTGCAGAGGGTTTAAACCTAATCGATTAGCAGTGTCCCGATTACGGACAATTTGAGCATCCGGACTTGGATCTATCTTGGAACTCTCAACACCGGATTGATAACTTAATTGTGGGCAACTTATGATGATTTGGGCTATGAGACATCGGTTGGCGGAACCATGTCATGATAGAAAACTCCATAGTACAGACTTCATTTATTCCTTTGATGTAGGGAAAATAAAATCAGCTTTTATGCAAACAAAACTCAGAATCTGAGCCATAAAGCCATATTGCATATAGTATAGTTTTATCATCTGCTTTCTCATATTGTGATCTTGCCGGTACATTCAATGTCTTGACCTACACGGCTGCAACGTATCATGTTGCAGATATTTCCTCGACAGTAAGAGTACGGTACATGGTTACGGTCTACACTCAACCTGCCGATGGCGTTGATGGGACTCCACACCCGTTTGATTGTTTCCGCTGAATATTATGAGGTATATATCATTTTACGTTATTTATACATGTGATTGCACTTTGATATATACATCGATGTCTTGTGTGTGCCAAAGATACCGATCTGTGGATGGCACAAGAATACGTAGGCTTGACCGTCTCGAGGTCGGGTCGCTTCTGAATATGGTATCGAGCACATGTTGGTATGAAGACGTGACCCTAGAAATCGGAAAGCCCCTTGGACAGGAAATTTCTAAAACTTTATTTTCAAAAAGACTCTTACTTCTCATCTTTTTAGATTTTATCAAATAGACATTCTCACCTCAAATAGTTAGAATATACACCTTTCCCTTTTGACCACACGGAAGATCAACTGAAGTCACTCCAAGAATTAAAGATATCGGACAACTGATAGCCATTTCAGAGTAAAGAGGACTTCACCATGTGTTGGAAGGATTGCAGCTGCAACAATTGAAGACTCTGAAGACTTGAAGAATTTGAAGTTCCTGAAGAATTATTTGACCTTTAGAGACCAAACCCCTGTTATACACCTACGTTAGATGCGATGATTTGTGAGCTGTCATTTGTTTGATGTTTTCCGACAGCCCCAAAATAAAACTCGTTTCTTCAAAACTATTGTTTGTATTGTGTGTATCTCTCCCTCCCCACCTCTCTCATATCTCATCCCAAAACTTTTGGACCCAGTAGATAATGAATGAAGTTGGACCGGTATTCTCTGGACTGAAAACCCAGCCGGAGGCAGAGCTATGGATTCAGAACATGGAGAGTCACTTCGGGAGCAATTTGGTTTCAAGGAAGAATGAAGTGTCGTACGCTCTTAAGTACTTTGAAGGAAGTGCTGCAACATGGTGGCAGATGCATCAAGCTATACAGGGATGGAATGGAGCAAGAACTTGGGAGGAATTCAAGAAGACCCTGTTGAGATCACGTCTCATCCGGGAGCACTATGATAACCCGAAGAAGAAACCTTGTGCCTGCAAGATTTGCGGAGAAATAGGACACACCCAGGAGGAACACAAGGATGGATGCCCTCATTGTGAGGAGAAACACCCAGCTGAGGAATGCCCAACTAGTCGGTGACTTGTTTCTTGTGTGAAGGAACCACCCACTACCCGACTCAAAGGTCACATTTACCCCATGGTGCAACAAACTATTCAGGAGCAGGAAGAAGGAATGAAAGAAGCCCTCCGAGAAGTTATGAAAGAACCTGTGATGAAGGAATGTGTTGAAGACCCGGATGGAGAAGGCCTCAACAGATTTTACTCCAATGCCTGCTATTCATGTGGAGAAGAAGGACATTTTTCACAAGATCGCACCAAGGAAAGAAAAGAGTGTCAGGATACTTCCCGGTGGAAGCAATAGAGTTTGATCCACAGGGAATAGAAGGTTTGATCAGAACGAAGAAACCCAGGAAGAGAAAACAAACACACCCTCAGAACAACCCAATTTCTGCAAAGAGGGACAAGAGTCGTATTACCTGTTTTGAATGTAAGGACGTCGGGCATTATGCCAATCATTGTCCAGAAAAGAAGCCAAGAATCCAAGGAGCCTACATAATCACAAAGAAGCCCCGAGACATGTCGGAAGTCTTTTGTTTTCGCTGCAAGGAAGCAGGACATTATGCTACTAAATGTCCCGACAAGATGAAAGCTGGAGTTGAGTAGTTGGAATTTTGATATTGGAAACAAGAGTAGTAGAAAACAATTTCATTTTCATGAGTTCGATGAGTTGAGTTATGTAATGAGTGCTCAGAGATTGTAATGAATTCGTGAAATCAATAAAGTTAATGTGTCATGATTTCATACGTGGATTGTTTTTTGAGTTGTTACTCTGTGAACAAAGATTTTGACCATTTTCGAGGATATGGGAAATATGGTCTATGGATGGATTTGTGAATTTCATTTTAAGGGTGATAGTACCCTATGAAGAACACTAGACCAATGGAAATGGAAATGTGTCCCACAGGTTGGAGTTTGGAAAAAATGAGTTGAAGTTTTATCTTTGATATGATGGTATGAAGAAGCAGTACTCTGGATTTAAGGAGGTGTAACAAGAGAGTTACTCCAAGGATGAGTTAAAGCTGCACTAGTGTTGAAGTGGGCCATAACCCACAGGCCCAGGATTTTGAGAAGGAACCGTTGTAACCTTGATAAAGGAATAAATTTGGAAGAATCAGTGATCCAATCAGCTTACGTGTCGTAGGAGGTTACGCAAAAACCTGAGAGTAGTGAAGTAACGATAGATGTTTTGCTTGGCTTGCAGAAAACCATGGATTTATCTGAACTCAGTTCGTCAACAAGAGAAATTCTGCAATGCTTGTGAGTATGCCCAAGTGTTAGAATACGTGATTCGATATTTACGTATGTGGTAATGATTCAAGTACGGGATGGATTGGCCCCATACCGGAGACTTCTATCATGAACTATCATATGTTGATGGAAAATCGAGAGCCTCGAAAACCTTAGAAGAGTGTCGACACGATAAGCCATAAAACCATAGAATGGTAGTACGATGGAACCCTTTTACAGCAACCGTTGCCAATCGTAGGTTATACGGTGAAGTTCAACCTGCACCAGTTTCTGCAGGAGAAACCATTAATGGTAGACCACCATGAGTATTTCGATAGTTTTCTAGAATGGACACAGACCTATCAGCTAAGGAGATTCAGTCTCGGACAAACTTCAACTTTGACGAACCGACCCACGATTTTGAGGAAAACTCTATGCTTCTGATGTAAGAGCTTTAATGAAGGAGCTATTGTAAGATATGTGAAGAGACATACATTGTCAGCCCTCCAGAGGAAATATCTGAGTTTATTGGAACCATGACCTTGTTTTTAAGCGTGGTAGCACCTGACCTTTCTCGACCAAAACATTTGCTAGAAGACCCCAACCCTAACCTTTTTCTTGTTAGCCTCTTCGAATCTCGAGGACGAGATTCATTTTAAGTGTGGTAGGTTTGTAACATCCCAAAATTCTAAATTTTGGAATGTTAATATAATTAATTGAATTGTTTGTTTGTTTGCTTGAGTGAATTAAACTTGAGTGAAATTTGAACCTTTTCAAAAACTTTTGAATGAGAGGGAATAAAATGACTTTCCCTTCTCCGGTAAATTCAAATTCATCCTATTAAAATCAATGAGAGAAGATGACATGACTTCTTCAACTATAAAGAATTTGAACGGAGTTTTGCAATTTAATTCTTTCAAATATTTGCACTTGCTTCTCTATTTTTCTTCCCCGAGAAATACCCGAAAAATAAATTCTTGCAAGCAAGAAAGAGCGGAGGAAAATGACCCTCCAAAATCAGGGGCATTTTTGAAAATATTTGAGCCAAGAAAAACCAAAGTTTTTATTTAAAAAATTATTTGCAAAAAGAAATAAAGCCTTTAGGGATTTTCTGAAAAACATTTTTTTAAGTTTTTATTTTTTGGCCGTGGAATAATGCTCATCATCTAGGTATCTCCCACTTTGAACCCCAATATGTCTCTTGATGATGATGTTGATGCTAATGATGATGAGGATAATGATGAAGAGAATGATAATGTTGCCTCCTTAAAAACTAAGGGGGAGATGATTTTTAAAGCTCTTCATAAAAATAAAATTGCTCGTTCCAACTTCATGGAAATTATGTCCATTGCCATTGAGGGCAAGAAATATATTGAGGAGTTGGAGTCTCATCTAGAGGAGCATGAGGCCACCATTGAGAAATTGGAAGCTCATGGGCGTGATTACGCAGATGAGATCGCGGAGCTATCTCAAGCTCTTGAACATGAACAAACCACCTCCGAATCTCTTGAGGAGACTTTTGCTCTAGAATTATCTAGAGTGAGGGAATCTCATGATAGAGCTCTTGAGGTGACCAACGATTTCAAAACTAAAAATGCTAAGCTTGAAGTTTCTCATGCTAGACTCCTTGAGGATTTTGAGCACCTCGAAAATGGCTCAAGGGTCATCAAGGGTGAGCTCATCAAACTCACCGAGTCTCATGCCCAACTTGAAGCTTCTTATTTAAAAGAGCTTGCCAAGTTTCCTTCTCCTCTTGTTGTTAATGATGATGCTTGTGCTACTAATTCTATTACTTGTGAAGCATCCATTTTGAAGGAGAATGTTGAGCTACGGGCTCAACTTGAGGCGCTATCTAGAAATTATGGGAAATTGGAAGAAAGTCATGAAAAGCTCTCAAGCTCTCATGATGATCTTCTAGTATCCCATAGTGTGCTAAAGATAGCTCATGAGGCCATGATTGCTAAGGTAACATCTAGTGAGCTTCATGTGGGTACTAGCACTACTTCTAGTCAAAATAGTATATTGCCATGTGCTAGTCCTTGTAATTCATCTACTCACAATGTTGGTACATCTTGTGATGAATTACTTTCCTTGCCTTGTTGCTCTAACAATGAAGCTTATACTTCCTCTAGTACTTGTGTTGAGACTAACCGTGTAGAGGAAATCAAAGAGCTCAAGGCCCAAGTCACTTCTTTGAAGAAAGACTTGGAAAAGTGTCATGAAGGGAAATCCACACTCAACAATATCTTGAGTGTGCAAAAATCCCCCAATGACAAAGGTGGACTTGGATTCAACTCCAATAAGAAGAAGAAGTCCAAGATGAACAAAAAGAAGGGCCAAGAACAAGTCAAGAATTCGCCAAGATTGTTTGCTTCAAGTGCAAAGTAGAAGGGCATCATGTTAGATCTTGCCCATTGAAGAAGAAGGCCATTAGTGTCAAGCAACAAGGGAAGAGGGCACAAGTTCAATCACATGATCAACCTCAAGTTGAAGAAAGGCCACTTCCCAAGAAGACTCAAGTTAATGCTTCTCTTGTTGAGAAATCAATTGAGAAGAAAGTGAAGAGTAGAGCGTTGCTACTTATGTCGTGAGAAAGGCCACGTCGCTTCTTCATGCACTAGTGGTAACTTATCCAACCCAATTATTATTGATGATGTCTATTCTCTTGGGAAGGATAAGGTTGGCAATGTGTTTGCCAAGTTTGTTGGTACTCAAAGTGGTGTCAAGAAAAGAACCATTTGGGTGGCCAAGCCTATTGTGACTAACCTCGTGGGACCCAACTTGGTTGGGGACCGACTAGCTCAAACTTGATCAATAGGTGTTGTTGGAGGTCTTTGGAGACTTGGCTACATTATGAAGAATTAAGGGACTTCATCTTTCTTGTTGTCTCAAGCCAAGTCAATTGGGTTGTCAAGTTTCTATCTTATATCCAATGTGCCTCCTTGCGGTAACTTGTACTTAAATTGTTTACATTGAAAGTTACTTGCCCTTTGCATGTTTTGGTTTTGTTCCTTGCATGTGTTTGTATATGATGTGTCTCCAAATTGCCTTTGTGTATGTTGGTTTGCACATCATGTACTTGTGTTTAGATTCGTTGAGCCTTAGTGCATCTTGTTTATTTCTTAGTTGGCTCTTGTAAGAGATTAATGGAATATCCATTATAGGGGAGTGGTGTGCTTTGTGCACCTCACAATCCTATAAATGTGTGCACATGAGTAATACCATCTAGTATTGATATTTCAAGATTATCTAGTCGCTAGGTGGTATATCTCTCATGAGAAATTCAAATTCTAAAAATTCCATTGATTATCTCGTGTTGGATCCTCTTATTGCCTCTTGTTAAGTTTTCTTCATTGGTATCACATTATGGGGGAGTAATATGCTATGTGCATATTACAAGCCGAGAAAATGTGTACATTTGAGATATTGTCACCTATAATTGATATTGTAAATTATCTTGTTCCTAGGTGACATGTTAGCTCTACAAGTTGCAATTTGCTTTTTGTTTGGAGTGAAGATGATGTCGGATATCCTTGCTATCTACCACCGGAATTATTTCCAAATACTTCTTGTCTTTAGACAATTGGTAATCGCTTATGTGTGGTAGAATTTAATTGATCATCTTTACATTGTTTTTGTTTTTATTTGCCTTTTCTCTTGCCAAGGTTTGTGTCAACTCCGTTGTCTTCCATACCACTTGTGGATCTTGTTAATTTCTTGTTCTTGTCCAGTGTTTTCTAGATATAGTGAAAGTGGTGATCCCACCTTGTGCATTTTGTATTCAAAAGGAAATTCTTTATAATGCACAACTCGTGGGGGAGCTATCCTATTTTCTCTAGAACACTCTTCTTGTGATCCTTATCAAGTGTGTGTTGGTGGAAGGCAAGCCGTTTTCTTTTGGTACCTTGTGCCATCATGAAATTTTGTTGGGAGCTTGGTTTGTTTGGAACCATCCTCGCTTTGGGAGTTTGACATCTTTAATTTAGCGTGTATCAATGGATATCTCATTCCTTGATGTATCTTTAATGATATCTTCCAAGTGATGATTTTTCCATTTGGTAATCCTTTTCACTTGGCATTTCTTTGTCTTTTGGTATCGGTTCTTGAAAGTTTTGAGCATGCATATTTACTTCATGTATTCTATTTGGCATGCTTTCTTTCATTGACTCAATATATAGGAAACTCCACCTAGTCTCAATTGGATGAGATGTGCATGAAATTCATTTTCATATCTATATGCACATATTTATGTGGAGTTTGTCCTATGTATTGGTGTTTCTAACTATTTGGTCCCGATGAGTTTGGGTACCGTTTAGTTTGTGTTGTTCTTCTAGGAACAGTTGGAGATGCATTGGATGCTCGGCTCACTCACAAGGAAGGTGTTGTCACCATGTGCATATTGGAGTCAAGCTAGGATGATCAATGAACTACTATCTACCTTCAATTGGTATCTACTACATCCTTCCAATGGTATCTCGGTAATAAGTATCATCATCTACTACATGCACACATTACTTGCATCAACCTTGCGTGGGTTGTATCATGGCATGCATTTCATTCTTTCTTGTGATACTTGTTTCCTTTCTCAAAGCATCTCAACGATGATCTCATGTTGCTAGTTGTGATGTCTTTGATGTTCATGGGTAGGAATTCATTTATATACAATAAGACCATATCTAGCCAAGTGCTATGCCTTCAAGCAAATATCTTATGGGTATATTTGTGACTTCCTTGTGGATATCTTGTTTCCTTCATGTTGTAACTATTTCGTGTACATCCCTCTTTGTAGATATATATCATCATGATTTTGTCTACCTAGAACCTTATACACTTGAGAGAAATTACATCTCTAGTTGATATCCTTTCTTTCACGTCCACCTTGTCTTTCTTATGTTATTTCTTTGGTGGCTCCGTGAAAGCTTTTGCCTTGAGTGCGTGTCCTCTATCGTTGCATCTTGATGCACTCTTATGTGGTGAAGATTATTTTCCTCTTTCTCATCTTTACGAGGCTTTTAATTGGTACCCCTCGTCTTGATGAGCCTCTCATCGTCTATCTTCACCACGGGTTGTCACAAGCATAGGTTCTCTTTTGCTTATTAGTAAGCTTGTGAACCCTTTTGCCAGTTGTGTGTGGGAATGATAGGCCTTGCACGTGTGCCTCATTCTTCCAAGACTATGTTGATGCTTAATGCTCATCCTAATTTTAGTCTTCTCAAGTGCTTCGCCATGACTCACACACATCATTTTGGTTGAGCCCCTTCTTAAGTTGCCTCTTTTACATGTTGCTCAACCATGTGCTTGTTGCAAGCGCTTAGGCTTTGTTTCCTATATGCTCACACACCTTTGGATGTGAGTTTCTATTGATTTTGGGGAGCTATGATCCTATTTGTGCACTTTGTATTCAAATACCAAAAATTCTTATGTGTGCACAAATCATGGGGAGCTTCTCTAGTTTCTTTAGAACACTCCTTTGCGCTTTTCATAATATCTTTATTCTTGTGGCATGTAGGATCATTGGTCTAGTTGGTTCAATTGATATCCGTTGATTGCTTGCTTCAATTGGTATCTTCGATTGCTTGTGTCTCTCTTTGTTATGTCTTTGTGGCATATCTTTCTGTTGCAATCTTTGGGCATCAATATAGTTGGTCTTCCTCCAAGTATTACCTTTGGATATGTGTATGGCATTCCACTCTCTTGTTGAGAAATACACAACTTTTGGAGGAACATCTTTTATATTGGTCTTCTTCGCTTTTCGCCCATTTTGGCAATCGATGCCAATGGGGAGAAGTTTCAGAGTTTTGTGGAAAAGTCTTCAGAGTTTTCTCCTTGCTTTGGTTTTGTTCCTAAGCAATTTCATCTCATACGCATGCATTATTGGTTGTTGCATTGTATGGTGATGCATAATTCCTTATATAAACTCTCTTGAAAGTGATTGCCATCAATTACCAAAATGGGGAGATTGAAAGGACATGCGGTGCCCCCATGTGTGGTTTTGGTAATTGATGACATTCTCTATGGACTAATGGTTGCCTTGAGTTTATTTGAAGGTTTTGTCCATAGGCTTTTCTTGGAGTACATGTGTTGGTTTCAAGGAGAGTTTTGTGTCGACCAAGGTGCTATTCAAGGAATTATCCAAAGATTGGTCATGTGAGTGTTGAGCTTATTGCAAGCATGTCTTGAAGAATAAGATTGTGTGATCATTCATGTCCACCTTCAAGACATCATCCAAATGAAGAGAGTTGGAAAGATTCAAGGTTGATCAAGACTAAGTCAAGAGTGAATCAAGTTGATCAACTCACAAAGCGTAGAAGATGTACCGAGAGGGATCAAGTGATCCCATGGTATGGTAAGCATTGTTCATTACGCTTTGTGTGCTAACCCATGTCTTCGTGAGAGTTCTTTGTGGGGTTAGGTTGCGGTGTGCAAGTTCAAGTGATGCATCACGAAGAGATCAAGTGCTTGAAGCTTGCCGTCCATTGTGGTGACAATGGACTTGTGAAGATAATGGGAAGAGAGGCTCACCCACGGTAGAGTATGGGGAGCAATCAACTAGTCTTCATCCCGCCAATGCAATCAAGAAAGGTGGTCCAACTTGAGGGAGTCAAGATCGTCATCATCTAGCTCAAGTGGACCATGTGCAAGGCAAAGGTTTGCCCTTGATAGGTTTTCTATTTTACCGGTCTCATGGTAGTTGTGGAAGACCGGGTTATAGGATCGCTTGCCGTACTATCAAGGGGGCTCTCGATGAGTTGCTTGATCGTATCGCTCAGAGAGAGCTCAAACCATTGCATCCTTGCATCATCTTTATTGGTTCTTGTTTGGTTCTTCTCCTTGTGAGATTTGGAGCTTATGGTCATTTTTATGACAAGCTCGAGTTCATCGAAAACGGAGTTCTCATGCATCTTCTATGATGTTTTCGATGTTGGAGGGTATGCCGGTTCTTTTCGGTTGGAGGTTTCACTCCTTATGGTCGCTGTTTTGATGCTACTCGTTGTCTTGTTTCAAACAAGCTTGAGTTTGCTCAATTCGGAGCTCATATGAAGAAGTTATGGCAGTTCTGGTTTTCTTGGAGTATTCTTTGCTTTCGTGGTTGTGGCTTAAGGCTGGTGCGGTGGTAGTACCGTGACCCTCAGCGGTAGTACATTGAAGCTCATGGCGGTAGTACCGCTCTCAGAGCGGTAGTACCGCTCCAAGCGGTAGTACCGCTCTCCGAACGGTAGTACCGCTTGGGATTTTCGGCCGTAGTACCGCTGTGTGTCTGGGCTACTTCCGCCTCGATTCTCGAACAAAGTTTTTCGTGTCGGGTTTTGCGGCACTAGTAGCGGCAGAGAAGCGGTAGTACCGCTCTGAGCGGTAGTACCGCTCTTCCCTAGCGGTAGTACCGCTCTGGGGCAGGCCTTGACCTTCTCTTCAGCATGGTAGTACCCATTTGGATAGGGAGCGGTAGTACCGCCCTCAGCGGTAGTACCGCCCTTCCCTAGCGGTAGTACCGCTCTGTGCGGGGATTTTCAGTGGGGCAACGGTTGGATTTTCCCCCTCCTATAAAAGGGGGTCTTCTTCCCCATTGAACCTTATCCTTTGAGCTCGTGTTCTTCCCCCATTGTTGACCTTCTCCGAGCTTGCTATCTCTCAATCCCTCCATGGTTTCTTGCTAGTTTTTGGGGGAAAGAGAGAGGAGATCTAGATCCACATTTCCACCAATCACTTTCTCCTCTATGTGAGGAACCCCTTGGATCTAGTTCTTGGAGTTCTTGGTGTTCTCCTTCTTGTTCTTCCTCTCATTTTCCTCCCTAGCATTAGTTGCTTTGGTGGGATTTGAGAGAGAAGGACTTGGGCACTCCGTGTGCCCTTGCCATTGCATTTGGTGCATCGGTTTGAGTTCTCCACGGTGATACGTGGAAGTTACAAGTTGAGAAGCTTATTACTCTTGGGTGCTTGGTGCCCTTGAGCTTGTTCCTCTTGGGTGCTTGGGCGCCCTAGGCGGTTGGTAGTGTTCGAGCTCAATCATTGTGGTGTAAAGCTCCGGGCAAGCGTCGGGTCTCCAATTAGGTTGTGGAGATCGCCTGAGCAATTTGACGGAGTTCCGTGACCGCCCCAAGGGTTGCCAAAGTGTCTGGGTTCGGTGACCGCCCCAAGGGTTGCCATTTGTACGGGTTCGGTGACCGCCCTCAAGGGTCCCTTAGTGGAATCACGGCATCTTGCATTGTGCGAGGCGTGAGGAGATTACGGTGGCCCTAGTGGCTTCTTGGGGAGCATTGTGCCTCCACACCGCTCAAACGGAGATTAGCATCCGCAAGGGTGTGAACCGGGATACATCGTCGTCTCCGCGTGCCTCGGTTATCTCTTACCCGAGCCCCTTTACTTATGCACTTTACTTTGTGATAGCCATATTGTTCTTTGTCATATATCTTGCTATCACATAGTTGCTTATCTTGCTTAGCATAAGTTGTTGGTGCACATAGGTGAGCCTAGTTGTTGTAGGTTTTGTGCTTGACAAATTAACCGTTAGGTTTATTCCGCATTTGTTCAAGCCTAAACCGTAATTATTTTAAAGCGCCTATTCACCCCCCCCCCCTCTAGGCGACATCCTCGTTCTTTCAATTGGTATCAGAGCCTCGTCTCTCTTTGTTGGGCTTAACCGCCTAGAGAGTAAAGATGTCGACTAGGGGATCAGGATTCTCTGACACTCTTAGTTTCGATGGCACAAATTTTGATGTTTGGGTTATTCGCATGCTTAATCTCTTTAGGGTCATGGACCCAAATTTAGAGCGAATTGTAGATATGGGTTTTTCTCCTCCAAAGGATCCCCAAAGAGTATCTTTAGAGGATGAGAAAAACTCTTATCTCAATGCTCAAGCTTCTAATGTGCTTTTTGATGCTTTGAGTAATGTAGTAATATTTCAACTCATGCCGTTCCGGGATGCTCATGAGTTATGGACAAAGCTTCAAGATAAATATGGTGTGTCCAAGATTTGTAGGGATGATTGTTCTCCCTCCACCTCCGGTCGTATAGTCTTCTCAACTTCTTCTACTTCACCTACATGTGGTTTGCCACAAGGTAATGATATGGTGAGTAGTGTTGGTCATTGCAATGATGATAGTATGCTTATTATGGATGATCCTTCATCACTATATTATTGCAATGCTCCTTCTTTGGGCTTTAACACTTCGAGCACTCCAAATGTTTCGCATGCTTGTGTTGATAGTCCTTGCATATCATGTAGAAATTGCTTGACTAAATCTCAGGATGATATGCTTGCTATGTCTTGTTGCCATGATAAAAATGCATCTATTTCCTCGAATTGTTGTGCTAAGAATGTAGAGGAAACCCAACACTCCATGGAACAAGATGTGGTGTTTAATGGTGCCTCAAGGGATCCTACACCATCATCTATTGCATTTTGCCTTATGGCCAAGGCTTCAAAGGTATCTCCCACTTTGAACCCCAATATGTCTCTTGATGATGATGTTGATGCTAATGATGATGAGGATAATGATGAAGAGAATGATAATGTTGCCTCCTTAAAAACTAAGGGAGATGATTTTAAAGCTCTTCATAAAAATAAAATTGCTCGTTCCAACTTCATGGAAATTATGTCCATTGCCATTGAGGGCAAGAAATATATTGAGGAGTTGGAGTCTCATCTAGAGGAGCATGAGGCCACCATTGAGAAATTGGAAGCTCATGGGCGTGATTACGCAGATGAGATCATGAGCTATCTCAAGCTCTTGAACATGAACAAACCACCTCCGAATCTCTTGAGGAGACTTTTGCTCTAGAATTATCTAGAGTGAGGGAATCTCATGATAGAGCTCTTGAGGTGACCAACGATTTCAAAACTAAAAATGCTAAGCTTGAAGTTTCTCATGCTAGACTCCTTGAGGATTTTGAGCACCTCGAAAATGGCTCAAGGGTCATCAAGGGTGAGCTCATCAAACTCACCGAGTCTCATGCCCAACTTGAAGCTTCTTATTTAAAAGAGCTTGCCAAGTTGCCTTCTCCTCTTGTTGTTAATGATGATGCTTGTGCTACTAATTCTATTACTTGTGAAGCATCCATTTTGAAGGAGAATGTTGAGCTACGGGCTCAACTTGAGGCGCTTATCTAGAAATTATGGGAAATTGGAAGAAAGTCATGAAAAGCTCTCAAGCTCTCATGATGATCTTCTAGTATCCCATAGTGTGCTAAAGATAGCTCATGAGGCCATGATTGCTAAGGTAACATCTAGTGAGCCTCATGTGGGTACTAGCACTACTTCTAGTCAAAATAGTATATTGCCATGTGCTAGTCCTTGTAATTCATCTACTCACAATGTTGGTACATCTTGTGATGAATTACTTTCCTTGCCTTGTTGCTCTAACAATGAAGCTTATACTTCCTCTAGTACTTGTGTTGAGACTAACCGTGTAGAGGAAATCAAAGAGCTCAAGGCCCAAGTCACTTCTTTGAAGAAAGACTTGGAAAAGTGTCATGAAGGAAATCCACACTCAACAATATCTTGAGTGTGCAAAAATCCCCAATGACAAAGGTGGACTTGGATTCAACTCCAATAAGAAGAAGAAGTCCAAGATGAACAAAAGAAGGGCCAAGAACAAGTCAAGAATTCGGCCAAGATTGTTTGCTTCAAGTGCAAAGTAGAAGGGCATCATGTTAGATCTTGCCCATTGAAGAAGAAGGCCATTAGTGTCAAGCAACAAGGGAAGAGGGCACAAGTTCAATCACATGCTCAACCTCAAGTTGAAGAAAGGCCACTTCCCAAGAAGACTCAAGTTAATGCTTCTCTTGTTGAGAAATCAATTGAGAAGAAAGTGAAGAGTAGACGTTGCTACTTATGTCGTGAGAAAGGCCACGTCGCTTCTTCATGCACTAGTGGTAACTTATCCAACCCAATTATTATTGATGATGTCTATTCTCTTGGGAAGGATAAGGTTGGCAATGTGTTTGCCAAGTTTGTTGGTACTCAAAGTGGTGTCAAGAAAAGAACCATTTGGGTGGCCAAGCCTATTGTGACTAACCTCGTGGGACCCAACTTGGTTGGGGACCGACTAGCTCAAACTTGATCAATAGGTGTTGTTGGAGGTCTTTGGAGACTTGGCTACATTATGAAGAATTAAGGGACTTCATCTTTCTTGTTGTCTCAAGCCAAGTCAATTGGGTTGTCAAGTTTCTATCTTATATCCAATGTGCCTCCTTGCGGTAACTTGTACTTAAATTGTTTACATTGAAAGTTACTTGCCCTTTGCATGTTTTGGTTTTGTTCCTTGCATGTGTTTGTATATGATGTGTCTCCAAATTGCCTTTGTGTATGTTGGTTTGCACATCATGTACTTGTGTTTAGATTCGTTGAGCCTTAGTGCATCTTGTTTATTTCTTAGTTGGCTCTTGTAAGAGATTAATGGAATATCCATTATAGGGGAGTGGTGTGCTTTGTGCACCTCACAATCCTATAAATGTGTGCACATGAGTAATACCATCTAGTATTGATATTTCAAGATTATCTAGTCGCTAGGTGGTATATCTCTCATGAGAAATTCAAATTCTAAAAATTCCATTGATTATCTCGTGTTGGATCCTCTTATTGCCTCTTGTTAAGTTTTCTTCATTGGTATCACATTATGGGGAGTAATATGCTATGTGCATATTACAAGCCGAGAAAATGTGTACATTTGAGATATTGTCACCTATAATTGATATTGTAAATTATCTTGTTCCTAGGTGACAGGTTAGCTCTACAAGTTGCAATTTGCTTTTTGTTTGGAGTGAAGATGATGTCGGATATCCTTGCTATCTACCACCGGGAATTATTTCCAAATACTTCTTGTCTTTAGACAATTGGTAATCGCTTATGTGTGGTAGAATTTAATTGATCATCTTTACATTGTTTTTTGTTTTTATTTGCCTTTTCTCTTGCCAAGGTTTGTGTCAACTCCCGTTGTCTTCCATACCACTTGTGGATCTTGTTAATTTCTTGTTCTTGTCCAGTGTTTTCTAGATATAGTGAAAGTGGTGATCCCACCTTGTGCATTTTGTATTCAAAAGGAAATTCTTTATAATGCACAACTCGTGGGGGAGCTATCCTATTTTCTCTAGAACACTCTTCTTGTGATCCTTATCAAGTGTGTGTTGGTGGAAGGCAAGCCGCTTTCTTTTGGTACCTTGTGCCATCATGAAATTTTGTTGGGAGCTTGGTTTGTTTGGAACCATCCTCGCTTTGGGAGTTTGACATCTTTAATTTAGCGTGTATCAATGGATATCTCATTCCTTGATGTATCTTTAATGATATCTTCCAAGTGATGATTTTTCCATTTGGTAATCCTTTTCACTTGGCATTTCTTTGTCTTTTGGTATCGGTTCTTGAAAGTTTTGAGCATGCATATTTACTTCATGTATTCTATTTGGCATGCTTTCTTTCATTGACTCAATATATAGGGAAACTCCACCTAGTCTCAATTTGGATGAGATGTGCATGAAATTCATTTTCATATCTATATGCACATATTTATGTGGAGTTTGTCCTATGTATTGGTGTTTCTAACTATTTGGTCCCGATGAGTTTGGGTACCGTTTAGTTTGTGTTGTTCTTCTAGGAACAGTTGGAGATGCATTGGATGCTCGGCTCACTCACAAGGAAGGTGTTGTCACCATGTGCATATTGGAGTCAAGCTAGGATGATCAATGAACTACTATCTACCTTCAATTGGTATCTACTACATCCTTCCAATGGTATCTCGGTAATAAGTATCATCATCTACTACATGCACACATTACTTGCATCAACCTTGCGTAGGTTGTATCATGGCATGCATTTCATTCTTTCTTGTGGTACTTGTTTCCTTTCTCAAAGCATCTCAACGATGATCTCATGTTGCTAGTTGTGATGTCTTTGATGTTCATGGGTAGGAATTCATTTATATACAATAAGACCATATCTAGCCAAGTGCTATGCCTTCAAGCAAATATCTTATGGGTATATTTGTGACTTCCTTGTGGATATCTTGTTTCCTTCATGTTGTAACTATTTCGGGTGTACATCCCTCTTTGTAGATATATATCATCATGATTTTGTCTACCTAGAACCTTATACACTTGAGAGAAATTACATCTCTAGTTGATATCCTTTCTTTCACGTCCACCTTGTCTTTCTTATGTTATTTCTTTGGTGGCTCCGTGAAAGCTTTTGCCTTGAGTGCGTGTCCTCTATCGTTGCATCTTGATGCACTCTTATGTGGTGAAGATTATTTTCCTCTTTCTCATCTTTACGAGGCTTTTAATTGGTACCCCTCGTCTTGATGAGCCTCTCATCGTCTATCTTCACCACGGGTTGTCACAAGCATAGGTTCTCTTTTGCTTATTAGTAAGCTTGTGAACCCTTTTGCCAGTTGTGTGTGGGAATGATAGGCCTTGCACCGTGTGCCTCATTCTTCCAAGACTATGTTGATGCTTAATGCTCATCCTAATTTTAGTCTTCTCAAGTGCTTCGCCATGACTCACACACATCATTTTGGTTGAGCCCTTCTTAAGTTGCCTCTTTTACATGTTGCTCAACCATGTGCTTGTTGCAAGCGCTTAGGCTTTGTTTCCTATATGCTCACCTGCCTTTGGATGTGAGTTTCTATTGATTTTGGGGAGCTATGATCCTATTTGTGCACTTTGTATTCAAATACCAAAAATTCTTATGTGTGCACAAATCATGGGGAGCTTCTCTAGTTTCTTTAGAACACTCCTTTGCGCTTTTCATAATATCTTTATTCTTGTGGCATGTAGGATCATTGGTCTAGTTGGTTCAATTGATATCCGTTGATTGCTTGCTTCAATTGGTATCTTCTGATTGCTTGTGTCTCTCTTTGTTATGTCTTTGTGGCATATCTTTCTGTTGCAATCTTTGGGCATCAATATAGTTGGTCTTCCTCCAAGTATTACCTTTGGATATGTGTATGGCATTCCACTCTCTTGTTGAGAAATACACAACTTTTGGAGGAACATCTTTTATATTGGTCTTCTTAAGCTTTTAGCCCATTTTGTGTCGATGCCAATGGGGAGAAGTTTCAGAGTTTTGTGGAAAAGTCTTCAGAGTTTTCTCCTTGCTTTGGTTTTGTTCCTAAGCAATTTCATCTCATACGCATGCATTATTGGTTGTTGCATTGTATGGTGATGCATAATTCATATATAAACTCTCTTGAAAGTGATTGCCATCAATTACCAAAATGGGGAGATTGAAAGGACATGCGGTGCCCCCATGTGTGGTTTTGGTAATTGATGACATTCTCTATGGACTAATGGTTGCCTTGAGTTTATTTGAAGGTTTTGTCCATAGGCTTTTCTTGGAGTACATGTGTTGGTTTCAAGGAGAGTTTTGTGTCGACCAAGGTGCTATTCAAGGAATTATCCAAAGATTGGTCATGTGAGTGTTGAGCTTATTGCAAGCATGTCTTGAAGAATAAGATTGTGTGATCATTCATGTCCACCTTCAAGACATCATCCAAATGAAGAGAGTTGGAAAGATTCAAGGTTGATCAAGACTAAGTCAAGAGTGAATCAAGTTGATCAACTCACAAAGCGTAGAAGATGTACCGAGAGGGATCAAGTGATCCCATGGTATGGTAAGCATTGTTCATTACGCTTTGTGTGCTAACCCATGTCTTCGTGAGAGTTCTTTGTGGGGTTAGGTTGCGGTGTGCAAGTTCAAGTGATGCATCACGAAGAGATCAAGTGCTTGAAGCTTGCCGTCCATTGTGGTGACAATGGACTTGTGAAGATGATGGAAGAGAGGCTCACCCACGGTAGAGTATGGGGAGCAATCAACTAGTCTTCATCCCGCCAATGCAATCAAGAAAGGTGGTCCAACTTGAGGGAGTCAAGATCGTCATCATCTAGCTCAAGTGGACCATGTGCAAGGCAAAGGTTTGCCCTTGATAGGTTTTCTATTTTACCGGTCTCATGGTAGTTGTGGAAGACCGGGTTATAGGATCGTTTGCCGTACTATCAAGGGGGGCTCTCGATGAGTTGCTTGATCGTATCGTTCGTAGAGAGCTCAAACCATTGCATCCTTGCATCATCTTTATTGGTTCTTGTTTGGTTCTTCTCCTTGTGAGATTTGGAGCTTATGGTCATTTTATGACAAGCTCGAGTTCATCGAAAACGGAGTTCTCATGCATCTTCTATGATGTTTTCGATGTTGGAGGGTATGCAGTTCTTTTCGGTTGGAGGTTTCACTCCTTATGGTCGCTGTTTTGATGCTACTCGTTGTCTTGTTTCAAACAAGCTTGAGTTTGCTCAATTCGGAGCTCATATGAAGAAGTTATGGCAGTTCTGGTTTTCTTGGAGTATTCTTTGCTTTCGTGGTTGTGGCTTAAGGCTGGTGCCAGCGGTAGTACCGTGACCCTCAGCGGTAGTACCGCCGAAGCTCCACAGCGGTAGTACCGCTCTCGGAGCGGTAGTACCGCTCCAAGCGGTAGTACCGCTCTCCGAACGGTAGTACCGCTTGGGAGTTTCGCCGTAGTACCGCTGGCGTCTGGGCTACTTCCGCCTCGATTCTCGAACAAAGTTTTTCGTGGTCGGGTTTTGCGGCACTAGTAGCGGCGATAGAAGCGGTAGTACCGCTCTGAGCGGTAGTACCGCTCTTCCTAGCGGTAGTACCGCTCTGGGGCGAGGCCTTGACCTTCTCTTCAGCAGTAGTACATTTGGATAGGGAAGCGGTAGTACCGCCCTGGTAGTACCGCCCTTCCCTAGCGGTAGTACCGCTCTGCTGAGGATTTTCGATTGGGGCAACGGTTGGATTTTCCCCTCCTATAAAGGGGTCTTCTGCCCCATTGAACCTTATCCTTCGAGCTCGTGTTCTTCCCCCATTGTTGACCTTCTCCGAGCTTGCTATCTCTCAATCCCTCCATGGTTTCTTGCTAGTTTTTGGGGGGAAAGAGAGAGGAGATCTAGATCCACATTTCCACCAATCACTTTCTCCTCTATGTGAGGGGAACCCCTTGGATCTAGTTCTTGGAGTTCTTGGTGTTCTCCTTCTTGTTCTTCCTCTCATTTTCCTCCCTAGCATTAGTTGCTTTGGTGGGATTTGAGAGAGAAGGACTTGGGCACTCCGTGTGCCCTTGCCATTGCATTTGGTGCATCGGTTTGAGTTCTCCACGGTGATACGTGGAAGTTACAAGTTGAGAAGCTTATTACTCTTGGGTGCTTGGTGCCCTTGAGCTTGTTCCTCTTGGGTGCTTGGGCGCCCTAGGCAGTTAGTAGTGTTCGGAGCTCAATCATTGTGGTGTAAAGCTCCGGCAAGCGTCGGGGTCTCCAATTAGGTTGTGGAGATCGCTTGAGAGCAATTTGATCGGTTCCGTGACCGCCCCAAGGGTTGCCAAAGTGTCTGGGTTCGGTGACCGCCCCAAGGGTTGCCATTTATGCAGGTTCGGTGACCGCCCTCAAGGGTCCCTTAGTGGAATCACGGCATCTTGCATTGTGCGAGGGCGTGAGGAGATTACGGTGGCCCTAGTGGCTTCTTGGGGAGCATTGTGCCTCCACACCGCCTCCAAGCGGAGATTAGCATCCGCAAGGGTGTGAACTTCGGGATACATCGTCGTCTCCAGCGTGCCTCGGTTATCTCTTACTGAGCCCTTTACTTATGCACTTTACTTTGTGATAGCCATATTGTTCTTTGTCATATATCTTGCTATCACATAGTTGCTTATCTTGCTTAGCATAAGTTGTTGGTGCACATAGGTGAGCCTAGTTGTTGTAGGTTTTGTGCTTGACAAATTAACCGTTAGGTTTATTCCGCATTTGTTCAAGCCTAAACCGTAATTATTTTAAAGCGCCTATTCACCCCCTCTAGGCGACATCCTCGTTCTTTCAATTGGTATCGAGCCTCGTCTCTCTTTGTTGGGCTTAACCGCCTAGAGAGTAAAGATGTCGACTAGGGGATCAGGATTCTACGACACTCTTAGTTTCGATGGCACAAATTTTGATGTTTGGGTTATTCGCATGCTTAATCTCTTTAGGGTCATGGACCCAAATTTAGAGCGAATTGTAGATATGGGTTTTTCTCCTCCAAAGGATCCCCAAAGAGTATCTTTAGAGGATGAGAAAAACTCTTATCTCAATGCTCAAGCTTCTAATGTGCTTTTGATGCTTTGAGTAATGTAGTAATATTTCAACTCATGCCGTTCGGGATGCTCATGAGTTATGGACAAAGCTTCAAGATAAATATGGTGTGTCCAAGATTTGTAGGGATGATTGTTCTCCCTCCACCTCCGGTCGTATAGTCTTCTCAACTTCTTCTACTTCACCTACATGTGGTTTGCCACAAGGTAATGATATGGTGAGTAGTGTTGGTCATTGCAATGATGATAGTATGCTTATTATGGATGATCCTTCATCACTATATTATTGCAATGCTCCTTCTTTGGGCTTTAACACTTCGAAAGCACTCCAAATGTTTAGCATGCTTGTGTTGATAGTCCTTGCATATCATGTAGAAATTGCTTGACTAAATCTCAGGATGATATGCTTGCTATGTCTTGTTGCCATGATAAAAATGCATCTATTCCCTCGAATTGTTGTGCTAACAATGTAGAGGAAACCCAACACTCCATGGAACAAGATGTGGTGTTTAATGGTGCCTCAAGGGATCCTACACCATCATCTATTGCATTTTGCCTTATGGCCAAGGCTTCAAAGGTATCTCCCACTTTGAACCCCAATATGTCTCTTGATGATGATGTTGATGCTAATGATGATGAGGATAATGATGAAGAGAATGATAATGTTGCCTCCTTAAAAACTAAGGGGGAGATGATTTTTAAAGCTCTTCATAAAAATAAAATTGCTCGTTCCAACTTCATGGAAATTATGTCCATTGCCATTGAGGGCAAGAAATATATTGAGGAGTTGGAGTCTCATCTAGAGGAGCATGAGGCCACCATTGAGAAATTGGAAGCTCATGGGCGTGATTACGCAGATGAGATCATGAGCTATCTCAAGCTCTTGAACATGAACAAACCACCTCCGAATCTCTTGAGGAGACTTTTGCTCTAGAATTATCTAGAGTGAGGGAATCTCATGATAGAGCTCTTGAGGTGACCAACGATTTCAAAACTAAAAATGCTAAGCTTGAAGTTTCTCATGCTAGACTCCTTGAGGATTTTGAGCACCTCGAAAATGGCTCAAGGGTCATCAAGGGTGAGCTCATCAAAATCACCGAAGTCTCATGCCCAACTTGAAGCTTCTTATTTAAAAGAGCTTGCCAAGTTGCCTTCTCCTCTTGTTGTTAATGATGATGCTTGTGCTACTAATTCTATTACTTGTGAAGCATCCATTTTGAAGGAGAATGTTGAGCTACGGGCTCAACTTGAGGCGCTTATCTAGAAATTATGGGAAATTGGAAGAAAGTCATGAAAAGCTCTCAAGCTCTCATGATGATCTTCTAGTATCCCATAGTGTGCTAAAGATAGCTCATGAGGCCATGATTGCTAAGGTAACATCTAGTGAGCCTCATGTGGGTACTAGCACTACTTCTAGTCAAAATAGTATATTGCCATGTGCTAGTCCTTGTAATTCATCTACTCACAATGTTGGTACATCTTGTGATGAATTACTTTCCTTGCCTTGTTGCTCTAACAATGAAGCTTATACTTCCTCTAGTACTTGTGTTGAGACTAACCGTGTAGAGGAAATCAAAGAGCTCAAGGCCCAAGTCACTTCTTTGAAGAAAGACTTGGAAAAGTGTCATGAAGGGAAATCCACACTCAACAATATCTTGAGTGTGCAAAAATCCCCCAATGACAAAGGTGGACTTGGATTCAACTCCAATAAGAAGAATAAGTCCAAGATGAACAAAAAGAAGGGCCAAGAACAAGTCAAGAATTCGGCCAAGATTGTTTGCTTCAAGTGCAAAGTAGAAGGGCATCATGTTAGATCTTGCCCATTGAAGAAGAAGGCCATTAGTGTCAAGCAACAAGGGAAGAGGGCACAAGTTCAATCACATGCTCAACCTCAAGTTGAAGAAAGGCCACTTCCCAAGAAGACTCAAGTTAATGCTTCTCTTGTTGAGAAATCAATTGAGAAGAAAGTGAAGAGTAGACGTTGCTACTTATGTCGTGAGAAAGGCCACGCCGCTTCTTCATGCACTAGTGGTAACTTATCCAACCCAATTATTATTGATGATGTCTATTCTCTTGGGAAGGATAAGGTTGGCAATGTGTTTGCCAAGTTTGTTGGTACTCAAAGTGGTGTCAAGAAAAGAACCATTTGGGTGGCCAAGCCTATTGTGACTAACCTCGTAGGGACCCAACTTGGTTGGGGACCGACTAGCTCAAACTTGATCAATAGGTGTTGTTGGAGGTCTTTGGAGACTTGGCTACATTATGAAGAATTAAGGGGACTTCATCTTTCTTGTTGTCTCAAGCCAAGTCAATTGGGTTGTCAAGTTTCTATCTTATATCCAATGTGCCTCCTTGCGGTAACTTGTACTTAAATTGTTTACATTGAAAGTTACTTGCCCCTTTGCATGTTTTGGTTTTGTTCCTTGCATGTGTTTGTATATGATGTGTCTCCAAATTGCCTTTGTGTATGTTGGTTTGCACATCATGTACTTGTGTTTCGTTCGTTGAGCCTTAGTGCATCTTGTTTATTTCTTAGTTGGCTCTTGTAAGAGATTAATGGAATATCCATTATAGGGGAGTGGTGTGCTTTGTGCACCTCACAATCCTATAAATGTGTGCACATGAGTAATACCATCTAGTATTGATATTTCAAGATTATCTAGTCGCTAGGTGGTATATCTCTCATGAGAAATTCAAATTCTAAAAATTCCATTGATTATCTCGTGTTGGATCCTCTTATTGCCTCTTGTTAAGTTTTCTTCATTGGTATCACATTATGGGGAGTAATATGCTATGTGCATATTACAAGCAGAGAAAATGTGTACATTTGAGATATTGTCACCTATAATTGATATTGTAAATTATCTTGTTCCTAGGTGACATGTTAGCTCTACAAGTTGCAATTTGCTTTTTGTTTGGAGTGAAGATGATGTCGGATATCCTTGCTATCTACCACCGGGAATTATTTCCAAATACTTCTTGTCTTTAGACAATTGGTAATCGCTTATGTGTGGTAGAATTTAATTGATCATCTTTACATTGTTTTTGTTTTTATTTGCCTTTTCTCTTGCCAAGGTTTGTGTCAACTCCCGTTGTCTTCCATACCACTTGTGGATCTTGTTAATTTCTTGTTCTTGTCCAGTGTTTTCTAGATATAGTGAAAGTGGTGATCCCACCTTGTGCATTTTGTATTCAAAAGGAAATTCTTTATAATGCACAACTCGTGGGGGAGCTATCCTATTTTCTCTAGAACACTCTTCTTGTGATCCTTATCAAGTGTGTGTTGGTGGAAGGCAAGCCGTTTTCTTTTGGTACCTTGTGCCATCATGAAATTTTGTTGGGAGCTTGGTTTGTTTGGAACCATCCTCGCTTTGGGAGTTTGACATCTTTAATTTAGCGTGTATCAATGGATATCTCATTCCTTGATGTATCTTTAATGATATCTTCCAAGTGATGATTTTTCCATTTGGTAATCCTTTTCACTTGGCATTTCTTTGTCTTTTGGTATCGGTTCTTGAAAGTTTTGAGCATGCATATTTACTTCATGTATTCTATTTGGCATGCTTTCTTTCATTGACTCAATATATAGGGAAACTCCACCTAGTCTCAATTTGGATGAGATGTGCATGAAATTCATTTTCATATCTATATGCACATATTTATGTGGAGTTTGTCCTATGTATTGGTGTTTCTAACTATTTGGTCCCGATGAGTTTGGGTACCGTTTAGTTTGTGTTGTTCTTCTAGGAACAGTTGGAGATGCATTGGATGCTCGGCTCACTCACAAGGAAGGTGTTGTCACCATGTGCATATTGGAGTCAAGCTAGGATGATCAATGAACTACTATCTACCTTCAATTGGTATCTACTACATCCTTCCAATGGTATCTCGGTAATAAGTATCATCATCTACTACATGCACACATTACTTGCATCAACCTTGCGTAGGTTGTATCATGGCATGCATTTCATTCTTTCTTGTGATACTTGTTTCCTTTCTCAAAGCATCTCAACGATGATCTCATGTTGCTAGTTGTGATGTCTTTGATGTTCATGGGTAGGAATTCATTTATATACAATAAGACCATATCTAGCCAAGTGCTATGCCTTCAAGCAAATATCTTATGGGTATATTTGTGACTTCCTTGTGGATATCTTGTTTCCTTCATGTTGTAACTATTTGGTGTACATCCCTCTTTGTAGATATATATCATCATGATTTTGTCTACCTAGAACCTTATACACTTGAGAGAAATTACATCTCTAGTTGATATCCTTTCTTTCACGTCCACCTTGTCTTTCTTATGTTATTTCTTTGGTGGCTCCGTGAAAGCTTTTGCCTTGAGTGCGTGTCCTCTATCGTTGCATCTTGATGCACTCTTATGTGGTGAAGATTATTTTCCTCTTTCTCATCTTTACGAGGCTTTTAATTGGTACCCCTCGTCTTGATGAGCCTCTCATCGTCTATCTTCACCACGGGTTGTCACAAGCATAGGTTCTCTTTTGCTTATTAGTAAGCTTGTGAACCCTTTTGCCGATTGTGTGTGGGAATGATAGGCCTTGCACCGTGTGCCTCATTCTTCCAAGACTATGTTGATGCTTAATGCTCATCCTAATTTTAGTCTTCTCAAGTGCTTCGCCATGACTCACACACATCATTTTGGTTGAGCCCCTTCTTAAGTTGCCTCTTTTACATGTTGCTCAACCATGTGCTTGTTGCAAGCGCTAGGCTTTGTTTCCTATATGCTCACCTGCACCTTTGGATGTGAGTTTCTATTGATTTTGGGGAGCTATGATCCTATTTGTGCACTTTGTATTCAAATACCAAAAAATTCTTATGTGTGCACAAATCATGGGGAGCTTCTCTAGTTTCTTTAGAACACTCCTTTGCGCTTTTCATAATATCTTTATTCTTGTGGCATGTAGGATCATTGGTCTAGTTGGTTCAATTGATATCCGTTGATTGCTTGCTTCAATTGGTATCTTATGATTGCTTGTGTCTCTCTTTGTTATGTCTTTGTGGCATATCTTTCTGTTGCAATCTTTGGGCATCAATATAGTTGGTCTTCCTCCAAGTATTACCTTTGGATATGTGTATGGCATTCCACTCTCTTGTTGAGAAATACACAACTTTTGGAGGAACATCTTTTATATTGGTCTTCTTCGCTTTTCGCCCATTTTGGCAATCGATGCCAATGGGGGAGAAGTTTCAGAGAGTTTTGTGGAAAAGTCTTCAGAGTTTTCTCCTTGCTTTGGTTTTGTTCCTAAGCAATTTCATCTCATACGCATGCATTATTGGTTGTTGCATTGTATGGTGATGCATAATTCCTTATATAAACTCTCTTGAAAGTGATTGCCATCAATTACCAAAATGGGGAGATTGAAAGGACATGCGGTGCCCCCATGTGTGGTTTTGGTAATTGATGACATTCTCTATGGACTAATGGTTGCCTTGAGTTTATTTGAAGGTTTTGTCCATAGGCTTTTCTTGGAGTACATGTGTTGGTTTCAAGGAGAGTTTTGTGTCGACCAAGGTGCTATTCAAGGAATTATCCAAAGATTGGTCATGTGAGTGTTGAGCTTATTGCAAGCATGTCTTGAAGAATAAGATTGTGTGATCATTCATGTCCACCTTCAAGACATCATCCAAATGAAGAGAGTTGGAAAGATTCAAGGTTGATCAAGACTAAGTCAAGAGTGAATCAAGTTGATCAACTCACAAAGCGTAGAAGATGTACCGAGAGGGATCAAGTGATCCCATGGTATGGTAAGCATTGTTCATTACGCTTTGTGTGCTAACCCATGTCTTCGTGAGAGTTCTTTGTGGGGTTAGGTTGCGGTGTGCAAGTTCAAGTGATGCATCACGAAGAGATCAAGTGCTTGAAGCTTGCCGTCCATTGTGGTGACAATGGACTTGTGAAGATGATGGGAAGAGAGGCTCACCCACGGTGAGAGTATGGGGAGCAATCAACTAGTCTTCATCCCGCCAATGCAATCAAGAAAGGTGGTCCAACTTGAGGGAGTCAAGATCGTCATCATCTAGCTCAAGTGGACCATGTGCAAGGCAAAGGTTTGCCCTTGATAGGTTTTCTATTTTACCGGTCTCATGGTAGTTGTGGAAGACCGGGTTATAGGATCGCTTGCCGTACTATCAAGGGGGCTCTCGATGAGTTGCTTGATCGTATCGCTCAGAGAGAGCTCAAACCATTGCATCCTTGCATCATCTTTTATTGGTTCTTGTTTGGTTCTTCTCCTTGTGAGATTTGGAGCTTATGGTCATTTTTATGACAAGCTCGAGTTCATCGAAACGGAGTTCTCATGCATCTTCTATGATGTTTTCGATGTTGGAGGGTATGCCGGTTCTTTTCGGTTGGAGGTTTCACTCCTTATGGTCGCTGTTTTGATGCTACTCGTTGTCTTGTTTCAAACAAGCTTGAGTTTGCTCAATTCGGAGCTCATATGAAGAAGTTATGGCAGTTCTGGTTTTCTTGGAGTATTCTTTGCTTTCGTGGTTGTGGCTTAAGGCTGGTGCCAGCGGTAGTACCGTGACCCTCAGCGGTAGTACCGCGAAGCTCAGCGGTAGTACCGCTCCAAGCGGTAGTACCGCTCCAAGCGGTAGTACCGCTCTCCGAACGGTAGTACCGCTTGGGAGTTTCGGCCGTAGTACCGCTGTGCGTCTGGGCTACTTCCGCCTCGATTCTCGAACGAAGTTTTTCGTGTCGGGTTTTGCGGCACTAGTAGCGGCAGTAGAAGCGGTAGTACCGCTCTGAGCGGTAGTACCGCTCTTCCCTAGCGGTAGTACCGCCTGGGGCAGTGGCCTTGACCTTCTCTTGTAGCATGTAGTACATTTGGATAGGGAGCGGTAGTACCGCCCTCAGCGGTAGTACCGCCCTTCCCTAGCGGTAGTACCGCTCTGTGCGGGATTTTCAGTGGGGCAACGGTTGGATTTTCCCCCTCCTATAAAAGGGGGTCTTCTTCCCCATTGAACCTTATCCTTTGAGCTCGTGTTCTTCCCCATTGTTGACCTTCTCCGAGCTTGCTATCTCTCAATCCCTCCATGGTTTTGCTAGTTTTTGGGGGAAAGAGAGAGGAGATCTAGATCCACATTTCCACCAATCACTTTCTCCTCTATGTGAGGGAACCCCTTGGATCTAGTTCTTGGAGTTCTTGGTGTTCTCCTTCTTGTTCTTCCTCTCATTTTCCTCCCTAGCATTAGTTGCTTTGGTGGGATTTGAGAGAGAAGGACTTGGGCACTCCGTGTGCCCTTGCCATTGCATTTGGTGCATCGGTTTGAGTTCTCCACGGTGATACGTGGAAGTTACAAGTTGAGAAGCTTATTACTCTTGGGTGCTTGGTGCCCTTGAGCTTGTTCCTCTTGGGTGCTTGGGCGCCCTAGGCAGTTAGTAGTGTTAGGAGCTCAATCATTGTGGTGTAAAGCTCCGGCAAGCGTCGGGGTCTCCAATTAGGTTGTGGAGATCGCCTGAGCAATTTGACGGAGTTCCGTGACCGCCCCAAGGGTTGCCAAAGTGTACTGGGTTCGGTGACCGCCCCAAGGGTTGCCATTTATGCAGGTTCGGTGACCGCCCTCAAGGGTCCCTTAGTGGAATCACGGCATCTTGCATTGTGCGAGGGCGTGAGGAGATTACAGTGGCCCTAGTGGCTTCTTGGGGAGATTAGCATCCGCAAGGGTGTGAACTTCGGGATACATCGTCGTCTCCGCGTGCCTCGGTTATCTCTTACCCGAGCCCCTTTACTTATGCACTTTACTTTGTGATAGCCATATTGTTCTTTGTCATATATCTTGCTATCACATAGTTGCTTATCTTGCTTAGCATAAGTTGTTGGTGCACATAGGTGAGCCTAGTTGTTGTAGGTTTTGTGCTTGACAAATTAACCGTTAGGTTTATTCCGCATTTGTTCAAGCCTAAACCGTAATTATTTTAAAGCGCCTATTCACCCCCCCCCCTCTAGGCGACATCCTCGTTCTTTCAATTGGTATCAGAGCCTCGTCTCTCTTTGTTGGGCTTAACCGCCTAGAGAGTAAAGATGTCGACTAGGGGATCAGGATTCTCTGGCACTCTTAGTTTCGATGGCACAAATTTTGATGTTTGGGTTATTCGCATGCTTAATCTCTTTAGGGTCATGGACCCAAATTTAGAGCGAATTGTAGATATGGGTTTTCTCCTCCAAAGGATCCCCAAAGAGTATCTTTAGAGGATGAGAAAACTCTTATCTCAATGCTCAAGCTTCTAATGTGCTTTTTGATGCTTTGAGTAATGTAGTAATATTTCAACTCATGCCGTTCGGGATGCTCATGAGTTATGGACAAAGCTTCAAGATAAATATGGTGTGTCCAAGATTTGTAGGGATGATTGTTCTCCCTCCACCTCCGGTCGTATAGTCTTCTCAACTTCTTCTACTTCACCTACATGTGGTTTGCCACAAGGTAATGATATGGTGAGTAGTGTTGGTCATTGCAATGATGATAGTATGCTTATTATGGATGATCCTTCATCACTATATTATTGCAATGCTCCTTCTTTGGGCTTTAACACTTGAGCACTCCAAATGTTTAGCATGCTTGTGTTGATAGTCCTTGCATATCATGTAGAAATTGCTTGACTAAATCTCAGGATGATATGCTTGCTATGTCTTGTTGCCATGATAAAAATGCATCTATTTCCTCGAATTGTTGTGCTAACAATGTAGAGGAAACCCAACACTCCATGGAACAAGATGTGGTGTTTAATGGTGCCTCAAGGGATCCTACACCATCATCTATTGCATTTTGCCTTATGGCCAAGGCTTCAAAGGTATCTCCCACTTTGAACCCCAATATGTCTCTTGATGATGATGTTGATGCTAATGATGATGAGGATAATGATGAAGAGAATGATAATGTTGCCTCCTTAAAAACTAAGGGGGAGATGATTTTTAAAGCTCTTCATAAAAATAAAATTGCTCGTTCCAACTTCATGGAAATTATGTCCATTGCCATTGAGGGCAAGAAATATATTGAGGAGTTGGAGTCTCATCTAGAGGAGCATGAGGCCACCATTGAGAAATTGGAAGCTCATGGGCGTGATTACGCAGATGAGATCATGAGCTATCTCAAGCTCTTGAACATGAACAAACCACCTCCGAATCTCTTGAGGAGACTTTTGCTCTAGAATTATCTAGAGTGAGGGAATCTCATGATAGAGCTCTTGAGGTGACCAACGATTTCAAAACTAAAAATGCTAAGCTTGAAGTTTCTCATGCTAGACTCCTTGAGGATTTTGAGCACCTCGAAAATGGCTCAAGGGTCATCAAGGGTGAGCTCATCAAACTCACCGAGTCTCATGCCCAACTTGAAGCTTCTTATTTAAAAGAGCTTGCCAAGTTGCCTTCTCCTCTTGTTGTTAATGATGATGCTTGTGCTACTAATTCTATTACTTGTGAAGCATCCATTTTGAAGGAGAATGTTGAGCTACGGGCTCAACTTGAGGCGCTTATCTAGAAATTATGGGAAATTGGAAGAAAGTCATGAAAAGCTCTCAAGCTCTCATGATGATCTTCTAGTATCCCATAGTGTGCTAAAGATAGCTCATGAGGCCATGATTGCTAAGGTAACATCTAGTGAGCCTCATGTGGGTACTAGCACTACTTCTAGTCAAAATAGTATATTGCCATGTGCTAGTCCTTGTAATTCATCTACTCACAATGTTGGTACATCTTGTGATGAATTACTTTCCTTGCCTTGTTGCTCTAACAATGAAGCTTATACTTCCTCTAGTACTTGTGTTGAGACTAACCGTGTAGAGGAAATCAAAGAGCTCAAGGCCCAAGTCACTTCTTTGAAGAAAGACTTGGAAAAGTGTCATGAAGGGAAATCCACACTCAACAATATCTTGAGTGTGCAAAAATCCCCCAATGACAAAGGTGGACTTGGATTCAACTCCAATAAGAAGAAGAAGTCCAAGATGATCAAAAAGAAGGGCCAAGAACAAGTCAAGAATTCGGCCAAGATTGTTTGCTTCAAGTGCAAAGTAGAAGGGCATCATGTTAGATCTTGCCCATTGAAGAAGAAGGCCATTAGTGTCAAGCAACAAGGGAAGAGGGCACAAGTTCAATCACATGCTCAACCTCAAGTTGAAGAAAGGCCACTTCCCAAGAAGACTCAAGTTAATGCTTCTCTTGTTGAGAAATCAATTGAGAAGAAAGTGAAGAGTAGACGTTGCTACTTATGTCGTGAGAAAGGCCACGTCGCTTCTTCATGCACTAGTGGTAACTTATCCAACCCAATTATTATTGATGATGTCTATTCTCTTGGGAAGGATAAGGTTGGCAATGTGTTTGCCAAGTTTGTTGGTACTCAAAGTGGTGTCAAGAAAAGAACCATTTGGGTGGCCAAGCCTATTGTGACTAACCTCGTAGGACCCAACTTGGTTGGGGACCGACTAGCTCAAACTTGATCAATAGGTGTTGTTGGAGGTCTTTGGAGACTTGGCTACATTATGAAGAATTAAGGGGACTTCATCTTTCTTGTTGTCTCAAGCCAAGTCAATTGGGTTGTCAAGTTTCTATCTTATATCCAATGTGCCTCCTTGCGGTAACTTGTACTTAAATTGTTTACATTGAAAGTTACTTGCCCCTTTGCATGTTTTGGTTTTGTTCCTTGCATGTGTTTGTATATGATGTGTCTCCAAATTGCCTTTGTGTATGTTGGTTTGCACATCATGTACTTGTGTTTAGATTCGTTGAGCCTTAGTGCATCTTGTTTATTTCTTAGTTGGCTCTTGTAAGAGATTAATGGAATATCCATTATAGGGGAGTGGTGTGCTTTGTGCACCTCACAATCCTATAAATGTGTGCACATGAGTAATACCATCTAGTATTGATATTTCAAGATTATCTAGTCGCTAGGTGGTATATCTCTCATGAGAAATTCAAATTCTAAAAATTCCATTGATTATCTCGTGTTGGATCCTCTTATTGCCTCTTGTTAAGTTTTCTTCATTGGTATCACATTATGGGGGAGTAATATGCTATGTGCATATTACAAGCCGAGAAAATGTGTACATTTGAGATATTGTCACCTATAATTGATATTGTAAATTATCTTGTTCCTAGGTGACATGTTAGCTCTACAAGTTGCAATTTGCTTTTTGTTTGGAGTGAAGATGATGTCGGATATCCTTGCTATCTACCACGGGAATTATTTCCAAATACTTCTTGTCTTTAGACAATTGGTAATCGCTTATGTGTGGTAGAATTTAATTGATCATCTTTACATTGTTTTTTGTTTTTATTTGCCTTTTCTCTTGCCAAGGTTTGTGTCAACTCCCGTTGTCTTCCATACCACTTGTGGATCTTGTTAATTTCTTGTTCTTGTCCAGTGTTTTCTAGATATAGTGAAAGTGGTGATCCCACCTTGTGCATTTTGTATTCAAAAGGAAATTCTTTATAATGCACAACTCGTGGGGGAGCTATCCTATTTTCTCTAGAACACTCTTCTTGTGATCCTTATCAAGTGTGTGTTGGTGGAAGGCAAGCCGTTTTCTTTTGGTACCTTGTGCCATCATGAAATTTTGTTGGGAGCTTGGTTTGTTTGGAACCATCCTCGCTTTGGGAGTTTGACATCTTTAATTTAGCGTGTATCAATGGATATCTCATTCCTTGATGTATCTTTAATGATATCTTCCAAGTGATGATTTTTCCATTTGGTAATCCTTTTCACTTGGCATTTCTTTGTCTTTTGGTATCGGTTCTTGAAAGTTTTGAGCATGCATATTTACTTCATGTATTCTATTTGGCATGCTTTCTTTCATTGACTCAATATATAGGGAAACTCCACCTAGTCTCAATTTGGATGAGATGTGCATGAAATTCATTTTCATATCTATATGCACATATTTATGTGGAGTTTGTCCTATGTATTGGTGTTTCTAACTATTTGGTCCCGATGAGTTTGGGTACCGTTTAGTTTGTGTTGTTCTTCTAGGAACAGTTGGAGATGCATTGGATGCTCGGCTCACTCACAAGGAAGGTGTTGTCACCATGTGCATATTGGAGTCAAGCTAGGATGATCAATGAACTACTATCTACCTTCAATTGGTATCTACTACATCCTTCCAATGGTATCTCGGTAATAAGTATCATCATCTACTACATGCACACATTACTTGCATCAACCTTGCGTAGGTTGTATCATGGCATGCATTTCATTCTTTCTTGTGATACTTGTTTCCTTTCTCAAAGCATCTCAACGATGATCTCATGTTGCTAGTTGTGATGTCTTTGATGTTCATGGGTAGGAATTCATTTATATACAATAAGACCATATCTAGCCAAGTGCTATGCCTTCAAGCAAATATCTTATGGGTATATTTGTGACTTCCTTGTGGATATCTTGTTTCCTTCATGTTGTAACTATTTCGGGTGTACATCCCTCTTTGTAGATATATATCATCATGATTTTGTCTACCTAGAACCTTATACACTTGAGAGAAATTACATCTCTAGTTGATATCCTTTCTTTCACGTCCACCTTGTCTTTCTTATGTTATTTCTTTGGTGGCTCCGTGAAATCTTTTTGCCTTGAGTGCGTGTCCTCTATCGTTGCATCTTGATGCACTCTTATGTGGTGAAGATTATTTTCCTCTTGCTCATCTTTACGAGGCTTTTAATTGGTACCCCTCGTCTTGATGAGCCTCTCATCGTCTATCTTCACCACGGGTTGTCACAAGCATAGGTTCTCTTTTGCTTATTAGTAAGCTTGTGAACCCTTTTGCCAGTTATTGTGTGGGAATGATAGGCCTTGCACCGTGTGCCTCATTCTTCCAAGACTATGTTGATGCTTAATGCTCATCCTAATTTTAGTCTTCTCAAGTGCTTCGCCATGACTCACACACATCATTTTGGTTGAGCCCCTTCTTAAGTTGCCTCTTTTACATGTTGCTCAACCATGTGCTTGTTGCAAGCGCTAGGCTTTGTTTCCTATATGCTCACCTGACCTTTGGATGTGAGTTTCTATTGATTTTGGGGAGCTATGATCCTATTTGTGCACTTTGTATTCAAATACCAAAAAATTCTTATGTGTGCACAAATCATGGGGAGCTTCTCTAGTTTCTTTAGAACACTCCTTTGCGCTTTTCATAATATCTTTATTCTTGTGGCATGTAGGATCATTGGTCTAGTTGGTTCAATTGATATCCGTTGATTGCTTGCTTCAATTGGTATCTTCGATTGCTTGTGTCTCTCTTTGTTATGTCTTTGTGGCATATCTTTACTGTTGCAATCTTTGGGCATCAATATAGTTGGTCTTCCTCCAAGTATTACCTTTGGATATGTGTATGGCATTCCACTCTCTTGTTGAGAAATACACAACTTTTGGAGGAACATCTTTTATATTGGTCTTCTTCGCTTTTAGCCCATTTTGGCAATCGATGCCAATGGGGAGAAGTTTCAGAGAGTTTTGTGGAAAAGTCTTGAGTTTTCTCCTTGCTTTGGTTTTGTTCCTAAGCAATTTCATCTCATACGCATGCATTATTGGTTGTTGCATTGTATGGTGATGCATAATTCCTTATATAAACTCTCTTGAAAGTGATTGCCATCAATTACCAAAATGGGGGAGATTGAAAGGACATGCGGTGCCCCCATGTGTGGTTTTGGTAATTGATGACATTCTCTATGGACTAATGGTTGCCTTGAGTTTATTTGAAGGTTTTGTCCATAGGCTTTTCTTGGAGTACATGTGTTGGTTTCAAGGAGAGTTTTGTGTCGACCAAGGTGCTATTCAAGGAATTATCCAAAGATTGGTCATGTGAGTGTTGAGCTTATTGCAAGCATGTCTTGAAGAATAAGATTGTGTGATCATTCATGTCCACCTTCAAGACATCATCCAAATGAAGAGAGTTGGAAAGATTCAAGGTTGATCAAGACTAAGTCAAGAGTGAATCAAGTTGATCAACTCACAAAGCGTAGAAGATGTACCGAGAGGGATCAAGTGATCCCATGGTATGGTAAGCATTGTTCATTACGCTTTGTGTGCTAACCCATGTCTTCGTGAGAGTTCTTTGTGGGGTTAGGTTGCGGTGTGCAAGTTCAAGTGATGCATCACGAAGAGATCAAGTGCTTGAAGCTTGCCGTCCATTGTGGTGACAATGGACTTGTGAAGATAATGGAAGAGAGGCTCACCCACAGTAGAGTATGGGGAGAAATCAACTAGTCTTCATCCCGCCAATGCAATCAAGAAAGGTGGTCCAACTTGAGGGAGTCAAGATCGTCATCATCTAGCTCAAGTGGACCATGTGCAAGGCAAAGGTTTGCCCTTGATAGGTTTTCTATTTTACCGGTCTCATGGTAGTTGTGGAAGACCGGGTTATATGATCGTTTGCCGTACTATCAAGGGGGGCTCTCGATGAGTTGCTTGATCGTATCGTTCGTAGAGAGCTCAAACCATTGCATCCTTGCATCATCTTTATTGGTTCTTGTTTGGTTCTTCTCCTTGTGAGATTTGGAGCTTATGGTCATTTTTATGACAAGCTCGAGTTCATCGAAACGGAGTTCTCATGCATCTTCTATGATGTTTTCGATGTTGGAGGGTATGCAGTTCTTTTCGGTTGGAGGTTTCACTCCTTATGGTCGCTGTTTTGATGCTACTCGTTGTCTTGTTTCAAACAAGCTTGAGTTTGCTCAATTCGGTGCTCATATGAAGAAGTTATGGCAGTTCTGGTTTTCTTGGAGTATTCTTTGCTTTCGTGGTTGTGGCTTAAGGCTGGTGCCGGTAGTACCGTGACCCTCAGCGGTAGTACCGCTGAAGCTCATAGCGGTAGTACCGCTCTCGAGCGGTAGTACCGCTCAAGCGGTAGTACCGCTCTCCGAGCAGTAGTACCGCTTGGGAGTTCGGCCGTAAATACCATTGTCGTCTGGGCTACTTCCGCCTCGATTCTCGAATGAAGTTTTTCGTGTCGGGTTTTGCGGCACTAGTAGCGGCAGTACAAGCGGAAGAACCGCTCTGAGCCGAAGTACCGCACTTCACTAGCGGACGTACCGCTCTGGGGCCAGGCCTTGACCTTCTCTTCGGTAGCAGTAGTACCCATTTGGATAGGGAAGCGGTAGTACCGCCCTTCCTAGCGGTAGTACCGCTCTGTGCGAGGATTTTCAGTGGGGCAGCGGTTGGATTTTCCCCTCCTATAAAAGGGGTCTTCTTCCCCATTGAACCTTATCCTTTGAGCTCGTGTTCTTCCCCCATTGTTGACCTTCTCCGAGCTTGCTATCTCTCAATCCCTCCATGGTTTCTTGCTAGTTTTTGGGGGAAAGAGAGGAGATCTAGATCCACATTTCCACCAATCACTTTCTCCTCTATGTGAGGGGAACCCCTTGGATCTAGTTCTTGGAGTTCTTGGTGTTCTCCTTCTTGTTCTTCCTCTCATTTTCCTCCCTAGCATTAGTTGCTTTGGTGGGATTTGAGAGAGAAGGACTTGGCACTCCGTGTGCCCTTGCCATTGCATTTGGTGCATCGGTTTGAGCTCTCCACGGTGATACGTGGAAGTTACAAGTTGAGAAGCTTATTACTCTTGGGTGCTTGGTGCCCTTGAGCTTGTTCCTCTTGGGTGCTTGGGCGCCCTAGGCAGTTAGTAGTGTTCGGAGCTCAATCATTGTGGTGTAAAGCTCCGGGCAAGCGTCGAGGTCTCCAATTAGGTTGTGGAGATCGCCCGAGCAATTTGATGAGTTCCGGTGACCGCCCCATGGGTTGCCAAAGTGTCTGGGTTCGGTGACCGCCCCAAGGGTTGCCATTTATGCGGGTTCGGTGACCGCCCTCAAGGGTCCCTTAGTGGAATCACGGCATCTTGCATTGTGCGAGGGCATGAGGAGATTACGGTGGCCCTAGTGGCTTCTTGGGAGCATTGTGCCTCCACACCGCTCCAAGCGGAGATTAGCATCCGCAAGGGTGTGAACTTGGGATACATCGTCGTCTCCGCGTGCCTCGGTTATCTCTTACCCGAGCCTTTACTTATGCACTTTACTTTGTGATAGCCATATTGTTCTTTGTCATATATCTTGCTATCACATAGTTGCTTATCTTTCTTAGCATAAGTTGTTGGTGCACATAGGTGAGCCTAGTTGTTGTAGGTTTTGTGCTTGACAAATTAACCGTTAGGTTTATTCCGCATTTGTTCAAGCCTAAACCGTAATTATTTTAAAGCGCCTATTCACCCCCTCTAGGCGACATCCTCGTTCTTTCAATTGGTATCAGAGCCTCGTCTCTCTTTGTTGGGCTTAACCGCCTAGAGAGTAAAGATGTCGACTAGGGGATCGGGATTCTCTGACACTCTTAGTTTCGATGGCACAAATTTTGATGTTTGGGTTATTCGCATGCTTAATCTCTTTAGGGTCATGGACCCAAATTTAGAGCGAATTGTAGATATGGGTTTTTCTCCTCCAAAGGATCCCCAAAGAGTATCTTTAGAGGATGAGAAAAACTCTTATCTCAATGCTCAAGCTTCTAATGTGCTTTTGATGCTTTGAGTAATGTAGTAATATTTCAACTCATGCCGTTCGGGATGCTCATGAGTTATGGACAAAGCTTCAAGATAAATATGGTGTGTCCAAGATTTGTAGGGATGATTGTTCTCCCTCCACCTCCGGTCGTATAGTCTTCTCAACTTCTTCTACTTCACCTACATGTGGTTTGCCACAAGGTAATGATATGGTGAGTAGTGTTGGTCATTGCAATGATGATAGTATGCTTATTATGGATGATCCTTCATCACTATATTATTGCAATGCTCCTTCTTTGGGCTTTAACACTTCGAGCACTCCAAATGTTTCGCATGCTTGTGTTGATAGTCCTTGCATATCATGTAGAAATTGCTTGACTAAATCTCAGGATGATATGCTTGCTATGTCTTGTTGCCATGATAAAATGCATCTATTTCCTCAATTGTTGTGCTAACAATGTAGAGGAAACCCAACACTCCATGGAACAAGATGTGGTGTTTAATGGTGCCTCAAGGGATCCTACACCATCATCTATTGCATTTTGCCTTATGGCCAAGGCTTCAAAGGTATCTCCCACTTTGAACCCCAATATGTCTCTTGATGATGATGTTGATGCTAATGATGATGAGGATAATGATGAAGAGAATGATAATGTTGCCTCCTTAAAAACTAAGGGAGATGATTTTAAAGCTCTTCATAAAAATAAAATTGCTCGTTCCAACTTCATGGAAATTATGTCCATTGCCATTGAGGGCAAGAAATATATTGAGGAGTTGGAGTCTCATCTAGAGGAGCATGAGGCCACCATTGAGAAATTGGAAGCTCATGGGCGTGATTACCTTGAGATGAGATCATGGAGCTATCTCAAGCTCTTGAACATGAACAAACCACCTCCGAATCTCTTGAGGAGACTTTTGCTCTAGAATTATCTAGAGTGAGGGAATCTCATGATAGAGCTCTTGAGGTGACCAACGATTTCAAAACTAAAATGCTAAGCTTGAAGTTTCTCATGCTAGACTCCTTGAGGATTTTGAGCACCTCGAAAATGGCTCAAGGGTCATCAAGGGTGAGCTCATCAAACTCACCGAGTCTCATGCCCAACTTGAAGCTTCTTATTTAAAAGAGCTTGCCAAGTTGCCTTCTCCTCTTGTTGTTAATGATGATGCTTGTGCTACTAATTCTATTACTTGTGAAGCATCCATTTTGAAGGAGAATGTTGAGCTACGGGCTCAACTTGAGGCGCTATCTAGAAATTATGGGAAATTGGAAGAAAGTCATGAAAAGCTCTCAAGCTCTCATGATGATCTTCTAGTATCCCATAGTGTGCTAAAGATAGCTCATGAGGCCATGATTGCTAAGGTAACATCTAGTGAGCCTCATGTGGGTACTAGCACTACTTCTAGTCAAAATAGTATATTGCCATGTGCTAGTCCTTGTAATTCATCTACTCACAATGTTGGTACATCTTGTGATGAATTACTTTCCTTGCCTTGTTGCTCTAACAATGAAGCTTATACTTCCTCTAGTACTTGTGTTGAGACTAACCGTGTAGAGGAAATCAAAGAGCTCAAGGCCCAAGTCACTTCTTTGAAGAAAGACTTGGAAAAGTGTCATGAAGGAAATCCACACTCAACAATATCTTGAGTGTGCAAAAATCCCAATGACAAAGGTGGACTTGGATTCAACTCCAATAAGAAGAAGAAGTCCAAGATGATCAAAAGAAGGGCCAAGAACAAGTCAAGAATTCGCCAAGATTGTTTGCTTCAAGTGCAAAGTAGAAGGGCATCATGTTAGATCTTGCCCATTGAAGAAGAAGGCCATTAGTGTCAAGCAACAAGGGAAGAGGGCACAAGTTCAATCACATGCTCAACCTCAAGTTGAAGAAAGGCCACTTCCCAAGAAGACTCAAGTTAATGCTTCTCTTGTTGAGAAATCAATTGAGAAGAAAGTGAAGAGTAGACGTTGCTACTTATGTCGTGAGAAAGGCCACGTCGCTTCTTCATGCACTAGTGGTAACTTATCCAACCCAATTATTATTGATGATGTCTATTCTCTTGGGAAGGATAAGGTTGGCAATGTGTTTGCCAAGTTTGTTGGTACTCAAAGTGGTGTCAAGAAAAGAACCATTTGGGTGGCCAAGCCTATTGTGACTAACCTCGTAGGACCCAACTTGGTTGGGGACCGACTAGCTCAAACTTGATCAATAGGTGTTGTTGGAGGTCTTTGGAGACTTGGCTACATTATGAAGAATTAAGGGGACTTCATCTTTCTTGTTGTCTCAAGCCAAGTCAATTGGGTTGTCAAGTTTCTATCTTATATCCAATGTGCCTCCTTGCGGTAACTTGTACTTAAATTGTTTACATTGAAAGTTACTTGCCCTTTGCATGTTTTGGTTTTGTTCCTTGCATGTGTTTGTATATGATGTGTCTCCAAATTGCCTTTGTGTATGTTGGTTTGCACATCATGTACTTGTGTTTCGATTCGTTGAGCCTTAGTGCATCTTGTTTATTTCTTAGTTGGCTCTTGTAAGAGATTAATGGAATATCCATTATAGGGGAGTGGTGTGCTTTGTGCACCTCACAATCCTATAAATGTGTGCACATGAGTAATACCATCTAGTATTGATATTTCAAGATTATCTAGTCGCTAGGTGGTATATCTCTCATGAGAAATTCAAATTCTAAAAATTCCATTGATTATCTCGTGTTGGATCCTCTTATTGCCTCTTGTTAAGTTTTCTTCATTGGTATCACATTATGGGGAGTAATATGCTATGTGCATATTACAAGCCGAGAAAATGTGTACATTTGAGATATTGTCACCTATAATTGATATTGTAAATTATCTTGTTCCTAGGTGACATGTTAGCTCTACAAGTTGCAATTTGCTTTTTGTTTGGAGTGAAGATGATGTCGGATATCCTTGCTATCTACCACCGGGAATTATTTCCAAATACTTCTTGTCTTTAGACAATTGGTAATCGCTTATGTGTGGTAGAATTTAATTGATCATCTTTACATTGTTTTTGTTTTTATTTGCCTTTTCTCTTGCCAAGGTTTGTGTCAACTCCGTTGTCTTCCATACCACTTGTGGATCTTGTTAATTTCTTGTTCTTGTCCAGTGTTTTCTAGATATAGTGAAAGTGGTGATCCCACCTTGTGCATTTTGTATTCAAAAGGAAATTCTTTATAATGCACAACTCGTGGGGGAGCTATCCTATTTTCTCTAGAACACTCTTCTTGTGATCCTTATCAAGTGTGTGTTGGTGGAAGGCAAGCCGTTTTCTTTTGGTACCTTGTGCCATCATGAAATTTTGTTGGGAGCTTGGTTTGTTTGGAACCATCCTCGCTTTGGGAGTTTGACATCTTTAATTTAGCGTGTATCAATGGATATCTCATTCCTTGATGTATCTTTAATGATATCTTCCAAGTGATGATTTTTCCATTTGGTAATCCTTTTCACTTGGCATTTCTTTGTCTTTTGGTATCGGTTCTTGAAAGTTTTGAGCATGCATATTTACTTCATGTATTCTATTTGGCATGCTTTCTTTCATTGACTCAATATATAGGGGAAACTCCACCTAGTCTCAATTTGGATGAGATGTGCATGAAATTCATTTTCATATCTATATGCACATATTTATGTGGAGTTTGTCCTATGTATTGGTGTTTCTAACTATTTGGTCCCGATGAGTTTGGGTACCGTTTAGTTTGTGTTGTTCTTCTAGGAACAGTTGGAGATGCATTGGATGCTCGGCTCACTCACAAGGAAGGTGTTGTCACCATGTGCATATTGGAGTCAAGCTAGGATGATCAATGAACTACTATCTACCTTCAATTGGTATCTACTACATCCTTCCAATGGTATCTCGGTAATAAGTATCATCATCTACTACATGCACACATTACTTGCATCAACCTTGCGTAGGTTGTATCATGGCATGCATTTCATTCTTTCTTGTGATACTTGTTTCCTTTCTCAAAGCATCTCAACGATGATCTCATGTTGCTAGTTGTGATGTCTTTGATGTTCATGGGTAGGAATTCATTTATATACAATAAGACCATATCTAGCCAAGTGCTATGCCTTCAAGCAAATATCTTATGGGTATATTTGTGACTTCCTTGTGGATATCTTGTTTCCTTCATGTTGTAACTATTTCGGGTGTACATCCCTCTTTGTAGATATATATCATCATGATTTTGTCTACCTAGAACCTTATACACTTGAGAGAAATTACATCTCTAGTTGATATCCTTTCTTTCACGTCCACCTTGTCTTTCTTATGTTATTTCTTTGGTGGCTCCGTGAAAGCTTTTTGCCTTGAGTCGTGTCCTCTATCGTTGCATCTTGATGCACTCTTATGTGGTGAAGATTATTTTCCTCTTGCTCATCTTTACGAGGCTTTTAATTGGTACCCCTCGTCTTGATGAGCCTCTCATCGTCTATCTTCACCACGGGTTGTCACAAGCATAGGTTCTCTTTTGCTTATTAGTAAGCTTGTGAACCCTTTTGCCAGTTATTATTGTGGGAATGATAGGCCTTGCACCGTGTGCCTCATTCTTCCAAGACTATGTTGATGCTTAATGCTCATCCTAATTTTAGTCTTCTCAAGTGCTTCGCCATGACTCACACACATCATTTTGGTTGAGCCCCTTCTTAAGTTGCCTCTTTTACATGTTGCTCAACCATGTGCTTGTTGCAAGCGCTAGGCTTTGTTTCCTATATGCTCACCTGCACCTTTGGATGTGAGTTTCTATTGATTTTGGGGAGCTATGATCCTATTTGTGCACTTTGTATTCAAATACCAAAAATTCTTATGTGTGCACAAATCATGGGGAGCTTCTCTAGTTTCTTTAGAACACTCCTTTGCGCTTTTCATAATATCTTTATTCTTGTGGCATGTAGGATCATTGGTCTAGTTGGTTCAATTGATATCCGTTGATTGCTTGCTTCAATTGGTATCTTCGATTGCTTGTGTCTCTCTTTGTTATGTCTTTGTGGCATATCTTTCTGTTGCAATCTTTGGGCATCAATATAGTTGGTCTTCCTCCAAGTATTACCTTTGGATATGTGTATGGCATTCCACTCTCTTGTTGAGAAATACACAACTTTTGGAGGAACATCTTTTATATTGGTCTTCTTCGCTTTGCCCATTTTGGCAATCGATGCCAATGGGGAGAAGTTTCAGAGAGTTTTGTGGAAAAGTCTTGAGTTTTCTCCTTGCTTTAGTTTTGTTCCTAAGCAATTTCATCTCATACGCATGCATTATTGGTTGTTGCATTGTATGGTGATGCTTAATTCCTTATATAAACTCTTTTGATAGTGTTTTCCATCAATTACCAAAATGGGGGTGTTTGAAAGGATATGCGGTGGCCCCATGTGTGGTTTTGGTAATTGATGACATTCTCTATGGACTAATGGTTGCCTTGAGTTTATTTGAAGGTTTTGTCCATAGGCTTTTCTTGGAGTACATGTGTTGGTTTCAAGGAGAGTTTTGTGTCGACCAAGGTGCTATTCAAGGAATTATCCAAAGATTGGTCATGTGAGTGTTGAGCTTATTGCAAGCATGTCTTGAAGAATAAGATTGTGTGATCATTCATGTCCACCTTCAAGACATCATCCAAATGAAGAGAGTTGGAAAGATTCAAGGTTGATCAAGACTAAGTCAAGAGTGAATCAAGTTGATCAACTCACAAAGCGTAGAAGATGTACCGAGAGGGATCAAGTGATCCCATGGTATGGTAAGCATTGTTCATTACGCTTTGTGTGCTAACCCATGTCTTCGTGAGAGTTCTTTGTGGGGTTAGGTTGCGGTGTGCAAGTTCAAGTGATGCATCACGAAGAGATCAAGTGCTTGAAGCTTGCCGTCCATTGTGGTGACAATGGACTTGTGAAGATAATGGAAGAGAGGCTCACCCACGGTAGAGTATGGGGAGCAATCAACTAGTCTTCATCCCGCCAATGCAATCAAGAAAGGTGGTCCAACTTGAGGGAGTCAAGATCGTCATCATCTAGCTCAAGTGGACCATGTGCAAGGCAAAGGTTTGCCCTTGATAGGTTTTCTATTTTACCGGTCTCATGGTAGTTGTGGAAGACCGGGTTATAGGATCGTTTGCCGTACTATCAAGGGGGGCTCTCGATGAGTTGCTTGATCGTATCGTTCGTAGAGAGCTCAAACCATTGCATCCTTGCATCATCTTTATTGGTTCTTGTTTGGTTCTTCTCCTTGTGAGATTTGGAGCTTATGGTCATTTTTATGACAAGCTCGAGTTCATCGAAAACGGAGTTCTCATGCATCTTCTATGATGTTTTCGATGTTGGAGGGTATGCCGGTTCTTTTCGGTTGGAGGTTTCACTCCTTATGGTCGCTGTTTTGATGCTACTCGTTGTCTTGTTTCAAACAAGCTTGAGTTTGCTCAATTCGGTGCTCATATGAAGAAGTTATGGCAGTTCTGGTTTTCTTGGAGTATTCTTTGCTTTCGTGGTTGTGGCTTAAGGCTGGTGCGGTGGTAGTACCGTGACCCTCAGCGGTAGTACTGGCTGAAGCTCAGCGGTAGTACAGCTCTCGAGCGGTAGTACCCGCTCAAGCGGTAGTACCGCTCTCCGGTAGTACCGCTTGGGAGTTTCGGCCGTAGTACTGTTGTGCGTCTGGGCTACTTCGCCTCGATTCTCGAATGAAGTTTTTCGTGTCGGGTTTTGCGGCACTAGTAGCGGCGATGAGAAGCGGTAGTACCGCTCTGGCGGTAGTACCGCTCTTCCCTAGCGGTAGTACCGCTCTGGGGCCAGGGCCTTGACCTTCTCTTCAGCGGTAGTACCGCTGGATAGGAGCGGTAGTACCGCCTTCCCTAGCGGTAGTACCGCTCTGTTGAGGATTTTCGATTGGGGCAACGGTTGGATTTTCCCTCCTATAAAAGGGGTCTTCTTCCCCATTGAACCTTATCCTTTGAGCTCGTGTTCTTCCCCATTGTTGACCTTCTCCGAGCTTGCTATCTCTCAATCCCTCCATGGTTTCTTGCTAGTTTTTGGGGGGAAAGAGAGAGGAGATCTAGATCCACATTTCCACCAATCACTTTCTCCTCTATGTGAGGGGAACCCCTTGGATCTAGTTCTTGGAGTTCTTGGTGTTCTCCTTCTTGTTCTTCCTCTCATTTTCCTCCCTAGCATTAGTTGCTTTGGTGGGATTTGAGAGAGAAGGACTTGGGCACTCCGTGTGCCCTTGCCATTGCATTTGGTGCATCGGTTTGAGTTCTCCACGGTGATACGTGGAAGTTACAAGTTGAGAAGCTTATTACTCTTGGGTGCTTGGTGCCCTTGAGCTTGTTCCTCTTGGGTGCTTGGGCGCCCTAGGCAGTTAGTAGTGTTAGGAGCTCAATCATTGTGGTGTAAAGCTCCGGCAAGCGTCGGGGTCTCCAATTAGGTTGTGGAGATCGCCCGAGCAATTTGACGGGTTCAGTGACCGCCCCAAGGGTTGCCAAAGTGTCTGGGTTCGGTGACCGCCCCAAGGGTTGCCATTTATGCGGGTTCGGTGACCGCCCTCAAGGGTCCCTTAGTGGAATCACGGCATCTTGCATTGTGCGAGGGCGTGAGGAGATTACGGTGGCCCTAGTGGCTTCTTGGGAGCATTGTGCCTCCACACCGCTCCAAGCGGAGATTAGCATCCGCAAGGGTGTGAACTTCGGGATACATCGTCGTCTCCGTGCCTCGGTTATCTCTTACCCGAGCCTTTACTTATGCACTTTACTTTGTGATAGCCATATTGTTCTTTGTCATATATCTTGCTATCACATAGTTGCTTATCTTGCTTAGCATAAGTTGTTGGTGCACATAGGTGAGCCTTGTTGTTGTAGGTTTTGTGCTTGACAAATTAACCGTTAGGTTTATTCCGCATTTGTTCAAGCCTAAACCGTAATTATTTTAAAGCGCCTATTCACCCCCCCCCCTCTAGGCGACATCCTCGTTCTTTCAGATTGTTAGTGTGAGTGCTTATGTGAATGATATGTTTGTTATATAGATTTCATCAGAGAGTGACGAATAGTCTATCAAGTTATTTCTTGAGAACGATAATTTCTTCTTCGTCAACATCACCAGGCAAGTTCACTTTGACCATGCTTTCATACCTATGTTTTATTGCATTTAGTGACATCTTTGCAACCACCCCTCAGACGTGTTATTGAATCCTTGTAGATGAGTAGTATGCATGAGGTAGGAACCCATCCCCTTGTTACCAAGCCCGGGACGATATTTTATTCTAATGCTACGCTATAGTAGACGGGGTTTGGTATGAGTACTCGGGAGTGGTGTGAGAATGGAGGATTCTATGTCAATGACGACAACTCCATGATGGAATCTGCAAGGACTGCATCTTCAAGACCTCAAGACTTCAAGACTCGAGACAGGAATTCAATACACACTCTTGGGTGAAGGACGGTTGTGGGCACCTGGAGAAACCGGTGGTTGGCCGGGATGCATGGAGAAGCGCCATGACATCTTGCGGAAAGCTTCACCCGGACTCAAAGAGACGGAAGAATACTTCATGCCCGGAAGCTTACTGTGCAACCGCAAGTCATTATGGGCTCGCTTGGTTGACCTTAGTAGTGACTCTGGCTGGGGCGGTACTAGCAGATGTAGAACTACGGTAGGATGGGTTGAGTACCGGACGGTGGTCGAGGAACTCTTTGGAAGACCATGTTTGGTCATCTTGTTCTCAAACACCACGAAGTGCGAGAACGTAAAGAGAGGGATCGAATCTTGCGGGTAAAGTGTACAAACCTCTGCAGAGGGTTTAAACCTAATCGATTAGCCGTGTCCCCGGTTACGGACAATTTGAGCATCTGGACTTGGATCTATCTTGGAACTCTCAACACCGGATTGATAACTTAATTGTGGGCAACTTATGATGATTTGGGCTATATGACATCGGTTGGCGGAACCATGTCATGATAGAAAACTCCATAGTACAGACTTCATTTATTCCTTTGATGTAGGGAAAATAAAATCAGCTTTTATGCAAACAAAACTCGAATCTGAGCCATAAAGCCATATTGCATATAGTATAGTTTTATCATCTGTTTTCTCATATTGTGATCTTGCGGTACATTCAATGTCTTGACCTCCACGGCTGCAACGTATCATGTTGCAGATATTTCCTCGACGAGTAAGAGTGCAGTGTGAGGTTACGGTCTACACTCAACCTGCCGATGGCGTTGATGGGACTCCACACCCGTTTGATTGTTTCCGCTGAATATTATGAGGTATATATCATTTTACGTTATTTATACATGTGATTGCACTTTGATATATACATTGATGTCTTGTGTGCCAAAGACATCGATCCGAGGATGGCACAAGAATACGAAGGCTTGACCATTGAGGTCGGGTCGCTTCTGGGTCGGCCCGACACACGGGGCCATCTCGGGCCGTGGCCCAAATGAGGGGGTGTGTTCTCTTTTCTTTGTATTTTGTTTTTCTTAATTTTTCTTTTACCGCTTTTACTTTTAGTTTTTCTTTTATTTTAGTTTTAGTAAATTACTAAAGTGGCACCTAAATAGATTTTACAAATTATGCCACCGCCACAATAGTTTAATACTTATAACAAATTAGTTTTGAAAATGTTTATTATTTTTAAAGCACTTAAATAATTGTATTTGCTACTGTTTTATTCATTTTAGAGTATTTAAACATTTTATAAAAGTGTGGTTTCACCACCATAATTACCTATGCATTATCTGGCTCACTCCGAACATTTTAGTTTTAATATTTGAAAATATTTTATTGCTTGCTTGATTTGAATTTGAATTCGAACAGGTTTCGAACTAGCGCGAGTTTATCCACAGTAACCGAGGTGACGTGGCATCATTAGCGGGGATTACTGTAGCGTAATTACCCGGGCGTCACAATTCTCCTCCACTACAAGAAATCTCGTCCCGAGATTTAAGAGGGGAGTAAGGGGGAAAGGTCTGGTTTCGAAATCCTAACGAATCTTCTCAGTCTTGGTTGATCTTCTTGAAGAGGCCGATCCATTACCTTGACATCTTCATTTCTCTGCTACAGGTCATCAGGGTGATGCCGCCCTTTTCTCGGTAACTCCAACGCATTTCTTTAATAGGTAATGGGTTATTCCGGCAGAGCGAACCTGCGCAAGGTTGACTATCTGGTAGCTAACATCGAGGAAGGTGGCGGAAAGTAACTCTTGAACTGGAACTTAAGAACATATCGAGAGCAAAGTAAGAAGGTACCATGAGAAGTTTCAAGCGGGTAGGCAATCATCCGATGCCTGAAACAGGGTTCGAAAGGGTTCAGAGCAACGGGAATAAGTATTGCGTCCGATACCAGAATAGATCAATAGGCGAGTGGCCCGTGAATTACATACAAAGTCAAGCGTGAGGAGTAACCCGGCAACAGGGGTGTACAGGAGAGTCAGGTTTCGATCTGTGAAACTGTGGGTTATGGGCCCACCATGTGGTTAAAAGTAGAAAGGTTGGTGACATCTTGCACGATCATGTAAGCAAGGCATGTCAGAGGAGAGTCCGAGGGTCATGTCGGCAACAACATAGGTACCAAGGGCGAGGGACGAAGAGAACCATTTTCCTGCTCGTTGAACGAGGCGGACCAATAGGCAAGGTTCTCGTCCATCGGTGGTTACCGAAATGTCACCAACAATAGTAACAGGGTCTTACTGGCAGTGTTGTAACACGAGGTGCTTGCACAAGCAGTGGATTATTACTGCTTATATCATATAGATCATAGAAAAGGTTTAAACAAACCAATGGATGGAAAATATGATCATCAGACTAAACAGAACAATGGAAAGGAAAATATGTTTAAACACATAATTCAAGGGTATATCCTTCCCAAGGACAAGCGAGCAAGATATCCACGACAGGAGATAATGTAGAAAACCCTTTAGGTAAGGGAGAGAAATTTCATGTCATTACCCATACAACGGTGTTTGGATAATTGAGCAAGAAACATTTAGCATTGGGCTTGAATGTTCTTGTTGAAAACCAGAGTATCACAGACATGCTTCGAGATAGCATTGGCATGGTCTTCAGGTGAAGATCGGACCTTGGAATCACGAAGGATCCATCAGGAATAACTTGTAGAAACAATATTACAATTCCCTCATGGATGAAAGGATAACCCTGCTGAAAAGGAATCTATAATGATAGGTCCTCCAGCCGGGGGGGGGGGTGCTAGGAATGACATCATACTACCGGGTCATCAAAGGATCAACATCATAACTCTTGGAAGTTGTCCCAACCATCATATCTGACCGAGATTCAGATCCGATTGGTGTCAGGATACCTCAGACTTTGGATACACGAGAAGAAAAGGTGCAACGCAAATTGACGAGATGACATTGTAAGATTCTCGGGGAAATGAACTATGAAGTGATTTCCGTTAACAAGAGTCCATCATTAACCCAAGGAGAGGACAAGGAGGTGTCTGGTGAACTCAACGGCAATTCACCGATATTCCCAAAAGATGGACTTCCACAATTAAGTGAACAAGGAGATAACATTTGTCAGATCAAATGATACAAGGAAGTATGCTCGAGGAAAACATACACAAGTAAACATTGGTTGAAAGGTGCGCCCGATGGGTTGGGTTGCACGACCAATGTCTGAATGGTGATTCAGAGAAGTATTTCTATGTCAAGAATTCTCAAGAGGTGGAACAAATCTCAGAACATTCTTGACATAAAGGATGGTAATACTCCAAGGTAAAGAAGAACGATTGCTTTGGGTAGCAAGGAGCTCAAGGTATAACACCAAACATGAACAAGCTTGTGTTGGTGGGAAGGCAATAAAGTGGTCGATGGTAATACAAATCATCGAGGGCAAGGATGGTATTCCTCATCATGAATTCAATTGATATCCTGGATGAGCTCGAGAATGTTGACGATCACGACAATGATATAGCCAAACAGGCTAGGAATGGCGTGGTCGGGTACAAACTCGTACTTATAGAAGCTATCGAAGAGTTGTTGAACCATAGTGCGGACTCGGTTCAGTTATCGGTGTCTTTGAGTGTTTAATAACTCGAGACCGTGAGAAATTGGAATCGGTGGGAAGGTAGTACTTGATGAACTCATAAAAGTTATGCAGTTCCATGATAATCTCGAGATACCAGGGGGGTAATACTCGACACAAGATCAAAGTAAAGGTTGGACTGGTGTATTGATCCATAGAAGACAATTGTTTTAACTTGTCCGAGAAATGAGATCAAGAAGAACAATCATGGTCGGAACCACGATTGCAAAAGGCGGATCCTAGATATAAGATGAACTTATACCGAAGGAATAATTCATTTAAGAGAAGCTTTAATGATAAGATATACATCGTGTCCATGGGCATGAACACAAGTTCAAGGTCGACTCCACTTCTCCAATGCAAAGCCTTTCATTCACTTCTCACGTTCGATGAAGTTGCCGTGTTGAAATTTTATCTGGCGAAGCACCAGAAGAGTAATATTCGTGAAAACTTTCGGGTTCACACGGTTTAGAGAAGGCATATGTTCAACCCATAGGGCTTCTTAGAAACATATACCACCAGTTTCAAGAGTAAATAACACAAGCTCGGAGGTAGAGCATGGTTGACAAAGCAGAGGATGCAATTTACCAAAGGCATTATGTATCAGGGGAAGGTCTCACAAAGTTATTGAATATGAAGGATGCTGACGGGTAAAATCCAATAATGGACCTGATGGTCCACCAGGGGTCTGACGTGAGCATCAGTACTTAACTAGAGGAAGAAGAATGCAAGGAGATCAGATTATAGAAACAACTGACTAACTCAATTGTCAAATGCAAAGGAATTATGATTCCCAAATCAAGGGGTCAGAAGCAATGCTCTGATTAGGGATGGATAAGTTGAATAGTCTTAGGGTACAATCAACGATAATTGGATTGGTCGAGAACCAATTCCAGATAAAAGAATGGCAGCTCAGCCGGAAAAGTAATTTATAAGGATCAATGATGATTGCGGGTATTCGCAAACATATTGAGTCAACAGACTCAAAATGATAATGACAAGGAATGTCAATAAGACTACCAGATTTATGGGATTAACCATAATGCAAGCAAGCAAGAATTTCAAGAGCCAAGGCTCCAGAGGACTTTCGGAAGATCGAATAGTATTTTGAATACTTTTGTGAAACACATGAACAACTGGGTATGAGCGGATTTTCGACAAGTGCGAGGATTTATTTGAAGGGGTATTCATGTGGCAAAGAACTGCTAGGCAGTAGGCACGAAGTATTCTCGGAACAATAGAGAAAACTTCGGGGTATCTTGTAATAACAAGATCAATGGGGGATGATCGTAAGAATGGCAAGTGTAAGTAGTTATCCACGGATTTATCGGTGGTCGGAATAGCAAGAGTGATGGGCACAAAGTCTCGAGAGAACATCAGAGAGTATCTTCGGAATCTTCTGATTAGCAGACGATCATCTGACGTGAGGGGCTCTCCGGGAGAAAGTACTTGCGAGAACCTAAAGTTAGTTTTGTTTTTAGCAAAATCGTTTAATCCGAATGGAAGAGAGTTCATAATCCCAGAGTAAAGATCGAGGAGTAAAAGATCCTAATACCACCCAATGGCGACGTGGGCCCATGGGCCGCACAACCATGTTAGTAAAAGTTTTGTAAAGTCTAGACTCGACTTCGGCCAAGGAGTTGTAAGGGGATTCCTACAGGCGGTAGGCTCGATACCAACTTGTGGACGCCCGATTCAATCGTACACTAATCATGCACGCAAATGTGTACGATCAAGATCGAGGACTCACGGAAGATATCACAACACAACTCTACAAATAAAGTAAGTCATACAAGCATCATAATACAAGCCGAGGGCCTCGAGGGCTCGAATACAAGTGCTTTCGATCATAGACGAGTCAGTGGAAGCAACAATATCTGAGTACGGACATAAGTTAAACAAGTTTGCCTTAAGAAGGCTAGCACAAACTGGGATACAGATTGAAAGAGGAGCGGGCCTCTGCAGGATCCTCCTAGCTACTCCCGGTGGTAAATGGCGGGCTGCACGTAGTAGTAGGCACCTCCGAGTAGTAGTCGTCATAGGCGGTGGCGTCGCTCCTGGGCTCCATCGTGCAGTTGCAGCAATCGAGTAGAGGTAGGGGAAAAGGGGAACAAGGCAACCGTGAGTACTCATCCAAAGTACTGCAAGCAAGGAGCTACACTACATATGCATGGATATATGTGTAAAGGGCCATATCGGTGGACTGAACTGCAGAATGCCGAATAAGGGGATAGCTAGTCTTAACGAAGACTACGCACGGACACTGTCTTGCAGCAGGTAGGAGGGGACAATCTGAAGTCCTCCAAGTAAAATCACATAGCAATAATCCTACCCGGCGATCCCCTGCTCATATCCCTGAGCGAGAGCGACCACCGGTTGTATCTGGCACTTAGAAGGGTGTGTTTTATCACGTATCCGGTTCTAGTTGTCATAAGCTCAAGGTACAACTCCAAGTCGTCACATTGCCGAAGATCACGGCTATCCGAATAGATTAACTTCCTGCAGGGTGCACCATCTTACCCAAAGACGCTTGATCCCATTTGGCGGACACACTTTCCTGGGTCATGACCGGCGCGGAAGATCAACACGTCGCAGCCCCACCTAGGCACAACAGAGGCCAACACGCCGGTCTAAACCTAAGCAGGGTGCAGGCCCATCGCCTCGAGCACACACACCTGCGTATGACGTCTGTGGCCGGAAGCAGACCTAGCCAGAAAGGCGTTCGGTCCAATCCGGCGCGCCGCTCGTCCGACGTCTGAAGTGCCGGCTGATACCACGACGCCGGGATACCCATAACTACTCCCGCGTAGATGGTTAGTGCGTATAAGCTTCGTAGCCAACTCGGATCAAATACCAAGACCTCGTTAAGCGTGTTAAGTAACATGACGCCGAACATGGCCAGGCCCACCTCTCTCCTAGGCGGTCTCAACCTGCCTGTCGCTCCGCCACAAAGTAACGATCGGGGCCGTGGAACCCAGGCCCACCTCTCACCGGGATGGAGCCACCCGTCCTTTCACCCCCATCTCGAACAGTATCAGGTAATGTAATAGTGTAAAGTATATAGTATATGCCCGTGATCACCTCCGAAGTGAGCACGGCCCAGGACTATAGAATGGCAGACGGACAAGAGTGTAGGGCAACGGTTGGAACTCTAGCATACTATACTATGCAGTAGGATAGCGGTAAAGGTAACAACTTGATAGTAGCAAGGAGCTATGCGGCGAAAGATAGGATTAACTGAAAGCAGTAACATGCTACACTACTCTAATGCAAGCAGTATAGAGAAGAGTAGGCGATATCTGGTGATCAAAGGGGGGCTTGCCTGGTTGCTCAGACAAGGAGGGGTCGTCGGTGACGTAGTCGACCACAGGGGCAGCATCGGTCTCGGGGTCTACCGAAGAGAAGAGGGGGAAGAACAGTAAATACATAGCAGGCAAGTGCATAACAGGACAACAGATGAGCTAGGCGTGTTCTAACGTGGCGCTTAGTGATCTTGGCGAAGGGGGAAACATCCGGGAAAGTTTTCCCGGTTCCGGACGTCTGTCAGACAGATGAACCAGAGAGGAAAGTTTGCAGGTTCGCTATGCTAGAGACGTGTGGCGGACGAACGGACTGCGTATCCGGATTCGTCTCGTCGTTCTGAGCAACTTTCATGTTGAAAATATTTTAATCCGAGTTACGGATTAAAAGATATGATTTTCTAAAGATTTTATTAATTTCTGGGATTTAATTAATTCGAAAATGATTTAATGACATCAGCATGATGTCATGCTGACATCAACAGTCAACATAGTTGACTGGGTCAAACAGACACGTGGGTCCCGGTTGTCATTGTCTAAGACTAATTAAACAGGTTAATTAGTTTAATTAGTTGTTCAGTTTAATTAATCAAAATTAATTAAGTTAATTAATTCTTCAATTAATTAATTAAATAATTAATTGTTTTTATTTTTATTGTATATTTTTTTTCTTTTTTTTTAGAAAACATTCTGGGGTGGGACCCCCATGTCATTGGCCCCAGGGGGCCTAGCGGGTTCGGGCGCTTAGCGGGCGCGGCGAGAGCGCAAGACAGCCTGCTTAAGGCCGCCAGACAAGTGGGCACGACAAGGCGCCGATGTGCTGGCAGCCGTCGTGGGCGAGGACCGTGGCGGCGTCCGGAGGTGGAGCCGAGGAGGGGGGGGCGCTCGCCGTGCCCGTGGCCTCGCATGGGGCCGGCAGCAGCGGACCTGGCGATGAGGCAGTGCGCGCTACGGAAGGAGCCGGCCACAGCGAGCGGCAGCTCGGCGGGGGTGCCCCGCCGGTGCGGGTGGTGAGGCAACGGCATCAGCGGGTCGGTGTGGCGGCAGGCATCGGGGCGTGGCCCGGGACGTCTGGGGAGGTCGGCGAATCGGGCATGAGGAGGGGAGAGGAGGCGGCGTGCTCACGGTGGCCGAGGGGAGTGGCGGTGGTCGCGAGGTGGAGGTCGGAGACGCCGTACGCAAGGGAGGCAGGCCGGCGGGGACGGGCGCCGAAGGACGGAGGAAGGCGTTGCTGGATGGAGGCGATGGCTTCACGGCTCGCCGGAGCGAGGGGAGACGGCGACGTTGCGGCAGGAGGTCGGGGATGGCGATGCTCGGCGCCGGCGGCAGCCTCGAGGCGGCGCCTCGCATCGGGCGCGGGCATGCGGCCCTGGCTCGATGTGGGCGAGTGTTGCGTGAGGTGGCGACGGGGTCGTTCCGGCAATGGCGTCGAGCGGCGGGGGCGCCGGCTACCATCGGGGAGAAGGGTAGAGGAGGCGATGTGGGGAGGAGGCGAGGAGGCGCCGGCGGGGATGGGCGGCGCCGTCCGGCGACGGGGTGTACAAGCCCGATCCCGATTGGATCGGGGAGAGGGAGAGTGGGGGCGCGAGTGGGGGGGAGTGGGGGTGTCGGTGTCTAGGGTTAGGAGTGGAGGGGTTAGGTCACGAGGGAGGGGGCCATTAGGCCAGGAGAGGTGCGGCTGGGCCGGCCCGATTGGCCACGAGGCCATCTGGGCCGTGGCCCAGCGAGGGGGGTGTGTGTTCTCTTTTCTTTGTATTTTGTTTTTCTTAATTTTTCTTTTACCGTTTTACTTTTAGTTTTTCTTTTATTTTAGTTTTAGTAAATTACTAAAGTGGCACCTAAATAGATTTTACAAATTATGCCACTGCCACAATAGTTTAATACTTATAACAAATTAGTTTTGAAAATGTTTATTATTTTTAAAGCACTTAAATAATTGTATTTGCTACTGTTTTATTCATTTTAGAGTATTTAAACATTTTATAAAAGTGTGGTTTCACCACCATAATTACCTATGCATTATCTGGCTCACTCCGAACATTTTAGTTTTAATATTTGAAAATATTTTATTGCTTGCTTGATTTGAATTTGAATTCGAACAGGTCTCGAACTAGCGCGAGTTTATCCACAGTAACCGAGGTGACGTGGCATCATTAGCGGGGATTACTGTAGCGTAATTACCCGGGCGTCACATGCCAGGGGTGGACATAGGATTATGTCTGAGCACATCATCGCCTATCGGAATGCTCAGGCTGCTGCGGAGGCAGCACAGGAGGATCCTCAGCAGTGGGATGAGTGGATGCCCGCTCCTCAGGATCCCTGCTACCCTCCAGGCTACTGACCGATTACCAACTTAGGCCAAAAGCCTAAGCTTGGGGGAGTACGTGTTTCTCACCGAAATTATATTCATGTCTACTTATCATTCTATTTGTCAGTGTTCACACTTTTTCATTGTATCATCCACGCTTAGATTTATTATCTTGCTTTCTTCTTATGTGTTTGAAAAACTTTAGAAAAAACAAAAAAAATAGTTGTAATTAATTTACTTTCTATGGATGCTTAGTAGTAGTATTAAAAAGAAATCCAAAAAGATTTTCTTGATCTTCTTTTGCTTGTTGGGAGCTTTCTCGTGTAAATAGTTTTTCTCGTTTTTGTTTTTCCCTTTTATTTGCTCGTTCTAGAAAATCAAAAACTCCAAAAATATTTTAGTATGTTTCCATGAATTTATTTTTCTTTTATTCGAGTTGTACCGAGGAGAAGACCACGATGAAAATGTTGAGTGGCTCTCATATGAATAATTGTTGAACTAATAAAGAGCACATTTTACCCTGTCTTCTTCTGTTGAATAAAATGTGTGCAGATTCCAGCTTAGTCCACGACATTCTTGCACTATTATTATTTTCATATCATTCGGTTGTGCAAGTGAAAGGCAATAACGACGACATCCGATGAACTGGCCGTGGCTGGGAGAAACTCGTATGAACTCGACTTGTTATGTTTGTGTAAATATGTTTAACCTAGTATCCATGATTCAGCCCATTATGATTAAACATGTTTACAATGACAATTGGAGATTATAGTTTCTCGTGCCATGCATTAGTAGTTAGGATTGATAATGATTTATCTTGGAAATCAACATAGCGTTAAAATGATTGTGATGTAGTATGATAATATGGTATCCTCCTCTGAATGTTCGAGTGGCTTGACTTGGCACATGTTAATGCGCATTTTTTGACCAGAAGTGAAATAATTTTCTATAGCAAAAATATTCACACGACCATGAAATATTTTTGCACAGGAAGTTGGGCCAAGGTACAAATAATATTTGGGAATTTTCTCAGAATTTTTGGAGCAAGAAAAATAGGGGTTGCTTTGGAGCAGAAGAGAAAATAGATCATTTTCTGAGGGAAAATGAATACTTTTCCTTTGAGAAAAATATTCCCATAGCCATATTTTGAAAGATCAGATATCAAGAGATGATTTGGGAGTGAGTGGAGTCACTTGTGTGAAAATTAAAACAATGCCCAAGTGCTAAGTCCAAATGAGTTAATTCAAAACTCAGTTTCAAATCAAATTTGCAAGAAACTCCAAAGAAATAAAATGGGAACAACCCAAGGTGTCACACAATATATGCACATGCACAAACTAACAAACACTTGCACACAACACAAAAGGGGGTTGTCAATCCCTTCATGGTCACTTGCAAGAGTGAGATCTAGTAGGGATTTTCCGCAAAAAAAAGAGATCTAGTAGAGATAGATTTAAAAAGTTTGCGGGTCTCCTACGCACCTCAGTCGTCGCATCTTCCTCCTCCTCCAAAACAAATATAGGGTTTGTGCCTCTCGTCGGTGCTGCCACAAGTCCGCCTCATCTCCAGTGGCCCTAGGGGCCATGGGGGTGTGATGGATCTTGGAAAGGGCCGGTGGGAGGGCTTCATTGTTAGTCGTTCCTTCGAGTTTTGTTAGGGTTTATGTCGTGTCCAGGAAGACGAGATGGCGGCGTCTCCCTGAAGATGGAATAAAGGTCTCCCCGCCTAACCCCCGTTGGTGCGTCTAGCATCGTTGGTGCCGTGTGGAGGTGTGTCTCCGGCAGATCTATCCTTGGTGGATTTGCTCGGATCTGGTTGTTGTTCATCTATGTTTGTGTGTTTTGTGTTTCTTTGGGTTGATCTACGTTATTCTTCATTGACAGCGGTTGCTATTCTGGTGTGCTAGTCCTATGGGGCCTTAGCATGATAACTTCCCAACTGTCTACTACGACAAGCTGTGCCCGACTTCGGCAAGGGAGGGGCGATGATGGCGGTGTGCCTTCGGCTCGCTTAGTGCTTGTAGTTATCACTAGGTGGTCTACGGATCTGGATGTAATTTTTATTATTTCTGGTGTTCACTGTACTGCCACGATCGAAGCTGAATAGATTGGAAGTTTTCTCGCAAAAAAATAACAATACAGAGATAGATTATAAAATATAAGTAAAAGGCAAATAAAATAAACACAAAATAATTGCAACAAGGTATTTTTGGGTTTTGGATTTAAAGATCTGACAATATATGATGGAAAATAGACCCGAGGCCATAGATTTCAGTAGAGCTTCTCTCTCGAAGAAATCATACGGTGGGTAAACAAATTAATATTGAGCAATTGATAGAAAAGCGCAAAGTTATGATGACATCCAAGGCAATGATCATGAATATAGGCATCACGTCTGTGACAAGTACACCGACTCGTGCCTGCATCTACTACTATTACTCCACACATCGACCGACTCCTGCCTGCATATAGTGTATTAAGTTCATAAGAATAGAGCAACGCCTTAAGAAAGATGACATGATGTAGAGGGATAAACTCAAGCAATATGACATAAACCCCATCTTGTTACCCATAATGGCAACAATAAAATACATGCCTCGCTACCCCTTCTATCACTGGGTAAGGACAACGCAAGATTGAACCCATCACAAAGCACCTCTCCCATTGCAAGAAAAACCAATCTAGTTGGTCAAACCAAATCGATAGATCAGAGAGAAATACAAAGCTATCTTAATCATGCATAAAAGAGTTCAGAGAAGACTCAAATAATACGCATACATGATCTGATCATAAATCCACAATTCATCAGATCTCAACAAACACACCACAAATTAAAAGAAGATTACATCGAATAGATCTCCAAGAACATCGAGGAGAACATTGTATTGAAGAAGAAACCATCTAGCTACTAGCTATGGACTCGTAGGTCTGTGGTAAACTATTCACGCATCATTGGAAGGGTAGCAAGGTTGATGTAGAGGCCCTCCATGGTCGAATCCCCCTCCGACGAAGTATCAGAAAATGCCCCAAGAAGGAATCTCACGGGAACAGAAACTTGCGGCGGTGGAAAAGTATTTTTGGTAACTCTTCTGACATAGGGGGATATTTGGGTATTCATAGAGTGAAGATTAGGGTTTGAGGATCCATGAGGGGCCCACAAGCCCTAGGGGCGCGCCCTAGAGGCTTGTGGCCGCCAGTGGGTTTCTGGCCTCTTCTCCAAGTCCCGTAGGTGTCTTCTGGTCCAAGAAAAGTCATCATAAAGTTTTATTCAGTTTGGACTCCATTTGATATTCCTTTTCTATAAAAGTCAAAATGTAGCGACCAGACCTCAAACAGTCTAGTCTCTGTGCATTAGTGGCATCCCTGGATCGGTAATGCTGACACGCACAATACTCGAGGAGTTACAACAGAGTCTCTATCACACACTTATTACATCGAAATGTCTCAAAAGAGAACTTATTACAATAATATGGCTTAAGGCCATCTAAATAAGATAACAGCGGAAGCCTTGGAAGATAAAGTGAGTCCATCAACTCCAACGACATAGCTGAGTGAGCGCCAACGACTTATGGGACCTTACTCGTCGTTTGAAAAGTCTGCAACATGATATGTTGCAGCCCGAAATGGGTCAGCACATGGAATATGCTGGCAATGTAACACAAAGGAGTAATGAATAGAATAAATGCTATCACTACATGCATATATGGCTGGTGGAAAGCTCTATGGTTAAATTTTTTGCATAAAGCCAATTTTCCCCTACAACAAAGGAATCAATTTTATTTAACTATCATGGTGGTTGTTAAACATTGAGAAGGTTCGTCCAACTCAATCCCAATTAAGCAATATCAATTAACCCAACAAATTAATTTAGAGTGATGAGATCAACATGATAATCCAAGAACCAGATACTCAAGATGTCCATAACCGGGGACACGCCTAACCATGATTAGTTTGTACACTCTGTAGAGGTTTGCGCACTTTTCCCCATAAGACTCAATTCTTCTGTTGGATTTCTCGCACTACAAGGTGTTTGAGAAACGGATGACCGAGACACAGTCTTTCAAAAACATTAAATCCTTACTCTGGGTGGACAGTTACACCTACTTTCCCCTACATCTGCTAGCCCACCACTGAAAGGGGTCATGCAACCTACTCAACTATGCTAGAGCCCATAATAGCTTGTGGCTGCACATGGAAGTTTCTAGCACGAATAATCTTATGATCCCTTTGAGCCTGGGTGACGAACCGTAGGATGGTCACACGGGTACTCTGGAATATCCTAGGACAACACTGAATTCTCCAGGTGCCCGCAACCAATCCACCCAGATGTGTATTTCTGTAGCCACCTTAAGTTAACCATTAATTAACAATTCTCACATCTGTCATGGATACACTCACCCAATCCATGTCTACGAGCATAGCATAGCAATCCTGAGATAACGTAGAAGTAACTCCCAAAGGTTTGATAATAAAAGGGCAATAGGTTCTACCTCATCATCTACTTCCCAAACCCACATGTTAATCAGATCCTAACCATGCAATGTTTGAGGTTTGTAACTAATGCATAAAAACTGGGTAATAAAGGGATATGATCAAAGTGTTACTTGCCTTGCTGATGATCTGCAAAACCTAGAGACTCGTAGTAGCACGCTTCACACTCCGGGAATTCTATCGCAAACAAACAATAGCATACATAAGCACTCAAGCAAGAAGCACGGGTAAAACTCAAATAAAAAGATCCAATCTGAAAGTCCTACGGAAGAGCTTCAACTTCCAGAAAGAACCAACTCAAACGGAGCAACGAAACTCGAGAAACGAACGAAACAAGATTCATTTACTAATCTGGACTAAAATCAAATTTTACAGTACCAAAATCACGTTCAAGTTGGTTAAACAGAAAGAGGGCTTTGAGACGAAGATTTAGGCTCTAATTTCATCTAATTTGGATAAACGAGCAAAAAGTTATACTAGAACGAAGATCAGGGCAGAAATCACGATCGAAAATAATCGCAGATAAACCCTGGAAAATAAAACGGAACGAACAGACTAACGAATGAATGTTCGCTGTCTGAGCCTAACCGGCGAACAGCGTTCGTTAAAATGAACGAACGGACGAACGTCCGCTAAATAACTAAACCAAAAAAACTGAACCGATCTATATAAAAAACAGATATAGGGTTTTTAGAGAAAACCCGGCGGTTTCTAAAAAAACGACAGCGGCGGCGGCGGCTACCTCCGACGGGTTTGGTTGCGGCGGCATCGGCGTCTGGCGGCTTGCGGCAATGGCGGCAAGCCGGCTGAGGCGGTGATGGTGCGGAGGCGGTGGCGGCAGGCGGTGTGGGGGAGACGGGAGGCGGCTCGGGCTTTAAAAGGCCGAGGCGGTAGCTGCGGCAAGGCGGCGGCTCGGATCCGGACTCGAGAGGAGTCCGCATGGCATGTGGCCACGGCGGGGAAAAGCGGCGACAGGCGGGCAGTGGGCCTTGACCCAGTCGTTCGAGGAAACTTTTTAAAATTAATTCCGCCAAAAACAGAAAAATCCAAATAAATGATAAAAAAAATCTAAAATGCCAAAAACAATTTTCACTGTCTAAATAGAATATTTAGAACAAAGTGAACATTTTTCTGGCCTAAAATGCAATTTTGAAAACATGCATATTTATCTAATTCAAATAAAATAGCAATAAAATTTCAAATGAAATAAGTATTTGATTTTAACATTTTTCCTCCAATATTTCTTTTATTTTGGAGAAGTCATTTTATCCCCTCTATTTTATTTTAAAATTGGAAATATTCAGAAAGAAAATGATTAAAACCAAAATGATCCTCTTTCCAATATTTGAGAAAATTCAAATATGAAAACGTATGAAACCCCCAACTCTCTCCGTGGGTCCTTGAGTTGCTTAGAGTTTCTAGGATCAACCAAAATGCAATGAAAATATGATATGCATATGATGACCTATGTATAACATTCCAAATTGAAAATTTGGGATGTTACAAACCTACCCCCCTTAAGATGAATCTAAGCCCTCGAGATTCGGGTTAACTAGAAAATAGGTGTGGGTGGTCCTTCCGTAGATCTTCCTCTCGTTCCCAGGTGGCTTCATCCTCGGTATGGTGGCTCCACTGAACTTTGCAAAACTTGATAACCTTGCTCGGCTGGCAAACTCGAGAATCTTCACTGGTTTCTCTTCGTAGGTCAAATCACTATCCAGCTGAATCACTTCCAGTGGCACTGTATCTCTCAGAGTAATATCGGCCATCTCTGCGTGGCACTTCTTTAACTGGGAAACATGAAACACATCGTGAACTCCTGACAATCCCTCTGGCAATTCCAGCTTGTAAGCAACTTCTCCCATATGTTCCAAAACTTTGTATGGTCCCACAAAACATGGTGCTAACTTTCCCTTAACTCCAAAATGCTTAACTCCTCGAAGTGGTGACACACGAAGGTATACTCTGTCTCTGACTTCGTAAACTGTCTCCTTGCGTTTAGAATCCGCATAACTCTTCTGCCTGGACTGGGCTACCTTGAGTATATCGCAAATCAGTTTAACCTTCTCTTTAGACTCCTTAATCAAATCTGGTCAAAACAACTGACGGTCTCCAACTTCATCCCACAATAACAGTGTCCTGCACCTCCTTCCGTACAAAGCTTCGAAAGGGGCCATTTACAAACTAGCTTGATAACTGTTGTTATAAGAGAACTCTGCATACGGCAAGTTGTCGTCCCAACTAGATCCATAATCTAGAGCACAAGCTCTCAACATGTCCTCCAGAATCTGATTGACTCCCTCGGTGCATCCATCTGCGTGGATGAAAGGTCATCTTGAACTCTAGCCTGGTACCCAAAGTCTCATGCAACCGATTCCAGAACTTTGAGGTAAACTGGGTTCCTCTGTCTGATACAATGATCCTCGGAACTCCATGTAGACACACGATCCTGGTCATGTATATCTTTGCCAACTTAGCACTTGTATAAGTGGTCTTCACTGTGATGAAATGAGCTAATTTCGTCAACCGATCAACTACAACCCAGATAGAGTCATAGCCTGAACGAGTCTTGGGCAATCCAGTGATAAAATCCATGCCAAGCTTGTCCCACTTCCATTCGGGTATCGGCAATGGTTGTAGCAATCCTGCTGGCTTCTGATGCTCTTCCTTAACTCTCTGACATACATCACATACTGCTACATACTCGGCATTATCCTTCTTCATTCCTGTCCACCAGAAAATTTCCTTCAAATCCAGATACATCTTAGTGTTTACTAGGTGAATCGAATATGGTGAATCATGGGCCTCCTGCAGAATCAACTTCCTGATCTCGGGGTCATTAGGCACATATACGCGATCCTCAAACCATAAAGTATCGTGCTCATCCTTGCAAAATCCTTTAGCCTTTCCTTTGCTCATCCTTTCCTTTATCTCAGCAATCTCCTTGTCAGTCTTCTGGGCTTCTCTGATCTTATCCATCAAAGTGGACTGAATTTCCAATGCTGCTACATAACCTCTCGGAACTATTTCCAAACATAGCTCACGAAGATCCTCTGCTAACTCCATGGGTAATCCTTCGGTCATGAGCGTATTTACATAACTCTTGCGGCTCAACGCATCGGCTACTACATTAGCCTTTCTGGGAAGATAATGCAACTTCATATCATAATCCTTAATGAGCTCCAACCATCTCCTTTGCCTGATATTCAACTCCTTCTGCGTGAAGATATATTTCAAACTCTTATGATCCGTGTATACCTCACAATGGTTTCTGATGAGAAAATGTCTCCATGTTTTCAGCGCATGCACTACGGCTGCTAACTCCAAATCATGAGTAGCATAATTTAATTCATGAGGTTTTAGCTGTTGTGAGGCATATGAAACAACTCTTCCCTCCTGCATAAGCACTGCTCCAAGTCCTCGACGTGAAGCATCGAAATACACTTGATAATCCTTTCTTTGATCTGGAAGAATCAACACTAGGGTTGTAACCAAATGCTTCTTCAACTCCTAAAAACTGGCTTCACACTCCTCAGTCCATTTGAACTTGCTGTCCTTCTTCAACAACTCTGTCATGGGCTTTGCAATCCTGGAGAAATTCTCAATGAACCTCCGATAATATCCTGCGAGTCCAAGAAAACTCCTGATCTCTCCAACTGATGTGGGTGCCACCCATTTAGTCACAGAAACAACCTTGGTGGGGTCTACTGCTATTCCTTCTCCGGATATAAATGTCCGGGAAATCCAACTTCCTTCAACCAAAACTCACACTTGCTGAACTTGGCATATAACTGATGTTCCCTGAGCTTCTCAAGAACCAAACACAAATGCTCCTTATGCTCCTGTTCATTCTTTGAGTAGACCAATATATCATCGATGAACACTACGACGAACTTATCCAAAAACTCCATAAACACTTTGTTCATCATGTTCATGAAATAGGCAGGTGCTTTAGTCAGACCAAATGACATAGCGATATACTCGTATAGCCCGTACCTCGTGGTAAAAGCTGTCTTAGGTATATCCTGCTCTCGAATCTTTAGCTGATGGTATCCTGATTGCAGATCGATCTTGGAAAATACTTTAGCTCCTTGCAACTGGTCAAACAAATCATTGATCATTTGCGGTGGGTACTTGTTCTTGATCATCACTTCATTCAACGCACGATAATCAACAACCGTCCTTAAATATCGATCCTTCTTCTCCACTAGGAGTATTAGGGCTCCCCAAGGTGACGAACTTGGTCGTATATAACCTTTATACAGTAAATCCTTAATCTGCTTCTTAATTTCCTCCAAATTCTTTGTGGGCATCCGATACGGTCTCTTTGATATTGGCCCGGTGCCTGGCAAAAGCTCAATCAAGAACTCAATGTCTCTATCCGGTGGCATGCCTGGCAACTACTCCGGAAATACATCAGGGTAATCCTTCACCACTAGTACTTCCTCCTGTACAACTCCTGATAAGGAATTCACTTGAGTCCTCTTCGGCACATGCCGGGATACATACTTGATCCTTCTTCCTTCTGGGGCGGTGAGCATAATTGACTTACTGGCGCAATCGATGTTTCCTCCATACATCGATAACCAATCCATACCCAAAATCACATCCAACCCTTGCGACTCCAGAATCATCAGATCTGAGGGGAAAACATGCCTACCTATGGTCAACGGCATCTGAAAACATCCTTGGCTTGCCATATGCTCCGCTCCTGGTGAGCTTACTAACATAGGTGTCCTAAGAACTTTGGTGGGCAACTTATACTTATCCACAAATCCCCTTGATATGTATGAATGCGATGCACCAGTATCAAAAAGAACGATTGCAGTAAATGACTTAACCAAAAGCTTACCTATAAATGCATCTGGCTGCTCTTCAACCTCCTCCACACTAACGTGGTTCACTTGTCCCCTGTTGAAAGGGTTGGGCTTCTTCCCAGAGCTTCCATTGCCATTTCCAGTCTTTGCTTCAGAACATTCGGTGGCGTAGTGTCCATTCTTCCCGCACTTGAAACAAGTAATGTGACTTAGATCCTTCTTGGCGGCGTTCTTTGGGTTGGAGCAGTTACAGCTGCTTCCTCCATTCCCATTCCCATTCTTGGGGGCCACTATGGCTATGCGAACTTCCTCCATTGGAATTATGGCCTCCATGGTTATGGTGAATGTGTCCTCCCGAGTTCGGGGTAAAACAAGGTCTCTGCTGAGCTCCTGAATTGTACTTCCCTTGTCCATACTTCCTCTTACGGCTCTCTATCTGCTGCTGCTTCCCTTCAATCATAAGAGCTCTATCTACCAACTCCTGGTAGTTGTTGAATGTTGCCACCATCAACTGCATGCTCAGCTCATCATTTAGTCCTTCCAAAACTTCTCACCTTAGCTGACATCGGTTACTTTCGTCATTAGGGGCATAGCGTGCTAACTTACTAAACTAATCCACATACTGGCCCACTGTGCGTCCCCCTTGGCATAAGTTGCCAAACTCGCGCTTCATCATGTTCATAGCTCCTGCTGAAACATGGGCAGTGCGGAAAACCTGCTGAAACTGATCCCATGTAACAGTGTCAGTGGGGTAAGTGGCTGTGAAATTCTCCCACCATGATGTTGCGGGTCCATCAAGCTGATGTGCGGCAAAATACACTCTCTCCGCGTCTGTGCATCCTGCAGTGGTCAGCTCCCTTCCAATCTTGTGGAGCCAATCATCTGCAACAATCGGCTCGGTGCTACTAGAGAACACCGGCGGATTCAGCCTTAGGAAACGAGCTAAGTGATCAACAGGTGGTGGTGGTGGTGGTGGGTTGTTGTTGTTGTTGCCTTGATTCTGATTCTGAACTAGTAGCTGCATCAAGGTGTTCTGCTGCTGGATCAACTGAGTGAGCTCCGGTGGGAAAGCAAATCGATTGTCACGTCTCGGAGGCATTTGATGGGTTTAGAAAAGGTGAGAAAGCAGAATAGAATGAGGTCTTGAGGTAAAACACTACCCATATGCTCATGAGACAAACACAATCATATCACACCAATCAATTCAAACAAGGGCATACAATCGGTCTAACTATCGTTACAAAAAGTGCTCGGACTATTCTACATACATGGGCGAATACTACTAATAATATGGTGGTCGACTAGAAGTTTTGATCGGTGGAAGACTCCATGATATCCGCTCCAGCTTCATCAACGTAGTCATCATCGCTATCGTTGGGGTCAGAATCGGTGTCGTCGATGATGATGTAGTCTTCCGAACGAATGTCCTTGGAATCATCTCCTCCTGGTGCGGGGTCTCCCATTAATACTCCTAGCTTCCTTGTTAGGTCGTCATTCTTCTCCACTAGTACCATCATTTCCTCCTCATATCCGTCACGTGTAGACTTGAGTTACTCCTCTAGCTCCATAATCCTGGTCATCGCCTTCTTCAGATCTATCATGCTTGCGCACATCTGGTTCTCCAGGCAACGAATGTGTTGGTTTAACTCCTGGATGAAAGTTGCAATGGACCTGTCCCTCCTGGTGCTGATCATCTCCCATTGCTCATCTTGGCGCTCACATATCTGGTAGATAATGTCCTTAAGATCATCATGATAAACTTCTCCAATACGTCCCATGGCGATGTGGGCTGCCATGCTCTTTCCTAGACTCCAGGTTGGTGCATCAAAGGAAAACTCTATGGGCTCTGTAACTGGCATGAATGTCCTTCCTAGAACTTGAACTCGAATCATCCAACGCTCCTCTTCTGGTAAAGTGGCGATGTAGGTCCCGGTGAAGCTTGGTATTCCGATGTTTAGGTACCTAGTAACTTCCTTCAAGTGTCGTCCAAAGGGTGTATCTTCATCCGGTTGTGTAAACTTGTTCCTTGAGTCTGCCATCCTATAGAGTGGAAAAGGGAGAGGAGTCAAAAATGAGTAGAGAAGAGTGGCCTATAGTTCATCTTAGTGGTCGTGTCCTATAGTCAGCGTGTGCTCTGATACCATCTTGTAGCGACGAGACCTCAAACAGTCTAGTCTCTGTGCATCAGTGTCATCCCTGGATCAGTAATGCTGACACACACAGTACTCGAGGATTTATAACAGAGTCTCAATCACACCTTATTACATTGAAATGTCTCAAAAGAGAACTTATTACAATAATATGGCTTAAGGCCATCTAAATAAGATAACAGCGGAAGGCTTGGAAGATAAAGTGAGTCCATCAACTCTAACGGCATAGCTAAGTGAACGACAACGACCTATGGCACCTTACTCGTCGTCTGAAAAGTCTACAACATGATATGTTGCAGCCCGAAACGGGTCAGCACATGGAATATGCTGGCAATATAACACAAAGGAGTAATGAACAGAATAAATGCTATCACTACATGCATACATGGCTGGTGGAAAGCTCTATGGTTAAAGTTTTGCATAAAGCCAATTTTTTCCCTACAACAAAGGAATAAATTTTATTTAACTATCATGGTGGTTGTTAAACATTGAGAAGGTTCCTCCAACTCAATCCCAATTAAGCAATATCAATTTACCCAACAAATTAATTTAGAGTGATGAGATCAACATGATAATCCAAGAACCAGATACTCAAGATGTCCATAACCGGGGACACGGCTAACCATGATTAGTTTGTACACTCTGCAGAGGTTTGCACACTTTTCCTCACAAGACTCGATCTCCTTCGTTGGATTTCTCGCACTACAAGGTGTTTGAGAAACGGATGACCGAGACACAGTCTTTCAGAAACATTAACTCTTTACTCTGGGTGGACAGTTACACCTACTTTCCCCTACATCTGCTAGCCCACCACTGAAAGGGGTCATGCAACCTACTCAACTATGCTAGAGCCCATAATAGCTTGTGGCTGCACACGGAAGTTTCTAGCATGAATAATCTTATGATCCCTTTGAGTCTGGGTGGCGAACCGTAGGATGATCACACGGGTACTCCAGGATATCCTAGGACAACACTGGATTCTCCAGGTGCCCGCAACCAATCCACCCAGATGTGTATTTAAGTAGCCACCTTAACTTAACCATTAATTAACAATTCTCACATCTATCATGGATACACTCACCCAATCCACGTCTATGATCATAGCATAGTAATCCTAAGCATAACGTAGACGTAACTCCCAAAGGTTTGATAATAAAAGGGCAATAGGTTCTACCTCATCATCTACTTCCCAAACCCACATGTTAATTAGATCCTAACCATGCAATGTTTGAGGTTTGTAACTAACGCATAAAAATTGGGTAATAAAGGGATATGATAAAAGTGTTACTTGCCTTGCTGATGATCTACAAAACCTAGAGACTCGTAGTAGCACGCTTCGCACTCTGGGAATTCTATCGCAAACAAACAATAGCATACATAAGCACTCAAGCAAGAAGCACGGGTAAAATTCAAATAAAAAGATCCAATCTCAAAGTCCTACGGAAGAGCTTCAACTTGCAAAAAGAATCAACTCAAATGGAGCAACGAAACTCGAGAAACGAACGAAACAAGATTCATTTACTAATCTGGACTAAAATCAAATTTTACAATACCAAAATCATGTTCAAGTTGGCTAAACAGAAAGAGGGCTTCGAGGCGAAGATTTAGGCACTGATTTCATCTAATTTGGATAAATGAGCAAAAAGTTATAATAGAACGAAGATCAGGGCAAAAATCGCGATCGAAAATAATCGCAGATAAACCCTGGAAAATAAAACGGAACGAATAGACTAACGAACGAACGTTCGCTGTCTGAGCCTAACCGGTGAACAGAGTTCGTTAAAACGAATGAACGGACGAACGTCCGTTAAAAAACTAAACAAAAAAACCGAACCGATCTATCTAAAAAAACAGATCTAGGGTTTTTAGAGAAAACCGGTGGTTTATAAAAAAAGATGACGGCGGCTAACTCCGTGAGGCGGGGCGGCGTCGGCGGCGTCGAGGCGGCAGCTGCGGCTTGCAGCGGCATGGCGTGAGCGGCGGTGGTGATGGCGGCGGCGGGTCGACAGACGGTGTGGGGAATGGGAGGCGGCTCGGGCTTTAAAGGCCGGGGTGGTGGCTTCTTGGCGAGGCGGCGGCTCGGAGCCGGACTCGAGAGGAGTCCGCCGTGGCCTGGCCGGCGCTTAGCGAGGAAAGCGACGGAGGCGGGCAGTGGGCCTTGACCCGATGCGGTCCGAGATTTTTTAAATTAATTCCACCAGAAAATAGAATAATCCTAATAAATTCTAATTTTTTTCTAAAAATGCCAAAAACAATTTTCACCGTCTAAATGGAATATTTAGAACAAAGTGAACATTTTTCTGGCCTAAAATGCAATTATGAAAACATGCATATTTTTCTAATTCAAATAAAATAGCAATAAAATTCCAAATTAAATATATATTTGAGTTTAAAAATTTTCCTTCAATATTTCTTTTATTTTGGAGAAGTTATTCTATCCCCTTTCTTTTATTTTAATATTGGAAATATTCGGAGAGAAAATGATTAAAACCAAAATGATCCTCTTTTCAATATTTGAGAAAATTCAAATATGAAAACGTATGAAATCCCCAACTCTCCGTGGGTCCTTGAGTTGCTTAGAGTTTCTAGGATCAACCAAAATGCAATGAAAATATGATATGCATATGATGACCTATGTATAACATTCCATATTGAAAATTTGGGATGTTACACAAAAACAAGGGGAAAATAGAAACTAGCACTAAGCACTAGGTTAATAGGTTAGTCCCAAAAATGATATAAAATAGCATATTGATGCATATAAACATCCAAAGTAGATAATATAATAACATGGAATAATAAAAAATTATAGATACGTTGGAGACGTATCACACAGCTGTACCTATTTCGAAGTAAGAGTATTGATCCCACAGGAACATGGGGAATGGTCTTTACCTATCTGGAAGTGCATCTAATCCCCTTGGTGTTCTAGGTAATTTATGCCAACATGCATATCTTTGAACTATGATTTCCTTGAGTATATTTCGTGAAAGGTTCTTTTATGTACAACATAGGAAGTGAAGGTGGTCCCCTCTAGAGCTAAGGTCAAGTGTTGGATCAAGCCTCGAGACTCACCATTTTCTACTGATCAAAGATCCCATTGAGTCCATAGTCGATCATGCCAATGATAGAGGGGGTGAGGTTGAGAATATGAGCCCATTGCTCAAGTGCTTAGAGATCAAACTCCAAAAACATCATATACTTTCACAATGCCGACTATATCAATCCTAGACTCCACATTGACTCACCAATCCAACCAGCTGGAGTCACTGATCAAACAGATATAACTATTGTCCTAAAACCCTAATCATTTCGGTCTCACCTATATACTCATGGGAATCACTGAAGGCATTGTGCCAACCTTCTGTGATCCACTGAAATTCGCTCAAAAATTCTGATCAAACTCAATTGATGTCACCAATGTGTTCATCAGTGTTGAGGCCATCACATCTCGGTGCCACCGATCATTTTCACCCACTGTGACCAAGAGATCCAAAGTTGCCACCTTTTGTATATATCGGCATGAACGGGTCATTTTAGTCGGTCTCATGACGCGTGGAACATGTGTGTAACGCATAGCTCAATATCACGCATGCAACCATCATTTCTCCCCACAACAAGTTACAACAACAGTGATTAAGGGTTATCCCGTGGACGCCACCAATGGTCGGTTCTCCATTATTCCCCTATCAATTTCCCAGGGGAGGATTGATACGTCTCCGTTGTATCTAGTTTTCGTAATGCTTTTCCTCTTGTTTTGGACTCTAATTTGCATGATTTGAATGAAACTAACCCGAACTGACGTTGTTTTCAGCAGAACTACCATGGTGTTGTTTTTGTGCAGAAACAAAAGTTCTCGGGTTGGAACAAAACTTTGTGAGGATTTTTCATTCAATAAATAAGAATTTCTGGAGCCAAGAACCACCGTAGGGGGGCACCTGGGTCAGCACAACCCACCAGGGCGCGCCCCCCTCCTGGTGCGCCCAGGTGGGTTGTCCCCACCTGGTGGCCCTGCAGACTCCAACCCAGATACTATAAATTCACATATTTGGAGAAAAAAATAAGGGAGAAAGAATTATCGCGTTTCACGCGACGGAGCCGCCTCCACCTCCTGTTATTCATTGAGAGGCCAAATTTGGAGTCCGTTTGGGGCTCCATGGAGGGGGTTCTTCGGTCTTCGTCATCACCAACCCTTCTCCATCGCCAATTCCATGATGCTCCCCACTGGGAGTGAGTAATTCCTTCATAGGCTCGCTGGTCGGTGACGAGTTGGATGAGATTCATCATGTAATCGAGTTAGTTTTGTCAGGTATTGATCCATATCCATTATGTTCTGAGATTGATGTTGCTATGACTTTACCATGCTTAATGCTTGTCACTTTGGGCCCAGGTGTAATGATTTCACATTTGAACCGTTTATTTATCACCATTATATCTATGTTCTAGATCTGACCTTGCAAGTTATAGTCACCTACTACGTGTTATGATCCGTCAAACCCGGAGTGACAGAAGGCAGGACACTTCCGGTGATGACCGTAGTTTGAGGAGTTCATGTATTCACTATGTGTTAATGCTTTGTTCCGGTTCTCTATTAAAAGGAGGCCTTAATATCCCTTAGTTTCCCATAGGACCCCGCTGCCACAGGAGGGTAGGACAAAAGATGTCATGCAAGTTCTTTCCATAAGCACGTATGACTATTTACGGAATACATGCCTACATTATATTTATGAACTAGAGCTAGTGCCGTATCGCCCTAGGTTATGACTGTTATATGATGAATATCATTCAACGAATTCACTGATCCAATGCCTACGAATTTCTCTCATATTGTTCTTGCTAAGTTACTCCTGCTATCATTACTGTTACACTTGCTACAAAATCATTGTTGTTACTGTTACTGTTACTATTGATGTTACTACTACTATCAAAACTATCATACTACTTTGCTACTGATCACTTTGCTGCAGATAATTAATCTCCAGGTGCGGTTGAATTGGCAACTCAATTGTTGATACTTGCAAATATTCTTTGGCTCCCCTTGTGTCGAATTAATAAATTTGGATTGAATACTCTACCCTCGAAATCTATTGCGATCCCCTATACTTATGGGTTATCAAGGATATTACTATCACCTATTTACCCCCACATCCCACCATCACAACGATAGTAACATCCTTCATGGTCATGAGCTCACAGGGAGATACATGTCTGGTTGTAGGTCTTTTTGGGACCTCCTATTCCACGACCTAAGAGAAACTCTAGGAGATTCCTCAAAATTTAGACCCTCAAAAGCCTACTCAAACCTTAACTTCTCAAATACGAGGAGTTAAAAAAGTGGTTCCTAATCAAACCCCTAAAACATAACTCCCCAAATCTTTCTAACACAAATTCATTTACGTTTAGGCCATCAAGTTAAAACTTCACTACTCAACTACTTCATTAAACAACATTTTTGGACCTATAGTTTATAAGTTCCTCACTAGAAGAATCGATCCAGACAAGGTGACAAGAAAGATTACACACTTCAATGAAAACATAACTTCTTTGACTGCTCCTATAATTCTCCATATGTTCATTGCCAACACTCTTTTCGCACACATAACTTCAATGAAAACATAACTTCTGACTTCTCTAGCCCGCACACATGCTTCTTCTCAACCTCCGCGTGAAGAAACTTGGACACTGCGTCCTCCATAGTCTCATCTCTAGCAAGCACTGCACAAACACCCAATACCCTCTATTGATCAATTATCAATGTATATTTCTTCTCAGTACCAAAAGTTACAACCTTTCTGCATAATAAACTGACAATGAGCTCAGAATGGTTGAAACCGAAGAACACCCACACAATATTGCATTTACTTTGTCCTTTTCGCACTTGTAGAAGACCCATCCAGGGAGTTTGTCCGTCATGGAAACCCGGTGCAACACGAGGCCCCAATCAGCCGTCACACTTGATGAGCGGCAGAGGCGAGATGACGAGTTGTTGGGCGATGGATGAGCCCGTCTGATGGGAGGACGAGGATTTGTCCACCGACAACGGAGAAGCGAGATGCGAGCGGTAAGAGGAGGAAGGCATCCCATGAGGAGCCCCGCAAGCTACGCAGTTCCGTTCCCGATGAAACTACTAGCACCGTGCCCTAGATGCATCGAATCTAGCAACGACAGCGACAAACCTAGATGCATCAAGTCTGGCGAGCAGGGGAAAGAGACCGTCGCGAGGAGAGGGTCAATTTTTTCCCTGAGAAGTGGCTACGACTGCTTAAATTCGAGGGTTAGTCGACACGTCACTTATATTTTTTGAGGAGTTAGACCAGATGAGTTAAACGTGATAAGGGCTCGACTAGGTCCGATTTAACTTCTCAAAAGGAAACTTTTGAGCCGTTAAAGCTTTTCAAGGTGCGGCTAGAGAGATGCTATAAGCGGTGGATATAAATGAAACGCTCGTCTCATCCTCCCGCCAGAGTTGTTAGGCATGGCCCATGTAGTGTTAGCTACTGCCGCTTGCTTGCATCATGCATTATGTTCGTTGCGTGTTTTTTTATCCATGCTTTGAAGAAGAAGGATTACAAGAAATCTTAGAATTAAAGAAAATGTCCAGGA